>JAHMRZ010000003.1:1289340-1934010 GCA_021020635.1 Fusarium sp. PT | reverse complement strand
ACTTCTCGAGGGGCTTAGTCCAGGCGTGGATGTCGATGTCGACAAGAGGCTTGGAGTCGCCGCCACCGAGAATCTGCTGCTCTTGCAGGCCGACAGCCGAAGAGGCAGCGCTCAGCACGAGCGCGGAAGTTGACAGACGCATTGTGTGCTGGTCAAGTCGACTTCAGTGATACTTGTACTGAAGATGGCGATGATAAGTAGAGATGGTTGAGATGTTATCAACCAAGAAGAGTGATGTTGATGGAGGAAAGAGAAGTAAACGCGCAATCGAGGCGACGGCGACGTAATTATGGCTGGGAAGCTCCCCCCGGTCTCTGTCTCTGGACGCCAACGCCAGAACTGCGGACGCCCAGACAACCTGCAGCTGATCAATTCCACAACACCCCGCGTAGCGGCTAAGCTTCCTAGCGGCAGGGGCGATTCAGGATCCAGGCAGTTGCTATGGAACCCGCTATCTCACTTTCACACAGTTTGTATGCGTATCTGTTAGCGCGGTGTTGCGTGTCACCCAATGCGCAGGTACCAAGCTAAGCTAGGAAGGCGGCTTGGGCTAGCAACTCAAATATCCACTAAAGGTCCAGTACGATAACGTGACTCGACTACGCTATCACCTTGATGAGCCGTCGATAAGAAGCGTATGGATAACGGACGTTGATTTCCATGATTTTAGGCAGCCTCGTGATGCTGTATATGTCTCTTTGATACCAAGAGATGGGTTCAATAGCCAATCATGTCTGATTTGTGCCATGTCCTTCACCCTCTGATGCTCTGCAACCGGGGCAAAGGAGTTGTAAGCCGGTGTTAGTTGAGTGACGTAGATAATACCAGGGTCGCTTGTTACCCTACGCGTCTGACAATGCATGCACTAAAACACGGTCAGAGACTGATTGTGATCTTGGATGTTCCAGACTCAAAGGTGTCTCACTTGAGTGCTCCGTAGGTAGTCTTTAATTGCAAGCATGCCATCCTTAGAGTCGGTGGATTCAGCTTCACTCGTCCATTCGCCATAGAATCCCATCCGTAGTCATCCTGTTCTACGCATTGGACTACTTGGGTTGCAGCCTCACTTTAATCCTGACATACAAACAAACATTGAAGACCAGGCAACACGACCCTTGCGTGAAACATGGGTGAGGCGGTAACTAACTGATCATCATAGACCCAGGATGCGTGGCACGGTCAGAAATAACTTAGGCATAGCCGGAGGTTTATCCGTCCAAAACTTACCCTGGGCCTGGGGCACCCCGTGCTGCCTTGGACGATGGCACAAGCCGTTATGCATAACGGCTGCTGGGTTTCAAGCACAGTATTGTCACGTATGTACGTTACTTGGTTGTTTTGGTTTCGATTATTGACATTAAGTTGTGATGATACTGTCACGGCTTCTGGGGTATAACATAGTGGGAGATAGGAATATTGGCCATGCTCTTATCAGGCAAACAAAAACGATAGAACTCGACGGGGAAATACATGACACCGTAATCCAGCATCAATCAACAAAGCTCTTGGGATAATACACCCCGTACTAATGCGGATGTATGAGCACCCATCATCTACATGGGGCGTATAAGCTGGAGTAGTCATTTTGTTTTAAGTGTCATACCGGATAGATTGATTAGATGATTAACGAGTAGGAGCAGTCAGATCTGACAGCTGAGGCTAGAGAATGAGAGATCATGCGATTGTTTGGCTTCTCAACTTTACTTTCCACAGTTGGTTACGTATGTCCACAAACTTTGAGCAAAGAAGTGAATGAAGCTCTTGTAAGGCCGTTGTCGGATACAAACTCAACTCTACCAATCAAAGGAGAGAAACTCGAAAGAAAACTGCAAGTGAAGATCTACTTAGAGCCGCCAAAGCCTCATGCAATAAGCATGAATGCACCACTGGAGCTTGGCACTCGAGTTCCTCCATCATCCATGATTCTAGCATTACCTAGGTAGTGTCATATGCAGTCACCTCAATACTTCAGTGTATTCAAAATCCGTGTAAAACTGAAAAGAGTCATCGGCTTAGGTACTATGACTATACCAACAAACAACGAAGTTAAGAGGTATGTTGCTCGATGATTAAAGCGTGCTGTTGACTGTTGACGTGACTCAATGCATATGACGAAGGCACGTCCTCTCCCTGTTGCGGGGCATTACGCAGTAAGAAATCCAATCCTGGCTGATGGCGGGGTCAGGGAAAAAAAGTTCTGGTCAATCAAGAAGTTACCTACTTTAACTACCTCATCTGTCAACTTCTCAGCAACTTTACGCAGCGTCTTTTATTTCGACACTTCCCTTAACCCTCTTCACATATTCGCCCACCATGTCTCGCCAGATCCAACAACCCTCCAACCAGATCAAACTCACAAACGTCTCCCTCGTGCGCCTCAAGAAGGGAAAGAAGCGCTTCGAGCTCGCCTGCTACAAGAACAAGGTCCTCGAGTGGCGATCCGGTATCGAGACTGACCTCGACAATGTCCTTCAGATCCCAAACGTCTTCCTCAACGTCTCAAAGGGCCAGACGGCGCCCCGTGAGGACCTCGACAAGGCCTTTGGCAAGGGCAAGTCTACAGACGACATCATCCTCGAGATTCTGAAGAAGGGCGAGATGCAGGTCGGCGAGAAGGAGCGCGCAGCGCAGACGGAGCGAGTGCACAATGAGGTCGTCAGCATAGTCGCGAGTAAACTGGTTGATCCGAGGACCAAACGCGTCTACACGTCTGGCATGATCGAGAAGGCTCTTGACATGCTCAGCTCACAGGCCCATACTGCCACGCCCGACAAGAGTGCTGCTGGAAGTGCTACCGGAACACCTGCGACGGGTGAGGCCGGTGAGGCTAAGCCCCGACCCCAGCACCACTGGACTGGTGTGAGTCCAACAAAGAGCGCCAAAAGTCAAGCTCTCGAAGCCATGAAGGCTCTTATTGCCCACCAGCCCATTCCGGTTGCGAGGGCACGCATGAGACTCCGTATCGCCTGTACTACCAATGTTCTCAAACAGGCTGTTAAAGGAGCAAAGGCTGCCAGTAAGGAGGAGGACAGCGAGCAAAAGGCTATTGGCACAGTCAAGGACAAGATCCTGAGCTACGTCGAACAAGTAGAGAGCCAAGATGTCGTTGGCTCAGAGTGGGAAGTGGTGGGCTTCGTCGAGCCCGGAGCGTTCAAGCCTCTATCTGATTTCATCGCCAACGAGACCAAGGGGCAAGGACGAGTCGAGGTTTTGGATATGGCTGTAACACACGAGGACTGAATCACATAGACACAGAAGACACATGCTCAAGTAGTTGAAAGAGAAATTATGATACCCTTTCCCAGAATCATTATGCATCTTTTCCATTTCCGTGGCCAACGCCTTTTAAATGTTTAAACCAGTCGTGGACTTCGTTTGACCATAAACTTCACATATTTGCGCCATAGACAGTTTCTCCATGCTGTGAACATCTGTACTTGAATGCTTTTGATTCGTGACCCTGATCTAGAGTACAGCCCTAGCTGCATATGCCGGAAAGCAATCCTCTCGAGATGCTCAAAAAGATGGAAATACCAGCCGTCACGCCTGTCCACCCAAAACCAACACGCATAAAATGTTTAACCACCCTTCTTCTTGGAGACACCGACGGTCCTGCCACGGCGACCGGTGGTCTTGGTGTGCTGACCACGGACACGGAGACCCCAGTAGTGTCGGAGACCACGGTGAGCGCGGATCTTCTTGAGGCGCTCGAGATCCTCACGGAGCTTGGAGTCGACACCGTTGGCGAGGATGTGGGAGTCCTTGCCATCGACGATATCGCGCTGTCGGTTGATGAACCAGGTAGGGATCTTGTACTGGGTGGGGTTCTGGAGGATGGTGACGATTCGCTCGAGCTCTTCGGAGGTGAGCTCACCAGCGCTGCAAACATGTCAGTATATTTTTCTTCGTTTTGTCGTGTGCGTGGGAGAATTATCGTACCGCTTGTTCAGATCGACATCGGCCTTCTTGCAGACCAAGTTAGAGTATCGGCGACCGACACCCTTGATCTTGGTCAAGGCGTACATGACCTTTTGCTTTCCGTCAACATTGGTGTTGAGGAGACGGAGAATCTGCCCGTTGTTAGCAAGACTGCCTGATGCATTTGCTCGTCAAGATCGATTTCGGGGCACCAGACGCCGGGCGCGTGGCGAGAGCGCATTCGAGCGCAGCAGCGACGGTGTTGAATTCGATTTCGGCATTGTAATACTGGGGAGGATGACTTACGAACTGGAAGTTCGACTTCTCTCCCGAGACGAGCGACATGATGGGCAACTGGCACGGTTAATCAGTTACCTAGTTGCTTCTCAGATTGATCGAGAGTTTTGGTAGAAAAAATAAGCAGGTGTGTGAAACAGGTACTGGAAAGGGAAAGAAGCCCTCACCCAGCACGTGATCCAGATGGGCAGGCGCGACCCAGAAAAGCGGGGTAGCACAAGGGTCTACCAATGGGAATTGTCAAATTTCTGGGCAGAAGTCAGAGATTCTTTCCTTTTCTCTATTCCAATTCACCCTTTTTACATGCATAAGCCATGAACGCTCAGCGCATCTCAAGGCACTTTATGGTTCTAAATCAGATCCATTGACGAATAAGCTGCCGGATGCCTTCAAGGTAGGTTTTTGCTTTGTTATATAATACTTTATCGTCTTTTTCCATCGCTCGGTCAGCCCAGTCTCTCGACTGATCTTGAGCCGGATGCCTTCACCTCGGTTTAGGTACAAGACAAGACCAATCCAGCAACGCTTTTTGAGTACGGAATCTTTAGTGTTTTCACCAAATAGAGCCTTCCGTAATTTATCAGTTGTTACATCCCTAAATAATCATTATTTGTTATTTGACAAAACTCCATCCTCGTACGCATCCATCTCATGCTCCGCATGCTAAATCGTTCTGTCCGCGAGGACATGCTTTGGTATCTATGTTTCACTTGCTCCAAACACCAACCGAAACCGGGTTCTATTCATAATGCGTAACAGGTCGTGGTATTGTCGTTAACAATTTTTGCAAGTCCAAGTTCAGCCAGCTAGAAGTCGTCGAGCAGATTGTAGCCCTAACAGTGTCAGTACCGGAGAACAGTCACCAATGCCAAACTGACCTTATCTTTCTTGAGTTGATGGGCCAGTAACTCTGAGAGGTTGGCCCTGTCTGTTTCTACCGTGAGGTTGGTGCTCTTGGATTGAACATGGACAACCGTCACTTCTTTCAGACCTCGAATAGTCAATAGCTCATCCAAGCCAAGAACATCCGTTATTCTCACATGACGATAGGTGAGGGGAAAGAACATCTTCATCAAATCGTTTCTGGGACTGAGGTGTGCGAGGGTGGACTTCGAAATGCTGACAGTCAAACCCTCAAGCCTATCGCATTCGGCCAGCTTCTTGAAAGTGAGTGCCGACTTTGGACCGCACCAGTGAACCTTGATATTACGAACATTCTGCACGAGCAGTGGGTTGCTGTCGAGATGGGATAGGAGTTCGCAACAGCAGCGGAATCGAACAGTCTTCTTTCGAAAGAAGATACGAAAGAATTCGTGGTTGAGTGCTGGGCCCATGACAGATGGCAACGCCTTCATCTGGGCCTTCATTTGAGAGGTCTGGTAGGGCTCAAACTCTCGCTCGAGCTGCGGACAATTGCAGGTCACTTTTCGCATACCAGGTTTGATGACCTTGGATCGGAAGACGGTATCGACCATCAAGTCGACAATGTGCTCGCGAATCTCGGCAGGTAATCTCATGAAAGGAAAGCCCTCGATAGGCGGTGGTCGATCTGCAGATTGACTTAGTGTTCTGTTTTATCCTGATGTTATATCTACTGGTCGCTTGATAGCCACCTACCAGCAATCTCGAGGATCTCGGTGCACATCTCAATAATGTCGACGCACGTCTTAGATTCCTGGGGATCTTTTTTGATCATACGCGCACACTTGGCTATTGTTCCAGCCACGGACTCTCGACGTCGAGGGCTCAGGCGAACCATGCTTCCTAGTTCCCTTGCATCGATATGTCCTGCGTGGAAGCTCTCCAAGCCTTGAAGAAGCACCTGGATATTCTTTGTCAAGCCATATCGGGTGGGTATGGCCTTTGATTTGAGGGCATACCAAGACTTGCTCGACATGATGACGGCAGACAGAGGACTCGATTCTGCTGATAGTGACGGCGGTAGTTTTGTTGATGTGAAGAAACGAATTAGCGAGAGGGCGGTGGTGTTGGGGAGACAATAAAGCAAGCGAAGAGAAAGAAAGAAAGAAAGAAAGTGAAGGGGGCTTCAAGTTTATTGACTCCGCCTGCACCTCAGGCAGTAAATCAACAGAAGGCAAAGAATGGAGTTAATCACAGGCTCGTTTCGATCTTGACGGTAGGAACCCACGCATCGTCAAATCGTTCCTTCTCGCGCTAGGTTGCAAAAGAGGTCACCGTCCCGAGTGAATGGCAGGTACCAAGATTGGTGAAACCTGGAAATTATTGGGACCAATGCACATGCTGCACACATCAATGAAGCCTATGATGGAATCTGGATTGATTAAATGAAGCAGCTGGTTCACATATTGCAGCGCTGAAGTACGGATACGTCAAAGGTGTATCTATATACCAAAGGCGGTGACTATCAGTGCAAACAACTGATGGTGATGGTGCCGGCTGAGTGCATAATATAGGTCCATCAACTGTGGCACATCAACAGTCGATACATATTGATCGTACTACCTGATGTTGTATGAAGTCAAAACAAAAAAAAAACTCGACTCGAAACGCTATGCTTATAAACGCTTCTTGGGTTCGGTGACATGCATTGTGTTTAACATCACTAGGTATTCAAGTCAGCATCGAAATTATGCAGTTCGATGTTAGGTTGCAAACTCAGAATAGTCACGGCAAAATCATTAATCAGGTTACATTTGTGTTGTATTCAAGTGCTGAACAATCCTTCGTTCTGTCTTCGTCTACAATAGCAGTAGCTGTACCTCCCACAGGCCATTGGTCAAGACGTGAGGTGTCACTTGAGTTATATCAGTGATGTTGCGAATACATACTCCTCGAAACGGTGATAGTATACTTAACTGGCTATAAGCAACGTCGACTGTGTTGGGGAAACATTCCTCATCTTACTATTGCGCTCATGTCTTGGTAAAACTATTACTCGTAATGTCACAGATATGAAAGAGGAGCAAGCAAGTTGTAAGGTAAATGTAGACTTTTGTGTCTAGTCAATTGAACGCCTATTTTGGGTCTATCTGCCCTTTTGCATGACCGTAATACTATGCTCCATGGTTCCAATCGCTAAATCCAATATGCTAATCATACCACATATCGTGGCGTTTCAAATAATCTCATGCGGTTTTTTTCTTCGGTGCCCGAGACACCGTCGTCGGGTGAGCCCATCGTCCCTGACGATAGAAGGACATCCAATGCGCACTGCTTTTGTTTTGGTTGTCTATGTTGTTTTGCTCTCATTTGCCAGAATTATAAGGGAATAAAGGTGGAGGCGGAAGTGTTGTGTGTTTGGATCAACAGCTGCTGGTCCTGTTTGGGTTGGGATATGCGCTGATCTGAAGGTGCCTGCATCACCCAATCGGTGAAAAAAGTAGTGATGAGACACTGGATCCATTGGACGTAATTAGATGGGTAAAATGCAAAGATCATCCAAATGAGACTCGGTGTGTTGTAGTCGCTGAACTTTTAGTGTCGGGTGCTGAAACGGATGTTCTAGAACTCTTCCAGTTTCGCCCCTATCGACAATCGGCGTGCCCGCATGCCCGCCCATCCATTAACATCGACCTTGCCAATTCAGGAAATTGACTAAGATGATTTAACGGAGGATGAAGAAGATGAAGTCTGATCGTCGCTTTCGCTGTCACCTTCCAAAGAGAAGTCAACAACGCTAGGAGCTCGAGTGCAGCAAGGGCTAATGCCAGCAAAGTCATCTCCCTCGATCTGTTCAGGAGAAGAGGCACCAAAGGTGAAGTCGAAGTGAGAGAGCATCTCCTGGTGTTGGAGATTTTGTGCAGTCATGGGCTTCTCGCTGGGATGTGTGATCTTCTTTCCCTTCTTGTTCTTGGGCTTGCGCTCCTTGGTGGAGTCCTTGTCCTTGGACCCCCACGTCCATGTACGGGAGAGCTTGTTGACGAGAGATGATTTTGTTGATGAGTCGGACTTGTCGCTGTTCTGGCTGGACTTGGTCATGGTAGCTGTGATCTTTCCTGGAGTGTTGGCATCGATCATGTTTGATGAGCTGGAGGCGTCGGAGCGCATAGCTCGGCGGAAGTGTTCTCGGATAGCCATTGTGAATGTGTGGTTGTAGTAGTGGCTGGGTGTTGTTATTGTTGTAAAGAGAGGTAGGCTTGAAGTGTTGTTGAATTGGTGATTATTCAAGGCAAGCTAGATAGGTAGAGATTGACAAGATTACAACTTGGAAAGTAAACAAGATGGGCGATCGTTTATCTAAATGTACACGAAGAGATAAGAGCAGCAGCCAGGACATTTAAAGGCAATCCCTGAGATTGGAAAACCCCTCAGAGTCTTCGGTCGTTTCGGCCTGTATGGGGGCATCCATGCGTTCTCGTTCTTCGGCGGCGCCTTGGAACTGGGCTTGGCTGTGGAGGTGGACCTTGTCGAGGTCCCTGATCCCGGGTACAAGAGGTACATCCAATGGACTCTCGGTGGTCTCTGGGCCCGCTAGCCCCTGGCTCTGGGGAACACAATGAGCACAACGGCTTGTGATTAGCCCACGACAGGCTGGGGAGCGGAGAATAGCGGAGGACTCGGCGGCTTATACGGGGGACCGACCCTCAATGAGGTCAGCGCTGGGTATGGCAACTGTATGGAGAAACCCTGCAATGTCGGTCCGGGACCACAAATAGGTACAACAATGTACTCTGCCTGCTTGCCGCGGCTTTGCAACCCTCTCGCAATGCCCATGTAGGATGGTGGGATGGATCGGAATTGCGAATTTTTAGCAGCAAGCTTACAGGTTCCAGGAGACGCAGACCTCAACGCCACTATTGATAAACCGTCAGCCTCAAAGGGGCAGGCCGCAGGAAGAACGAAAGGTTGTTTTCCATTTCGATTTTAGCCGGAGATCATTTCTATGATTGCTTTGACAGGGTGGGTGTCCACCTGGTTAGTGAGATTGTGATTGCAACTTTGCAAGCCTAGCAAGCTTGCAGGCACCAGAATTTCGTGCATGTAGACTGGCCTAACTCACAACGACTGGGTCCAATGGGAGCCCTGCTCATCTCCATCAGAACCGAATGTGTCCGGCAGTGAATGTCAATGAGAATCAGGAATCAGCAATCAGCAAGAGCATGGCGTCCAGGAGTTTGGTGAATCCTACGTGAAGCGCCTCGTGTATCAGTCGTTAGGATCTGTTTCGCAACGTCTACGCCTCACAAGAAACAGACTTTTCACACTCCCGCAGCTCTAAATCTGGATGTTTTAGTCCCGGCAATCAGCCTCGGCCATGGTGTGTAACATTGGCCGTTTTCGACTGCCACTTGAAATCTCCAAACACGGGGTCGGCGATAAATTCGAAGCCGTGGAGGCCCCGTAACTGCTGCCCACTTCTCCCCTCTTTTCTTCACTAGCATTGTTGGGGGTTCTTGGGGTTCAGACGGGGTTGTGAGCAGGCCAACGAGCTAGACTCTGCCAGGCAAGTCCTCCATGTAGCGTCATTGCTGGAAGGTAACGCCGAGCTGGGTCCGTTAAACTCAGTTGAAGTTGTCGTTTTCAGGTTTCTGTATTGGCCACTCTGTGAACGTACGTTGTGTTTGATGGTGACATTCGACGATTGCTTAGGCACCGGGCAATCTCTGCTTCCTTCTGCGTGTCTGGCCTGCCACATTCTGCCAAGCCTGGGTTCGGTAAACGTCGATAATCCCTGTTCGGAGATCCTCCTTCACAACTTGGCCAGTTTCGGTGATCGGTGTTGCTGTGCCCGTCAGGGGAGCGTCTGGTCTGTGGTCTCGTGCACATTACGTACGAGTGCCAGTCGGCCCTTGTTCGGTTGATACTTGTGGATGAGGTCAATCAGACCCATCGATGGTTCTGAAGAGTCGCGCGACAGTATCAACACTCTGACCGTTGAGGACGATGGAGTGCGAATTGCCGTTGAACTGATCCACTCGACTAAAAAGTATGGCTGAACTTTGAACCTCTGGATAAAGTCAACCGTTTTCCTCCCTTGTAGTTCCGTTTCTGCAACCATTACAGAGTCTGACGGACGTCGGCAGACCCCGGGCCGGTGTTTATTACGGTCTTCACTTCAAGAAGCGTATCGCCGTTCCCGTTGGTTCCCGTTGCAGCCCACACCTGGCCTCATTCGCCACTGTTTCTCGGCGTCGGTCTTGGCGTCCGTTAGCAGCCCGGGTATTGCTTGACAAACTCTGAGCTTATCGAACATGACACTTTTTTATGGTGGTTGGCTGTAAGATCTGATTCAAGCGGCTAAAGTTGCATCTGGTGAAAATTCTTCTCTTTTTTCTTTTTTTCTTTCCTTCTCTCTTCCTTGTCTTGTTGGTTCACTTCTTGGCGGTCGGAGTTGGCGATGATAAGGGAGACGATGGATTATGCGCTTGGCGCGTGGTGATAAGATCAACACGGAGGTCCACCGACAACCGTTCAGTCTGACAGGCTGACAGACGAACAAACTGTTCTGGCTGTTATTCGCTGGTGACAGTCTTAGTGGACCATTCTCGCCTTGCCTCTTGAGAGAGCCCCTCTGGCCCACTTCTCGCTTCTGTTTCTCGGGGGAACTCCGTTGCGGCGAGGCGATTGCAGCTTGGCTTGACATGGGGGAAGACATCGTGAGCAGTCCATCTGGAAAGATCTGGTTGCATCATGGTGGTTTTCCTCGGAGACTGGGGTCTGTTCCAGGATTCGCTTCGCCATGTGGTCCTGTTGACATGCTGCAGCCTGAGGCATCTACGGATTTCGGTTTGTTACGGGTCTCAATGGGTCTACCTCGGTAAAATATACCGCCAGATGTTCATGGAGCGTTCATTCTCGAAAACCGTCTTGCACTTTGAGATAAGATATGATAAGGACTGTTGAGGCTCTTGGGGAGAGGACCACTTAATATCGAAAACTAGTGTGCATCAATCGTGATTCTCTTAGCTTGATGCTCCCTACAAAACGTCATACACGCATGCAAGCGCAGTTTAAATCTGCTGGTTTGGATGTTTCTGGCCTATTAGGCTGAGTTCGCCATGAGTATTTTACTGACCGCCTCGAGGTTTGCAGCTATTCTCACCACGTGCAGTTCAGATCGAAGTTGAGACACGGGGGAAAAGCTCCTCGATATAGATACCGCTGCATATTCTGCTGTATATGGTTGATATTACCCGTCAGTTTTGATGCAGTTTTGATGCAGTGCAATCTACGTCCAGGGTAAGTTCCACTAAAGAAGCAGTCCAGGAGGCCCCATCGCAGGAGGTTTTTGTAGGCTTGTCAGTGGTCAGCAGCACGAGACAGGCGCAGTGCAGCCAATGAAAGACGGCGCTGCAAGCCCCGGAGTGAAATCAGGAACAGCGGGCCTCGATCAGTATGATGATTCACGTCACGATCTATTGGAGGCGGGGGGGCCCAGTGACTCGAGTGACGCAGTTATTCTAGGAAAATTACATTCTTGCTGGGCCTCTCTTTACCTGCCACGCCTGCACGCCTAACAAAAGGTGCGTCGCGTGAGTTTTGATTTGACCAGGCCACATGATAGATCCAAGTTACAGTACAGAGTATTAGCGGACATTTGTTGATCCAGGCTCACTCAACGCGTGCAAAAATAGGACACTCTAGGTAACTCGACTACACTACACTAGACTACTCCCGCCCGTTTCTTTTTTTGCTTTTTGTCTTTTGTTTTCCCTGCAGTTTCTTCTTGTTTTTGTCTTGCCCTGCGCTCGGCATGATCTAGATTCCTCAACACACTTGCTTGAGATATCCATTCGCAGCGACTCACCGTCTGCGTCTCTCCCTATACCGGACTGCATCTGCCGTCTTGTTTGTGGCTGTCTGCGTCTCCCCGCATTCGGAGTCTGCCTATATCGGCTCAACAACCACTTCTTTAAATAAAACCGAGCGTCTGCCTTGAACTCGACATCGCCAAGTCCTCTACCCCGTACCTACAACAACTTCCCAACTACAGTCGCAATGGGTGTGCCTTCGGAGCGCACTGGAGGTGACGGGTCGTCCTCTAACCCACGAAGAACTGGCGGCAGTCAATCTATCGCTCGAGTCGCTAACCCTCAAGGCCGCGACGAGCAATCGCCTCTTCTAAGCAACAATGCCGATGCCAACAATGCCCATGGAGAAGCAGATGATTCGCAGACCACCAAGAGCATATGGTACATGCTTCTGTTGACCATCAGCATTGGTGGTCTTCAAATTGCATGGTCTGTTGAACTTTCCAACGGTTCACCATATCTCTTGTCCCTAGGACTGAGCAAGTCCCTCATGGCTCTTGTCTGGATCGCAGGTCCCTTGACAGGCACTCTTGTTCAGCCATACGTCGGTATGCTGAGCGACAACTGCCGTCTACCCATGGGAAAAAGAAAGCCATTCATGATTGGAGGTTCCATCGCAACAATCCTTTCCCTTTTGTTCCTTGCCTGGGCCAAGGAGATCGTCGCTGGTGCCTCCAACATCCTTGGTTTTGATCCCCTCTCACAAGGTGTCAAGACCACAACCATCGTGGTTGCAGTCATTGGTGTTTATGTTCTTGACTTCGCCATCAACACCGTCCAAGCATCGATTCGCGCCTTCATCGTCGACTGCGCCCCGGCTCATCAACAAGAGTCTGCCAATGCCATGGCTAGCCGAATCACTGGATTCGGCAACATCGTCGGATACATCGCTGGATATGTCGACTTGACTCGTCACCTTGGGTTCCTTGGAAAGACACAGTTCCAGATCCTTTGCGCTATCGCATGTGTTGCTCTTGCTTTGACTGTGTTTGTGAGCACGGCTATCATCAAGGAGCGAGACCCTCGCCTCGACGGACCCGCCAGCAAAGAGAAGCACAGTGTTTTCTCTTTCTTTTTCACCATCTTCAAGTCGATCAAGCGTCTCCCACCCCAGATCAAGAGGGTGTGCAAGGTGCAGTTCTGTGCCTGGGTCGGTTTCTTCCCTCTGCTGTTCTACACGTCCTCCTACATCGGAGAAATCTACGTCGAGCCCTACCTCGAGGCAAACCCCCATATGCCCCCGGAGCAACTCAACAAACTGTACGAGCAAGCAACCCGAATCGGTACCTTTGCGCTTCTCATCAACTCCGTCGTGAGTTTACTCACAAATGTCTTCCTCCCCTTCTTCATTGCTCCGACGTACGACAACCAGCCTGCCATAGGCGCCCCAGGGGAGGCCCCAGCTGCAGGCTATTTTGATGACGAGGAGGACGAAAAGCCCTCGTGGCTGGACAGGCTGGCAATTCCCGGCCTGACCCTCAAGCGCGCTTGGTTCCTTTCCCTCCTTCTCTTCTCCGGATGTATGTTTGCTACACTTTTCGTGCGAACTGTAAAGGCGGCCACTGTGCTGGTTGGTCTTGTTGGTATTACTTGGGCTATGACACTGTGGGCCCCCTGGGCCATCATCAGCGCTGAGATCAGCCAGAGAGATGCCCAGATTCGTGCCCAAAAGATCCGACAAGCCGCTGCCAGAGCAAACAACAACGGAATTGCGGACGAGGAGGAGGAAGAGATCGATCAGGCTGGAGTCATTCTTGGCATCCACAACATGGCGATCGCGGCCCCTCAAATTATTGCTACTGTTGGCTCTAGCATCATTTTCAAGCTCTGGCAGAAGCCACGAGGTACACCAGGAGACCACAGTATCTCTATTGTGTTCGCTCTCGGTGGAATCTGCGTATTGGTTGCTTCGTTCTTCGTGGCCAAGATTCAGGATGATTCCACCACGCCACCCGATGCCATAGCCAACGCTGAGCAGGGCCAGAGCGGAACTGGTGCTGATCCAGCACGCCGACCTCTGAACAGACGCAAGTCCACCAAGGAGCAGCTCCCCAGAGCAACCCAGGCTCGGGCCGGACTCATACGACACAAGAGTTTCGGAGGTGCAGAGATGCACTAAAGAAACACCTACACACCCACACAAACAAATACACACTCAACGAAGCATGGATAGGCGCAGGGTTAGGAATCACGGAATCATGGAACAGCATTTTGGCTCTTTTCCCAGAGCCTAGGAGCATATGGTTGGGATTTGGTCTTTCCTTTTCTGCAGATTGGACGAGGAATGTTAAGGCGCCCAGGTATTATGTTGGGCTTTCAATTGGAAATTAGAATCACAGTTTTATGTTTATGCTTAGACAGAGATATCTCGCATTCGCTCATTAGGTTGCCTCTATTTCGAAATACAGCGGTTTCAGATACCCCCAGACCTGGTTATCCATCATCATTTTAGATTCGTTGGTTAAGAAGAGGCCTCTTCTACTGACCTAATACGCCGGGGCTGGTGTTACACTTGCTGGCCCGCAGGTCCCGATAGAAACCCTTGTCTCGCCGGGCATAGGACCTAGCGTAGGGTTGATGGTGGTGAATGGGACAAAGTGGAAGCACCACGAGATTCTGTTCTCGTCGCAGTAGCTGTAATCACAGTCGAAGGTCTGTTCAGGCGTGGGTATAGTGGTCGGAGGTTCTGTGATGGAGCCCGCTTGGCCGTTGGGGAGGGCGAATGCAGTTGCTGCAAACAGAATAATGAGGTGGTTTATAGGGAACATGATGAAAGTTTCGGGCCAAAGGTTTTGATGTTTGTTTTTGAGTTTTGAGCCTTTTGAGCACTGCTGGTAAGAACTATAATAGCAGTAGCGGGTGCTCTTATATTTCAATTATTGTTAGACGGGTACGACATTCGAGAAGTTCTTCCCTGCACCCGAGTAACAGCCATGTAGTGTTTGCGTTATAACATGACGGTGTATATTTTCCGCATGACTTCTTGATCGGGACTTTTGGTTCAGTACAGTAGAGAACAAATAAGGCAAACACGTTAACGAGACGTCGCGTATGGAATCGGCAGATGGGATCTCTGACTCTTATATCTGAGGCAAAGAGTTGTACAGGACGGATAAAATCGCCGAGAATTGTTGGGAATGGAGTGTTACACTTCGGTAGAAGGTATTGGGTCTATTACAGGTACATATGCTCTTTCAGCTCTCCATATTTATACACAAAACACACGTGGCTTCTCTTTACAACGAGAGCATCTTGTTTCCAGCCTTCACCCACAAGGAGACGATGAATCCAATGCTCGTCACCCACACCAGGCTGCGTACTCTTGACAACGCGGGGTCGCTCTGAAGCCACAGGTAGGCGACGTTGTACGCGACACGGCTCGCAACGTAGCCGAGACCCAATGTGTTGATGGTAGGTGTAGGAACTCCAGCGAAGTTTGCGGCTACAAGACCAGCTGCGTAGAGGCTGAGGGTCTCAAAGCCGTTCTCTGTGGCTGCTTTTGCTCGCAGGAGGAATTGCTTGTTCTGGAGGTGTGTTAGTAAAGTGAGGAACTCAAGGATAAGGGGAGTAGGAGAGAAGAGAAACTTGCAGCTTTATCGAGATGAGAGCAGGCTTCGATGTTGTTCTTGTGAGATCGGGGACTGCAGTTGTCAAAGGTTCCTTTGGCGCCTGCGGTGATGGTGTAGGCGTGAGGAAGTGTGATGACGAAGAATGCAGCTGGGACCTGTAAAGTGTAAGTTTGAGGGTGCATAGGAGGATGGTGAGGTGAGGTGATGTACTGTGAAGAAGGAGTAGTTCCTTGTCAGGTCAAGGCCGAGAAAAGACTCCATGATGTGATTGATTTGAGTGTTGTTGTAGTGTAAAGTTGAGTTGAGTTGTGTATCTGATAGATAATACGGATAGGTAGTTTGTACGTATATTTAAGCAAAAAGACTATAAATCTGTTGAGAACAACAGCCTTGGAATATGATTGAATGAGGAACAATTATCAATTTCTCCCGAGGGATCAGTTGGTTTAATAATCATGTCCAAGTGTTAGTTCAAGGACCCGCTTTGAAGTAGGGGCATGAGTATGTTGGGTTAGCATAACGGGCATAACCAAGAGAATGACGATGACTTTTGTCTTAGACATGTCATTATGTTTTGATGGAAGAAGTAGAGATAAGGTCTCGTGATTTGTTAATATTCTAAAATATCACACGTAGAATAATATATCGTCAGGGTAGAAGCATCATTCAACCACATTTAGTATAGTCTCTCTCTCGTATGGATCCAATCTGTAGATCCATTCATCCCTCCCAACACTAACACGATCAAGATGACTAAGGTACAGGGGCCTTCTCAACGTCCTTTCAACAGTCTCCATACTCAAAATCACACTCAACTACAACAAACACCCGACAAGTTCACTAATTATCACTGTTCTCAGAGAAACTCGATGTATCTTCATAAAACTTGAATTGCTAAGTATTGTAGTTACTTTGCAGAGGCTCCCGATGGCGCTCAACCACTCGCAGCTAAGATAACTGTATATATATGTACGGAGAATGGTAAAATGGGTTTGACATAGAAAATCTAAAACCGAAAAATGCAATGACCAGATATTTCGTATATCGTGTTCAAATGTGATCCAAAAAACGCCGACCTCTACCACCCTTTTTATATCGTCTTTTATTCTTTCATTCTGGTGGGGGGGGTATCTCATGCCTTGACAAAGAAAGGAGAGAGGAAAATGGGAAGTTGATCAAGCAAAGAACCGCTTGTGTCTGGTAGAGCGCTTGGAACCGGCTTTCCAGCCGTGGCCGTCCCAGCTTGTGCTGCTGCTGTGGGATTCAGAGTGGCTGCTTTGGCTTTTGCTTTTGCTGTATGCGTCTGGGCCGTGGTATTGGCCGTTGTCGTAGCTTTGGCTGTTGCTTGAGCCACCATTTTGGCCCTGGTCTTGGTTCTGGTCTTGACCTTGTTGGCCGCCAGGGGCATAGTAGACATCGGCGCCTTGGCTTGGCTGAGCATCGGGGACGTAAGGTTGAGCATTACCGCTTCCGCTTCCGCTTCCACTTCCACTTCCTCCGTTGTAGCCATCACCATTGCCGCTTTGGCCGTCACCGCTGTTACCGTTTCCACTGTTGCCATTGCCGCTGTTGTTGTTGCCACTGTTGCCATTTCCTGAGTTTCCATTACCCGAGTTTCCGTTTCCTGAATTGCCGTTGCCAGAATTTCCGTTACCGGAGTTACCACTGCCCGAGTTACCCTCGCCAGAGTTACCATCACCGGAGTTTCCACCGTTGTTACCATCATCACCGCCGCCGCCAGAGGATCCGCCTTGGGTGTAAACCTTGATACTGTTCACAAGCCAGTAGGCATTCTTGAAAGCAGCGGGGTTGGAAGCGACATAGTCCTCACACTCTCCCAGTGACGAGGTCTCAGGGTTCTTGCCCCAGACATCAGGGGCACCAGCCCAGTCGCCGCAGAATGTAGTGTCGAAGATGATGTTGTGCTCCTTGAAGTGGTCGTCAATGTTGCAGCCGTTGCCGCCGTTGAACTTGGCAGTGGCAGGACCCCAGGATGAAGGATCGGGGTTGCCAGACTGGATGTCCTCGGGGATGCGGCCGCGCTTGAAGAACCAGACGGCGATGAACTCGGAGGTCCACTCGGTAGCGTAGACGCCGCCGCCAATGTCGTTGAAACCATCGCCGTAGTTCTGGTTATCGGCTGTGCACTGACCGCAGCCCTCGGAGGCGCCACCGGCGTTGCAGTTCTTGTTGACGAGGGAGCTGCTCTGGTCGGAGCCGTCGTTGGTGATGGAGCAGCCAGGTCCCGTGTGGAGAGTGATCTTGTTCTCAGTCTGTGTGTTGACGCCCTCGAGGATATCGATCTCGCCAGAAGTCGGCCAGGAGGGACCGAACATCCAGTACGCGGGCCAGACACCGGGGATACTGCCCGGCATGTGGGCAATGTCGGCGATGAAGAGGCCGTGAGTAAAGGAGTCATGGGAAGTGACACGGACAGATTTGCGGCCATTGGAAGGGTTCTTTGTCTGGTAGTCTACGCCCATGTAGACAGCTCCGTCAACGAAACCAGCCAGACCCGCGGAGTTAGCAGAGTCGGCATCGATGTACTCGACGAAGCCATTCGTAGGATCCTTCTCATTGAAGAACTCAAAGGCCTCGAAGAAATTGGATGTGTCGTAAGTTGTCTTGAGGCTGTATCCAGCTTTGGAGCTGGTTTGTGCAGTGGCACCTTGAAGGAAGGCTGTGAGGCCGAGAGCCAGGATAGAGGTATGCATTGCTTCTGTTGTCTTTTTCGAGACCAAGACGAGAAGAGAGGGGTGTGCTTGTATATAACGTCGATCCTGGTTTAGAGTTGTTCTCTTGTGTGAAGAAGAGAAGAAGCGATGACTCTGTGTGGTCCACAGAGTTGAGTGGCTTGATGTTTAAGTGTGTGAGGATAAGAGTGAGTGTTGATCCCTCGATACCAAAAGCGCACTCTGCAAACGATATATAACAATAGAACCACGAGCTATTGTCTAGTCTATACCAAGAATTGTAGTCCGAATGAGGAAATATTCAACCTAAAGCGGAGGGTTGGATAGAGAAGGGAGGGGGCTTGTTGAAGCTGCTTGACGCGCAACGAAACAATAGTTCTGGGCACTGCCAAGGAGGGAGCCAAGCGATGTAGTTATTGCTTCCTAGTCAATAGGAAACAATAGAGGAAAATAAAAGAGTGGGTTGGAGACAATACAATGAAATCAAACGGCCAGCCAGCTACCGAAAGGATTGAATGCAGCCGAGAAAAAGAATGAAATGAGTGAGATGTTTCTCCCAAGAACAGCACCAGCCAAAGCCAAGCCTTTAAAGCCTATGCAGAGTAACCAGACACTGAAGACGGAAAGGGCAAGGATAAAGCAAGTGAGAGAGAAAGAGAGAGAAAAAAATGAAAAGAAAGAAAGTGAGTGAGAGTGGTTCAGGTTTAGTGAATGGCCTCGCGAGGGAATGCGGGAGCTATCTATATGTCCATGTCTCTGATACTGTCTCTGCAGTGCCACTCTCCATATGTACTAAGCTAATGTAGTATTAAGCTAGGCTATTTTGTTTCTTTGTTGCTGCCCTGGTACTTGAGTCAACCCTTGTCCCTTTCTTGGCTGTTGTTTCTGTCAGTTAGTTCATGCTCTTCTTCTCACCTTTAGATCAATATGCTAAGGTAGCCTTGGTATAGACTATAGGCCACATGCTAAAGTTTCCGAAACAGTTTAGTCAAGGGGTCCCCTTGGAAAAGATAAAAAGAGACTCTGGGTATAATAACACAGCCACAGCCAATCACGACTCCTAGACCACTTCTCGCATCGAGGCTCTGAAGCGTAGCTCATCAGTCCATTAAACACCAGAGATTCAAGAGTGGGCTCATCTAGACGAGACTTGACATGTTCCCCGCCAGACCCAATCAACCCCCCCCCCCAAGGAAAAGCTTAGCGCAACAGTCTCGGGGGGTCTTGGCGTGCCGGTTCAGGCAGGGAGATGGCGCTTCTGGGGGTCGTGATAGGCTACAGGGGGCGGGTTCAGGGGTTCCCAACCACTAGAGTGACGCTATTCTTGTAGTGGAGAAGGACCTGACAGAGTTGGGATGGATGGAGTGGAGGGGCTTTGTTCTGAGTAAGGGCTTCCGGATGAGAAAAAGAGAGAGAGAGAGGGAGGCTATTGAGACACTTCAGCTTGGTCATTGTCCTCATGATTCATCGCTACAAGAATGATATTGTTAGTTATCGAATTCTACCGGAAGCAGCAATAAATACAAGATTCATATTTCACATCCATGTCTAAATAAAACTATGGGTCTCACTCCACGACAGCGCTTCTATAGCCGCGCGCTCGTCTATACATACCCTCACCTCATCCTGGTCTCTCTATCTCTCCACCTTATCAGCTCAACTTAGAAACAAAGACCATCCAACAAAGCACTCACTCGAGCATGAATAACATAGCCCCGACCCTTTCTGCAGACCAAAAAAACTTGGCATCTCTACTCTTTAGCCATAAATCTTGAATCGCTCATGGCCAAACTAGGCTGGAACCATTCCTCTTCCAAGACATTCTTTCTCTCTCTTAGCCTCCCCTCTTAACTTGACGCGCGTTATCCCTCTCTCTGTCTCTCTCTCTCTCTCCAACCGCCCACGCTTAAAAGTCCCAAGGTTTAAACAATGACCACTTCTGAAACGTAGCCTCAGGAATGGGCAGCCGGGCTAGACCTTTCTAAATTCTAATACTTTCCTCCCTGCCTGCTTTGGGCATCGCCGTGACGCTGCAACTCTCACTTGGCCCCAACGGGAAGCAAAACAAAAGAGACCAAAATCTTTCTGCCACCTCCTTTTCTTCTTTGTCCCGATTCAGACCTTCAAAGCTCTGGTGACTTTTCTCTTTCTGGCTTTATGATCTGCAGACTTCGTATCGTCTTTCTGCCACTTTTCCCCCCTGATCAACTTAAACGAGGTCAACGGTTCAGAGCCGAGAACCATGTTCGTAATCTATCTTCCGATTTGCCGGCAAAATGTTCCGTTCCGTTTCTGTGCCGTGATCCCAGGATCCTGGACTCGGACTCCGGCACGTCAACCCATCTCAAGGTCTCCCTTGAATGCCGATAAAGATCGACAATATCATAAACGCTTTGAAGTACGTGTCGATACTCTCCTTAATCTTTTTAAGCTTTCAGATGCCGTTGCTTCCCACTGGACTACAGTCTTGATACAACTATTGTATCACATTCATCTCTGGCCAGGATAATCCTCACCTTTAATCACACAACACTTGAGAGGTCCCTTCATAGAATCTCATTCGACACAACCCAGTTTCACATCTTGGGTTTTCAACATTAGATCTTCATTCGTATTAAAACATTTCTTTCGGTCAGCTTAGATCCCAGCTGGTCCCAGGCTCTTGATAGGCCATACACATGAAACCATACATCCTCCTTCAACCCCCCTTCACGTCTATAAAACATCCCTTCATCTCATCTCGTCCGATCTTGAAAGCAAGGAACTGGGATATAGCCCATGTTCCCAAAAGTCTAATCCTCCCCCATTTTTGCGGCTGGCAGTGAGATCCCCCTTACATCTCCGAACTGTCGCAGTATTCTTTCTAAATGCTTCGTCTAAGTGGGTATATGCAGTCGAGGGAAAAAGTAAATCATGTACAAAACTCCATGCATGGCAAGCATCAACGCAGTCGTGGTGTTGACTGCTTTCGTTTCCGTATTATCCGTGCGTCGTGTCGGTGAGTTCATACGTCTATATTCGAATAGTCGCGTGCTTTGTCGTGTCCTTTGTCTCACAGGCTTATTCAAGTGCTCTTCACAACTTGACCTTCTTGCCGGTGAGCTTGAACCAGATGACCGCGATGAGATCCTCCTTGAACCGTTCCCAAGGGTTTCGGTTGAGCCAGTAACTGAACTCGCGGTAGTAGTACATCTCGCCCCAACAGTCGCGGCCCCATTCGCAGCCTGCCAGGCTGACCATGAAATCACGCTGATTCTCCTCATAGTGGATGTGTTTGTCCTTAGGACCGCCGTCAGGGTTACAGGCTCCAGGCGGGAAACTGTTGATCTTGCGCTGATGCAGGAAGCCCATGTGCTTGCGAATCCACGGCTGCGACTGGTACAGCTGATCTAGCGCATCTTGCTCCTTGTGCTCCCACTGCATATGCTTCTGTTCGTATGTGACCGGGTCCCACCACACGTCGAGGAGTCGGTCGGTCCAGTCGCTACGTCGCATAAAGAACGATCCCAAGTTGAAGCCGGCGCAGTCCTGTGTCATGAGCATGTTGATAGAGTTGGCCTTACCATCTCCCACAGGGCTTCGCGAGACCTCGTCGAGGTAGTTTTCAGTGAAAGGATGCGAGATGTTTCGGGGGTTGAAGTAGTTGATGTCACGCTCAGCTTCTTGCTCCAGATTATTGAAGATGTGGTCCTGAAGCGACACAGAGGGTTCCATGATAAAAGTGTTCAGGTCCAGCCACCAAACCCTGGTATCGTGTTAGTTTCTTCTCCCATGCTCACTTGGCTGGTCATCTTACCATTCAGCTTTTGGGTACTTCCTCAAGGTCGAACGAACGAAATCGACCTTTTCCCAGCTCTCTCGCCATTCGTGCGCATACTTCTTCTTGGTACTCATGTCAACGATCTCCAAGTCGTAACCCCATCGGTTGGCGTATTTTCGCTTATTCCGCACGCTGTCTCGCTCGACAGCCCATTCTCTGGCACCCTTCCACTCCATGACACCTCCTCCGACATTTGCGCCAAGAATAATGACGAACTTGTTACCGCCGCCAAACGATCTTCGCCAGTAGTACACGAGAGCTGCAAGAATTAGTATCATGCCTTGCACCGCACAATACAAGATTGGCGCGACTTACGAGTTGTGTAAAAGATGGTGTAGCAGAGGGCTACTACTAGCATCAGCAGTAGAATCATCTTGAGCCTTCTGCCCATTCGTCCATAAATCGATCTGATTCTACCGGCGAGCGGCACCTTTCGAATCCATCGCGGTCCTCGTCCATTCCTCTCTTTCCAAGTGTCGCGCTGCCCGTTGAACTGTGGCAGGCTGCTCGATAGTCGCCGCATATGTCTGCTGAAGAAACCCTTGTTCTGGCTCGAAAACGAAGAGAATGTGTTGGGGTTGTGAGGTCGCATCTTAGCCGATTCCCATGCAACAGGTCCACTGCTCACGTTTGCAGGAGTCGATCTTCCGCTGTCAAGGCCCAAGCCTGGGCTAGACCAGCCGCCGCTGCCGGGGACAGGTGAAGGGCTTCTCGAAAGGGGCATGGAAGGCCCTGGGGTACCTGGAGGGAGCGAGCTCAGCGATTAGCCCGCGAACAAGGTCGATATGTGCGATTGTCCATGGAAGTCGAAGACAAGTAACGTATATCTACAGAGGGGACAGAAAGAAAACAACAGAGCGTGAAGTGTATGAGGAGGTGATGACGTGAATGCAGCAAAGCGCAGCTCAAGACTGAGGCCACGCACAAGATAAGACGGGATGGCTGATATAAAGAGAGACAGATAGTGGGGAAGGCAAGGGTGGAAAACAGATGAAGGATTCAGGAAGCCGCCAAGAAGCCACGAGATATGAGGACTGAGACATTAACTAGACAACCGGGAACGTTACTATACGTACCTGGAATGGGGGATAGAGGACCGTTGTGAGGGTGCAACGGCCTCTGCGGGTCGTTTGGAAGCAAACCCGGATTGATCACGATATGGCTGACAGAAGAGCGCTGTCTGCTGTGATGTGAGCGGGCAGGGCGATCGCTAAACGAGCTCGAAGAGCCGAAAGGTGAGCGTGAGGAAGCCAGCTTGGGCAACGTCGCAATCGGCGACTTCTAAACGATAGATAGATACCGCTTATGCCGGCCTGGATCGCAAAGTGGAGGGGCAGAAACTCGTAAAGAGTCGCAACCACAAGGCGTAGATTGCGGGAGGTGGTGTATCTTTTTTTTCTTGACCCAAGGTTACAGCGATGAGCTCGTCTTGGAGAACAGCGCAAAAGGGCGCCACACAGTCCCGACTTTTCCACCTTGGCAAGGGAGAGACACAAAATGTTCTCGAAATTGTCCCGGTGATTGACCAACCACGGCAGTAATTGTTCACCTCGAATTGTGGCGCCGACTCAGAGTGATGTAGGCGGTATGGGGATCGTGGATAGCGCAGGGTCGATTCGCGGGGGCAGCACCGTATACGAGAGTTGGACGACGCAGGTGTACAGACGGCACGGTACGCAGGGAATCGATGAGGCTGAGGAGGTGCACGATACGTTACAATGTGAGCATTCGGTGGTGACAGAAATAGGTAGGTGGATGGATAGTGAGAATCCGCAGCAGAGATGGCGCAACGCAAAACAGAATAGCTCTGGCTTCGTTCGTATCGAGACTATTCCAGTTTGGTAGATAGCCTTCTGTTGGAGCTTCGAGAATTCGGTGTAATTTTGGATTTAACGGTCGATTTCGAGGGGTTGCTGCAGGCACTGACAGTGAAAGGAGGAATAGAGCGAGGGTGATGTAGTGCGTGCAGTGCAATGCAATCGTCGAGTCGTGATGGATGTGATGCAATGCGATGCGATGCGACAGCGGGAGCAACAGTGAACAGCAGTGCGATCGATTGCTGTTGCGATCTCAGATGCGGTAACAGTTGGATACACTAGCAAATTAGCCGAGCGTGTACTCTGTGGATATTCTACGAGAACCTCGTCTCGTATCGCCTTTGAGAGGTAGGGGAGTTGAAGAGAATTAAAAAGTACAATCAGGCAAATAGTTCCTACATGAGCCAAGACCAAAGCTAGAAAACCCAAAGCAAAGACCAAATACAAATAAGTGGATGGACAGCCATTTCCCCGTCAGGGGCATCCTTTCTTCTGCCTTAAGGTTGTCCTTAAAGGATTAGGGGTCATCCCGGGCCTTGAGAGCCAAGAGAAGAACTATGCTACACTTGGTCTGAAGGGATCCAGAGAATTTCCTTTCTTACTACAGGCCAGGGGAGAAAAAAACCAGTATCTCATCTCATTCATCTCTGTGCGACAAAAGATCCATGCAGGTACGGGCACAGGCACAAATGCTTTATTTGCATGTCTCAAAGAGGTGACAAGCTGCAGTCAGCCTCTTGGTTACTGTTGCATCTTGAGCCACCCGACAGAAGCGATATCTTTCGAAAAAAGGAGTCAATTCTCAGTTTGCCCTAAGCTGATTCGGTCTGGACCCCTATTTGAAGGTAGCAGCTAGAAAAAATGTCAAATTACGTCAGAGTTTATTTACTGACTTGCACAGATACCGAGACAATTAACCTGTAACATGCAGCTTGATGAGGGAGCATTTACCGGCCAGCCTCACCTCGGTACTTGTCTTGTAGGGTAAGAATGTCTTGGTTCGCCGCATGTTCCTGGAGAAATGTCTTTTATTATGGTCTTCTTCTTTTTATCTACAATGTGCAATACAGTAGCCATATCCTCGTGGCATTTTGACATGTCCCCACATTCCTCATGCAATTCGCTTTTTGGCCGTTGGATTCTTAGATCAGGGGTGCAGCCGTCGATGCAAAGCTGAAGTTCAAATGTCCGCTGGATAACAGTGAAATTCACAGACACAGAGTGGATTGAGTTCATGAATGTTTAAAGGAGACTCTGATCAAGCTTGCATTGGGGTTTCTCTTTCAATCTGTCTCTTCGTCCATCTGCCAATTGCATATTATGTCCGTGGTTTATGGTGGGTTGCACCAAATCTAAGCCAAGCCTGCATCTGTCACTGACAGCTCGAATCTCCAATCAGCATCCATTTGGCTGTCATTGTCATCTACCAAATGGAAGGTACGGATATGCGTAATGTTCTTGCCGAAACAACATGTCTACCTACCTCCTCACTTGCCAAGTGGGATGGAAGGCATGATTCTGCACGTGATACTTGCTGGACATGAAGCTCTCTTTCAGTGCTTCAGTTGGAAACACCACACATCGGTGAAAGAGTGACATCTCCAGACAAGTGTCTGAATCTAGGCGGCCTCCCAAAAACAAGCTCGGAAACCGGATAATGAACCACCGGCAGGACGTGCAACACGGGGAGGGTCGTTGCTGGCCATCACGGCCTTTACAGGATCGTCGACCTCGATATGACCAGGCCAGTTCAGAGGCCAGCTCGACGCAGAGAAGCCCAGAAGAATCTTCACCGTATTGAATTACGCGTCGTCTGATGCGAGATGACTTTGCTTTTGTACTTGACGAACCAAGAACCTTTGCAGTATGCTATGACGAAGGCCCAGTTTGAACCAGTCGTTCTATCTACAATTTCCACAGAGTCATTATTGAAGGAACTCATTTTACCAAACCACATTCGCCTCACCAACCTGTGCGACTGCAGTACCAGGCATCGAACGTGGCTTGGTTTCGTAAATGTCTTCATCTTCTGCAAACCAGGCCAAGTGGCCGCGTTCGAGAAGGAAAACCAACCCTCTTGTACCCAGTGTACGGGCTCGATCAACAGACTAGCAGCTGGCGGATACCGGACACTTCCACCCGGATGTCTTTTGCATCGCGACATGAGCGAATCAAACATTTTCCCGCCTCCCCTTCAGAGGCGTTTGCTCTGTTTTCGCCTTATGAGTAATCTGCCTGGTCCTTGTCAATTTGCTTCTGGTTCGATGTTGCAGTTGCAGGTTCCAGACGCGGTCGCCAATCCAATGGCCTACGAATCACACACACTTCGATGTCGGCGCCTAGAGCTGGCCAATCACAGCCTCGATCCCCGGAATGAAGGCGGCTATTCCACACTCCTGGTTACGCCAGGTCATTCAATTAACAGCCTATGAGCTATTGTTCAGCGTTTGGGCCTCGAATGCTTTATTTAGCCATGCAGCGAATCGATGCGGGTTTCCTTGCTAAGGTCCAATCATGATGCTTCGCGCCCTTGGCTCTGCTCAATCCTGGTGGATTTACTACCAACTGCAGATCCACCAGCAACAACACTGCAGCTGCAGTTGTAACTGCGGGAGGTGGTATTATCGGCCGCATCCTCACTCTCTATTGACTGCTGGTTCTTGTGGTTTTATCTATTCTTCTTGCCTGCCATTCAATCTTTCACCTTTTCCTATTCTCTCTCTGGACTTTTTTTCTTGTTGAGTTTTGGCAGTCTTGATTGTGAACAGGCTTTTGTCATATCCTATTGTTCGGATTACTTTCCTTTGTCATAGTAACATTCATAACCAACTGGCTTGTTAATTTGTTTGTCTCATCATTCGTTTTCAGACAGACCATCAACCAACATATCACATTCACTCATCATCCGAATAACCACTGCGTTTTCTTCATCTTCAAACCACAAACAGAAAGATACACCAACGTTGTTCGAACCTAGCTCTATATGTCTGAACGCTAGTCACTGTTACTCTATTTCTCTTTCTTTCACTTTGACTCACTATTTTCATTCAAAAGAACTGAACATCACAAAATGAGTAACGCAACTCAACCTCATGTGCCGGTGCACCCACCACCATATTCAGAAACGAACCCCCGACGTCGAGAGGAATGGGAAGAATGGGAGGACGATGAGCCCGTCACACCGATCGATGCCGGCGAGCAAGTCTTTCCTTCCCCTCTGAATGTACCATCTCGAAACTCGAAGCATTCCGCACGACGATCGACAAGGGCCTCCGCTTCTAGAGTCAACCGGGTCAAGTCGCGACAAAGACAAAAAGCCCAGAATGCTAAGGCTGGCATCAAGCTCATCACGGACATGTCATCCTTTCGGCGCCAAAACTACATGCCAACGCCAGTGGGGCGTACTGGGAAGTTCGTGGACGCTGCTGCGTTGAAGGCTTTGGAAGGAGAACCAACCTCGGCCTCGGTAGGGAATTGGAATTGGTTCAAGAAGAACAAAGACCAAAGCCCAGCAACAGCTTCGCCGCAATTGTCGGCCCAGCCAACTCGCACTCCGGACAACAAGTTGTCACCTGATGATAGGCCTATCGTCATTGGGTTGGCCTTTTCACCTGAAGACCCGGGCAGCTCTTCTCGATATGATACCACCCCAACGCCTATTGAACCACCGGCACATCAATACCTACCACGGAACCCCCCTGTTCAGCAGAAGTCTGTTTGGTCACCCGACACGCCTGATACTGTCTCTTCATTCAGTACTATCCGCCACACCTCGAGTATCTACTCTCAGTTCCCAGCTCCCGGCACGACAACGAGAGGCAACGTCCCGCCTGTACCAGCAGTTCCAGCAAACTTCAAGAAATCAGCTCATCAGAGACTCATCAGCTTGGAGCTGGGTGGCAGAACCCCCGACGACTCTGATGGTGGTACTCCGTGCACACTTTTTGAAGAAGACGGCACTTCAAGCCCCCACAAGCAAGCAAAGGGCAAGATATCAGCACTGACCCCCGATAGTGCCGCCTCGAAGTCCCGTGGCTGGTGGGATCATCATGTTGTCACTCCCTTTATGGACAGCAGACTCACATTCACTACCAGCCCAAGAGGGTATACTGATTCACCAAAGAGTATTCGAGGGGACGAATGGTGGAACAAACAGGAGACCAAAGCTTCGCATGGGGAATATCTGACACCGAAGTTGATTTCTGGCCCATTCCAAACTCCCATCGTAAGAGCACCAACACCACGCCGGACCCCATCACCACGTATCGAACATACTCAAGAGAGTGAGTCTGGTCCTTCTACGGCGAGAGCATCTCCTGTTCTCGAGACGACGTCCATCTCCGAGAAACCACGAATTCTTGTAACGGAGGAAGAGGAGAGTGTTGGAGAACAACTGCCTGCATACTCGCCTCAAGAGAAGAAGACACAAACCACTCCAGTCAAATACAAGCCCGTCTTCCCCCCTGGACACCCTCTCCAGAGTCAGTTCCCGCCATCGCCTGGTCCTATATCGCCAGGTCTCTCTTCTACTATGTCTTCTCAGCGACCCGATCAAATGACTGATATCCCGCTCACACCTGCTCCTCGGGACAACCTTCGTCTTTCACAGATGCCGCTTCCAACACGACCGCTGGGTACTTCAGTACCTCGCGAGTATTCGCATGGTGACGCAGACCATGCGACCAAGGCCGAGCGTCAAAGACGTCGCAACGAGAAGGAAGAGGTAGTTGCTCGCCGCTTCGGTGGGGCTTGGAGAGGCAGAGGATGCATTCCTAAAAATGGATGCTTTGGCCGAACAGGACGCGAGGGTCGTCAGCGCCGTCGAGTTTGGATGATTGTCCTGGGAGTTCTTCTCGCCATCATCGTTTTGTCAATCACATTGGGCGTTGTTTTGACCCGTCCAAAACATTCGGAAGAGGCGCCATCAATCTGGGTAAACCTGACAGATTTCCCACCCATGCCGACAGGAGAACTGTCGGTTGTTGGGCCGGACAATGTCATGGCCAGGAGTGGCTGTACTGAACCATCAACCTTGTGGAGCTGTTCCCTGCCAAAGGAACAGCACGATTCGGTGAAGCCTTATAAGCCGGACCAGCCCACCATCCTCATGCAGATCCAGTGGGATAACAGTACCCGCGAGGACTGGAAGGTGCCCAATGAGGACCCGCCTGCTTTGAAGAACCGTCGAGGTATGGGAAGTGCGGCATATGCAGGAAGCACAATTCGAGCCCGACAGACGCCCGACTTTGAGCCTAGCCCTGATCCACCCAAGTTTCAAGAGATGTGGTTTCTAGGAAACACTACGGATGGCATCAAGTCTGATGACAAGGCTGGTGAAGCAACACCCTTTTACATCAGCTTGATCGATTCGATTGAGGACATCGATCGCAAGGAGCTTACCAAGCGGCAAGATACAACGAACGAGAACATCAGTCTGCCTGAAGTTCTCCCATCGCCTGAACTCACCAAGGATGGCACACCTAAACCTGCTGTCTTGCTTCCTCAACCAACGCAACAGCCAGTCCGGCTTTATGATCGCGGTCTTCCAACCGAGCATTATGGCTTTTACACTTACTTCAAACGAAGCCTTTTTGTTAAGTCAATAACGGTTGTTGATAATGAGCGCCAAGAGGTTCCCCTGGACGATGATGGCGGCAGCAGAGAGACAGAGGCCGATTTCGTTGTAACATGGAGCGAGACACGCCTGCTTGTTCAAATCTGGACTCGTTCTTTGGCCACGAACACATCGAAGCTGATCGACCCTAAGGGGCAAGGCAGCATAGATGGTTCAGCGGAACTCATTCGACCAGGAACAATGCCATACCCGGTAACAGTAACCATGGACACACACGGAGGAGACCCAGGAAAGAAGTTTGTCTGGGCTTGGCCGATTGACGACAAACAAAATATTGATGAGAATAACCCCAAGCTGCTGGCCAACAACATGGCGACTAGTGGCACGTGGATCAACAAGCGATCTCGAGGGGACGAAAAGTTTGGTGGATTCGACGGCGGGACCGGAGGATGCCAATGCCAGTGGGTGAATTGGGTATGAGAATATTTACTATTAACCTAATCTGATTAATGAATGACGGGATGCATGTATAGTATGGCATCAGGAATGGAACGGAAGCATTGGAAGGGTGCCGTGGTATATCCAAGCCCAAAGGGCGTTTTGTGTTACTAGCTATCAAAATTCAAAGGATTCAAATCTACATCCCAATCTCTGTATCTATTGCATTTGCTTCTACTCCGTCTTGCAATTTACTTCTACTCCGGTCGTCAAGGCTCCGGCCCCCCACTCCGGCCGGATAGCGGGGCCGTATGTCCCATAATTTCCTACCTCACCTCATGATCTCAAAGAGTTATCATGTTAACAATGCCACTCAACGTCGCGCAGATGCGCCCTATTATACGGCAAGTCCATAATAGAACACTCCTCATTCACAGACTCAGCCGAAGCCGCCTTCTTACAACACTCGCCATCGAAACATCATGTGACGATACAGGCGTTGCTGTCCTCCGCCATACACCAAAATCTACAGAACTCCTTTTCAATGAGCGCATATCTTCTGATAACCGTGCATTCAAAGGCATACACCCCCTTGTAGCGGCAAAGGGTCACAGCGCCGCCTTGGCACCACTTGTTCGTCGTGCGCTTGACGCTTTGCCAGTTGCTGAGGATGTGGATGGCAAAAGGTCCTGCTATGCTGGTGGAGTGAGAAAACAGGTCCCGGATTTCGTGTCTGTGACCCGTGGTCCGGGAATGCGTTCGAACTTGGGAATTGGCCTAGATATGGCAAAGGGATTGGCTGTTGCTTGGGGTGTGCCGTTGGTGGGTGTTCATCATATGCAGGCTCATGCTTTGACGCCACGATTGGCAAGGGCCTTGGGGATGAGCATGGGCGAGACAGAAGAGTGTACGCAAGGGCCAGAGTTTCCTTTTATTTCTCTTCTTGTCTCGGGTGGGCACACACAACTTGTCCACTCAACGGGCCTCACGGAGCATTCTATCGTTGCTACAAGCGGTGATATCGCTATAGGGAACCTCCTCGACCAGACAGCTCGCGATATCCTACCTGCTGAAGTATTCGAAGCGAGCGAGCATGTCATGTATGGCCGTCTTCTGGAAGCGTTTGCCTTCCCTCCTAATAGCGACATGACATCTGCCTATGAAGCTGTCTTTACACCACCAGCTTCTCGCTCCGCAGAGATGACTCCTCCGTCCACAGGCTACGATTGGGATGTCCCAACACCTTTTAGACAAACTCGCAAGCTTGCATTCTCTTTCAGCAGCATCTACACACATGTCCACGACATTGCAACCTCTAATCCATCCATGTCCATCGCCGAACGTCGTGCTCTAGCACAGCACACAATGATGGCAGCCTTCACACATCTCGCAGGACGATTATGTATTGCTCTCGACGACAAGCCAGAGCTTCGCACTGCAAAAACTCTTGTGGTAGCAGGCGGCGTGGCGAGCAATAAGTTCCTCATGCATGTTCTGCGATCTATGCTGGCTGTTAGAGGCTATGAAGGAATACAGATTGTTGCGCCACCTGTCGAGTTGTGCACAGATAATGCGGCCATGATTGCGTGGACGGGCATGGAGATGTTTCAGGCTGGATATGAGTCTGAATTGAATATCACGGGGATTGGGAAATGGCCTATGGATCCTGAGGTTGGAGAGGGGATATTGGGTGTTGATGGCTGGGTAAAAAGAGACGTGAATGGCTCAGTGACTCAAGATTCATGAGCAATTTGGACTGTCATGATGTATTATATATAACGCCTACAGGTACGGGCATTTTGGACTGGATACTTGAGTTAATACTGTAATTTATTTCACTTTATGTAGATATCACCACCAGGCGTCAACTCAAGGGATCTAGATGCTTGTCTTTCAAGAGAAAAAGCCATTGTTGTACATATTACACGGCCCATCTGAAGCTTCACGCCCTGTACTGAGCGAGTGCAAGCAACCCTCTCTATCATCCATGCTTCGTTTGTCCGTAGGTTTCATTTCCTAGGTGGACAACATGCCTCTTAATTTCAAGTCCTCGAGCCCTCTAAACCAATTCGCTTGTCACGTTGGTGAACTCGCCCTTCTCAAGCTTGGTCTTCCAGAAGATGGGGTTGGTGTCGTTGAAGCCGTGCTTGACCCAGCCCTCCTCCTTGACGTGGTACAGGTTAATGTAACCACCAGAGTAGGCATCTCTGTGAGTAGCAGCCAGGATACTTCGCTTTCCAAGCTCGAGAGCATCCTCGTCCGACAGGTCGTACTTGTACTCGGCGTCGAGCACACCGTAGGCGAATGTCTGACCGGAACCGACACAGAAGAGGTTGCCCGCCATGCGAGTGCCATCGCTATCGACGTAGTAGAGGGCAGGACCCTCCTCCTTGGTAACACCAGCGCACATGGTACCCATACTGAGGCCCATACCCTTGTAGCTGTAGACGAGGTTGGCGAGGATCTTGCTGGCGGCGGCAACGCTGATGCGGCGCTTGTGTCGGAGCTCGTGCAGACGGCACTGCATGCCGAGCCAGGCGAGCCAGTACTGGCAATCTGCGGCACCACCAGCCATGGTACCTAGCAGGACGCTGTTGATCTCAATGACCTTCTTGACGGTTTGCGAGGCGATCCAGTTGCCAGCCGTGGCTCGGGAGTCGGTAGCAACGATGATACCGCCTTGAAAGCGGAAAGCGAGCGTGGTTGTTCCGTGGGCGATCTTGATGGGGCAGTTGGGGTTGGATCGGTCATCCGTGGCAGCGCGGAGCCATGATGAGGGCTGCAGGTGAAGATAATTAGTATAACCATTCAGAATACACGAAGCCAGGCCCTAGAAGTAAGAGCTCTGTGCTGGGCAACCAACCTGAGCAACGGGAGGCATAGCAAACTTGAGCGAGAGTTCACCCATGCCACTCAGCAGCTCATCCTGGTCCTCAAAGGGCTCATTCTGCTCGTACGACGGCCGGCTGTATCTCGAGACAAGGGAGTCCATAATGGCTGTATCGGAGTAAAGAAGTAATATCAAGTTTTATCGACTTGTGGTTATTCGCCCTGGAGCTGGTGCTCTAGGAGTACCTCGAATCGTAGAAGCTTTCGGTGGCGCTAAGGAGGGCGGAGAGGAGCCTTTCTCTGGTCGGAGAATCTTGAGGCTATCGAATCGTGATGGTTTCGTTATATCGTGATCAAGATTGGCGTTGTTGAGGTGGAGTTGGTCGATGGATGATTAAGGCGGAGGTGGGAATAGAAGCTCTAGACAAGGAAGCTGAGGCTCAGGCAGCTTCCATTGCGCGCGTCAACTGAACCTCCAAATTCGGTACGTACCCCGTTGTGTGACGCTGTCTGAGTGGCCTTGTGGAGGCCCTGACTCGTGCCTGGATAATGAGGCATCAACACTTCAACACCTGCAATGTGGAATTACATCCAATATTACGGACGGATACATCAAGTCTTTTTTAAGATTATTTAACTTATTCATTGATCGCTTCTTAGGTCTCGTACCGAAGTTTCCCAAGTATCTTGCTCCCACATCCAATTTACGCCAAAGAAACCCATCATCCCAAGGATATCACACTCACCCTACTCTCATACAATCCTCCCAGCCATCTGCTACACGAAGCATATACGGCTGAGATAGCAAAGCCATCATTAAGGCCTCCTCGATTCATGAAAGAGCCCATTTCCTCAATCCTTCAAGGGCAACCCACATATTACTTTAGATTTGCATCCGAATCAATACAAAAAAAGAAAAGAGAGCGACTTGGAAAACAACAACAGGTATAACGAGCATCAAACTTGAAGACTCGTGTGAAATAAAGCTTCTCCTTTACCACCCGAGCTACGAAAACATTCTCTTGTTTAAGGGTTTGGTGTCGGCTCCCGGCTGTTTCGTCCCTCCCGCTTGCCCATGAAACTTCGGCGCATGTTGGCCTTTGGGCTATCGGGGGTCAAGGTCGACTCAGCTGGCTGGAAGCTGCTCTTCAGCAAAACAGTTCCGCTGCCCACGGATAGCTCCTTGGCGGCGGAAGAGCCTGACTCATCAACAAAATAGATGTGCTCGCCCAGGTCATCATCGCTGCGCAACGTGTGCTGTCCCTTGGCCTCAATCTTGAACTGCGAGTCTGGCGAGCATGGGAACTTGAATGTGTCGCCAAAGGTCCATTGTCCACTGTTGGACTTGAAGTGCTTGGTCTTACCCACTGTCTTCTCCTTGGGACTGATCTGCGTGATGATGACGTACAGGTCAGAAGCAGGAGGGAATCCTGACGCCTCGACAACAGTAAACGAAGCAGTGCCGCTTGGCGCAGCTGCTGGGTTGCCACTGTGAGATGATGCCTGTCCAACACTCTTTGCTCGAGCATGGCCGTTGCTGGTAGAAGGCCGAGCACGAGGCGGGCTGTCTTCCTCGTTCATAGCGGGCGATCGGCGAAGGCCGCCATTGGTACCAGCAGTGCCGTTAGAAGTGAGAGCTTGGGGCTCAAAAGCCTCGCCTTCTTCCTCGACAATGTCACCGTTGTTGTCCTTCTTGTTGAAGATGCCACGACGGAGGAATGAAGCTCCTCTGCCAACACCATGGCCGACAACTCCCGCCACAGCAGCACCACCTTTGAGAGGCGCGCCGGCAACACCAGTGACAATACGTCCGGGAGTTGAAGCAAAAGTGCCGCCGAATGTGGACGTGCCTTGTCGTGCTCGTTGAACATAGCTAGGTCGGAACAAGAGTCGGATGCGAACGCTTCCTGACTTGCCATCGAGGATGTACTTAGTCTCTGATGGTCGGAATGGGTCCAGAGACTCCAGGTTGATATCGGCGCCACCCAGGAAGTCAGGCTTGTCGGCGAAATCGTAGTCCCACACAGTCAGTTTGAAATGTGCGGCGGTTCTTGAGGGAACATTGACCTCGAAGTATTCGTTCCATGTGGGATTCAATGTCTTCTTCTGCACCTTGGTCTTGTGAATCTCCTGGTCGTTAAGCTCAAACTTGCAGTAAGGATCACTCTTGCCATTGCGATCAGCCGAAGGTAATTCAGCAGCATCGAGGACATCAACACGCAGTGTACCCATGTTGTTAATGCTCTCACTTGGGTCAAGCTGCATATTCACTGGGATATACTTCAAGCTGACCTTGACACTCGCAGGGCGTCCGTCCTCGCTCTTGAGCTTCAGAGTTGTCGGGTTGTTCTAGTTAGAAGAGTTAGTCTAGTTGTCTTTTATCCGGAGATTCAAATCAAGCCTTACCAAACATTGCTTGAGCGTCTCCAACGTGTTGCCCGCGAGCGAGGCCATGAGATCGTCCTCATCATCACCCTTCTTGCGAGCCCGAAGCGTCAACCGAGAGAAGTCAAGCTCACGGATGAAACAGTCGCCAATCTCTTCGAACTTATGGTGCTTGCTGCGAGCAGTTGAGGAGACGTAGGATGGGTATGCCATGTCGTCTACGAGAACCTCCAGAAGTCCGTGACTTTCAGGCATCTCAGCCTCCATGAGCCTGAAAATGAGGAGACCACTCTCGTACTTGAGAAGTTCCTCAGGGGAAAGTCGAATCTTGCGAGGACCTTTAGGCATATCGATCGAGGGGCGACCCACTGTTGTAGGTGTAGGAGGTTCCAGATGGTTTTCGGCGGGCTTGCCCAAGCTAGCGTTGAACTTGCCGGCTTCGCTAGATCTTTGCTGGCTGATAGGAGGCTCTTCTTCGGATGAAGATTCCTTGTCCTTCTGTTCTTCTCTCTCCTTCTCCCGCTCCTTCTCTTCCTCCTCCTCCTCTTCAGGATCAGCGACATTGAGACAGGGGTAGAAGGCCACAGTGTAATGCAGAGTTCCCTTGGAAATGCCCTTGCCATGCAGACGCAGACCATCTTCACGAAGCTGCTTCTTGTCATGAACAAGGTACTCGCCAGTCTCGTCTTGCCCAACATAATCGGCACAGAACACCTCAACCATTCCCAGGCTACGGTCCTTGCCGACCTTTTCTGTATCCATCACTTCCAGCGCAAGTCTGTCACGAGCAGAATGAATGGGTACGTAAAGAACCTCGTCCCACTCAGGGTTGAGATCATTCCGGAAAGTGACTGTTCGCGCCTTTTCAATGCCAGAGAGCAGGATTCGAGTGTAAGGGTCTGACTTGCCGAAAGCCTCGAAGTTTCGTAGATCAGTGGCCCTCTTGAAGTGAAGGCGCATAACACCAATTGGTGTGACATAGCCACCGGTGCTGGCTACACCTGAAATGGCGACTGGCCTCCACTGAGCCATCATCTTTACACGGCCAGTATGGGCACCGTGCAAGTTGTACCACTCCTTGCCTTGTTCCATGCATTCGAGTATCTCGTCAAGCTTGATTTGGTACTTTCCAAGAACTTGGTCACCTGCAAGATCGCGGTCATCCTTGATTGTGAGTCCAAGTTTAGCCTTCTTTCGGTCCGTAATGAGAATCTCCTTTGAGCCATTGTCCCAGATAGGGTTGTTGGTACGCTTTAACTTCTTGGTCTGGTGCACCTCTTTGCCGTTCAAGAACATGACTGCGTATGGGTTGAGCGATCCTACAAGACTCTTTGTACCATCCAGATCCTTGGCCTGCTCCACAATGAATCGGAGAATACCCTGGTTGGAAGGAGGCGGAGGCTCGTCTTGTCCCTCGGCGTTCTTGACAGTTTCGAGGACGGGGAAGAAACGAATATCACACGAGATAACACCACGAGCCTTGCCATTGGAGACTACCTCCAATCTTTGGTTCTCGTGGACATTGAGCTCTTCCATGCTTTCCAAGGGGAAGGAGGCGACACCCAGTTCCTTGGACTTGCGGAAATCATTGTGATCGAAAACCTGCATATCCAAAGAATCGTTGAAGGAAGTAACGATGATGTAGTGAGTCTCATTCCATCTGGGGTTGGGGTTATCCGGGACGACCTTGGTTCGAGCCAGCTCCTGGCGTCGGTTCAAACTCAAGGAGGTATAAGGATCGATAGTTCCACCGAAATTGTCACTGTTCTTCAAGCCCTGCGCACCATGGAGAGTCACCGCGATGACACCAATGGCCTGGTCAACGGGAGAGCCAGCCAGCATCTTTGCGACTTCGATAGGGAAGATGTTAGGGGCGTACATCATCGGGGCCAAGTTACCATGAATTTGCTCCTGGATGAACCCCTCCAGACCGGGAATGAAGTTGATGTCGAAACCAAAGTTATCACCGCCGAGAGGTTTGCAGACGTAGTCGATGGTCGGTCGCTCCAAGAAACACATTTCAACACGGTCGATGTGAGGGAAAGGAATTTGCAACTTGATCTTGAGGCGCATGATGCCAGAGAAAGACATGTCTTCGACGATAACGTCGAGACCCTTGCTGATCATGGCTTTGCCAATTCGGATTTCGAGTACGACCTTGGGGTTGATCTTGTTTTTCATCTGGCGAGAAGTCATATCAGCGGTATCGTTGGGGGTGAAGCTAAATTTCCAGTCCATCATGACGACGTCGTCTTCGGTTTTGGGATAAGTCTTGACGTGCTCCATGCGAGGAGGCTTGCTACCCAGAGTAAATGTCTTGAGTTTGAGACTGTCGAGGAACGAGGGAGTGGCAGAGCTCAGAACCTGGTCAACAGAGTTGACGATGGTTTGGGCAAGCACAGGCTGGTAAATGGGCCAAAACTTGACCATGAACGAGTTGATCCATTCGAGTGACTCGTTGTCATTATCGAGCCTCTTCATAGCCAATTCGCGAGTGATGTCATCTCGGAAATTGCGTCGTACCCTTCTGAGAGATGTTCGGTAGTAGGTCGAGCAGAATGCCATAACGATGATGATCCAGCCAAGGCCGCCGCCCAAGACGGCAACGAGCCAGGAGGAAATACATGCGAAGATGATTATGCCGGTGTTGTGGTACCAGTCTGCCTCTGTTAGTGACTTATATGCGCATACTTTGTGAAATGAAACGTACCGCCATATAGAGTATCCGGAAGCTGTCCCTCGACCCATGTCGCGTGATCTAGGAGACTGTCCTGTTCGGTAACATCATCGATAGGCCAGCCCATTCGTGGTGACCATCCCGTACGTGAGTAAGGGATTTCCTCGGCCTCGGGATCGGCGCCATCTGCGAGCGGCTTGCCTTGTTCGTCGCGGGCGACATCCAAGACTCCCTCCTTGGTGGGTTCTGGCAGGTCCTCGACGGGACCAGTGCCATCGTCGACGTCGGTGATAATGGCAGCGCCCTTGGGCCGTCTGCTCTGCTGAAGCTCCGCTGGAATAGCCTGCGCACAAATCGCGTTAGTCGGAGGCGGTGGTTGCAAGAGTAGAGGGGCATACAGCTTGAGCTTGAGCTTTCTTCTGCTCGGGACTCGCATCGGGATCGAAAGTGAAGGCAGCGACACCAGCGTTCCGGGATGACTCTACGATCTTCTTCTGGGCATCGTCTGCGGTGACAGAAGACTCGGGGTCCGCGGCAGCTTCAACGACACCTTGCTGCTTCAGCTCATCCGCTTCTCTTGCGGTTGACATGATGTCTCGCTCTAGCAGCGTTGCTGCGGTTGCGGTTGGAACGTGCTACTACGAGGGGCTTCGGTGGTTCGCAGCTGTCAATTGGTTGCAATTCAAGCTCTATGATGCGTTGCAAAGCATTCGAGCTGCAAAATCGATTTCGAATGGCCGCCGTGATCGTGGTGGTTGATTAAGGTAGCAAGGTTGTGAGGCCTCGGTAGCTGGAAATTGAAGGCTGGTAGCTCGCAGCTTGGACAGGCAGGACCTTAGCTAACGTTTGGGTTAGGTTGCCTTTTAGTTTGTTTACGTGCCAAGCTGGAAGCACCAGCAGGACAAAGGCAGGGAGGTGTAAGTTTGGAGAGAAGGGAAATGGATGAGAAGAGATAAAGAGGGAAGAAAAGGGAAGAGAAGGGAAATGCAACTGGATGTGAAGTAAAAAGAGGGAAAGGCTAAATTCAAGACAAGTATCCGTAGAGTAAAGTAGATGTAAGAAACCGAGCCAAGGGATTGGAAGGTGGAGGAAATCCTGGCACAGGCAGAATGACAAGAGTCAAGACAGGTCTAGACATGGAAGACCAGACCAGGTTTGTGCAACTGCAACTGCAACTGCAACTAGAAGCGCAAGCACAACCACAGGTAGTCAGTCCCGCAGCTTCAGCTTGCGCAGATCGTGAAGCACAGAGGAGCTGATGAAGTGTAGATACTGATGGAGTACTTTATCTCGGTAGTTTATGACGCCGTCATTCAATGTAGCTTTAAAGTAGCTCTCGCTAGTGGGAGGGAGCTAATTTGTGGCTTCAACAAGGGAAATTGAATTGAAGCAGTCGAGAGTTCGATAGACAGCCCGGCGTCTGGGCACCCACTGATCGGATAGTGGAGCCAAGCTCAGTGAGGTGCCTGAGCTTACCTAGAGGTGATTGCGGGCCGAGAAATGGGTGGATCATCATCGGGCGCTTCTGTAGAGGGCTCAGCCTATCGTAGGGATTGAGTTTTACGAGACGGAGTTGGACATTTGGCCTCAACTTGTCAATGATTTTTACGGAGTATAAAAGAATATGAAACTCTTGACATTTTGTATGCTACAATCACCACATTATTTGCTTGTGCAGTTATCCATTGCAGTTGTGTCACAGACAAAGGGCGTTGCTCCATAGCTCATCCTTTTATCACGTCCGTCTGTTGGTTAGCATAGTATGATCCTACTAACCTACTACCTATTACCCTGCTCCTCCTCACCAGATAAGGGAGAGAGGTAATTATTTGCAGTGCTAACTTATTAGTCAGAGCGAATTACTTGTTTCTGCACCCAAGAAACATGCAATTGTTCCAACAAAAGTCACCCTATCCTAAATAAGTTTTGACGAGTCCCCCTCTTCCCTCCAAACCCTGCCTTTCTAGTAGACCCCTGCTGCGCTGAGCAACTACGTAATTGATGGGATCCAGGTCTGGGGGAGCTCGGTTTTGCTTGTGACGGAAGAATACAGTGGGCCAAGCCCTTGAAGCGACCCTGGGTCGTGGGCGTTCCAAGATCGAAGCTCCCTGAAACCCCTGCTCCCTTTATCGCTAGCTCGGCTGAGATTACGTAGTCACTGAAGGACCTAAGACTGAAGTCTCCAGCTGCTCAGTGTTTGTTTGTTGTGTTTATTTGTCTTGAAGTTTTGAATTTATGGCTCCTGTTCCGTTGGCAACGTAGTTGATATGTGGAGGGTATGAAACAATTTGCTGGCACAACTGCAATGCTCGAGACGGTATTCTTGTCATTTGACTGGCTCATGTCGAACAAAAAGGGTTCCATTACCTGCAATCTCGCCTCTACAGTACACGTCTGTCATACCGACTGATCGTTGCGTGTCGATTGTAGGCCACGATATGCTTGAATAGGAGTACGAAATACACGCAGTTACACACACAATATGCCTGTTCTCGGCACAGCTCACACTATCCTTTACTGATTGTCTGTCTAATTTCACCTCCACTTGCATTTGAAGCCTTCCCCATTCTCTCACTAACCTGCAGCTGCGTTTGCACAGCCACACTGGTCGACCTGAATGCTGCCTTAGCTTGAACTAACTCAGACAAGGGGATCCCGATAATGTTTTGGTCTGAATTCCTAGTCGTTTTCGTTGTCTGAAGCATTTTCCTTGTTTCCATATTGGCCAATGCGGTAAACGCCGTCTATGTGCATTATTACCTTGAAAGTGAAGCCTAATACTCCCAATCCCCCTTGGGAAATCACCAAATTTTAGTTCATTTTACTTCCGGAATTGCTTCGTAGGAAGTTGCAGTATAAAGACCCAACCTAAGCACGTTCAGGAAGCAGCCATTGGTGATTAGTGCGAATAACGGTTCTATGATATTCCCTTCCTTAGTTCCTACCCTATTGCTCCGCTGAACAAACAAAATCTATCAACAACAAAATCATCATGAATCATCTAAACAAAGCAAATGTTTTGTCTGTGAATTCTCACACACATGACTTCCAAAGCTTTTGAGTCATACCTTTAACAGCTTCTCTCTCCCGTCCCCAAAACATGGAATTGTCATCAATACTTTTTAGTACGAGCTAATATGATACGCCCATGGCTCGCGACCTGGCGTCGACAATTTCCAGTAAGTCATGGTGATTCTCTGCGATCAAACAGAACGTTGATGTTAAGAATTGTCAGACCCGGTTGATTTATCACCTCAACCCCCGTCGATTCCTGACAAAGAGTTATGGCCCAGCCCAATTCGCTGGTAGGAGGTCCTTGTTTACTCCATCTCCCCAACAGCTGGAGATCGCAAAACTCTGTGCAGTGCAGAATGTCGTGGTATCAGCAAGGCCTGGTTCAGGAAAAACAGCCACAATAGAAGCCATTGCGGCTGCTCACCCTGACAAAAGGATTGGTAGCATTCTCTTCTCGAAGAGACTTCAAAGTGAAACGTCTCATCGTCTTAAAAGATATCGAAACAGCGATGTCTTTACCTTCCACGCCATGGCTGGCCTCCTTTTTGAGAAAACCATACGGAATGATGAAGAACTCATCAGGCAACTAGAAAAGGTCGAGCGTGATGGAAAGCTTCCTTTCTGGAACGATGATGCGTTCGACATAATAGTGCTGGATGAATTTCAGGACTGCAACCCGGAAACCTTTTGGCTGGTCGAGTGTTTCATTCGAGCGAACAATGACAAAAAACTGGACCAGCCTTCACGTATTGTTGTCCTTGGTGATGAGCGTCAATCCATTTACCGCTTCCGTGGTGCCGACCCCCGTTATCTTACTCTGGCTCCCGAGTTGCTGGGTCCAATAAGCCCATATCCATTCACCGAAGTTCAGCTAGGAAAAAGTTTCCGGTTATCTACCTCGACAGTCCAGTTCATCAACCGAGGTTTCCTTGATGGCGAGCAGTACATTACAAGCTCAAAGAGTGGCCCCAAACCAATTGTTCTGAGATGTAACACTTGGGACTTTTCTGCGCTGGCCAAACAACTGTCACCACTGATTTCTCGGTACGGCCCTGAGAACTGTGTCATCATAGCACCCTCAGTCCGAACGAGAGGGCCACTGCAGCCTCTGACAAACACGCTGGCTCAGACATATCGCATCCCAATATCTGTACCCACCGATGATGAGGCGCCTTTGGATGATCAGGTGATCAAAGGAAAGCTGTGTATTTCGACCATCCATCAATTCAAAGGTCGCGAGCGTCCACTGGTCATTCTTTTCGGCATGGACTCTTCTTACTTTAAGTACTTCGGTCGTGACTTGCCAGACGACAAATGTCCCAACGAAGCGTTTGTGGCTTTAACTCGCGCCCTAGAACAACTTGTTTTGATCCATAATGACAACAACAAGATGATGCCTTGTGTCTCTGTTGATTCTCTGTACAAGACAGGCGAGATTCTGAATATGACAAACGTCCAATCAGAAATTCCACCACCTGACTTACCTGGCCGAGCTCTGGAGCTTGGGCTTCTGCTCCCGATGTCTTGTGGAGCCAGTGAAATAACACGATATATTCAAGGGGATGAACTTGACAAGGCGGTCAAACGGCATGTTTCTGTTCGGCGGCTCCCATCGCGCCTATCTGGCCAGAGAGCAATCGACATACAAAGCGTGGTGCCCTCGGACAGGAAAAAGAAGTTCTACGAATCGGTAAGCGACATAAATGGCCGTGTTATTGCCGCGGCGTTGGAGCTTGAGGTTGCAGGAACATTAAAGTCGCTGGGAGTAAGCCAAGAGAAAGTCGATAAGGAGTCTCCAAGCACTCTGGAGCAGCTTGTTCCCTGGTTATGCCGGCTTGCTTGCGAATACGAGGCTGAACTCTCCGGCTATCAACCACGCGTAATACAGATGGAAAATCACAGGTACGACTGGATCAAGCCCGAAGACTTTGATCTTGCTCGACGTCGACTTGGTGAAGTGTTGGCACATTCTGCCAAAAACCTCGATTTCGAGGTCGAGATGAAGGAAGACTTTCGTGTTGAAGGCCGGAAAACACAACTCATTGGTCGAGCAGATATCGTCGCCACTTCTCCTTCTGATAACGACGACGACGAGAGTAACAAAATGATATGGGAGATCAAATTTGTCTCAAAACTCTCCAACGAACACATTGTACAGGCGTGCGTCTATGCCTACTTGTTAGGGTCAACATCTGGGAAAGTACCACGAATCATACTATACAATGTGCGAGATGGAGACAAACGGGAGATCACGCCACGGCATGGGCTTGAGGGGCTTCGACACTTGATCATTAGTGTTCTGAGACTTCGATATACGAGTACAGGAGAGCTCAGTTACGAAGAGTTCATCAATCGTTGTGCAGAAACAACGCGGAAAGTCATGAAACTGAGTGAGTATTGAGGAGCCTCGGATATGTTTATGTATTGTACTATTATTGTAACATTTATGGGAGCATATCATAGATAGCGAGTCAGCATAGCATGTGAACAACCTGAGGGTTGTCATGGGAATCACTTAGCTTTTATAGAGGTACGCAGTCTACTTAGAGGGTATCTAGCTAAATAAGCTTAGATGAATTATTTCCAAAATTTGATAAATAGTGGCCTGTTTGCCCACCATCTACCTGTAGTCTACCCAAGCTCAACCCAGCGAGCCATAGAGCATTATGTTTATCATTGCCAATAAGGCTACGCTAGATACTGAGGATGCAGCTTCACATATGACTGTTCTCAATGTCTTCGTTACTGTTCAGGTAAAAAACATAGCCCAACAAATATGTAGACAACTCCAAGGCAGAATCGCATAGTCAATCTTTCATTTTTATCTATCCTTGTCAACAAGTTGAGAGAAGAGGGTCGGTAGTTTTAGCCTCATTCTAGGCTTTTTTCCTTTCTCTAGCTAGGAACAAGGGTCGAACTGTTGGATTTTGGTATAGACAAGGATCTCTCCATGTCACATTAGATGCAACACCAGGCGGCGACGAGAACAAGAAACTACCCAGAGCAAGTTTGTCACCGGAAAGGTTGGCGGGTCTGGTAATGTAAATACAACGACATTGATGTTCTCTTCACATCGTGTTGAAAGACCTATGGTTCCTGCTGTATTTGTTCAAACATCCTCATCCAGAAACCCAACTCTAATGAACGAAGGCACATGTGGCCATGTCAGGCGCTCACCCAACTCTAATAGTATGAAAGACAGTATCGGCCAGACCCGGAATCCGTAACGCCATTCCCATGCAATTCTCCTCATCAACTCATGCTTTCCGAAACCGTGACTCTTCTAGCTCAATACCCAAACCCGTCATGTTGATGCACAGGACATCGTCCTGGGTGCTTGACAAACCACGACGAGATGCAAGCTCGATGGAAACGACACAAACATTCCAACCGCGCCATGGCAACCCCCACAGTGAACTCCTCGAGACAGATGGTGCACTCTGCATCGTCGATGCAATCCTTCTCCGTGGCTATGTACGTATACATGCCAGTCCGCCGGGGTACAACTGGTGCTCCACCTTCCCCGCCGCGGGGTGTGCCATATGTGCTGTGCGTCTGGATGCAAGTAGTGATGTGAGCCTCACGAAGCTCCTCAGCGTTTGGTAAACTCTGAGAAGGTAACTCGCGATGGCAAATGGGGCATTCGTCTTCCTCAGCAATCTGAGGCGTGGGTGGTAATGCCCTTTGTCTTGATGACTCTCCTAATGAGCTATATCGCTCTGGATAAGAAGATGGTGAGGCAGATTGTGCCCCTGAAAGCAGACGCTCAACAGGCGTCTGATGTGTCCCAGTACGTCTTCTCTGTGAAAGCCCGGGAGAAGAACCACTTGAGGTTGAGCCCTGACTGATTGTTAGCTATCTTGAAGCACATCGAAAGACTGGGCCAAATTACCATTGTTACACTCCTCATCCTTGGAGTGAGATATCGATATGGATCACCACTGGTGCCTGGAGCAAAAACCGCACCATGTCTATTAGATGACTGTAATGTCCCGTAGGCATTCCCGATACTGCTCCGTGATCTATGATGAGAAGCTCGTGGCGATAGCGTCGCTTGTTGGCTTGGACTCTGTGGTGGCGCTGTATTCGGATCTGGAACGCATGGGTTGCAAAGCCTCACCCGTTCACCTCCTGACATATCATTTATGTCAAAGTATCCAGCTCCTAATGCGTCCACGAGCAGATTTTGATTCGCCATCATCTCGCTACCAGGTGGTCGGACGATATACTGGTGCGGAATGATGATCCTATGCGGCGAACAGGCATTGCATACGACTCTCCCACATTTCCTGGTCTGATCAGTATATAGCCAACGTTTTAGAGATATCCTGACTTACCTGCAGTGATGCTTTCGTACGAAGAAGCTAAATTGCGTATGGCAGATAGGGCAATACGTGACTTCATTATCGGGCTGCCACCTAGGTCGTTGCGGATCTGAAGATATCGATGGCCGGGCAGAACGTGGAAGTGGGGGAAGGGCCTCCTCCAAGGGCCTGAGCGATGGCAAAGGTGCATCCATCCTTTCACGAGACGGGGTCGCGTATGTTCGTTGAGGTCTTTGCGAAGATGTTGTACTTGTGCCGCTTGTGCCGCGACTAGGCCTATGTCTCTGCTGCAGGCGGTCGGAAGCAGCACTTGGTGACTCAGGTTCAGACCGCCTATTTTGCGAGCTGCTCCCTATGTCGGTTGAATTTGCTGCCTGTGGCGTATCTGGCGAAGGTTGTTCCGGCTCCTGAGCCAGTGGTGAGCCTGAAACATCGTCTACGTTTGTCGGAAGGTCGCTTGTAGCAGAGGCACCGTCTCTGTCATCGCCCGTTTCGCCGGTGGATGTCGTTTGCGCATTATCTCTGTTGATTCCGACTTGCGCAAGCTCTTGATCTGAAAAACGAGCAGTTTGTTCACTGGGTTGGTCTTGTTCGTTATCGGGGCGAGGTCCCTCGGGCGAAGGGGATCTGTGGATGGATTCTTGATCTGCTGAGCCGTTCTCCGATAAGCTCCGCTCTATGGAGTGTGATGGACAGTCGAAATATAGCGAGCATTCTTGGTGATGGAATCGAGAGGTCCGCCAGGGGCATATCGAATGCTGTTGGTCATCTTGGTCGTGGTCGTTCTGGCCGGATTCGTGTTGGCTGTCATCGCTGTGGACCGATTGTGAACTCTCGGAACTGCTCGAGGCGAGGACATCGCTGTAGTCTCTTGCAGACTCAGAGGCGAACTGGCCTGAAGCACCCAAGGGGCTGGCCATAGTAGCTCATCAGGGCTCGGCTGTTGAATGGGAAGTGGTTGGACAAAAGTGTAGCTTTTCTCTAACGGAACATGAAGCGTGTGATTTGATTTAAATAGGCGAGGTTCGGTCGTGGGTTTGCGGGAATATAAAAAAGCGAGAAGGTAATTTCAGGGCTGAAAGCGTATTTGATGGCAGTATTCCCTGTGAGTGTATCGTCGCCTATATAGCTTTGCGATTAGAAATTGGTTGGTTAAAGGTAAACTCGCATGATGCATGATAGCCAGGATGTTGAACGTCTGGGAGATGCAGCAGAAATGTACGCACCGAGTTGAGAGGAATAAGAGATGGAGTGAAGATGATGTATTGGCGATGAAAGAGAGAAGGAGAGGGGATTTCGGTGGAAGAGATTCGATTCAAGTGGAATTATTTGCCTGTCGAGTCAGGTTAATTACTCGATAGACCTTTGGTTGTTGGTTCTGAGTTGGAGAAGCATCCTCCGTGCTTCCAAGGGACCTTGCCCTGGGCCTTGGCTTGAACTGAACTGAACTGAACTGAACTGGGCTGGGCTGGGCTGAAAATGGGCTGCCCGCCCCGTGCCCGCCCGCCAAAAGAGTGGGGGCCGCTACTGATTCGCCCACGCGATCACCCTTGCATCACCCTCTAGAAACCCTTGAACCTCTAAACCTCTAACGTTGAAGGAAGCTAAAGCAGGAGGTTATCAGGTGCCACTTTATATTAGATCTAGACTCTGGACCCTTTATTGTTATTATCGTCGCTTTCTTAATCAATCCAATCTCGTATTGTTGACCGGGTGTGATTTATCGGAGTAATTACCCCAGGATACTACTTTCTACCCCCCCTTTTTCGGTATCGCATCTACCGGCACTCTAGACACTTTGGCTGAGTGCTTCAAAGACTCATTTCATCATTCAAGTGGCCCAAAATCTCCCTCATGATAACCCCAGTTACTATTCAAGGCTCAGTCGTCTGGTAAACAAACATCATCCGAGGTCATGTCATCTCATTCGTGTTAATTCGTTGATATATTGTACCACGCTGAACTGCTGCATTCCCCCGCTTCTTCACGCCGTTCTTCTCCAAGTGAATCACCAGTTGTATATCGTCTTCAATCACAATACCATGATAGACACTGGTGGTTTTTGCAAGGCCAGCGTCCAAGGCGGAATGTTAACAGAACGAATGAGTGAACCACCAAAAACGAAAAAGCTTAGAGAGTTACCAAGTTCCGATATCGGCCTTGTTCCCGAGGTAAACTGAAAACTCCTGAGTGATGTAGCCGTGCGAGGAGTCTCAGGTAGCTTATGGTTGAGTTGAGTGTCAAATATGGCTTGTCCGTCATCGTAGTGTCGAGTCATGAGCTTTGGTTAGGGGTAAGCCAGATCGCAAGTGAAAGTAGCATCTTTGTGGATGGGCTGTCATCTCATACATGTGCATTGCGAGATATTTATTGCACCCAACTCAAGACTGGTTCATGTAAGAGGGGCAAGTTCAAATGTTCACGACATCCGTCGAGCCAGCGTGTTACTTGTAAGGTACATATGCAATCAGTTTTGTTCTTATGACGTCCTTGTATCTCCTTTGATCACTTCTCCAAGCCTATTCTCCCTGTGGCATGCATACTGGTGTATCAAGTGGGACAGGTTAACGCGGAGTCAACTCACTCTGTTCCCAATCAGAGAACATGATAAGTGCCGTCTCGAACCAAATCTAGATTCAGTCTTCTGTGTTGCTCAATATTACCCTATGTTGGAATGATATCAATCTTTATAGGTAGATATCGGTGGATAATATATGCACTCATTCCTGTTCTTGTAGGGACTCACTCAGAGTACTTAAGCTGTCTTCTCAAAATTGTTAGCACAAAGCGCTGTAGCTGCCTTAGTCGCCTCCGTCACCGGGCCAGGGGCCGGAATCTTGAGATTCATGTTTGTGGATGACTTGACGTGTCCAACTAGAACAAATCCATCTGCACGCGCTCTCTTGACAAGTTATTCAGGCGCTGGGCTCTTGGCTCCTGAGTGCAATATGTTAAACTGACGAACAGTTAGTTGACGGAAGGGGACAAAACACTGCTATTGCGCAAACACTAAGGGTTCTATTCCACTCATTAGACCAAACTGCCCCTGGATCAGCCCCTACAAGTGTAGGAATGTTTGACGATCGAGTCAAGATGGACATGATCTTCTTCAGGTGATGGCAATGACTAGCTGTTGCTATCAACTGACATTCCTCTGCATCTGCATGTACAAGTTGAATAGATATTCAAGTAAACATTCGTTAGACTGAATAATGTTTCCTATTAGGATTTGCGTTATCTTTCAGGTATGCTGAGTCGCAGATAACCTTACGCGAAACTTAAACTTATTAGACTTACTACCAAGCATAAATTTCTGGTGTCCTCACCACGAGCAGCTTTTCTCATCAGGTTCAATATTGAGCCCCTTGAGTGAACCATTCCGAGACACCATGAGAGAGTAGTTTGTTTCCCTCACTACATGGGTGCAAGATAGAATAGTCACCTTTCCATCTCACATGATGAGATGTGCCCTGTTCAACAAAACTCATGATCGCTTGTAAAACCAAGAGGGTTACACAAACTAAGGACCATCTTATAGTCATAAACCAGCATAGACAATGCCAAGCATTGGAAACTTCACTTTTACCTTTGCCTTAAACTTCACCGCTGAAGTAATCCAATTCCATTCTTTCAAGCTTCAGCAAGTGACGGAAAACGCCGCTACTGCATGCATTACGTGGACTTGTAAAATGAGGTATTCGTGGCTCGTCATGGCTGATCTATTTTACGCCAATAGCACCAGAGCTGTTGACGCCATCAAGTAGTGATAGAGTGGTTAGCTTGACGTGTTATGCAGGTCCAGATCACAATGAAGAAGTATCACGATATTGGGGGATTGTCTTGGCACGGCTGAGTCGGCTTGAGGGCCAGTGTGGTGTTTCAGATGATGGTGAATCTTACGAGGCTTTGCTCTGCACATCGCGATCAGATAAGAAAGCGAGTATAGAAAAAAGAACAAAGCCACAATTAATCATGAGAGTACGGAGTAGACGTACGCAACTACAGCTAGACGTAATAGTTTCATCAAGGGATCCTCTGAATATGGGGACTGAGTACGTACGCAGTTGGTGGTGCTAACAAGCTACTAACGTTTTTAGCTGCGGATATTTCCTTGTCGTCGCTATATGACCCTGGCCATGGCCACTCTAACGGTGCGTCTGCTTACGACGACAATGGGAGTTTTGAGTATCAAAGTCCGTTGATGGTGGTTTTAGAGCTTTGACTACTGACGCGGTTGGCTAATTGGCCTCCGATATCGACGCCGGAGTATAATCAGAAAAGGGAATAGACTCTTTTTCTCTTGTCTTTCAGCTTTGACGCTCAGACGTTGTAGAATGCAGACCCATTAAAAACGTCGAGGAAACTCGCCTTTTTTCCCTATTTCCTTTGGAATTACGTCTGGCTTGTCACTAATCCTTGCAAGTTCTAGTTCCTTTAAAGCTTTTATGCTTCTGATATCACGGCCAATCATAGTTTTTGCGTCTCAAACTGTCTGGTAATATATTACCCATCAGGGCCGTCACTATACCCGGCACTTCAATTCATCGACAGCCCTACAGCAACTACCGATTATTATTCATCCATCTACACTTACATTTCATTTTTCTCCCCAATTCTCAACTCCAAACTCATCAAATCAATGTTATAATTGAAATCATTGCAGGCTTAGTCAGGCCTGTAATTGATTCGATAGAGCTGCGCCATGGCTGGTCCCTCGCCCTCTTCGTCAAATCTTTCTCAAAATATCGACTCTTCTCACTCAGACTCAGCCCCAGCGTATGCGTCTCAATCATATCCCCCTCCTCCTCCTGTACCGTCTTCATCCTCAACAGACGCAACGAGTGCTGCTACATCAACAATTGATCCAGAAAAGAGCCTTCCGCTCTATGTCTGTGGCCACTGTGGACGACGGTATTCAAGACCCGAGCACCTCCAACGCCATGTCCAAACTCACACTCTAGGTCGACGCTTTGCTTGTGGGATCTGTGGAAAAACATTTGCGCGTGCTGATCTCAAGAAACGTCACGAGACAAACCACGAGAATGACGACTCCAAAAAACGACGACGTACCACCACTTCCCTCAACGCGGGCCGGGTCACCCATGCTTGTAAGGCCTGCGCCACTGCAAGGGTCAAGTGCCAGGAGGAGAAGCCTTGTCAACGATGTGTTCGTCGCGGTTTGACTTGCGTCTCGGCCGAGGCCGGCTCCGCGGCTGCTATGAACCTGGTTCATCTTTCTGCGAGCGCACGCTCTCATACGCCTGGCGATGATGAGCACGATAGTAGCAATGCGTCCTCAGAGTATATGTCGACCAATGTTCCTAACCCGACATCCTATCCTACCGACCAAGCATCTTTATATGGGCAAAATCCACAGTTACAACTGCAGTCCAGATCAGTCACGCCCAATGTGGGTGATCTCGCCAACTCTGAAGCTGGCTCTTCCAATCACGCTGGCGCGGATCAACTCCCCTTTTGCGATTTTCTTCAGAATGTCTTATACGAACAACAGTATGACCAGCCAGACAAGATGCCAGAGAACCAAGGCCTCGCTGTTCTGGACTTTTGCAACGATACCAACATGGAACTTTCAGACATGGACTTTGGTTTATTGGATCATTGGAATACCGATGGGATGTCCACCACCATGTCGGCCCAGCAAGGTACGCCCAGGTCAGATAAATCTACCGACATAGCGAAAATACAGCAGAACCTCGTCACAGCATGGGACGTGTCCCCATGGCGATGGGATCCGGTTGCAAAGGACAATGCGTTTGACGAACAAGGGAATCTTCCAGTGTCTCAAAGGGATGTAGTGAGCATACAAGCCCAGACCTCCAAGGGGGCTCTTAGGAGGGTGGTCGATCAAAAGCTAGACTTTGCTGCTCGCGATGGCGTGTTAGCATTAGTATTGGGTGCTTGCCAGCCTGATACCATGTCGAGTCGTATCTCGGGGTCTTTCCCTTCGGCAGATCTCCTGGATACTATGCTACATGTCTTTCTCAACTCACACACCAACCAGGTTTCGGATTTCATACACTTCCCGACCTTCAGGCTCAACGAGCAAGAGCCGGAATTTATCGCTAATGCGGCGGCTGCTGGTGCTGTTCTGACCTCGATACCGACTATACGGAAATTTGGATATGCCCTGCAAGAATCTATTAGTATGTTCTACCAACCCTAGATTCTGTTGAGAGATTGCTAACGTTGGCGTAGGAATCGTTATGCCCAAACGAGTATGTATCTGTGTATAGAAATACGAGAAAATATCTAACCTTTTCAGTTTGAGGAGAACAACGAGTCAATTCTTAACATTGGCATGATTCAGGCTATTGCTATTGGCCAAGATACTGGACTTTGGAGTGGAAATCGACGCAAGATGGAAATTGCAGAGTGCCATGTCAACATTCCCGTCACGGTATGCAAAAATGTCAATGTTTGATGACATTTCGCTAACAGGATGCAGATGATGCGATATCGTGGCAAGTTTCAACGATCTTCGTATTCCATGATCTCAGTGGCACCCGATGACGAGGGTGCCAATCTTGAGCAGAAATGGCGTACATGGGTTGATATGGAGAAATGGAAACGGTAAGCACTGCTATTGAAACTACCTGTGACAAGTTTTTATACTGACTCTCTGAAAGCTTCGTCTTTCATCTCTTCCTCCGAGATAGCCAACAGTCCATGACAGCTCTTACAAACCCCGTCATGTCGTACGCTGAACTCACACTCCCTTTACCTGCTTCCAAAGAGCTCTGGTATGCCAAAACAGCAAATGATTGGAAGCACGCGTACTTGAGACGAGAAGCCGGACACATGAAGCGAGCACCGTCAGTAGGAGACCTCTTCCGCGACTTGAATCTCCTCGCAGAAAACCGTCATCGTATGGACATGCAGTTTTCGGCAGCGATTTATCTCCAGGCCTTCTGGCTGTTGATCTTAGAGTACCGAAATTTGTGCTCATCTTTCAGGATGCGATCCTATACCCAAGACTCTTATGGTGGCTCGGGTTCGCTACTGGATGCACGACGGCATCAACTTCTTCAGGACTTACAGACTTTCAAGACCACGACAATGAACTGGCCAGAAATCACAGCGCAAGAGCGTCTACTTCTCAACCAGCTTATGATGGGATTGCATATATCATTGGACGACCTACAACTCTTTGCTGGCAAGGAAGGAGACGAGCAGGCGCATAGAGCATTTCCTATTCTCCAGCAATGGGTTGAAAGCGCCGACTCCCGCGCAGCTATATGGCACGCAGGCCAAGTTCTCCGATTCGCAAAGCTGTTCCCGTCAGCTCAGCTAAAGAACTTCTACGCTGTAGGGGTGCACCACGCAGCACTTGCACTATGGACCTATGGAGTGATCACCCGAGCTGGAAACCGACAAGATTTATCGGCACAGCAAGAGAATATTTATATCGATGGCCCGGAATCAATAAGTGTGCAGCGGTACATTACTCTAGGGCAGGGTGTGCCTTTTGCTCGAGGGCCAAGCAGTCGTAACGGAGCACCTGAGGCGTCGATCGAGAACCCCAAGGCGAGCATGGAGGCTGCTCATGATATTCTGCAAGCCAACTTTGGGGGCGTCAACGTAATGGCTCCAGCCATTGTGGAAAATCTGTGCGTCTTGATTCGACAGCTGGGAAACGTTGCCTGGGCAGTAGGTCTGGGATAACAGATCTTTCCTTTGAATATCAAGGCATTACCCAACTATTTGAATGCACTACCTATTGTTTTTAGCGTACTCCGGAACGTCTCGTAGCTTACCTGTGAGTATAGTAGTCGATACAAACGTAGCCCTTTCTCAAGTGTCTCTTGTGGCCCAAGAGGGTTTCTAGACCCCACCCATCCCTCCCCAAGAAGTGCCTTTTTCATTGCTTCTCCCCATTCTCCCTTCATATCAACGTCAGCTCCTCTGTCTATTAGTAACCGCACGATATCCTCATGCCCAAAGTATACAGCCTGAAACAGCGGCCTTTCGTGGTAGGGGCCTAAACCGTTGATATACGCCCCTTTCTCAAGTAGCAACTGTACCATGGACATGTCCCCATTCTTAATAGCAATTCCCAGCGGCGTCGATACAATCACGTTCCTTACATTCACCATGGCCCCATTGTCGAGTAACACCCGACCAGCCTCTTGTATCCTTGCTTCAACATCTGCCCCATGCTCGAGTAATAACCGCACAATACCCTCATCTCCGTCTTCGGCAATGGCATACAATGATGCTGTCATACCACGATGATCCTTTGATTCAATGTCTGCCCCTCTCTCAAGTAAGAGCTGCACCATACCAGCATGTCCCCTTTCGACTGCTAGCATGAGTGGCGTACAGCCAGATTCATCTCTAGCCTCTATTTCCATCCCTTTGTTTAGTAGCAGCTGCAGGGTGTCTTCCCTTCCGTGTTTTGCAGCTGCCAACAATAGTGATTGGTCAGGCCCAATCAGCTCAGGCTTCACCCCTCGATCAAGGAGCTTTTGAAACATGTCTACATCACTTCTCGCTATGCTCCAATCTAGTAGCGTGTGGCCTAGACTGTCCTTGGTTTCAACAGGTGCACCCTGATCGATCAACCACCTCACTACCTCGGCATGGCCATTATCCATAGCTCCTACCAAACATCTCCGGCTTTCCCCGCTTGTCTCATCTTTGTGGACTCCTTTTCGTGAGAGTAACTTGGCCAAGATGAGGTTCCCTTTTTCACACACCCATGACAGAGGAGTGTGGTTGTTCTGTATCGTCTCCAATTTACAATCAAGATCATCCGTAATGTCAGTGCCATTGTAGATTTCCGAAGGTAGGCCTAAAAGAGCTACGATGCTTGCTTTGTCGCGTTTGGCTATGGCAGCAAGGAGTGGATATCTAAATCTCCCCCCTTCGGTGTTGATATTGGGATGATCTATAAGCCTTGCTCGAATGAGATGGGAAAGTCCCCTGTCAGCAAGTATATAAAGAATGTCTACATCCTGGCTGTATCTTCTCGTGCTGACTCTCTCGACGGTGTTGAAGATACGAATCCAGCCAGGCGTATGAAAGTCTTTGAGGAACTTGAGCTGCGAAATTGCATCCGCCGCAGCATTGGCATGGTTTAGAACGAACAGGCTGGCGTACTCTAGAAGCGGGTACTTTCTCATTTTGTACTTTCGACTGTTTGATGTACACCTTGGACGTTCTGCTTGGTGGCGTAGGATGTATGTGTTACAGCACGACTTGAGTCTGTCGTGACTTTGCCTTTCCCAGTCTTCTCCCAAATCTGGCCATAGTTCGTGAAGTCCTTTATCTTTGATAAGGAAATCTCGCACAGACTCGTGTATGAATTGCACAGTAGGCTTCCTAGACTGTGTTGTTTCGGCCAAACCCTTGGAAGAGCTTATGACGTATCTATCGAAGAGCCCGCTTGCCTTTGAAATTTCAATGTTCTGCATCTCAAGACTCGCCAGATCCTCCGGTGACAAGTCAGACCAAAGAGCGTGATAGTACTCTTTAGGCTCTAACGGCCGTTGTGCGAAGAGGATCCACGATATAGAGAGTCGAAGTTCTTCCATATTATCTTGGTCCCGTGTCAAAAGGTCTTTGAAAAGATCGCTCAAGCCGCTGGGGAGTTCATTTAACCTCTTCTGGAGTGCCGGATTGCCACGCCGGTGGTCAGCATTGAGAATTTGTACGACGAGAGCAACCCAAAGGAAGACGCCCGCTGCTTTATCGAGCGTCGTCGATTTCAAGCTATCGAAGAGAACTGGATTTTCGATCCGCAAATGGTTCCCAATGTAGCTTTCCATATCTTTGGTGTGGCCAGGTTGACCCTCTAGTGTTAACTGAATCCCTGAGCGGATAGTAATATAAGGGTAATGGCGACTAGAGAAGCAAACCCGTAGTTTGATTGCCTCCCCTCTGCAGTCTTCAGAGAGTTCCTCGAAGAATCCTATCATGTCCCTGATCTGTTGCTCGTCGCACTCATCTAGTGCATCAATGAAACAAGCGCAAGATCGATTACCCAAGCATAGAATCGCAGCACGGAACAGGTCCTTGAGAGAATTCAAAGATGGACACGTTTCCCGATTCCGAGGAACTAGATCTTGATCATCTAGAACCCCCTGAAGATCAGGAAACCCCTCAAAGAGCTGCAGGAGTAAAGATCTATACATGCCTGAAACTGATTTCTCCAGATCATCGCCTCGGGCGTTGAAGAAGAAGGATGTGGTGAGGACCTGTCGATCCCGATCTTGCTTTCTCATTCTTGTGTAAATGAATTTCATGATAATAGACTTTCCCACGCCTGGCTTGCCTCTGATCCATAAAAAGCGGCAGTGTTGTTGCCGCTGATCGAGCCAGCTGAGATAATTAGGATGGGTAAGAAGCCACTGGCAAGTCTGGGAATGAGCGGCTTTTATGTCAATTTTTCGGGCATCCATTTGTTGGAAATTAAGAGATTTTAACAATATTTTCTGTCGGTCTGAAGAAACAGACTGGTTCGCTGAGACTTCGTGAGTAATAATCCTCTCAAGATCGAATCAGACAGGACTCACTCAAACTTGAGAGGCGATGGAACTCTCGTTTAGTGCCAATATCCTGAGGCATTCCTTCTAGTAGTTCTCTTGCATAAGCTGCTGCGGTTCCAGCTGCGTATCTTTGCCATTCTTTGGCCTTGTGCGAGTCCGAGTAATCGCATATGCCACGAATTGGCAGGCAAGGGAGGATATCCATCAATCCCGCAGCCTCCATTTCGAAACAGATAGCGCCGAGTTCTCTAGCAATGTAATCCCTAAAAACAGCATCTTTTACGACCCTGTTTCCCGATGCAATCTCGCCATAATGGATTACTGGGTCAAGGTGTGGTCGCGTTCTCCGTTGCTTCTGAAATGATTGATTGCAATTGAAGCAGTCCAAATCCGGGACATCGTGGGTATATGATGCTTCAAAGAGACGATCAGGGGTATCGGGACGAGTGTAAGCTGTGTGATGGATCATCCTCTCTCTGAGGATAGCAGGAATCCGGCTGGGCTGCGACTCATGCCTGGCCCGCACATCCATCACGGCAGCCAGAAGAGAAGACTTGGGGATTCTAGGCGTTGCCACTCGTTGTATCACACCATCAGGCATGACTTTTTCAAGATCATATTGCATAATCCTCGTTCCGACAGCCACGTCACCGAGTCTGATGTCAACCTTGGAAGGTATTCCACCTCCAATGCCAACGATCAAGCCATACTGGATAGATGGGAAAGTACGCTTCAGGTTGGTCAGTAGACTTGATGCGTTGTTGGTTCCATATTGAGGTGGGCAGGAGATGACGATGTTGTGGTCTTTGATACTGCCCAGCGTGTAGGTATTATCGTCATTTCCATGTCTAGGCAGGACTTGATGAATCTCATCAAGCATAGCCTGAGCTGCAGCCAACTCAATATGGAGAGCGCAGATCCATGCGATGTTATAACATTCGTACGATAGAGAGCTCTTTGTATGTTGAGACTGCACCTGAATGTCATTGTCGTTTGAAAACTGCCTGAAAGCCATAGTTGTGAAACTGGTGACCCGGTCAATCAAAGAACCATAGATGCAGAGGAGAGTGTGTTTCTTTGCCGAGCTGAATTCAGATGTAATTGTTGTGATGATGCCTCAAATGTGTCTTAGGTAGATGCAAGAAGAGGAGAGGAAATGGAAATTTGAATCAGGCTGTGGGAAGCGCTTGCCCAATTCACGTGGCGTTCGTGCAGCTGCACCTGATCTCCAATCAAAAGGACTTGTATTAATTGCAGGGCAGACAAGGTACCTATAATCTTTCTTGATTTGTGCAACTGCTTTACTTAATAGAAAATATTCTGCTTTGTGTCTGAAGACTAGGGGAAAGGGCCATTAACAGTGGAGGTTGAGATGTCTCCGGCTTCCTAAATACCAATTAACACACAAAGCCTGGAGTAGACAGAGATAGAATGATAGATGATGATCCGTTCAAGAAAATATTGGCATTCCGTCGGACACTCTGGCATCCAGTGTAAATAAACAAATAACAGAGAGGGAATAAACTTCTCTGTTTACCTAGCTTCTATATTGTCTTCCAGCAAGTAATGAGGAAGAGGACTTGGAGGAACTGAGCCGGCTGAAATCTCTCATCCAGGCATATTTCTATGATTCGCATATGATTTTACAATCCTAGGCAACATGACACAAGGTCGATATACTTATCTGAAAAGAAATGTATCATTCCATCCCTATACGCCATCTATAATATATCGTTTCGGCTAGTCTATCCAGCCACCGCTTCATCTCTCGCCTTAATATCCTCCTCCTTACCCTTCTCCTCTCGTTTCTCTTCTTCCTTCTTCTCTTGTGTCTTCCCCTGCGTCATCTCCTGAGTCTTGCCTCTACCCTTTTTACTTAACGTGATAGCTCCATTCTTTAGTGCTTCAGTGGGCAGCGGTCTGATAATTGGTTGAACGCAGAACCATGGCAGTCGACAACGTCTTTGTGTGCCTACTGAGCTCTCGTCCTCAGCGGGGTCTTGTTCACCTTCAGCCAGCGGTGGCTCGGCAACACTCTCGCCGTTGGTACGCTCGTATTCGATAAGACCCTCTGCAACCTTGCGCTCCACGGCGGCAAGAACACGCTCGTAGGCTTCCAAGTCACCTGAGCGGCTCTTGGCTAACATATCTCGCACATCGGTATGCTTGGAGACAAAATGGCGAAGGAGATGGAACAGATGAGGCTGCATGGCCGACATGTTGGGACCCTGCTCTCCCTTCTTACCAAGATCCTTTCTTCGCTTCTTTGGTGCTGGCTCCTCCTCCTCACGCTCACCCTCATTCATCCACTCTGTGTCGTCACCAGGCATGAAGAGTGGTCGTCTTTCAGGGGCCTTATCTCCAAAGACGTGTTCGTGAAGAATATCCATATACCGTCTGAAAACAGCGTCGACTCTGTATCCTCCCTTGCCATCTTTACCTCTCCAGTATTCTCGACCTTCTTCTCCAACAGGTGGCGGTTTTGTGAAGATAGCTGGGTCGCTGAGGTTACCCTCAGCACTCATAATACCATCGGCGCCTGTGGCCTCTAGGCATTTCTCAATATCTTGCTCCTGAAGAATGTTTCCATTCGCAAAAATAACGGTCTCCTTTGGTAGACTGTCCCTTAGGAATCGAATCATCTTCCACTCGGCCAAGCCTGTCAAATGACCCTTTTGCTCTCTCTTTCGTCCGTGGACTGTGAGAATGGATGCACCAGCCTTGAGCACATTCTGTGCATATGCCAACGTTTCCTCCTTGGTATCCAAGATTCGAATCTTGGCTGTAACAGGTATAGACAACTCCTTATGCAGAATATTGATCAAGCGAAAGATAAGATCCTGGTCTTCCTGGAGGAAAGCACCGTACTTTCCCTTCCGCGCAATGCCCTGGGGACATCCGAGGTTCAGGTCGACAGCATCGCAGAAAGGCGCGACCTGCTGAGCGGCGGAGAGGAGCGCATCGGGATCATTTGCGCAGAACTGCACAAATAGCGGGCGGTCTATAGAAGGGTTTCCGTCGAGCCAGGGAGTTTTGCCGTCAGATCGCACAGCCTGGAAGTGCGCCTTGCGGTATTTCTCGTCCTGCGAAAAGAGTCGGGCGTGTAACATGGGCGTATAGGCGAGAAGACTCGATTGTTCACTAGGTGCAAGGAAGCTTCGAGAAAGCATTCTCCAAGCCTGTCACTTGTCAGTATTGACGATACATCATATGACGAAATACTTACAAATTCAGACTGATCCACCATGGGAGCAACGATAAATTTCGGGGATCCTATTGACTCATAAAACGCTCTCCCAAAGAGCTTAGCTGGGCGCTCCCCCGCGGGGCTCTCGTCCTTGGACGTCATTGTAGATATGCGCTGTGTGAAGCAAACAAATTGACGATTCGGAGCAGAAAGTGTCAAAGGCCCCTGACTCTTCCAGAGCCAGGCTCGTCTTGTAAGTCTCTCCAGAGTGTCTTGGGTGGTGCGGCGCAAAGGGCTTGTCGCAAAAAACCGCAGGTCGTTGATATAAGAAAAAAAGAAAATGTATGTTTCTGGACCCTCACGCCCTCATATCTCGTCCCCCACCTTCTCCGGACGGAAGGTGGGGGAAGGCTGTCAGCTTCAGCTATCAGGCACAAGCCACATAAATTAAGCTCTTACACTTGCAGCCTTGCCAATGGAATGGGAGTTACAGCTGGAGTGGAACTGTTTACAGAGTACTCCACGTATCATTACGTACATCTTGCTGCTACTTTATTCAACGCCACTTAGCACTTGGCTTTGATTGCCAGGCAGCCAGGGATTTCGATCCCTCGAGAGTAGCGCAGATCAAACACGATCTGAGGAAGTGAACACGCAATCAATATCCATTTCTCTAGTGAGCATTCGGTCCTCCTCTCATTGCCTCATTCATTCACTGTAAAGGGTGTCACTGTTGCAACTCAGAAAACTCGTCCCGTATAACACGTCTCTTGTTATGTCCATTCCATTGATTTTTTTTCATGTCGCTAAGACTAATAAATGATGTTCTGTGATAAAAGGTGGCGTCCCAGGTTCAACGGTGATCGACTCAAGCCACACGCTGATGATCCTTGGGCTTGCAAACGCACAAAATTCCGCTGCTGCTCCGTCCCTTCTTGGTCCCAAAAGAAAAGAAAAGAGAGATGATAAAGGCAAGATTAAAGAAATGTATGACTCGTTGGTCTAAATTCCACATGACATGTAGAGACTGGTCAGAGTAATGAACTGAACGCCTTGACACCGTACTATGCTGTTCCAAACGCCCAAAACGGTCAATATGGTTGGTTGCAATACAAGATTGCGAGTCTTGCGACCCGGCATCAGTCAAAGGAAACAAAACACTGCGCTTGACAAGCTTCGCTCCTCGTGGTGGACATTGCCATCATTAGAAAAAGTGCGTGTAAATCTTTGAGTTTTCGTGAACCTCCATCTCCTAAAACCTTGTTAGTAACTAGTCTAGTAAGTCATGTATCAACATCAGGACTTACCATCTTGAAGGTGTTTAACTCCTCCTTAATCTGCTGTGCCAGCATGGGAGTCAATCGGTTGCAGGTAGCAACCTCGCCGCGACGGTCGTACTCCTGGGGAGGCCAGGTGTCGTGGAAGACAATGCGAGGCGAGAATGTAGCGTTGCGCTTGGTAGATCCGTGCGGGGTGTTGGGTGCACTCTTGCTGTCCTGTCGAAGTCTCAAAGCCGACATAAAATAGTCCTCACCACCCAGAGCAATGGAACCAGTTCGGCGGTGACTCTGAGAGTCATCGTTGGGTGTGCTAGGGGCACTAGAGTTGGGTGAGTCATTGACAGCAGGAACGCTAGGAAGATCCAATCCAGGTGAAGAATCGGCAGGGCGAATGGAAGGGCTGGCAGAGCCTGGGCCTAATGTTTATGTTAGCTTAAGAAGTTCGACATGGGATATTGAGACATACGCTTGAGAATGCCCTTGCGAACGGCAGCAAGTACCTCCGCACGCTCTCTGTCGCCTCCAACGATGCTCTTACGCGAGTTGGAGTTGTCAGTGCCAGAACTTCCCAAACGCTCGGCGATATCGATGCCCAAGCTGGTATCGATAGAGTTACGCTCGAGATGGGGGAAAGTATCCGTCTGTCGAGGGTCTGCCGACACGTTGACTCGCTGTGTTTCAGCTTCAACAGTCACCATCGAGACAGCAGCGTGGCTAGCTTCGGGCTTTACAGGTCCATCGGCTGGAGCAACTCCAATCACTGATTTGGGTCGGAAAATTCCAACAAACGATCGACCACCCTTCTTCACACCTCGGCCCATCTTCCGAATCATGATGGAAGCAGAAGACGCTGTCGATGAGATGGAAAGGTTGTCTGTCGAGCCACCAAAGAATCTGCCGCCATAGATGCTGTGTCCAAGGCCCGCAGCCTCCTGCGCCTCTGCAATACGTGCTTGTTCGGCATCGTAGGCTTCGTCGGTCGTTGGGTCCTTGTGAAGTTTGGATGGCTCTGTCTTGTCAGGCGTCTCAGCCTCGCGGAAATCAGCAGCGCTTCCGAATGAGAAGGCGCGGCGCAGCCTAGACGTCTTGCTCTTGGACTTGCGTCCTTTGTTAAGGGCCGCAAGCTGTTTAGCCGCGGGTGATTCCATATTACCCGCACCTTGCGCATTTGATGATCCGTCCTCGGCGACCTCGCTGGCCATGGTGGCTGGCCTAGAAAGGGGAGAAGGGTTTGTTGAGCGCTTGATGGCATCGGAAGATGATCCTCGAGGAGGAACGTTGACCTTGGCCTGATCTTGCTTAGAAGTGGTTTCGTTATTTGCCTGGGATGAGGGGTTTCCAGTGGGGGCAGACACATTGCGGTTGGCAGACTGCATGACGATCCCTGTTAGTATACAAGTTTTACCATCGATTGCTGATTGGACATGAAATTCAAGGATTGTCAACTTACCGAGGATGGACGAGAGTGACTGCTGCGACTAGAATCAACACTCTCAGAACTGCCATTACGTGAATGTGTAGTCCTCTTGCCGACCACGCGAAGATTCTGAGAGCCAGAGTCGGTTTTGCTCTTGTCTTGCGCAACAGGTTTAGAGACATCAGAATCAGCACGAATGCTACGCCGGCGTGATCGGTTCGAATCATCCATGGACGATTGGAGCAGCTGCATATCATCCATGGATTGGCCAGGCACAGCATTATAAAAGCTGTTTGGCCGATTGGGGATAGCCGCGCGCGAAGGATTAGGTCCGTTATACAACTGGTTCGCCGTAGGAATTCCAGCATTCAAGGTACTGCTTTGAGAGCGGCCATGTTGGTTTTGTTGAGGGGTGAGTGACGACCGTCTATATCTGTCTGGTGCGGCTTTGCTTTGCGAGGTTGGAGAAACTGGTTGCGTAGAGCCAGCAAGGAAGGCGGAATGGGGTCGAGGAGCAGGTACGATGTTTCGTCGTTGAGGAATGGCGGAATCATCACGAGCCCCAGTTTGACCAACACCCATAGCATTGTATTGCATGTTGGCCCCTGAAGAGCTAAATTGGCGTCCACCATAGTTGACATTGTGATTATAGGTTCGTGTAGGCTGAGCTTGTGGCTGCCATGTTTGCGAATGGTGCAGAGTCGGTGTGCTGGTAAAGGCGTACTGCTGCACAGGAGTCGCACTACCGCGGTATCCGGTGGGAGAGGGAACCGCATATCTTGGGGTCTGGGCCGATGTTGCGTATTGGTGGCCGTTCTGGCCTTGAGCGTTGGGTATCATGGTTGTCGATGAAGCCGGTCGGGTCTGGAGCATTGTAACCGTTGCAGTTTGCTGGGGATAGGTTTGGACCAGTGCAGCCATAATTTGTGTCGACGTATTGCGAGCAATAAAGCTGCCGTTCAACAACAAGCGTACCACGAGAGTTGTACCTGCTTACTGCTATCGGTCGTGATTCAAAGGAATATCTGGAGACGTCGATTCGCAACCGAGTCTGTTTGCAACTCAACAAAAGAGTAACTAAGCACGCAGTCAATGTTAGCACAACTTTCACAAGAAGCACCGAGGTTCAACAACGCTGAGACATAAACAATTCGCCATAAGGAAGAGGTAAGTTCCCGTGGAGCGGCGGGAGATGTTTTGCGTAACCGACCTACTTTTTTTTTTCTGTTTTAATCTTTATGACAAACGAGAAGAGTTCAGGCGGTGAATTAGGACGCCAGCGACCCGGAACAAAAGGAATCGATCGTGCTGAGAAAGTAGCTCACTATTACCGTGAGCAGAACTTTGACTCTGCTACGAAATGGGATATGCTAGTAGTAGATTTGGGGCAAGATCAAGAGTCGTATGACAGCTTGAATCTCAGCCTAGTTGTAACGGAACATGAGAGGTCGTCGGCAGTTCGAGGTAATGGAACGTGAAGCAGACGAGTGATGCGAGAGAACGAAGTATTACGGAGTTCGCTCGCGAGATGAGGGTTATTCAGAGGCAAGATTTCCCGTCGTCCAAGATTCGTCACAGGGTCTGGAAGGAGCAAAGGCAGATGATGAGGCAAATGCAAATGCGCAGTGTGAGAATACTACAAGTGTCGAGGTCTAGAGCCAAACGATCACAGGAGACGAGTATAGTAGATGAGAAAAGGTGCAAAGGTCGAAGGCGTTCGAAGGGTTTCTGGGGGGGGTTTTCGGGAAGAAGCGACGGCCGAGAGAAAGGGGCACGGCTCCAGCTGTTTGGGTGTTGTGTAGACGAAGGGCTGAGTAAGGCCAAACAGGCGATGAGTGACGGTGATGGCGATGATGGGGAGTTGAGAAGAAAAGGAAAAAAAGAAGAAAAAAGACGACACCAGAACAAGGAGAAACAATGAGACAAGATGTTGATGAGATGGTAATAGAAAAAAGAAGCCAAGGCGTGAGGTGTGGTTGAGGGAGGAAACGGCTGCGCTTCTTCCATCCTCTGGCAGCCCCGGAGCATCTGGAGGTACGTACCGCCTACCTACCGGGGTCCATGAGGTGGAATTCGTAATCCACTCTTCTTCCACCCGCAGAACCCAGCAGTCTAGGTGCTAATAAAGGATGGGATGGTCCTGGTCCAAGTGGAGAGTTGAGAACAACATGCCCGGGATCGATTGAGCGCCCGAGATTCAGTGAAGATGACTGCTACGTTTTAGCCATCCAGGGCGGCTACAGTGGCTGAGCGGGAGTGGCACCCTCTATAACTTAGCGGGTTAGTCGCTAAAGCTTAGGTACAGCTCCCTACCTACTAACCTACCCAGGTACTTAGCCTAGGTCTCCACACCCTTTCGGGTTGAGCGTGACAGCAGTGTGGTTGCAATCCAACGCCTGTTCCAAAAGATAGCCTCGAATGAGAGTTGACTCTTGCGGAGGAAGAGGCAAGTGACAGCCGCACAATATTCCTCCATCTCACCCAGGTATTCGGTCTTTTTTTCTCTCCCACGGACTCACCTTTCACACTTCATCACAACAACAACACCAACACCAACAATAACATCACCACACGCACTGCTATAAGATCGTATCAGCCTGGTGGAGATAATTGTCCTGGAGATAAAGTACTGTAAGCATGCAGGGGACAAGGGGGCAAGAACGTCGTAAGCCAATTCTCTCTCTCCATCTGTCTGTGTTTGTATGACTATGACTGTGACTATGTTGGCGTTGGTATTCTAGGTCAACTTATTCACACATGCCCCCATCCATATAATCCCATATTCCCACCATTGCACATTGCACATTGCACATTGCACATTGCACCTCGCACCTCGCACCTCGCTCCTCAAGCACAACACGAGGTGGAGCCATCCCAAGGGTTCCCCAAGGACCAAATCCTACAAATCCCACGGGTCCCAGGAGAATTGGGCGGGTCTGGTTGATGCCAGAAGAGCCAACACGTCCACCATTGGCCACCGCTCTCCTGTGCATTGAACCCATCCTGCGCTAGACAGGGAGCCCTGACCAGGTAGAGTGACCACGTCGAGTGCCCTCAATCTCTCTCTGCTCTGGTGTCTGGTGTCTGGTGTTGTTCTGAGAGCAGAGACTCAGAGGCCATATTCATTCAGCATTGATCCAGGAACAAACCTCCTGTCCGTGCTGATGGCTCAGTGCTTTTACTTGTGCTGCCTTTGCTGCATTGCCCAGCGACCAGCTGACGGGACCGGGACCGGGAAGGGCTCAAACAATGGTGTTGTCCTGTGCGAGGCCATCATCGTGCTTGAGTTGAAGTCCCTAAATTTCCTTCCCGTCGCTTCTTGACAGTTGATATGTTGGTCGCCGTCTCATGCCTCACCAGCCGAAACAGACGTCAAAAAAAAATTATAAATTCGGGGTCTTTGAAAGTCAGGGGTTGGACCATTTTCCGCCTGCACAAAATACTTGCCTTAAAAGTACTGGACGTTTACGATACATTTGCTCCAAGCAAGGGACATTCAGGGGATGGCCTGGCTGATTAACTGACGTGCCAATGAGCACTCCAGACGTTGGAGCCGATCATCCATCATTCTCGCGCGAGATACGATTGATTGTCAACACTCTAACTACTTTGAGGTTTCGCGTCTGTGTGTCTCGTCTGGAAAGGGTCATGGCTTTTTTCGGGCTGTTTTCTTTCAGTTCGTGACTTGAGCCGGACAATAATGTATGGCGGTTACTAACGTTTAGATCGAGCAGACGCAGTCTGGCCTTGCTTGGCATCACTCTTCATCACAACAAGCAGCTCAGGAAGCTGTTGCTGGCTAATAGGGGACCAGGCTGACACTGACTCGCTGCGCGCTTCAAGAGAAACAAATAATAAATGTTTCCTTGTTGTTGGTAAACAAGGCTAAGAAGGTACTGGTCAAGACCAGAATCTGTGGGTGAATAAAGGTCTCCATCTCATCCACCCAGTTGGTTCGTATCTGAAGCTGTGAGAGCATTAGCATTGTACCGCTACTTGCAACTCGGTCATTTTCCTGCAGCTCGGTTATTGGAACAAGATTTCTTATATCTAACTTGGTACGCAATCACCAATAACTGCTTCAGCTGCCGGATTGTCTTGATGCACGCGCAGCCCTTGAATTCCTCTGGCATCTGATTGAGGTCAGTTGGTTCGATGTCGGCACAGAGAAGTATTGGACATGGCTTGCAGTAGTCTTGCTGCAGTCTTGCTGCAGTCTTGCTGCGAGCTGCGAGCCCGCTGCGTGGATCTCAGACAAAAACAATAACATCCGATAAGTACTGTACATCCAACGGCGACCGACGCAAAAGAGCCCCATGGACATGCATCGAAGACGCGACGCCCAGTGGATCTTGGAGCCAAAAAGGAACCAAACTTATGCACGATGAAAAGGTAAACGAGGCGTCGGCCGCTAATAGGAGGGTATTGGCGGTCATGTTTTAGAAGACGACACCACCTTTCGTATCTTTGACCCTGAGAGGCATTCCTATGCTTTCCTCCAAAATCTATTTACTTCACCACCGTTGACCCTTACATGAACTATCTGCCTTGGCTTTCTCTCCCCCTGATAATGGAGCATTACAATGATTGTCGTGCAAAATAATCTGGAATTTTTCTCATGACGAGATAACATGGGTCTGGTCGCCTCTTCCAAGTCTGAACAGCTACAGAACGTATCCGCGTATATATTTTTAGAAGACTGGTGGAGGGGGCCGAGCACCCACTGTCCTTCTCCATCAATCGTAAATCCCCCACTGAAGAGCGTACTATGCGCCGAGTTTTACAGTATGGATGAGTGGCGAATGAGGATTGTCTTAAGGCTTTGTGAACTATAACGTCTGACTGTGGGTGCGAATTTCTAGCATCTCAAAGTCGTTGAAAACAAAATGTTGCGTCGCGTCATCGAATAGTGAACGAAAACGAGACGAAGGACTGATATCAATGAGGATTATAACAAAGAAGTGCCGAAGATCTTTAGTAGGAAGTAAACTCAATTAGCAACTCATACGACACTTATTAACAAAGCCTCGTAATAATCATGCTCACCGACAAAACATCGTCACTTACATGCCAGTCGCTCACTATCTCACTCAGTCTCTGTGTCTGGGGTAGGTAGACAATGACAGCAACTAGACATCCCTGTACTTTCAAGGTTGAAAGTTGAAACCAGGGTCTCCATTTGATCTCCAGCACTTGAGACAAGACACGTCAAAATACTAAAATACTGTTTAGATTGCTTCGTCATGCCAAATTGCTCTGTAAAGATCGGCCATCATGGACACCGCTGCCACACCTGAGGCTCTTTATCAAAGGACTCTTACCTGAATAAACGCCAACGATGTTACTTGTACATGGCAGAACAGAAATGAAGCCAAATTTCGCCTCTGCATCAAACTATATTGGTGAGCTTGGCTACGAGAGCATGCACTGTACTGTCGTCTGTGCACGATATCCCTACAATGATCTTTCAGCCTCATGAACAGTTGCTGAAGATATCTACACACCAAGTTGCCACTCCAGATCTACAGTCATATGCCCCCATGGTTGGCGGGGCTGATCCTTCATCAACCGCCATTGCCGTTAAATCAATCGGCAATCCCTCAGGACCCTGATTAGACCGAAGCTGTTCGGCGGTCGGTCAACCAATCTAATATCTAACTTCACTGTTAGTCTGGACTACTCTCTCAATCCGAGACTTATTGGGTTGTTGTTGGTCTTTAGCTCGATATACGCAATCTCATCCCACACGCACAGGGTCATCTGCGAACCGTCCGCTGGTTCTCCAAGAATGACCAAGAATCTAATGCTAACTCGATACATAGTAGATGCTCTTCTGGGCGATGCAGATCAATCTCTCTTCCGAGGCTTAATTACACGGCGCATGCAGTAAAATGTCTCGTCTCTTGGCCCGAGCGGCCAACTGCGTCGAGGTTTGTGGCCCCTATGTTCAGATAGATTAATTAATTGGGTGCTCATTTCATTTCAGTTCATTAATTCATTTCACATCTCCAAAAGGCTAAGCTGGATATAACACGGGGGTCTCTGGTTTTAACCTCCTAGCGTTATTCCAAAGAAGAGTAATTCCCGCAGCTAATTGCCGGTGAGTATCATGGACTGATTCCATGATGTCTATATCACTCAAATCTCGGTATGTTGTCCCCATCTGGGCTTCTCTGAATGTGATCAGTGAATAAAGTGCTATATCTGCGACCTTGCCCTGTTTGCCTCACTGTTACAGGAGCTTATTCCACAATGGTTGCGACTTTTTAACAAGATCTACATGGAGTCGACAGATGGGGATCTAGCTCAATTGGTCCCTCTAACATCTGGCCTGAAGAACAATTTCGATCCTGGTTTCCCCGGATATTTGAAAGTTAATTATTGACAGGTTGGATGGGACTCGATCCTGCAACATTATATGATATGCGTGCTTTATCCGTACATATGCGAGTTGTATCTTTTAGGGACTGCCTATATAGGATTGAGATCCCGGGTATAGAGAGAGGTTGCCTGGTAGCCAGGCAAATAAGAAGCACATAAGCCCTTGCTGTGACTAAACTGTAACTCAACCTCTACAACTCCTCAACACCAAGCCATTCATTCATCCATCTGCAAGAAGAGCGAAAAGAGAAACCCCGCTATCAACGGAAGAACTCTAAAGGGCCGAAGCGCGCATCATCTCTCCCTTTCTTTCCCCGCCAATACAAGCATCTTCCACGCATCTCGACGTCGCCGCCCGCTTCGGGAAATTGAGCCGCTTGTGGTGGGAGGGGTTCATTTCGATTTCTCGATCTGATAGCGGCACAGATGATTAAGAACCGGCGGTGAGCGCGGGTTATTGATATTGAACAAGGGCCTTCCCTAGGCCTTGCTTGACTGCTTGACTATGGTTGGCATACCGAGAAGCAAAGGATGTACGCTTTGCAGAACCAGGAAGGTCAAGTGTGACGGCATCAAGCCGTCCTGCGGGAACTGCATTAGGTACGGCTCTCCTTGTCCAGGCTACGATCGGGATATCAAGTTCGTTACAATAAAGCATTCGATTCGTCAACGCGGCAGACATTCAGATACCACCGATTCATCAACTATCAGCTCTTCTTCCAGCACAGCTGACTCTAGCAATCATGAGAGCGTCGGTACAACCAGCCCAGTATCGTGGTCGCTGATCAACACCTCACCAACCCTGCTGAGGCTGGAGTTACCAAGAGGACCACTTATACTTAACATGGTAGAATCATCCGCTCACTACTCCAAATCCACCGATGTCTTTACACTCTTATCGTGGTTGAATATCGACCGTCTAGGCAAACGGGCTCTTCTCGATGGTGCCATCTGTTCTTTTGCTCTGCATCTCACTGGAAAACAAAACTCCAATCCCGACTTGATTGCCCGGAGCAGGACTATACATGGGCTGGCGCTCAACGAGCTACAGACTGCTCTGCGACACCCCGCGGAGTGGAAAGCACCTGAGACGCTGTGCGCTGCTATACTCCTATGTTACTATGAGGTATTCTTATTGCGACTTTATCATGAGTTCAACGCTTATAAGTTTTTAGTTATTCGCAGGGAGTATGTGTTGAAAAGTACCTCCTCAAATCTTCGCTAACTTATCTGTAAGCTGCTGCCCCCGACACTTGGCTTCAACATGCCAAAGGCATTGGCGCTTTGATTGAACAAAGGGGGCCAGCAGCCCATGCCGAAGGTTGGGATGCAGCTATGCTTCTTTCGTGCCGTGCCATTCTTGTACGTTCCATGCCTCTCATTAACTATAGAAGCAATGCGAAGGCCACGAACCTCGCATTATCCCCAAGTCAAGTGACTGGGAGAGTTGAGCACCGAGATTGGAGATTACCTTGTCAAGCATAACCAATGGCTAGGCCAGTGAGCGCAATGCGTTGAACCATATCTCTTTGTTTCGTCACCGGCAGGGTTACTCTGCATTGCTGCATTGAGATGGCGCGATATAGCATCTCACATATCACCCGTCCAGTCCAAGTGGACTTAACACCCCTGGTCGTTTAACTTGGGTGGATCTTTTCGTCCCTTTTGCAATGGCTTCGACAATGTCACCCTAGCGGGCCACGACTAACACGATCCCTTGTAGATTGTAGGGGACATATTCTGGCCTGGAACGGATCAATTGTTCCTGTCGCGGCCAGAGTGGAAGCAGGTCATGTCTGATGGCGGAAGGCGTCTCATTTATGCTGCCGACGCCCCGACATCGCATATTCGAGTTGGCGATGGCTTCCTCTCAAACCTCGCTCAGCTCTCGCCCGTCTTGCACTCGGGCTATCTTCTCCGCGAAGCTCACAAGGCTGGCATCTCCGTCGAGCCCGATAAAGTATCCGCCCTGTCCCACCTCGCTGCGGTGAATCATGCAAGATGGGCACAATGGTACGATGATTTCACAGCGCTTGATTTCCCACGACCGATCGAGGTCATGCCCACCGACCCAGAAGCTTCGCTATTCCAGACAGTGCTGGAGTTCCTGTCGCCGGCGGCCGGGTCGTTGCTTATGGGGTACTGGGCCAGCATGCTTGTTCTAGAAGAGACGCTGGTCCAGTGCGGAACACCCCGAGCGGACTCTCACTCAACCACTCGATATTTCGTGGAGCAGATATTGCGCTCGCTAGAGTCTGTGGGGCGAGGCACCATGGGGCCGTACCGGGTTGGGTATGCGGTGCGTATCGTGTATGAGTTTGCTACTGGTGAGGAACAGAGATGGATTGCTTCCATGCTGGATAGGTTCTCCCAGGGCTATGCTGCTGTTGACAAGAAAACATACCCTAAGCCGAAGGATGATGTTATACAGCTAATGCGGACGAGTGTTCAATCTGATGTTCTATGGTAAGACAACGGTTGGTGATATCCCGAGCATGCAAATGATGTTATGGTTGATGATGTTGGAAGCTGTATATAAGGATGCTTGCTTGTGTTTGCCTCATGGAGCCTAGGCTAGTTGTAAAGTCAGACAAGTACCAATACTCGTTTGTTCATACATGTTTAGTAAGGAGATGAGATTGGCTTATTTCATAATCTGACTGGTCATCTACCTTTGCTCTTTTCATACTTTCTTCCACTCCATAAAGGCGATCGTTTCTAATTCACGGGCAGAAGTACGCATGACAGTTTGAAATCCGAGACTTGGAAAAAAAGAAAAAAAGAGGAAAAAGGAAGCTTCAAAAGACTGCAGGTGATACAACATAAATCGAGGGCCCAGGATAACACTGTGGAGGTCAGCCGTGAGGCAACCTCTTTTCATACCTCAGGCGTCCCCGTCCTACTACATGAGTCAAATAACTTCAATGCCCTTCAGCGAAGAGTGGTGTAGTGGTATCCGTACCTAAAACCTATAAACCTTCTCAAATCCGAACCTAAAATCCTAATTCTCTCCCACTCCCACTCTTCGTTTTTTTGGAAGTCATGGGTTCGAGAATAGCATTAATGTACATCATTGATGTAGGAGTGAGGTTGTTGCTCTTGTTTGAGATTCATATGAGCAGTATGTTCTGTAAAAATGTTGTATATATCGATATGGTACTTAACGTCCTGTCGGGAAGTAGTGAAACTTCCCCCTTTCTTACATGAGTCCAGTGGGACATGCTGAAGTATTGCTGAATGTGCTTGGTTAAGTAGCCTTACGTGTATGTAAGAGCCAGTGGGCTTGTTAGGAAGGGCTTATATTGGTAGTTTTAGTTAACTTAGAGACATAAATAGCTGTATTATCCGCTTACGGCCTAAAATATAGTTGCTCGATAACGAATTCTTACTTCATGTCACTTTAAGGTGCTTCTCAGTCGCGATTACTACTCTTGGAGTTTCGGAAATGATGCTGAATAGTTGTGTAGGGATGACCCTGACCTGGCACTCAGTCTTGGACATTACTCCTTAATAGATACTCCCTATTTTAGGATGAAATGAACTCCTGTTAATCCTTCAACTGAACGGGTGTGATAGTATGACATATACGATCTTTCCGACTATAGTCGCTAAGAGTTAGTCGAGCCTCAGTCACTTTTGACAGGTGTCATAGTCAGTAAATAAAGTATTGTAATGCGTAACGCACAGCTAAAAACAAAAACAAAAGAGTATTCTTGAGTTCACCCACTGTTGCTTGCATATATCCTCCCCTTTCTAGCTATGGCATCCCTCATCTAACACCTCATGAGTCGCGAGCCAAACACTTGGCTAGATAACACACGTAATTTTTGTTGATAAACCACGAACACACTCTAGATAATGTTTGTCTTGTGATATTCAGGCCGAGAGTCTCCTTTGTGTCGGTTCCGGACATTATGCAGTTGGGACTATCGTAGTTATGCATGTTGTGGGACTACATCAAGGGGATGTAAATCGGGCACTTCTTAGGCATGTACTTAATTTTTAATGTTATCTACTTACTGATTGGGACACTCCTGTGCTACCTTGGTTCTAGTCAGTCTCAGGAGTTATACGAGAGCCAAATTGGCAACTGAGGAGCTCGACCATTTACTCTGCTTGTGATTTGATACTTCTTGACAATAAACACTATTCAATATTTTAGGAGAAGAGTAATGACATTCAGGCCTCCTGATATGGCTCCGAGTTGACTACATGCGGTAAACTCAGAATCACCAGTACATTCAGGTCCAGTGTAGCATGTTACTCGTAAGTATCGACTTGAGGGTCAGGATTTGTACTTTTATGGTTTCGAGGTACCGATTTTGCGAGCTATGTCACCTTGACTTCATTGTAGCTTTTATTCAATGTCAACTTCCACGACTACAAGTGACTTCAATATCTTGCCGATGAACTACCTGGGCTTTAAGGCACAACATCCCACAATACGTTACTTGGGCCACGAGTCTCTACGGCTTTACGCAAGCAACTTGACATCCGAATCACATCTTTATTCGAAGAGAACTGTATCACCCTACTAAACAGTTGTGGCTCTTATGGATGCGGAACTAACCTTCAAGCTTATATATAGAATACTCACTCGTAGCTTGGGGATGGAGGCTACACTTGTTATCACACTTCATGACAAAGGTAAAAGACGTTGGACTGGTCTCTGTCTTTACAGCCAAACCTGTGTTCGGGATCGTCTGGATCTCAAAATAGCTGCTGGGATGTAAATGAAAGGTTAGGGGATGAACTAGCGAACAAAAGTTTTATCTCGAAACGACCGCAGATACCCCAACAGGGCAATAGTTTCCAATTTACGATGGGGCAGAGCCAAGACGCAACCGGCAAGCTGCTGTCAAAATAAGGTCTGGCCTATTATCGACGAACCCTTCTTAGTAGCGCTGGTTGAGAATCTTCTACTCCAATCACGAAGCACATGTAGCCATGGACGTCAAAAATGCCACATCACAACGTTGTATGTTTGACGGTGTGGCCGTTGGATCCAACATCAACTGTCCATAAGCTCTAGGTTGTTCAATTCCCCCTGAGAAGAGTCATCACTAGTCTAAGAACACGTCAGTGGACAGACCAGTCAGATTGATAACCTCATTGCTGGGAAGTACCGGCAGTGGGCGTACTATTGCTATTGTGGCTTTCAGCTTCAGGCCACAGCGTCATCCCGATCATGTCAGTTCACTAAAAATAAGGGCTTTGGGTCTTTTGTGGCTGCTCTAGGTCTGCAGCTTGTCAAGTCCGCCCTTGAATCTAGACTCTGTGAGGCTGTCCTGGTTTGTATTAGGGTTCTTAGTTATGGGAGAAGCCGCAATGCAACGTTCCTCGACGCTATTTCTCGCTTAGAGAGAGATCTCGCATAGCTATTTTGAGAGTGATTGAGTGTAATCGTGTAATCATTGCTTTACTACGTACATGTATCACCACTTTGTTGTACAAGCCTCGTAGAATAAATTAAAGTTCTTGTAGGAGGGGCTAGATCAACGGTCAGGCTGACATGAGTGCTGGAGTGACCGAAAGCAGTACGCACCTAATCCTGCAGATCTCAAGCTGAATTGAACCGGAGATTAAGCATCTGACGTAGATCATCAAATGGATGCGACGGGCATGGATCTTCAGATGTTGGAGACTACCGTCAGGCAACAGAATAGTTGCATGCGCTAAACAATGCCAATTCCCATTGACCAACAGAATCTCGTCACGCGTATCTTGTGATCTCCTCACGATTTGGCCAAGCGGAAACAAGGTTACACTGGCCAAGGCTGAGAGAACGCCCGAGTTCGGCGTGACACTCTTGATCTTATCTCAACTGGCATCGGAAGTTACGCATCAGCGAATCACTTCTCGCGGAGCAAATCTGGCATGCAAGGGTCTCCTTCTAGCGACCTTCTAGAAATGGGGTCATGGTGGAGATGCTGACATCCTCGTGACTTGTCCTCTGGTCTTGGGGGGTTCTTGGCGATGACTGCATGTGCCGTACGCCGTGGCTAGGTGGATACGGGCAGGACGGGGCCCTGGGCCGTCGTGTTTCGCTGGCTCGGCCGTTCCGGGAAATGCGGAGCCCCGTAGAACTCGGCAACGCGGCGCTGCAGTCATCCTTCGGATCCGAGTGTTGATCGGTTGGTAGAAGGGCAAAGGGGTTCAAGGGTGATACCAAGGGATGAAGACACGCAAATGTGATCAACAGTGCAGAACTGTTTAATCCAATGTCTGATGTTGACAAGTCTCTCTGTGAAACGAGCACAATAATGCGTGTGTATCCCTTGTACCAAGTGAGCAATACTCAATGCCTTCTTGTCAACTCGTGAATGGCTGTAGCGTAGACAATCGCAATGCTTCCCTTCCTGAATAGCTTCCTGTAAGCACAACATCAACGTCAACGTCGCATCCGTATCCCAAGCAAAGTCCCCTAAGAAAACTATGCCCGATCTGCATTTTGAGGCTGCGTCATGGGCCAAGACACCAAGCCTTGCCCGTCTGACCACAGACATCCTAGCGTCGCTCCATAGGGCTTCTGCAGGCTTTGTGGGCTCTGTTACGGTAGCATGCCAAGGGTTGGCATTTCTTGGGCTTAGTTGGGGTACTGTAGCGTCTTGGGTGTGGAGAAGATAGATTGTTTAGACCACCATCACACTTCAGCCAACATACCATGGCGATGTTTATTTAAGGGTCTGATCCCCCCGCTGATTTCTTTTGTTTTGATCTCACTATCAAACTATCTCTTCATCTCAAACAAACATTCCTTGAACATCTTTTAGATTGCACCAGGAGTGCCTTGAACTAAACCACCGAAGACTTATAGACAACGATACCCATCTACTATCAACAACAAAGACCAGTGTTGAGCAATCACTTCTACTATACAACACCACTACTACTCAACCTTTCTAAACAACCACTATCACAATGGCTTTCACATCTACTCGCAACAGCTCCTCTTCTGAAGAGCAGAGAGGACGCAGCAGAGAACCCGTTCTTCTCAACCACAACGTGAGTTATGCATCTGGAACTTAAAAACCCGGTCTAGACCCTCGACTAACAAAGCCATTTTTAGCAACGTACCAACTCGTACTCCAGCGAGTTCTCTACCAATACTTCTGCCTCTTCCACCAAGACGTCCCGCTCTTGGTTCAAGACTGCACCGCAGCCAGCCAACAAGAACGTTCACACATACTGTGGACGACACTCCAGCCAGTTCCTATTCGGCGGCCCTTCCCTTGTTGATCTCGCCAAGGCTTTGTTCAAGGACTAAGCATCAGCTGCAAAGTATACAAAGAACCCCAGAAAACAAACCCATATACAACGCCCAGACGTGGCCGCTCAATCACGCAACGACTTTGCTTACATCGTTCCACATTCATTCAACGTCGCTGGCTGGTACGGGACGGATACTGTCATTGGAAGCGCGGCGTCTTTGGCTGTGATTAAAGACAGGCGCATTTAGAGAAGGATTAGTGGGAAGACTGTACCACAAGACATATATGATACCGATTTATGTAGCAATATTCGTCATGAGTTTATGAAATACAATGTACAACAATTAGTTAACAACACTTCTGGCACTGTTTCTAACATTAAGTTGTGCTTTCATAAAAATAAAAAACCTGCTTTTCTCTTGGGTACGAAAAATCCTCGTAATGCCGTGTCACAAGTAACTGAAGATCGTCGGCTTGGGAGTTATTCTTGGCTGATCTTGGCCGTGTAATCGCCAAGAGCGTGCCGCGTAATGTCTGCCGTATATCCGTATGATGGTTTTTACGGTGCCGAGATGCGAGGAAGATTATTCATTCAGGGTCCGGGAATAATCTGGAAGTGTTTCGTAGTCTTTAGTGTGCTTGTTGATATGGTGGGTCGCAATAGGGTAGGTTATTCGAGTTGGACATAAATTCGACACAACAGATACTTACGTTGAGAGAATAGAATGATGGTGAGATTTGCGGTTCTTCATGAATACTGTATTAGTTGGTGTGCTATTATTGTTTCCAGGTGTGTTTGATTAGGTTGGTCCTTCGTATGCTAATACCAGATCTCCTGTTCACGACATTGAGACTACAGGCCAACGTGGCTCGTTTGAAGTGATTGAGCCTATTCGAACCAAAAAGTAGATCTGCAGGTCAAACACTTTATTTATGAGTATTTCAGCTAAATCATACGAAAAACATGCGATATCGTATTCACAGTAACTGCTGATGGACATTCATGCTTGAGCATAATCTCTGCCTGATATATCGGGCCTCCAGATTGAACGATGTGAAAAGTGGATCCGCGATTCAACCCAGCCCTACGAGCTTAAAGACCAGCATCGAGCTCTTGGAACCGCTGATATGGATTTGGGAAAACGTGGGGAGAGCTAGGAACATATCGAATTTCATATGATCGCATATGCAAAGGAGATCAGATCAGGAATTGGCGTTGCAGCTGCGCTCGATGCGGGTCAAGGATGCGAAAAAAACGAAGTTGAGTATGAGATTTACTTCAAAATGCACCAAACGAGCGTTATAGTATATCTAACAAGTCATGTTGGCTATTCGTCGTTTGTTTCGCAGTTCATTCAAGCTCTTAAAATACTGCACGATTGAAATGAATCGTCATGTTTCCCTGACGTTATTCACCAATCAGGACCCAGAAGTGGGTCCGCTGCGGCTCAGACACGCTTGTTTTCAAACCCGCGCTGGACGCAACGTGCAAATCTTTGGACTTTAACAGACGCGAGACTTTCTGACTTCATCAAAATACGATCTCCCTTTTGACCGCGTTTGCGTCGAATCTGCCATCAAGCCCAGCGAGAGCACTCGTCGACAGTGCATCCGTTGGCTGTTTGGTTGTGTTTCCCTCCCTTTGACGCTTTTGCGCCGATCTTGCGCGCGCTGTAAGCCACGAGCTTGAGTGCGATCACGCCGCCCATGCACGCCGCAACCTGATATCGTGCACTGGACGCCCCTGTAAAAGGTACGTTTCTACTCAAAAATTGTCAACACGAACGCGATGATTTAAATCATCATCGATGCATCCTCCGTGTTTACAGCGACGACTGCTGCGATCGCGCGAAGAACCCCCCTGTTGACATCCCTTTGTTCGCAGAACCGCAAAGCTCGATTGCACCCCCGTCGTCTATACCGAACCACAGCCACCACGCGCTCAACGGCTAGACAACCATGGTCAGCAAGCGTAAGAGAGTCCTCGAGGACTTCGACCCTAATCAGTCCGACCCCGATGACGAAAACTTCAACCCTGCCACAGATGGACCACCCCGGAAGACCACAAAGAAGGCCAGCCGTTCTCGCAGTGGAAGGCCGAGTCGCCGACACCGAAATGGATACGGAGGATCGGACATCGATGACGATGACGATGAAGTGTCCGATAGCGACGAACAAGACTTCCTCGAAGAAGACGACGACGAAGAGGATGAGGAGGGAGCCCCCGTTAACGCTGCTGGTCGTCGCGCTAGAAAAGCTGCCACTAAGCATACTAGCTATATAGAACACTCCGGCTCATCAGATGCCGGCGAGTTATCTGATAAGGACGATATCAAAGCCGACGAAGATGATGAAGACACCAAAGAAGATGACGAAGACACCAAAGAAGACGACGCCGAGGGCGAACCAGTTGAGGAGCCTGTCAGGTTAGAAAGGAAAGTTGTCAAACTGAAGATCACCAGCAAGGCGCTACCTGCCCCCCCTCGTAGGACTACTCGGGCCCACACAGAAGATGCTGAGGAATTTCTTGAGCTGTCCAATTCCGGCAAGCACGCTGTTCCATCACGGGATTCACGAAGCAGAAGCCCCGAGACGTTCGCACGGACTACGAGAGCCACTCGTGGTTTCAAGGGCCTGAAAAACGCTCCCGAGACGATTCAAGAAGCTACACAGGAGAGCAGCTTTAAGGAGGTTGCAGATCTTGATGAGCTGGATGAACTCTCTCAAGACATCGAAGATTTTCAAAAGAAAGAGATTGTCGATGAGGATATGCAAGACGCTGCCGATGTAGATGCACCTGGCGAAGAAGCACCTGTGCAAACGGTCGAAGAGGATGACGATGAGGACGATGTGCCCATCACCCGCAGAACTCGGGGATCTCGCGCCGTCGCTTCTGCACAGCCAGAAGAAGCTGAATCCGATGCCAACCCTAGAAAGTCACGCCGTCTAACACGCAAATCGAGTAAGAAGTCTCAAGAAATTAGTAGTGATTTTGACCCCGGCGATGATTCCGACGATGCAGACGCTTCCGGTGGAGAAAAGGCCCGCCCTCAGGAGGTTGACGATATCGATAGCCCGGTCCCTCGTGGCAGACGATCTCGACCCGCCAGGTCTCGCCGCGGCAGAGACTCTGGAGACGAGGAGCCCGAATTCGACCTGGACGAACTAAACGAAGAGGCTCGCGAGCTTAGGCAGGATTCGCGCTCTCGTCGCCGTCGCCCAAGGAAAGAGTCACCCATCGTCTACCAAGAGAATACCCGCCGAGCTAGAACACGCGTTAACTACTACATGCCTCCTCTTACATCCGCCAACATCGAGGAGGAAGAGGCCGAGGTTCCCACAACACAGTCTCGTGCACGACGAGGACGTGGAGGTGCGAGCCAAGGTTGGGAACGCAGTCTCAACACTACATTCGGTCCCTTTGGAGGCGGCGGTGCCGGTGCCCTTCTTAACGGGCCCTGGGGTACTGGCGCGGCAGGCGGCGTAGATTCGGACAGCAGTGACGACGAGATGGTCCATCGCTCTAGTGTAGCTGGTAACGTCGGCTTGACACCAACGTCTGCTGCTCCTGGTGGTTTGCTCCCTGGTGCGCCTGGTCACAACCTCGAGGGCGCTGGCGCAGCACCAAATGTTGGAAAGATTAAGGACCGCAAAGCTCTGGCTGATGCTGACCCTCTTGGTGTTGACCTGAACGTGGACTTCAGCAAGGTTGGTGGTCTGCAGGGCCACATCGACCAGCTGAAGGAGATGGTTCAGCTACCCCTACTCTACCCCGAACTCTTCACTCGATTCCACGTCACCCCACCACGTGGTGTTTTGTTCCATGGTCCACCCGGAACAGGTAAAACATTGCTCGCTCGTGCTTTGGCCAATTCGGTTGGTTCTGGTGGCCGAAAGATCTCATTCTACATGCGTAAGGGTGCCGACGCCCTGAGCAAGTGGGTGGGTGAAGCCGAGAAACAGCTTCGTTTGCTGTTTGAGGAGGCGCGGAGAACTCAACCAAGTATCATTTTCTTTGATGAAATCGATGGACTTGCTCCGGTCCGATCCAGTAAACAGGAGCAGATCCATGCTTCCATTGTATCGACACTCTTGGCTTTGATGGATGGCATGGACGGTCGTGGTCAGGTTATTGTCATCGGAGCCACCAATCGTCCGGACAACATTGACCCTGCTCTTCGCCGACCCGGTCGATTCGACCGAGAGTTCTACTTCCCCTTGCCTGATATCGAAGGAAGAAAGTCCATTCTTGATATTCACACAGCAAACTGGGGCCTTTCAGACCAATTCAAAGATTCGTTGGCTGAGAACACGAAGGGTTATGGTGGTGCCGATTTAAGAGCTCTGTGCACAGAAGCTTCTCTCAACGCTATCCAACGAACGTACCCTCAGATCTACGCCTCCACTGAAAAGCTGGTGGTTGACCCCGAAAAGATCAGTGTTCATGCAACCGATTTCATGTTGTCAATCAAGAAGCTCATTCCCTCATCTGAGCGATCAGCAACATCAGGCGCCAAACCCCTCCCCAAGTCGATAAAACCGCTACTACAAAAACAACTTGCAGATGCCAAGATGGCTCTTGATGGTCTTTTGCCTCGCAAGAAGAAATTGACGGCTCTCCAAGAAGCTATGTACGAGCAGTTTGACGACGACGATCATGGGTTTGGCAGAGAAGCCATGCAGCAGGAATTCGAGCGATCTCGCATATTCCGTCCTCGCTTCATCATTTATGGCGCCGGCGGGATGGGCCACAGTTACATTGCTTCTGCTATCCTTCACCATTTTGAGGGCGTTCACGTCCAGAATTTCGATCTTCCTAGTATTCTGGCTGACGGAAGGGTAAGTTGAATTCTTTGACAAAGCTACCGCATACTGACATCTAGTAGTCTATGGAACAGGTTATTGTAGGTCTTTTCACAGAGGTCAGACGACACAAACCTACCGTCATCTATATTCCCAACATCGAAGCTTGGTATATGGCACTACGTGATACTCTTGCTTTCACGACGTTCAAGACTATGCTGCGATCTATTCCTCCTACAGACCCAGTTCTCCTACTGGCTACGGCAGAGGGCGAGAGACATGAGCTTCCTAACGAGCTCTTCCGCGACCTTTTTGGATTCTCAAGGAAGAACCAAATGATGATCGCCAAGCCTGATCAAGTAAGTAAAACATACTCATCAACATTTCTAAATTCTGACTCGATTAGCTCTCCCGCATGGAATACTTCAGCATGACATCGCAGTACGCCAAGAAGAAGCCGCGTGACTTTCCTGATCCCGAGAACCGCAAGAAGAGAGTGCTCGAGGAGCTTCCTGTTGCCCCCCCAGTCGTGCCACCTCCTCCTACCAAGGCCGACATCAAGGCCGCACAGAAGAAGGATCACCAACTTCTCAATACTCTCAAGATTTCGCTCCAGCCCATCATGGATCAGATCAATAGGAGGTACAAGAAGTTCAGACAACCTGTCATTCCTCCGGCACAGATCGAGTATCTTTTCCTCGAGTCAGATCCGAATTACGTACGACCAGATGTTGCAGCTGACCGACCATACGAGATTGTCAAGGACAAGTATGACAATGATGTCCTTAGAGATACCGTAAATGGCAAGTGTTATTATAACCTCGAGACTACTACTATCGAGGAGCGCTTGTCGAACGGTTTCTACGCCCGGCCAAAGGATTTCCTCTTCGATATTAAGGCTCTCGCAAAGGATGCCAAGAATATTGGAGACAAGGAGCGAACTCTCAAAGCCAACGAACTTCTCAGCAACGTTGAGGTTGATGTCGCTAGTATCGAGATGCAAACTGCTCAAGTTGACTGGGAAGCCCTATACCAACGCCAAATTCAACGCGCTAAGGCAGCTACCGAGAAAGAGAGGAAGAGAAAGGCGATGCAATCGCTTGTGGACCGTGTACAGTCTGACCTTGGCGGTAACGACAGCGATTCTCAGGGCCCTGTTACTCTGGGAGAGGCAGTGCCAGGTTCAAGGACCATGGCCAGATTCCAAGTGAGAAGTCCATTGTCGAATGGTCATGGCACCTCGGGTCAAGATTCGCACCCCTTGAGTAATGGCGTCACTGGCCCTGAAGATGTTGAGATGAGTGGTTTCGACGATACTCAGGCTATTTCTGAGATGGGACCTCCACCAAAGTCCCATGACCAGACTAGTGCAGTGCATACGGGAATGACACAAATCTCGCAGAAGTCAGTAGTGACATCTCTTCCACCTGGAGTTTCACCATCAGCTGTCATCAACGAGGCCTCGACGACCAAAACCTCGGATCCTTCAACTCACCACTCATCAAACTTTAGCCAGTTGACGAATGGGGGCCATGTTGAGAACCGAGGTATGGAGGACGACAGCCAGGGCGATATTCCTGACACGCTACTTGTAGCTGGACACAACACCTCTGGAGAGGACTCCTGGCTGCACTCCCAGGCTCAGGCCGCGGCAGGGGGTAACCTCATGCCAGGATCTCATAATTCGGGCAGCCCGTCGTCGCAGCGAACATCATCACAGTTCAAGGCTCAAAGTGTGGGCGGTATGGCAAACATACTCAACGAACACAACTCCGATGAGCACCCGTCTGTCCGTAATTCAGGTTCATCTACCTCTGCTTCGCAACCACTCACAGCCGGTGAGGTGGAAGGCTTTTTGCAGACCGTGACAGAACAGACAGGAGGCTGCACTATCGAGCAACTCGAACAGATCAACCGCGAGCTCATGGACGAGATTTGGCGCACAAGAAACGAGTGGAACCGCAGCAGAGTCATTGACCAGATGTTTGAAGTATTCAACAGAACGATGGAGGACATCGATACCCTCCAGGGAATGGAACAGCCCAGTCAGGTTCGCAACTATTAGTACTCGGCGACGACATTCTTAGGACATAAGTTTTTTTTTTGTAAATGTTAAAGGAAAGGAAAGCAAAGGATCATGTTTTTAAGAGTCGGGTGTACGTCCGTAATCATGTCAAGGAGTTTGGGGATAATGCGGCCTCTGATGGCCCGAGGAGGTTTTAGATGTGTCTGACCTAGAAGATATCATGGCTACGCAGGTTGATTTTTATTTCAGTACCAGTTAGCTACCTGTACAACGGTCTCTTTTTCCTACATATACAACCCCATTGCGATTGTGAATAATTTTACAGCTTGGATTTACTCTTGGTGCTGTCGTATCGCTTGCCCTCGTCTGCCTGCTCTGCCACCGTCAAGTCTGGGAGAGTCTGGGGCATGATCCTCCGTGGTGAAGTGCCTGGGACGACGTTGTATTTGGAAAAGTCTGTTACGCCTGCGTGTTCACGGAGGAAATCCTCATCCAGGAGGAGCTCGCCGTTTACGACAGCGGGCGGAGCCTGGAGGATTGCAAGAATGGCGTCGGAGAAGACGGTTGCTTTGCGTAAGTCGTTGGCTTCTTCTGGATTCTTGAGCGTAAACTGTTCTGTAGCCGCAGATTCGATGGCCTAGCATTAATGTTAGTTTGCTGCCGAATGAGTCTGAGTTGGTATACGTACCACAGCTGGCCATATACTCGTGATGGCCATGTCTTTCTTCCCCTCGCGCTCAAAGTCCATGGCTAGACCTTTGGTCAAGACGCTCATACCGATCTTGCCCATGGCATATGCCGTCTTGCCCCTGAAGAAGCGACTGTAGATAGGCGGGCTAACAACAACGATTCGGCCCGTGGGAGGGAGATGAGGGAGTGCAGCTTGAACGGTTGCGTAGAGTCCCTCTGGGTTGACGCGTTGCATAAGCTGGAAGCGCTTGACGGGTGTTGATGAGACGGGGGCCCAGAATATGGCGCCTGAGTTGTAGACGAGGACATCTAGACGGCCATAGGTCTGGGAACGTTAGTACTGCGAGGTAAAGGAGAAGGTGATTTGGTAGTCTTACGGAGATGGTCTGTGATATAAGAGAATCGACACTGTCTGGATATCGAACGTCGACTTGGATAGCTGTAGCATCACCTCTTGCAGAAGTGATTTCACGAGCAACAGTAGTGATTGTAGAAGCGGAAGAGTTTGGGTTTGGGGGGAAAGGATCTGGCAAGTTTGAAGGATCGCTGATGGTCTTTGCAGCGACAACGACTTTGGATAGGAGTGTTAGTTGATACTAATGCCATGTATAAAGGGTGAACGAACCGGCGTAGCCATTGCGGGCGAGATCAACGGCGACTTGACGACCGATACCTCTAGAAGCGCCGACGACAAGAGCAACAGGTTTATTAGACATGGTGATAATTAATATGCGTATTTAATTGATCTTGTTGTTTTAGGTTGAAGAATGTGCTTATAGAGCAAATGATAAGTCCATGTTGTACTAAGATAAAGTCCGGGGCGATCGGCCGGGGGTGGATTCGGGCCTCGGCAACCCCACACATTAACACGGGGGTCCGAGTCCTCTTTAGGTTATTGTATAAATCTACAAGTAACTTGGACTGGGCTATTTAATTTATGTTTACTCATCTTCATCACTCAAAATAAACAAAACAAATATTGTCAAGATGGGTGGACGCATCGATTGCTACTTGGACATTGGTGAGTTGCCAAGTATTTTTCATTTAGAGTCAAGACTGACAGGTTCAAGTGTCTTTCTTCAGCTATGTTGGCTATGTCGAGTTGAGGTCCAACATGGACAAACTGGCTGCTCATGGAATCGAAGTAAAGTGAGTTTTCCATCTCTTCACGATCTGACACGTTACTCATCAATAAACAGCTTTATCCCCGCCTTCTTGGGCGGCATCATGAACTCCTCTGGTAAACAACATTGAATATCCCAACAGAACAATCATCTCACACAGACTAGGAAACAAACCTCCCTGGATGCTACCAGCTAAAGGCGAATACCTCAACCGAGACTCACGCCGCTCTGCAGAGCGTCTGTCAGTTCCCTATCAAGGCTCACCCCCCAACCTCCTCGAGATCGCAAAGACCGTCTCGCCGCTCCGTGCGCTTCACTTCATAAAGGAAAATTACCCCGAGACGATCTTTCTAGCTGCAATTCGGTTTCTGTTCCACAAGATCTGGCTGCCTCCTCACGTCAACCTCGCCGAGGACGATAATCTCATCGCTGCGCTGAAAGAAGCGACGGATGAGCTTGACGGGGGCAGTGGTAAGAAGTTGTTCTCAGATGAGGACGTGGTGAGAATTATGGAGGGCCGGGAAAGTATGAAGGAGAGGGTTAAGGAGACGACTGGCGAGGCTCTCAAACTAGGAGCGTTTGGTGCGCCTTGGCTCATGGTGACTCGCGCGGATGGCAAGTCTGAGGCTTTCTTTGGAAGTGACAGGTGAGTTTCTATATGGCTGAGGTGATATTTGCTGAAATAACTGACGTTGTAGATTCCATCACATATATCGATTTCTGGGTGTCCCATACAAGGACATTGAGATCCTGCCGCCATCATCAAAGCTGTAAAGCACAAGGCGACGACGGTGGCTGATGAGACGGACATATAAAAGAGAATGCCAGAAAATTAAATAAGAGTTTTGTATCATAGTAATCGCATCACATATATAACTTCCATTGTCGCGATGTAGAATCTCGGGCGTCATTCGCAGCTTGTGTCACTGAATCATCACACACAAACCCACTCATTCAGCTTGAACCTCACACTCACTCAAACCTCCACCAAACACAACTCAACTCAATCACCACAAACCCTCAGAAATGCAGTCTCTGGAACTCACTCTTATAGTCGCTGCGACACGCAACATGGGCATTGGCGCCCACGGGACAATGCCCTGGCAAGGTCTGCGCAAAGAGATGAAATACTTTGCGCGTGTGACTACACGACTGCCACCACAGGTACATATCATAGTCAATTTTCATATGCATCACCAGCACATCAATACTTTAAGCCAAGCGTTTAAATATTGTTAATCATTTGAGAGAATAAACAATCTAATACCTCCCAGGCCTCTTCATCATCTCTCAACGCCGTCATCATGGGCCGCAAAACCTGGGACTCAATCCCCAGCAAATTCCGTCCTCTCAAAGACCGTCTCAACATCGTGATAAGCCGCTCTGCGCCCTCAACGCTCCCCGAGGCCGTCGAGCCCTCTGAACCCGTTAGAGTGCAGTCCCTCGAGCTCGCACTGCAGTACGCCCGCACCCGCAACGACATCAACCGCGTCTTCGTCATCGGCGGCGCCCAGATCTATGACGCTGCCCTCAAGCTGCCCGAGGCGCGACGCATTCTGCTTACGAGCATTGAGCGGGACTTTGACTGTGATACTTTCTTCCCTGTGGATTTGAAGGGTGGCATGTGGAGGAGGAGGTCGAGAGAGGAGTTGCAGCAGTGGACGGGTGAGGAAGTTGAGGAGGGTGGCCAAGAGGAGGCCGGAACGAAGTATGAATTTCAGATGTGGGAGAAGGTTGAATAGTTGAGCATGTAGACACGCCAAATCAGATCTTAAAACTACATAATTTGCAAGTGAGATGGGATACCATCAAGGGAATTATTCATAATACACCAACCATGCCTAAGAACATACACAGCCAACCTCCCAATCCTAATGCCCTATTCATACAGCCCAGCCCTTTCTAATTTTTTGTGTCAAGTAGCCCATACATACAGCTCATAATACAGATATTCGTCTTTGCCTTTAGTTCGTTGAAGCCTTGGGCGTTTCTCCTGTCGGCACAGTAGCCGCTTCCTTCACGGGCTCTGCCACAGGGACATCATCCTCCTCCTGTCTGCCCAGCTGCTTCTTCAAAGTCGTCCAGAACATATCCACAGGCTGAGCCATGATACCTGGTAATTCCGCAGGGAGGTCGTTGTCCGGCACAGCCTCGAAACGCCGCAACGTCCATCGCATCCAGCCCACGATAGCAAGCAGAGCCCTGGGGTCCGCATCGGGAGAGCCCTTGAACAGGTTTCGCCAGATGGCGCTCGCTAGCATCGCATCGCCCTTGATGAGACCCTCGTCGTACGCCAGCAGGAGGCCGCGCCACTGGACGAAGATGTCCTTGAGATATCGCTGTCGCAGGGCGCTCGATGTGATGTGGTGGTCGATGTGCATCTTCTTCTCGCACTCGAAGAAGAAGTGGTCGGTGAGCTGGTGCTGCCAGTTCTGGAAGCCCTCGCGGTCGAAGCAGCGTATTCGGGCATTGATTAGGTAGAGGTGAAGCATGGTAACGTGGGACCAGGTGCTGAAGGTGGGAGGGAGTTTGAACGCTGTTGGAGGGCACGAGTTAGCATTTTGCAGATGTATCTGGGGGAGTGTTTGGATGTTGACGTACTTTGATGCCACACGTTATCAGGATCCAGAGACTCCCCAATTTCTTCACCATCCTTCGCAAGCTCGACTTTGTCGTTCTTGCGCGCCTCTTCGGTGATATGGTAGTCGGCCGCCTTGGACGAAGCCTTGAACAGCTGCTCCGTAGCACCCAGCACACGATACGGCTCAGCCATAGACTTGCCAATGCCCTTGAGAAGGCTCCTCTGGCCCGTGCTGCTAAATTGTCTCCGAGCAGCCACAGCCACTGGCGGCAGAAAGTTTCTGGTATTTGACGCCGCAGCTCGTGATGCGCCGGCTCGCATTGCGGCCCGGAGAACGGTCCGGGCCTGGGTTCGACATGTCTCGCAGGCGATACTCATGGTGTTTGTGTTGGAAGTGTTTTTGATCGAAGGGAATTGGAGGCCCTGGGCATGCCCTGGAATTACAGCGAGGGAATGAGAGAAGCTGTTTTGGGAGAGAGTCTTCACGTCATGCACCTGATCATGACGGCGTTGATCTTTTTTGTTTAACTAAAGAAATTGAATGGCGTGTGAGTGGCTCGCGGATATATCTCGGGTGGACCCTTCAGTTTCTTAACAATGACATGCAATTTATTGATGCAATAATTTACATTTAAATTAATTTTGATCGTATCAATCATTGGTATTTGGAGAATACTAATGAACTATTCGTGCCGCCAAAGCCAAAGCTGTTTGATATAGCTACGCCAACCGCCTTCTCTTGTGCCTCATTCGGCACAAAGTTAAAGGCAGCACCAACGTCTGGGGTCTTCAGATTTAATGTTGCGGGCACAACTCCCTAATAATCAGTTAATAAGAAACAGACATTTATCTTCTTATGGGGTGTACGTACCTCGTGAATGGCCATAATAGAAAACAGCGCCTCAATGGCACCAGCAGCACCCAACAAATGTCCTACTGCACCTTTGGTACTGCTAACAGTAACATCTGACTCCTTTTGGTGCCCTTCTTCACCCAGCATGAGCCGTCTTATGGCAGATGTTTCCGCTGCATCGCCCACGTTGGTTGCTGTTGCATGGGCGTTGACATAGTCGACCTGGTGAGGCTTGATCCCAGCGCTCTTGAGTGCCTTCTTCATAGCGAGAAACGCGCCGTGGCCATCTTCGCGCGGCGCTGTCATGTGGTGAGCATCGCCGCTGCAGCCGTAGCCCTTGATCTCAGCATATATACGAGCTCCTCGTGCTTTGGCGTGCTCTAGTTCTTCGAGTACCAGCACCGCGGCGCCTTCAGAAACGACGAATCCATTGCGGGCAGCGTCGAAGGGGCGACAGCTTGCCGTGGGGTTGTCGTTATAGGCTGTTGATAGAGATCTTGCCCTCCCAAACCCAGCGAATGTTAGAGGATGGATGCACGACTCTGAACCTCCTGCGATCATGACATCGGCGTCTCCCATGGTGATGAACCGCGATGCGTCCCCGATTGAGTGCGCGCCGGTCGTGCAAGCCGTTGTAGCAGCATGGTTAGGGCCCTGGAAGCCGTATTTCATGGCGATGTGTCCAGCAGCCATGTTGATTAGAATCTTGGGCACAAACAGAGGCGATACTTTTTTGTAGCCCTGTCACATATTTAGCAGAGAATAAACGCAGAGTGAACAAATCTTACATCTTTATGATGCACTAAGCTGGTCTCGTAAATCTCATCCAGGTTCCCAATGCCACTTCCAAGACATACACCAGTCGCCTCCTGCTGCTCTGCGCCCTTGGGGTCCCATCCTGCGTCCTTAAGAGCCATGTCACTCGCAGCGACTGCATATTGCGTGAACTTGGACATTCGTCGCTGCTCATTCGCGTTGAGCCAGTCTGACGCCCTCCATCGTTCCTCTCCCTCGCCGCTGGGCACTAACCCAGAGACTGTACTCGTCAACTCTTTCCATCGCGCTTGAGGTTCAAGATCTGCGACGCTGACGATGCCGCATTCGCTGTTGAGAAGACGAGTCCATGTTCGTCTTACGCCGACTCCTAGAGGCGTGATGGCTCCGAGGCCCGTCACTACTACACGGCGCATTATAAACCCATGCCGAGTGGTGGCCCTATAAGTAAAAAAGAGGGTTTGTTACTAGTGCTGTTTGTTGTAAAGAACAATAAAGTATTCGTAGAGTTACAACTTGGTTTTACTAAAGATATAAAAAGAATATTGATACATGTCGTCCGGCCTAGTTGGGCTTAGCGCGATCTTGATACCGATACAAGTGTCAAGGGGTACTTTGCTCATGTACCATTCTCACAATGGACTAAGCCTTCAACAACATTCCAAGTTAATCTCAACCTATTATATATATTTGAAAGGTTTATCTTCCCATTAATTAATACGTCCAGCCAATAGCCCAACATCTTCACTTTTGTTATTCGTTCAAGGGCGATGTGGTTGACTCCCAAGTCTGAATAGACGCCACTGATAACAAAGAGCTGTCCTCAACCCAGAGCTCTGCGTACCATTTCCAGTTGAAGTACAGGTTACTCTCAAACTACAGAGCTCTTAAAGCTGGAGATCTCATATATCAGAGTCTCGAGCCATTGTGTAGTCTGTGAACCTTCAGCTCACGTCAACTCAATACGCGATATCCCCAAGACTTGCCAACAACAGAACATATTCCAATGCCTCCAAGCCGCAAGCCAGGCCCGGCTTTACCAGCTGAAGCCATTGGTCAAAGTATAGGAGGTCCCAGCGGAAGACTCTCAACATCACTCGAGATTGAAGACTCGTCAAATGAGAACCTCAAGCATCGTCTCAATGAGTGGGCAGCCTCTGGGGCACGCAACGATGACGAGGACGATCAAGGCTCAGAATACGAGCTCCTTATGGACCCTAATCTTCCTCAGGAGTATGAGACGAGACGCAAGGGCTCAGGAGAATCAGACGACGAAGCGGCGTTGATCAACGATGATGAAGATGACGAGGAAGAAGAGGACTCTCCCTATCCTGAAGTTCGAGCTGCAGTACGAAATTTCGACGAGGATCTACCATGCAACACTGTAAGAGCATGGACCATAGGAATGCTTCTAGTCGTCGTGGGCGCTTCGATGAATACCCTCTTCTCTCTCCGCCAACCATCCATCAGCATTGGGCCTCTCATCGCTCAAATTGTTGCTTGGCCAATGGGCCATGGCTGGGCGAGATTTGTGCCAGATACGGAGTTTAACACCTTTGGTATGAGATGGACTCTCAATCCTGGACCATTCAACGCCAAAGAACATGCCATTATCGTTGTCATGGCGAGCGTTTCGTTCTCGGTTGCTTATGCCACGGATATCATCCTAGCACAGGTTGTCTTCTATAAGCAGGACTTTGGCCTGGTATTCCAGCTCCTATTGACTATATCGACACAGTCAGTTGGCTATGGAATTGCAGGCATGCTACGAAAGTTCTTAGGTGAGCCATAATATCTCACCACATATATCACCTACTAACCGAGCAAAGTATACCCTGCATCCATGATTTGGCCCGAGAACCTCGTGGGTGTCACGCTCATGAACGCCATGTATGAAGTGAACGATGCTCCTGACCCCAGCATCCTCGGAGGCACTATGCACCGGTATAAATGGTTCACTATCGTAACCGGGTGCTCTTTTGTCTACTACTTCATCCCAGGCTTCCTGGCCCAATTTCTCAGCATTTTCGCCGTAGCTACTTGGATGGCCCCTCAGAACCCTGTTGTGAACCAATTATTCGGAGGTCAGACAGGTTTATCTATTCTTCCTATCACCTTCGACTGGACGCAGATTGCAGGATACGTTGGATCGCCGCTGATTCCACCGTGGTACGTACGATGGCCAACCTTTGAAGCACAGAATTGACAGTGACAAGGCACGCTATTGCCAATACTACTATTGGTGTTTTCCTCTTTTTTGTCGTAGGGGCTTCTTTTCTACACTATGGAGGAGCATGGTATGCAGAGTATCTGCCCATGAGCGACTCTGGCACCTACGACAACACAGGAGCTCGCTACAACACCACGCGGATTCTCACCAAAGACTTTACATTGAATGAAGAAGAGTACAAGAACTACTCTCCTCTCTTCATCAGGTAAGCCAGGGGGACGAAATTCCATTGACATCAACTTACAAGTAAAGTACCACTTTTGCCATGTCTTACGGCCTGTCTTTTGCTGCTATATCCTCACTTGTAGTCTATACCTATCTCCACAACGGCAAACAAATCTGGCAACAATGGAGAAATAGTACAAACGAGAAGCCTGATATCCACATGAAACTCATGAGAAAGTACAAAGAGGCTCCCACTTGGTGGTATATGTCACTTTTTGCTGCTGTAAGCCTCCTCTTTCACGTCCATATCCCTTAACTGACAGCATCTTAGATGCTTCTTATCGGGTTCTACACAGTGCTTGCATACCCTACAAACCTTTCATGGTGGGCTTTTCTGCTGGCCATTGCCATCTCCTTTGGTTTTGCTCTACCTATAGGCATTATCCAAGCCGTGACAAACACCCAGATTGGCTTGAATGTCCTGACCGAGTTCATCTACGGATATCTACAGCCAGGGCGACCCCTAGCACTGATGATGTATGCCTCATATCTCGCTCCAACATTCTTCTAGACTAACTCTCACACTCCTCTAGTTTCAAAACATATGGATACATCACAATGTAGGCAACCCCTAAGACAACACAAACCGCTCAATGGCTAACTTAGCATTCACTGCAGGGCGCAGTCTCTTCGCTTTGTCTCGGACTTGAAGTTCGGGCACTACATGAAGATACCTCCACGGACGATGTTTCTGTCTCAGGTCGTTGCCACAACATTCTCGTGCTTCATCCAGATCATCGTTCTGAACCTGTCTCTGAATAATATCCCCAACGTCTGCGAGCAGCACCAGGTTGATCACTTTACGTGTCCCGGCGGCCGCGTCTTCTTCGCTGGTGAGTTCAATGCCGAGACTGGACCTTTCTTGCATTGTGTTCTAACACACAAAATACAGCCTCAATCATATGGGGCCTCCTCGGCCCTGCCCGCATGTTCTCGCCTGGTCAGGTCTACTCCGGCCTCTTCCTTTTCTTCATCTTGGGCGCCATCACACCCATTGCCATCTATGTCTCAGCCAAGCGCTGGCCCAAGTCTCCCGTGCGGTATCTCATGGCGCCGCTCATCTTTGGGGGTGCAGGGGCGATCCCACCGGCGACGCCACTCAACTACCTCTCTTGGGGTGTTGTCGGCTTCGTCTTTCAGTACTGGATCAAGAAGCGCCACTTCAGATGGTGGACCAGACTCAACTTCCTTACGTCTTCTGCACTTGATCTCGGCCTCGCCCTCGCGACACTGGTCATCTTCTTCGCCTTTACACTGCATGATGTAGATCCGCCCAGCTGGTGGGGAAACGACATTGTTTCTTCGACGATGGATGTCCAGGGTACCGCGATACAGGCCCGCCCAGCCGAAGGGGAACGGTTTGGGCCGAAGACTTGGTGATGCAAGAGATGCATATGGTTATCGAGCACTTTTGTATACTGCATCTCTTGTTAAAATCTGTTGGTGGCTGATACACTGCCAAGCCATTAAATGCAACTTTTTTACCAGAGACATATTTGCTCCTCAATAGCTGAACATAAGAACATGCTGCATCGTAGCCAGTCACACGCAGTGTGGCGTGTGTCATGCACATGGACAATAAGCCGGCCGCCCGCAAGCCTGAGACCGCCATCCACAAGCGATGTGATTGTGTGGTATGTAAGGAGCGGTATTGCTTTTTCGTCTATCGCGATAATCGCTACCCTCTAGACTAGTTTGCAGATTATACAGCCCATCCCGCAGTTTACTAAAGATGAAGACCACGTACCGGGAACCAGAAGCATCCTCATCATTTTCGTATTGCATGAGCTTTGCGAATAGTAATCAAGCAAACCTGCATCTTGCACAACGCATACATGGCAGTTCTAGTCTCAGACAGCGCTCCAATAGTGGTCAGTAGATGCTGAAGGAATATGACATCTCGAGCAAACATTTTTGAAGTACTTGTTGCTTGTATTCCTGTAGCATGTAATGTAATGCGGTGTATCTCACTCAACCCTTCCTCACATTGTACAGCTCGGAGAAAGGCATAACCGAACTAGCGTCTTGGTTGCTGCTTGTATATTGATCCCGGCCATCAACAAGCTTTATGATGGGCTGCATATGTATTGAGTTTTGAGCTGAGTAAAGAGGCCCGATCCTTTTCGGTTCACCGAGTTTCATATCTGCAGTCGTTACCAGGATACGTAATCAAGATGACATGCCGTTGTTTTTGACCCTTGACTGTACTTGTTCATTGCTCAACTTCAAATCATCAATTGGGCTAGCAAGATAGAACCTCGCTTATGTAGAGCACAATGTCATCGCTTTATGGCACTATCCAGACTTCTCAACCACAAGGTCATATGGCATTGCTCGTATATACCGCGAAGTATGACGGCTCCAGAAATTGATAGATGATCATCTTGTATTTGCTCGGTTGTCTGTTGTTGGTTGATTACACAAAAGATGGTGGGTGTGAAAATGAGAAGTGAACATTTGACGGCCTATTTACCATCTCTCAATGAAAATACCATCGACTCAACCTTGATGCTTCCTGTCTAGATCCATGAAGCTGGCATGATCTCTGTATCGTGGACTCTCATGCTCAGTCAAAGATCGGGACCGAAACGTGCTGAGCAAAGGTCTCGATACCAAAGATTCTGAATACATGCCTTCTTCTTGTTTGACCTTAGTATGGACTGTGGCTGCCGATCCACGACGGCTGTTGTATGGGGAAATCAAACTGCCGTAAGGGACTGGATTAAAGGGGGACCGATACTGGCTGGGGTCATACGATGTGACCGGTTCAGGTTGGGATCGATACGCCGGTTTTCTGGACGTTCTGGCGAACTTGGCCTGCACCTCGCGTTCAACGTCAAGCCGAAACAATTCCAACCTAGAAGCGAAGTGCCCTGCATAGAGGTTTGATTTGGACCATGTCCCCAAGATGAACATCACGTTTGCCACCAACGGCAGATGTTCCTTACTAGCGTAGATGTCTGCATAGGTGCTACTGAGCAGAATGAGCGATGCATCGAACAATACATAGCTATGGTTTCGTAAGCGGTAGACTCAGATGAATAGATAACCGATACTTACAGAGCAAGGGGGTCAAAACGGTATGATGAGATTGAACGAAGGCTGTTCACCATCCTGATTGCTTCAAGTGACTGAGAAACGCATCTTTGAGACAACTTGTTGATCTGAGCCTCAGTACCGTCAAGTGTTTTGCGCTCCACTGTGTCCTTGAAGCGCAGCAGGAAGAAAGGCCGGCACACAAGTATGTTAGCGTAGAAGCCAAGTAGTTGAATATTAATATGTGCCATCATGTGAGGCGAGTTCGCTACCCCAGTCTCAAACAGATCATCATTGTTGAAATCTGGATGATGCTCCAGGTAGTTCATCATCTGGTTCGGCACCTCAAACGCGACTCTGCGACGGGGGTATATGCTGTTGAGTGTTTGGCCAATGATCTGACATGCTTCGACGGCGGGATCAAGCATGTCTCTTGTCGAGGATCCGCAGGGGTTGGCGAGTGATGAATCAGAATGTTCGTTATCGGAAATAGCCACCGGCCTTCCTAGCGAGGCAGCCAGAAATCTGTCGAGGATGAACAAACTCCGCCAGATATTCCGTGTCAAGACTTTTTGGCCCTGGGGGTTAGTAAAGTTCTCGACCTCCGTTTCATGACCTCGATGAATTCCGAGCGTATAGGCACGCCGAACTGCTCTCCCTGAATTTAAATGAGCTTTGTTTTCCGAACAAGTTAGAGTATCGAGCCTACCACAGTATTCGTACGCCATGTTCCTTCTCGATGTAGCTAGCATATAATAAGCCATCAACAAGAGAACTTGGAGAAACCATGAGGCATCATAGTGACCCCCTGGTCTTTCATATACATCGTAAGGACGGGACAATGTTTCGGCTTCGGCAAATAGCTGATCTTTCAAATCATGGCTATGTGAATCACTTTCTTGTGGATCGCTAAGAGCAAGACCGATCGAGAGGGTTAGATAAAGAAGACATCTTTCGGGAACCATTACCCGAGTTGGTTCAGTGTAGAATTCGTTCATTATCGATTCGATGAGCTCTTGGTTCAGGACGTCGATAAAACCCGAAGTCTTATTGCATCGTTAGTTCGTAGATTGCTTGGAAAATAGAAAAGGATGACTCACGTTGGTGAAATACAGCTTGACTAAGGTCACTGCAGTGTCTTTGTGAGGTAGATCAAACGGTCTTAATGGCTGAGGAGCCCTGAATGGTGCTTCTGGTAACTGTGACCAATTACGGTCTTCAGTAAAATCCGAAGGCCCTGACCTATCTCTCACGGTATCTTTGATCCAGGCCATAAAAGACTGGATGGCGGAATTTCCAACGAATGCTGGAAGGGTTAACGGGGCCATGTTACGTTGTTGCTTAGATTTGACCATCTACTCACCGAATCGCTTCTGATAATCCAGCAACATGCAGGAATACCCATGTATCTTCAACTTTTCGGCGTCTGATACTGGTGTAAGGGAGAACTTATAGTCGAAATCGGGCGTAGTCGATCTTTTCATTCCGTCCTGAGTCGGGTGAACTATAATGTCGACTGTGTCCATTGAATCCGAATCTTCAGGGGTTTCTGATGATTTCGTGCTCGGGCTGTCTTCCGAAGGCGAACCAGGCGTGTTTGAGTAGGACGGCGATTTCGAGGCTTTCCGACTCCTATACTGGCAGTCCACGTTTCGTTTTCGACAGACTTTGCAAGGCTTAACACCATCACACTGTAAGGAGGTTATGTTAGTAATGTATCGTGCAGGGGCCTATTATTCCGAAAGTCGCGCTCATATCTCTTTGTTGGAGATGCGAGTTGGTGTTCTGGTACTCTGGTTTTCCAGGGAGGCAAGGGTAGATGAGTGCTATGTAATAAGATACAGCAATCAACAAAATACATAATCGTGAAGTTTGGGAATTGTGGTAACAGAGTGTTCAAGGCCCATCAAGGAAGGACAAGTGGTAGAGTGAAGACGCATCAAGACACGCCTCCAAAAGAAAACAGGTAACGGTTGAATAATATGAGCTATGCCTTGTTTCACCTTTTGCTTGCGTTTTCTGCAGGTGTTGCAGGCCTGCAGGACTCTTTTGCGGTTCGCTGTCATGACCTTGGATCGTGCCATGATGGATACAACCTGTGTAGTGTCTGCCTTCCCCTAGCAACCTCGGCTACGGATAAGGGAACGAATATCCTTGATCTGGCTGATTCTTCAGTTTCGAAGTGAACTGGTAGATTTCGATAACGTCAACCAAAGTAATGAGCCTATGTTTATGAGCGTCATATTTCTGTAGACAAGTAGGAGATATCACCTGTATTCTGCAGCTATGTCATGCAGTGGCAGATACGTAACGTCCAGGTGCTGCTAACAGGACTTCAAAGTTTGGCCTCAAAGTGGCCCAGCGCAGGGTTTTCCGTGAATGATACTAGCAAGGCCAGTTCTTGGTGTTGTTGAGAAATCCTTGTTTCGATAAAGCAGAATTCCGAATAGAATATTCTCGTATGTCAAGGTTCAAGCGAGAGTAACCCGAGTATTATGCTTGAATCTTGTGGATAGGAAGTGTGTGTAATGAAGCTGAGTGATGCTGCTGAGCATCCAAGAGACTGCACAGCGGGAACTTGGGCTCTTTCTACCCATCTTGCCAACCATGGCGACTCAGAGTGTCCAACTAGAAGCCGTACCGACAGTACGGAACGGGCTTTGTGATGCTATGTGACCAGACGAGAGCAACCTTGCTTGCAGAGGTTAAGAAAACATCTGTGGCGTCCAGAAGGCGCACCATCGCGCATGGGTTGTATTAGCTGAGAAGGTCGCGGGATGGGCAGACGGAGTAATGGAGCTCTTGGAAGACTCTCCTTGTCTTAGGCGGTCATCGTAGAATCCTTGGCTATGAGGTCCCGCTTGGCCTTAGAAGGGGGTCTTGCAATTGTTCGGTTTCTAGGTCAGGGGCAGATCTGAGACCTGAAGAAGCAAACATATGCCGTTGGGAGTGTTTCCTGGAATGATGTGGGTCGTTATGTATGAGTTTAATGCCAAGATCCAATATGTTCACTCTTCTAGACTCTTTTGTGAAGGAGATTTGGACCTTTGGTTATAGTTGGGGGGTCTAATGGCTGTAGACTGGATGGTAGTCAAGTGTTGGGGGTGCGAGTTGGTCGATCAGATCTCAGAAAGACAAGGGTTTCTGTTTGTTGGTTCATGATTGCTCGCATATCAAGTGCCGACTCTGACTGATGACTTGTACAATTTTGGCGCCTCTCTAGAGTTTATGGGGTGGTGAGAGAAGACTAGGAGTAAGCTCTTCGTGATGGAGGAAAGAGTGAAGTCTGTTGATACACGTGACACCCGGCAACTGCGAACGATGTTAGGTTGTGTAACCTCCTTCCCAACTGACATCTCATCATTACCTTAGTCATCCGTGAATTGCCCATATCATCACCACAGCCTCATCTACGACTACGTACGAGCATTCCGTACAAAAGATGCCCCGCGTTTGATCTCCTCTTGTCTCTTACCACCACATGTCTTAGTCCAGGTTTCTGAAATTGCAGGGGTGGCATATCGACCACATGAATAGCTCTGCTAACGACTATGCAGATTTTACCCGGTAATTCTTTCTTTTTCTCAACTCCCCAGCCTTCACCGGTAATAATTGGAGATACATATCATTCCACGTCACCCTTGAGACGAACTATCTAACCACGTATTAGTCTTGCTATTGTCCATCGACCGGGTTCTTGGATTCTTTCCTATGCCCCGAGACATTCTCAAGCCACCTTCTTGTCGACCAATTCAAACCTCCTAACCCTGGTCTTGTCTTCTTGTCCGCGCAATGTAATCGAAGGCACCACACCCAATCGTGATACCCTCTCTCTGATGCAAAGTAAGACGCGGGGTCAGCCTTCTTGGGAAGGGATGGCTGTTGTTTCATTCTCCTGCATGAGGGAATGATCTCGATTAAATCCGATCTCTGGCATGAGAAATATCCACGCACACCTGCATCTGTGGCTAGTAACTTAGTACGCAGTTGCCAACTGATACATACATCCATAGTATCATATTCATACTTTAGTTCGGCACTTGGCATTTAGGCATTGCCCGTTTAAGTCCGCAATAAGGTTCCGTCATGCTAGGCTCGCTTCTCGCGCAATTCCTCCATTTGTGCCGAGTTGTGGGTGCCCGGAAAGATAGTAGTTTGAAAGCTGAGTATACTTACATATGCTGTCTCCCTATTCGTTTACATACAAAGTCGTCAAGTTTTTCAGCGAGATTGGAAGATTCTTGGATTCATTTAACTGTTTACTCAAAGCAGCCTGATTATACGGTAGTCAGTTGCGGCTATGTGGCTGTCCTACTATGATATGTGTATGGGTGTCGCATCACCTACCTAGTGGTTGTCGTAAGAAATAGCCACTTGTCTTTAAATCTTGGATAGAAATTATATAAACTCTAGAGAAACATAATCTGGAGAATGTTCTTCTTACTATAAGATATTTCTAAATTTGTATAATATTTTATTAAAATTACTTTGTTTTCTATCTTGTTGGTGGGTTTTAGGAGGACCGGCCATGTCTCATGACAACCTGAGGCCTACGTAAGAGCTGTTATATGGACGTCCATCTACTTAGCCATAGCAAGTACCAAGTACGAGTGTATGGATTAATGAGAGTAAAACTTCAAAATTCGTCAAGACAAACTCCTTTGACAGCAAGGTAGGTAAGAGATATATAATCAGAAGTTTTCAAAATCACAACGTCTTCTCGACATCAAACTTAATTCATCATTGGGTTTGTCGTTCTAGCTATCTGGCAAAACCGCCACTGAAGAGGCGTAGACATATCATACCAAGGTGTGCGTCCAGGCGCAATTACTAGCCATTGTCTATAGCAAAAAAAAGAACATCGATATATTACAGGGAATCTTCATAAGCTCACAACACCAGGCGTCCTGGCTCCTCCTCGAGAATCACCTTGCAGCGCTCGAGGAAAAGCTGCGCCCTCTCCTCCTCGGCCTTGGGGACCACCAGGCTGAATACGTTGGCACCGCTGGACAAGCCGGGGACGGCGCGGACGGTGGCGGGCTTAGGAGCAGACTTCTTGCTAGGGGCGGCAAGGATGTCAATGATGTCGGTCTGCTTGCGGGCGGGGGTTCGGGGAGAAAGGAGGGACGTAGGAGAGATAGCAGAGATTTGAGGCAGGTAGACACCGCGGGATCCCTTGACGGCCTTGACCTTGTCGAGGCCGAGGACCTGATCGAAGAGCTCGTCGGCGGTAGGGGCGCGCTTAGTAGGAGGGAGGTCGTCGTTAGCAACCTCAGCGGCACGGCCAACAAAGGTAGAGAGGGGCAAGAAGACACCAAGGGTCTCGTGAATTCGGTTTTGGACCTCAATGACCTTGGTCAGAGTGATGGGGATAGAGACCTCGAGGTCCTCAACCACGGGGGCCTTGGGAGCCTCTGCCTTGAAGTCCTCGACAGGCTTGGAAGGAGGAGCAGGCTTGGTAGCAACCTTGATGTTGCTGAGGTCCAGGTGGAACAGGTTGTTGAAGTTGACCTCGTTGGCAGCGGGGGTCTCGGGGTTGATGCTTCCAAGATGAGCCAGGATATCACCCTTGACCAATCGACCGTGGGGACCGGTGCCCTTGATCTTTGCAACATCGGCCTCGCTGAGGCCCTTCTGCTTGATGAGATGACCAACTGAAGGCAGCAGAGGGTATTTGTGCTCGTAGGTGTCGTTACCGGTGGGCTTTGCGGTCTTCTCGGCAGGCTTGGACTGGGAGGGTGCGGTGCTCTCTTTGGGAGCCTGAGCGCTGGACTGTTCCTTGGGTTGCTCCTTGGACTGCTCGTCGGCGGGGACCTCGAGAGAGTTGATATCGTCGCCAGCCTCAGCAATAACACCAATGCGCGATCCAACCTGCACGGCCTTGCTACCATCCGCAACCATGATCTTGAACATGATACCGTCGTCCTGAGCCTCAACATCCATGCTGGCCTTGTCGGTCTCGATCTCGAGCAGCACGTCACCAGCGCTGAAAGACTCCCCCTCCTTGACCTTCCACGTAGCAATGTTACCCTCAGTCATAGTGGGCGAGAGAGCCGGCATCGTGAAGTTCTGGGCGGCGAGGCATCGCGTCGAGGTGGTAAAGCCTGCATCAGACAGAGAGTGTTAGTCGGTGCGCGACAAAAGGGTCCGAGGGGGGTTGTGTATCAGCAGAATAGAACTTACCACGAGCGATAGCGGACCGAGAAGCGACAGCTCGGGCAGTTGCCCTGCATGCTGTTGAAAGAGAGGCCATTGCACTGCTCGATTGAGGGCGAAGATGGCGATATGAGGCGGTTGAGGGAGGATTTTCGGTGCACGTAAGAGCGACCTCGGGGTGTTGAGAGGTAGATTTCTTAGACCTGAGCTGTTGGGATGGTGGGTCGGACGGTAAATTTTTGGCGCGATAAGACGTTAACTTTATGGGACAAAAACGCTCAAGGTCCCTGAACTCTTGGTTTACTACGGTTGCTCAATCAAGCAGGAATTCATTAATTGTTATTCTTTTAAATAAAGTCACTCGTCTTATTCTCTGATAGTCCCTCCTACAGAAAAGTTAATTTTTCTAAAACGCTCATAATCTACAACGCTAATTAAACAATATCTCAATTGTTGGACTGGGTTCTTCTCGGGTCGCGGCGAAAAGTTGTCCGATCAGGTAATGTTATCGCCGGCTTATTGCCGCATTGACTTTCAAAATAGCTTCAATTTCTATTAAAAGTTCAACCCACTAACATTGAGCGATAGCGACTGGATGGCAACCCTCCACAGACTATAGTACTCCAACCGTCTGTTAGTTTGAGCTATAATCTCTTTTTTACGTCTACCTACGAACAGCTTCAATCCCACAATGGCGAGCCTCTCCAGGGGCTTCTGCCTCCCCGGGTTAAGACCCCTCCTCGTTCCACGCGCCGAGTCCGTCCTCCTCCGATCCCGCTTCTTCACCACATCCCTCCGCCTAGCTGCCGAACCTGCTGTAAAATCCAAGCGATCTCCCACGGCCTCAAGGGCTGCAGCTGCTGCAGCTGCGTCGCAAATGGCCCCTAGTCGATATGCCTTCATCAAAGGTCTTACTTCAAAGACTACCCCGACAGTCCTCTACGAAGGCCCCTCACACTTCTGGTTTTACTTTGGTTGCTGGACTAGTGGAATCTCGCTGCTCGCCTGGACAGGTCTCACTGCGCAGTATACTGTAGAGCAACCCGAGGGCGTTCCGAAATGGATTGGTGTGGTGTTTGGTGTAGCTTATCTCCTTCTCGCCTCCATGGGAACATTCATGATCACGAAAACTCCCAACATCGTTAGCAAGATCCGCATTCTTCCTCAACAAGCATCAAAAGCCGCTGCAGCTACGCCCGTACAGATGGAGGTCACTGTCAACAGGATGGTTCCCATGCTCAAGCCCAAGGTCGTTGTTGCTCCATTGAACGACGTCACTCTCAAGTCGCGCTTCTCACTACCGGACGAGTATGTGCCTCAGCTGAGGCGCGTACAACTGGAGCAAAAGGCTCAAGAGGAGCGCAAAGCACTGCACAAGTACGATATGCAACACCTCTTCACAATGCCCTTCCGAAGGATGGGTCGAGTTCTGGCTGCCATGTTCAACGGCGTGAAGTCTGCCTGGACCGACATGGGCTTCGGTATCATCACAGTTGACGGGAAGAGTTACAAGGTGGACGTGACCAAGGGATTTGCTCATGACGGGTTCAGGACGTTGGAAAAGCTCGTCGAAATCAAGCCCTAAGTTACCTACCCTGGAGCAACGATGGATATGTACGACACCAAAACGAGAGGACCATGAGTACCATTTGAGAGCTCAAGCGTCCTCTCGGCCTGTAATTTTACTGTATACAATGTATACCAAGAAACTTGACGTCCGGCTCAGGGTGTATAGTAACACTATGTATGATAAATGGCACATGTTGAGTGGAATTGGGTCGAGTCACCGATCACGCTGTAAGCGAAAGACTCACAAACTCCAAGGCACTTGTGTAAGAGAAAGTCTCTTATCGCGTGATTGAATCGACCGATCTATCAAGCACACAAGTAGCTGCCATGTTATCACATTCAAATGGGGCTGTTGTGGACGAGCATTGTTACCCAAACACCTCAAGGTGTTGCCTTATACAAATCGCTCAACTCGACACTACTCGGCTGAGACCGAGGCGGACAAGCACCGCACCACGAATAATCGAGTTTAGTTGCTGTATCCCATCTCCACAGGTTCAAGTGGTTCCCTAAAGACGGGTACGAGATGTGCCGTGCAGCAGAAAGTGCCCGATAACAGACTTGTTCTATTGAAGTGAATAGGTAGTCAAGGATCTCCACATATGTCGTCTTAGAACGTCCATGGAAGGGCCCATGTAAATGGAAATGTGTGACACTTTGATGTTCCCGCGACTTTTCCCTTGTGATCTCCAAGACTCGCAGATCCTGATTTACACGAGTCTTGGCCGGACACCGCTAAAAAGGCGGATGTTGGTGGGAATTACCATGTCAAGGAAACCCGGAAATGTCAAGGACATGTCAAATTTAGCGTCGGCGTGGAAGTTTGACGGTAAACGTCTTCAACGCCAGGAACTGGCCAGCACGTAATCCACGGACCATGCACGAACTTCGGGGCGTTGAATCGCAGATGGGAATGCCCTCGGATCGAATATTCTGCGTAGGCTAAAGAGTCGCCTGCCAGGAACATGTATGCAAGTTAGGTGCATGCACAGCACACAGCACAGCACCGTAATACCGCAGAACTAAGTGAGTTGAAAGAGGGTCTCCGGGCCCAAGCCGAGCAAATACAAGATAGTTCAAGAGAAAGCCGTGGAGTTGAGAGATGCCCCATGGGTCTGCAAAACTTGGAACAAGACAAGATATTACCCCTCCAAACCGATGTCGTCCGGTCTCATGGTAAGCGGTCAGCCAGCCTCAGCTTTAAAGAAACGAGGCTATCCTTGACAAAGACTGGCTGAACCATAAGCGCCAGATGAGATGTGCCAAAATCGTGATCCACCGACGTGCGCTGGTGGATTTCTTTAGCGTGGTCAGGTTTCTCTCTTTGCCTTGTCTCAAGCACTTCGAAGTCGAACAAACGAACGATGGATGTCGCTCAATCTCAAGGTCCCGAAATCATGCCATGAAACCACAACGGTTCTTTGCCTGTCCGCACTAGGATTAAATGTTGATTCGACGCATGATGAGATCAGCAGAAAGGCCCCTTGCGCATCAGGGTCCAACCCGTCGAATAGTTGGAGTCAAATTTGGAGTTGCACTCGGGCTCATAACCCTCGCCTTGGACCCTGAAGAATAGAGCCGACGTCTAACTGCCGATGCAGCAGTCCAGTATCATCATGCCTGTCGACAGACGTCATAATGCCCAGAACCCTCTGGTTGGTTCAGCTTGCGGTGAGCTTTAAGCGTCTTGACGTCCTAGACGTCCCACCAGAAGCGGGACGAGGGACCCTTGGCTTTGTGATGGAGTTAGCGTGAAGAAACGATGCGGACAATAATAACCTTGGAACTTTCTGGCCAAGATGAAGATCAACCCCAAACTTGGACTCCAAGCTGGAGGCTTTGTTCTCTTGAAGGGTCCATTTGGCGCCCGCCACCAAGCATTTGACAGATCTGACTAACATGGGATTCCATGGACTAAGAGGAACCACATGAGGGCCGTGCCATGACAGCCAGCCATCTCGCCAATATGAAAGCCCGGTGCAAGTGGTTTCCAGTTCAACAGTGCCTTGTGTCGATACTCAATATGTAAAAGCCGGGAGAATTCGCGGATGTACGGGGTACCGTCATGATTCTTATCAAACCATCTCAACCTAACCCGACACAACCCTGTGATGAAGATCAATGGATCGCGTTTTGAACATGCCCTGCTTCTTTCCAAGAGTGCCGGCGTCATCTTCAATAAAAATGACCCCGTACTATCCGAAAGCGTGAGCAATGTAACATGCTCGCCCATCTTCTTTGTCTTTTCGGGAAGATTCCCATTTAGATGATTGTTGCAGGAGCTGGTGAAACGCGGTGACACGCAATCACCTCCCTCCATCGAAACATTCACGGGAAATCCGAAAACTAAGAACCAAAGTCATGATACATTATGTGCGCAAGCAGCCGCGCCAGCGGAGTGGCTCGGTAACAAAACATATCGCGAGTCGAAGCCATGGTACCCAGACAACCAACTGTCCATTGCTCTGCGACTCTTAGTGCCAGATCTCCTCAACGAATTATTCCCCATCAGTTAAATGGCAACTCTTTCGTCATTGACGCTGCGACCCTTCCGTTAAGATGCAAAGGTGGCATGTTACCAAAGGAGATTGGGCAATTCCCCACCAGATCGAGGGGCATTGTGCAGATGTTCTCATGGAGGGGCACAGGCTTTGTCCGCTTTCAAGCGGCATCGTCGGTTGATCACTGAGAATGGTGCAGACGTTCAAACAAACTGAGAGACAGTAGGAGGCATGTTATTGACACATCCTCCGTACAGATTCCTCGATGTAACCTAGAGTGGACGCAAGAGATCGATGAAGGAACAACTCAACATGGGAGGGAAAGGTAAAAGTCATTGTTCTGAAGCATCATGTATGTCATCTTCGGGTCCTGGGGTTTAGACGTTGACCCTAGGCATCTTAACATCGTGGGGGTGATAAGCAGCGGTGAGAGGATGTGATGGGCTGGACAGAGATATCCGTCGTTCTAGCACGGTCGTCGACCGAGCTGCTGCTCGCCCAGCCTCAAATCAAGAGAGAGGAATGCGAGTTCGTGCGTCATGTGCTTTATGTTTCAATCTGGGCAAGGTGCTATCGCCTCCATCATTGGCTGGCTTCTGTGTCTTGATTTCTAGAATATCCGCCGGTAGCGCAGAGTCGAACGAGGTTGAGGGTGCAAAGTCGCTGATCCAATTACACGGCAAAGAGCGCCATCTAATTGATGAGGCACGTTGGAGGGGCAGATGTGATTGCGATTCGCTAGGTAGAGGATTCTTCCAGACTACCACCCACCCTAGATCCTCACATCTAGATCGCCCCCGAGCGAGTATAGCGCAGATGTCCATATCACGACATCTGAGGCAGGTGATAAACATGCTCTAATGGCGGCTTTGTTTCACCTGTTGATCCCTTCTGACAAACGAGTCGTGACAAAAAGACCCAACGATGTGAAACCACTGGTGATCTGCTGAATTCCAGGCCCGCGTGAAACAGCACAAGGCGCCAGTAAATTGAAAACAATTACTTCTTTTTGTCTCCGGGAAGGACGCACTAGCTCCACTAGACCGCAGTAATTGACGCGAGACATAGTATGATAAGTGATGCAAGGAATTTATATTCAACTCACGGGTTCAACTGTTTCCCCAGACTGAGAGGCTGGAACATGGTTGTTCAAGAATGTCTATCATCGGGGAAAAGAACTCTCGAGACAACATGACTCGGACCAACAGAGGATATGCATCGCCGTATGAAGGCCAGTGCACGATAACATATCCCCTGCACTTCGAACGTTGGACCCTGACTGAAGTCACTGTGCCACCTTTGGCGTGCAATTTTGTCCAAGATGAGAGAAACAAACATGAGCCAGAGTCAGAGATGTAGCTTGAGGCTTTGATTAATCGCAAGTCTTCGAAAATGTGACTGAGCATGTGGTTGCGGGGGTTGCATTTGACGGCTGTATATCTCTCGAGCCGCGTCTGTGACCATGACTGCAGTAAGGACATTATCGTGCAGTTGTTATAAGTCGAACGTCTTATGTCCCAGACATATTGCCAGATTTGGCATGAAGGCTGATGTCGGTGCCGGGTTCAACGGTCTAGACCTTGTCTCACGGAATCTGTGATGAGTGCAAACACATCGTCAGAATGAAGCACCGTAATTAAACACGATCCCATAATTGTCTTTACTTATAATCCGTATTGTGAATAACGTCATCTCGACTCTTTCTCCATGATTAGAAGGTCGCACTTGAATAAACACCAGGTTCCGGACAAAAAAAAAAGAAAGACGTTGTAAGTGTTGTGAGCGGCGCAGCGGTTTTCGTGGTTCAGCGAAACACAGTCGTGCCACCTCCATGTCCCACAACGTCTTGGCTTGCGCTCTTCGCGTAGCAACACCATGCACCGATGGGAAATTTACCACATTCTGGCATCGTAGGGTGCCGCGCCTATCGACCATCAACAGCCAATTTAGGTATGCCGGAAGAATATGCATACATTGGTGAAGATGAACGCGATCGGCTGGTACGGGCGAGTCAGTATTTGAGATTCTGCCAATCCGATACGATAAGATAGACTGACATAGCGATAGCCCAATATCGATCATCTGTTATCGCAGGGTGATGGACGGTAGTACAGCACATGAATTCATTGGATTTGTCTTGGCAGGCGCTGAGAATGTTTGAAGATCATCGTGAGTCTGAGCATTTCAAAATCATCCAGCGGGATGAGCATCCACTAACGAGCAAGGATAGCAAGATAGTACAGATTGGAAGTATCTGCTACCTGGCACTAGGAGTGGAGCTACGACCAGGGACCATCGAAGCCCTTGAAGCAAGATGACATTCGACTCTCCCAATCATGTATGATACACTTCGATTTTAGTGGAGGTATGACATAAGTGCTCTGAAAACGCCAAGCGACAGGACTCAGAGGCTCCGCTTGGGGCGGCGCACGACAAAGGCCAAAGGCGCAGCAGAGATGCAGACATGAGGATGAAAGACGGACATGGCTTTGACAGATCGAACCCGAGTAAACGTAGGAAGAGCAAGGGGTATTGTAGAGAAGGGTCCTTTCCACATGCTCTTCCCTCATGACGGGAATGCGCGTGGTGTAAGCATAAGATAGTCGAAGCGCACGGAACGTAGTGGTAGGTCTCGTGGTAGCGAGTACCCAGCTGTGCTGCGTGACGGGAATGTCTTAGATTTGCGATAGATAGTCGTGACAGCCATCTGAACCGTGACGCGTTGGGTTACAGGTGGGTTCGGTGTTGTGAGTTCGCGTGTGATGGAGCTGTTGATTGCTCTTGAATCAAGAAATGGTGTAGCAGACGGATGGTAGACCCAGAGTGCGATGTATAGTTGGTGTGGGTGGTTGACGTTGATCATGGTGCTATTTTGGTGTTTGAAGTTGTCAACATGCACCGGTTGGCTAGTCCTTATTTATGAGTGATATGCTGTATGCGTTTGCATCGGCAGTATCGTTTAATATGAGCCATCGCCAGTGACAATGTTTTCCTTGAAAACAACAGCGGGAAGACTGTCTTCGTTGATAAGGAGGGTTGCGCGACTCACTCGTCGACACGGAGATTTAATGATGTGTTATGTTCTGTATCGTTTCAACATCGTCATTGAGTAGAAAAGAGAAACATACGAGTCAATCAATGGGATCAATAACTGCAAGTCATTGGTTTCCCACTGCTGGATGCATCGTTTCTAAATGCCGGCACTCCACCAGCAGGGGATTTGCAACCTTCGGTTATTATTGAGAAAACCACATCTCGAAGGACACGAAACCGAGAATTGGGCCATTGTACACAATGATCTCTGTGCATTATTTGCTCCCTATATTCGTTGTGTTAAGCATTGGGTTTTTTTCTCCTTTGGTAGAATGCTATCCTGGGATGCCTCGGGAAGTTTCAGCGGTGCTAAAGAACGGCATCTCCGGTAAGTAAACAAACAAGAACAACACCACACAAAGATTTGGTGTTGATGGCCCTTTGCTACCAATGGTCATGATCTTGGTCCGTGAGACATTCCTCATCGACCTGGAACACTGAGCACAGACACTGGCTGAGGCGCGCACAAGCACACCGGATCTTCGCTCTGAACGCCTCAGTTGATATCTTTCTTTTTATCGTGGAAATAATCATTTGTTTACTGTGAACAATAGTCAAGCCTGGACTGGTCCTAGCGGGTAGCTGGAAATGAAGGTCCATCACTACGAACCCATCAGGGACTGGATTCCCGACAGTGTAACGTCTCAACCCCCCTAGAGAAATAAGCGGCTTGCGCCCATTGCTAAAATGGCGATTTGAGCGGAACGTTATCACCAATCTCGTGCCCAGCACTCGAATTCTCGCTTGTGACTCGTCCGAGACTCTGTGCCTCTAGTCCTCTATGGCCCATGTCGTCCTTCGCCATCCTGGTTCAACACCAAGCATACCCCCACCAAGCGAGCGAGTCGAGCATGGCTACGCATGGTCCCATTCCAGGACCCCACTCGAGACCTCTGAAGACTTGGCGGCTGGTGGTGCGTGCTCTGTTCTGTCATTCATAAGCAGTTATCATGGCTGGTGAGTCTAGTCAAGGCAAATAGCCAGGAACACTCCAAGCATGCTCTCCAGCCATTGTCCGGACTCCAAGTATGAGGGCAGTGAAAGTGGTTGAAGACTGTAAACGTAGAGAAGGCCTTGATTAGGTTTCGGCCGACTCTTTCGAATATTTGTCCTCAAACACGAAAGCGGCGGGGAGCTCACTCAACCGAGCATGCCTGGGTTGAACACAGTCATGTTTGGATTACCAGGTCATATTCCATTTTTGCTCTCGAAGCTGATCGTCTTGGTACATGCGATCCCTAAACCCTGACGGATTCAAGCAACGAAAAGAGTCAACTTGGGGAAATGGTAAAACGTGGGTGTTGAGATGAGTAGGGCAGGAAAGTCCCTGAGATGAATGACAGACTCGAGATGTGGTGGTACAGGGATGGATTAGTGAAGGGGAAGCATTGATAGACGACAGGCTAGATACTCCGTAGATGAGGGTTGATGCGAGCAAAGCTAAGCAGGGTCAAAAGCCAGGACCGTTTGGCGACCGATGCCGTTATCGTCGTTGTCGTTGGAAACCGGTGTTATTAGCAGCAGTCGAACCGCTGCAGTAAATTGCAATTGTTAAAGCGCAACTCGTAGACAATTGTCGAAATAGGTAGTGACCTCACAACGAGCTCTTGCTGCAACCTCACCTGCGAAGAATTCATCTCTGCCGCAAACCTGCAAGAGAGTAAGGTGCCAAGAGCTGCAGTGTAGAAACAGTTCAGAATCCATTACTGGGTGATTCTTTTTCTGAGTAGGAATACCCTCGTCCTCGACTGGGATTTGGAGGACCCCTCGCTACCTTGCTGGGGTGCGGCAGACCACACCAACCCAGGGAGGCTCCGCTCGTGAGTGGGCACGCGGGTCACAGGTATCAGTGACTTGGGTTGTGAGATGGATGCGTGCCCCAATCAGCCGCCCGTGCGACCGCTGATGAACCAGCCAGTGTGCCGGGGTGTGGATGGTGGTTCAGTGCTGTGAGAAGAGGGTGTGGTGTACCGAGAGGCTGCATGAGTCCAAGATGCGCTGCCTGGCTGTCCGTAGCCCGCTGGCTGTCCGCTCCGCTACTGCTCAGAGGGTAGGTAGTGAGCTGAGTATCCCACTGGGATGGAAATTCAGGAAACCCGACCCCGTTGGGTGAGGAAAGGATTCCCATCTGGATCCCAGTGGTTAAACTACACCCCCCAGTTGTTAGCTCAGTTATCGTCCATCTGAAATGGGTCTCTGGCGCCCACTCCATGGTTGGTACTTAGTATAGGAACTCCCTAGCCCCCTCTACCTGGGACCCTTTTGCTTCCTCCTCATACTCCTCGGGCTCGACATCCTCCTCCTCCTCCTCCTTGACCTCGACCGCGATCATTTCGTCAGTCCTTCGAAGCTGCGAGGATATTGTGTTTTCATTCGACTTTCGCGAGCTGAGATAATCACCTTCTGGCTTTGGGCGGACCGATTTGAAAGCAACTGCTGCTGCTGTGCTTGCAGCCGGTTTCCCATATACACCATTCGAGGTGAGTTCGTGATGCATCTGTGCCATTTTTTCCTCTTCTTGTTCTTTATCTTATCGCATGCTTTTTGTGTCCAATATCGCCTCTTGAAATCGCCTATGCTGCTTCATGTTTACCCATTATGTCTGTTGTTCTTCGATGGTGAAAAAAAAGAGGGCGGCCGTGATGGAAAGGACGGGCTTCTCGTCTTGTCTATGGCGCCTGCCTGCTTCACGCTCATCCAACTTGTGGCTGCCTGAAAATTTAGGGTACCATTGTACTCTTCCACCTGTTCACTCTTGTCTGTTCGCTTGCATCCGCGCTGCTTCGCGCTCTTTTCGGTGCCTCGATGCAGAAATAGCGACGGCAATTCCGTGCCTCCAGCCAAATCATTTGTGATCGCTCTTTTGGCCGCCTCCCGCCTTTATTGCGTGACTGCTGCCATTATCGATCTCCCACATGCGTGTGACTATCTAGGGAATACGATTGCGACCCCATACCTGACATCGTCCTGACGGCGAGTGAAGAGCGAGGCTATGCTGCGACGATCGATCGAAAATTGATTACATTTATACAAACTCTAGTTCCGCTCTGTATACCCGTGTCTTTTGCTTCTCCCCCGCTCGCAGTCCATTTTGATGCTGAGAGGGGTTGGAACCAAGGGATATTGTGTCACTCATGCATTTGCTTTGCACTTTGTACTTGATCAATATTTTTTCAAGCCTGGTATATCATTTTACTGACTCAACTGTGAGATAGGTTGACACTACAGTCCCTCGATTTAATTCATCAGCGATACCTACCCCCGCATCGTTGCTTCCACTCCTTCGACCACGAACACCGTATTTTACTCTATGTTCAGTGAGCAATAATCATGGATTCAGAAGACGGAGAACTGTTTATAAAGGTATGGATATTATTTGCTCAGTATTCTTGCCGATCATTCTTGCTAACTCATGTAGCAACTTGCTGGCTTTGTACGAACACACGAAAAAGCCTTGGCCAACGCTCTCCAACTGCGACGCCAGGTCCGCCATAAGCCATCCCAGAGCACCGGCTCCGCGGCTCTTTTATCTCAACCATCGACGTCCCTTCCCGAGAGGCCTTCGACATCCGCTTCTACATCAAGTTCCCTTGCAGCCGCCTTGTCGCTCGGCGCGCTCAGCTTTACATCTCATAATGTCAAATCTACGAAGCTGGCACTTACACCGCACCACCTATTCTACCTCCTTTCTCGCTTCGAAGAGCTCAGTATCAACGTCGGTCCTATGAAGGTTCGCCTCGAGAATCTCCACGACAGCTCATCCTCCGCCAACTATGTCTCGTTCCTTAGCAACACTCAGCGATCGCGGAGTAAGGGTTCCGATATCGATTCGATACATTCTGTTTCAAGTATGCGAAGTGTGATGTCAGGCATGTCTGCATTGTGGTCGAGTTTCGGTATTGGTGCCAGTATCTCGGCTGCCAGAACAGAGCGTCAAAAGGCAGCTCTAGAATTGGACATGAAATACCTCTATTCTGCCTTCACGAAAATCCCTTGCTTGAAACTGGCACCCGACTGGCGTGCTCGCCTTATCCGCGGCTATGAGGAGTTCCCTTTTGACTCGGCTGTTCCCCTCTACGTTTTCAAGAATTTGCAAGCTCTCGAGGTTAGCAGCATCGACTTTCGACAGTTCTTCGGTTGGGATCGTCTGGCCGATCAATTGCGCTCACTCACCCTTAAACGGGCAGGTATAGAAGATCCTGCAGACATCCTGATTGACATCGTACTGGATGATATGGACAAACGTCGTCGACGTGTTTCTAAATCCCAGTCTTCTCCCACTTCTGCCTGGACAGGTAGTGGCAGCCCACGACGAAACGTTGCTCACCCCGACTTCCACCGTGCTCTATCCGCCCCTAGCTCTCCTGGTCCTCATATTGATATGCGAGTTGGTTCGCTGACTCCCAGTGAGCACGCTGTTGAGGAGAGCAGCCGGAGGCAGTCTTTGAGTAAAGACGACGAGCAGGATGACATGTCACACGGTTCGCACAAGTCTGCTCGTCCTAGGAGCAACTCTCCACCACGACCTACCAGCTCTCGAACACAGTCTCATCCCGTTCGAGGGAACCATCACCGCATGAGGCGATCTGGGTCTGGTAGCTCACACTCTAGCCTTTCTGATTCTTGGACTGGACATCATCACACCCGCGGTAGCTCTGGCAATTTACTCTCCATGGGCGTCCTCCCCGCCTCCAAGTGGCGCTTCCTGAGACATTTGAGCTTGGCCGACAACTCGATGACCTCCATTCCGCAAAATAGTCTCGCACCCCTTTCCAACACACTTTACTCGCTCGATATTTCGTCCAACCTTTTTAGCCAGGTCCCAGACAGTCTCGCTACTTTGACTGCCCTCCGCGCCCTGAACTTGTCTCACTGCATGATCGATTCACTCCAGTCCTTGACACGCAATCCTCTTCCTGCCATCACAGCCCTCAACCTTCGGGCGAACAGGCTTCAAGGTCTCGCCGGTGTCGAGAAGCTGGTCCCTCTTGAGCGACTTGACTTGAGAGATAATCGCCTGGTTGATCCTATGGAACTTGCAAGATTGACAGGCATTCCCGACATTCATGAAATTTGGGTCGAAGGCAATCCTTTCACTCGTACTCACAAGGATTATCGAATCACCATCTTCAACCTTTTCCGGAAAACTCCTGGCTATACAGAGGATGTGGTCATTGATGGTAGTGGCCCAAGTTACGTTGAGCGACGTTCGCTTGTCGAACGCCCTCCCATGCCTGAGATCATCCCTGTTGTAAAGCCACAGATTCCCGAGGTGCCTACGGTTGACGTGAGCAAGCCTAATGTCGTCTTCAATCCTCCCAAAGAACCAGTTGTTCTTCGAAAAGAGCGGCCCACGCCTAAGGCTGTCATGAGCGAAATCAACACCAGCTCGACACGGCGGCGAAAGACCCCAAAGAGGCGAATCGTCGATTTGGCCACATCTGATGCTCCCTCCTTTCCAACTGCTGTCGAGGTTCCTGTAGTGAGACCGGCTGAGAATCTGATGAATGTCCCAATTATGAACGATGGCAACTACAGAATATCTCAACAGCCGGAAGCCCAATTCTTACCCCCATCTGTTCAGTCCACTAATTCGCAAGTGGTCACTTCTCCTGAAGTGCCACGAATCGACACCAACGCCTTCGCTGGCATCCCTTCCATTTACTCTCCCGACGACGATGCGTCCAACTGGAAGGAACCTCAGGATTGGGACGCTGGCGGTGAGATTTATCGACAAAAGATCGAGGCACTTCGAAATACTGTCGGCAACAGCTACCTCTCTGTTCTAAGTGAAGAGAGTTGGGGCCCGAACCGGCCAGCGGACTTTTCCACACCCAACGGCCCACCAAGTGCAGTCATGCGCACATCACACTCTCCCATACATGCTCCGCAGGCCCAAGCCATCCACAGTGGCCGAACTTTGGGCTAAGTTGAAGATGAGACTCCAGCAAAGCTACACTTGGATGGAGGAGCATCCAAACGATACCCATATACCCTCTCTGCCGCAGGAGTTTTGCTGGACTCCTCGGCATGATTCTATTCACCCCTGTCTTGCTGGGTCTGAAGACTCAAGCTGGACTACCTTTGTGTTTTACATTTTACTGGCATTTGCAATGATATCATGGAGCATAGCGAGGCGGCGTTTTTTGGCAGAGGGCACATCTGCATTTGTTTGAGCATTTCGAATCATCATGACCTTCATGGTAGTCTCTCCTCTATTCGGGAGTATGCATGTTCTTTTTAGATATTTCAGACTTTTCGAGAGCCTCGGTAGAAGAGAGGGTTTCGATCTGAAGCATCCCTGTTCTTTCGTGGAAGGAAGAAGGGCTTTATTGTTGGTCTTTTTTTTGCCTGGAAGTGGGAGTCTGGACATGGCGCTGGCAAGATGAGGGCATCTTCTCATTTGCATTTTTGATTTCGTGGCATGGTTGGAAGAGAAAAAAAGCTTCACCCTTGATTTTAAAGGCGTGCAATTTGCTATAGTGAAGTGTCGGAGATCGTTATAATACACGAAAAACCATTGATCTGTTCAACTATATCATCAATCTCGCCTCTCAAATGTGATCATATTGGATAACTATCATGCTCTTGTGAGTACTATCTCAATTAACAAGAAGTTAGAAAATGTGCAAGATGAACGCCCCTGTAATCGCTCTAGAAAGGGCGCTCCCCGTGACTTCATAGCCCCTGAAAGGAAATGGCCTTTACATGTTCCGATTCTGCCGTCGTGGATTAGTCTAGAAGTTGAGAAGTAGTTAGTTTAGCTGACGTGACCATGGAGGTCAGCCTTCACGAGTCTCGCATGACCCGTGTTGAGCCTGGCCCCCCGGATTGGAGAACAAATCTGGGGAGGCTTGGGCCTAAATTAGGTGTAATGCGAGACTCAAGAGGATGGTTTTGGATAGACTTTGTGCTTGACACAGCTAGGCAATTGAGATGGTGGGCTGGTGGTAGAAGGTACTTGGTGTTGTAGAAGCCTTGGAGGGGCGGGCTGATGAGAGACCGAGGAGGTGGGAGGTGGTGTAAGTTCAGGGCTTGGGACAGTGTGTGAGCTGGAGAGGCGTCAGCATTCCAGGGCCATGATAGCATGAAATGTGTACTACGTAGTGGTGGTCTTTGAGGCTTTGAGCGAGACGTGTGTGAGTTGTGTTGGGGATGGCTGAGTCAGTTTCCCAGATTTGAGGTCATTCGCAATTAAAGTTGTCATGGACATTATGATCAGAAGTCAGTTTACCAGGTGATAGAAAAGGCTGTGATTGTTGCTACCCCTCTAGAATACGTAGCAATGATTGGACTGGTTATGAGAATGGCAGGTAAATGACCTCGCCATAGAGTTTAACTTCTGTACATGGAGTAAATAGTCTGGCACATGGATAAGTTCTATACATATGCGACCCATTTAGGGTACTGGTTTTCTTTGAGTTTTCTTCATAATGTCTCTCTACCAGAAACACAAGACTTTCACATGCGAGTGGATAGAGTAAAAGAATAGAGAGTCCATGTTCGATCATTTCTGGTAATTCAACAAATAAACTAGGGTAAGACATCGCATTCATTAGTATCGCAGTCCATTGATAGAGAGCAACACTGCTGCTGTGCATTGTAAACTTGCAACTCTCACCGTCTCCCCTAGTCCATGATACCATTTCCTACCAATAGTATTTGAAGGCATCGTCACCCTTGCTGGGCGTGAATCCGTATTTCCGAACCAAGCAGCGAACGTCATAGCCGATAGCTAGCTCCTCTATAAACTGACAACGCATCCTCTGGGAAAGGCTTTGATACTCACTGACCGCTTGCAAGAAACCCCAGCAGGATCCGCTCGGAAGTTCGTGCCCGTTCTGGGGCCACCGGGTGGATCATGACGGACGGTCCCGTGGCCGTGGACTATGCCGACAGGTACTAGGGTCGCTAGATCTGAGGCCATCGTGAATATGGACAAGCTCTCATGCACCTAAAACTGACGAGTAGGGAGGTAGTTGTGTGCGTGTATAATCTAGCTTGGCGCCTACAGGCAATCGGTACAGCATCAATGAGAGAGCAAATTGGCCGGCATCAAGCTAATGTAATATCGTAGATTCACCAAAGGTAGTGTGCTTGACAATTGCTTGAACGAAAACTTAAAGGAATTATATATTGTGGTTATGGCCCAGTTCGCTTACAGAGCTGCCAAAGTGTGCACCAACAAAACCTCTAATGGGTCCCCCAATTTAACCCCAGATCTGGTGATCAACTCCCTGAAGAGATCTTCAGACTTTGCCCCAGTAGCGATAATCACTTGCGGAGCCAAGATCTAAAGAGTTGTCAATTGTCATGCATGTGCTTGCCATTTCCAGGCGCCGCTCTCTAATAACACAGATTTGCCATATATAAGCTGGCGAAACAGATCTTGGCGACGATCTAAAACAAATTAGACTGCATCAGAAGGCAGATAATACGTCACTTTACTGTATATAAAGCCAGGTACAATGAGTCGTGTCAGACCCGATCCAACAATTGCTCTTAATTGCTAAACTAGATCGATTTCCCCACGTTGCAGATGCCATGCAGCTGTTGAGGTTAAGCCTGAAGGAGACGAACCAGCAGATAAGCTGCCTCAAAAGTTACACACCAAAAGTTTAGCAAAGAAATAAACCGAACAGCCTCAGACGATTAAGGTCTGGGACTTGTTGTCTTATTTTTGTCAGATTTGACTTTCGTGAGAGCTGACTAACCCTACCAAGGCCCCCTGATCGCTTAGAGTGGGGCAGGCCAACTTCACGCGTCTGGATCAACCAAAGCCGCCAGCCGAACCCGACGTCAGTCTCCTGAACCGCGATTTATCCCATCAAACTAATCGTCGACAGATCTTCATTTCGACACCTGAACCTGCGATATTCGAGAAAGGATCATCTTCGGCGTGTATGGCGCCCTTCGGATGATCGGTGACCCCGCCAAGCCTCAGACAGAGCCCGCGCGCCACCTCCTCCCTGACGCGGTTATTCATTCTTATCCTGCGCCAGCGAGACTTTGGCCTTTGCAACTTCCTCCATCTTCGCCTCGTCCACAATGACTCCGGCGTCTCCGACTCCCAGGAGACCTCTCACGGGTAGGCGCCGGGGGCGTCCACCGGGATCAACCAATGCAGCTCGCGCCGCCGCAAGGGCAGCTGCTCTCGCTGCGGCCTCCGCAACTGAACCACCCCCCAAACGACGCCGATATGTTCCAAAGGGTGGCCGATATGATGTTGACTCAATAGCTACGCCAAATACCGCCAGGCCTTCGACATCTTCGAGATCACGAGCTGCTGCGCGTGAGGCCATCAACGGCCCTTCGCCATCTGTTATGCCTAGACGTGAACGAGGGGCTCGCACAAGAGCTGCCGGAAACGATGATTTGGAAGAAATGCATTGGGGATCTGCCGCGGCTATGGCCACAGCAGTCAAGCAGGCCGAAGATTATAAACCGCGCGAGGAACGCAGCTGGGAGGATTACCACCCCAACCTAGATATCGAAGCTACCTTTTTGATCCTTCGGTCCGAACAAGTCGACGGAATTCCTCAAGACCAGCTTGATACGTCAGCTGTCCAGATGCTTGGGGCACCTTCGGACGACACGAGAACACCTTCGAGACAACCAAATCCCGCATCAACAGGAAACACCCCAAATCCACAAGCTGGCTCAGATCCAACTGCTGTAGATGCTCCCTCTGAAACCCCACTGCGTCGTCCTCGTCGACCGACTCGGGAAGCTGTCAGCTTTTACAACAGCCGGCCCATGGACCTCCTTGTGACTCCAAAGACACCTAAGATTTTGCCCATCCAAAACCAGACACCGAAAGAGAAACTCGATCTCAAGCTTCCTTCTTACAGAAGAACCAACCGTATCGAATTATTCGAGAGTAAAACGTTTGGTCAGGCTCGCTACGTCGACAAGGCAATGAGCAATGTTGGTTATCAGGAAAGCGACCATTACATCCGCCCTGATCAAACTCTGATCAAATCTTCTGATCTCAATGCCGAAGATGAGGCAGAGTTGACCGACGGTACAGCCTCCGAAGAGCTGGTTCACCACACGCGTATCGGTCGTGTGGAGTATGATATGGACGAGCAGGACGACATGTGGCTTGAGCACTACAACGCTCACCGTAAGCAGAACGAACTAGAAGAGATAACGCGAGAAATATTCGAGATCACCATGACAAAGATCGAAAAGGAGTGGCATGCGTTGGAGAAGCGGATACCAAAACCGAACCCGAAACCGCCTCAAACTCATCGTCCGCGATCAAGTTCAGCTGCAGCCGTCAATGGCGAACCGCAAGGGGGCGAAGAACCCGATTCCAAGTGTGTCATTTGCGATGATGGTGACTGTGAAAATACAAACGCGATTGTGTTCTGCGATGGCTGCAATCTTGCAGTTCACCAAGAATGCTATGGTGTACCGTTTATCCCAGAAGGCCAATGGCTTTGCCGGAAATGCATGCTTTGTGGCCGCGGAGTTCCCGTAAGTACATTCCAATTCATTCTCAACTTCCTGTACTGACTAGAAAACAGACTTGTATTTTCTGTCCTAACACCGACGGTGCTTTCAAGCAAACGAGCGCCCAAACATGGGCCCATCTTCTATGCGCGATGTGGATTCCTGAGGTTTCTTTGGGGAACCATACGTTCATGGAACCTATTATGGACGTAGAAAAGGTGCCCAAAAGCCGCTGGAAACTGACATGCTACATCTGTCGACAGCGAATGGGTGCTTGTATCCAGTGTGGGAACAAGAACTGCTACCAGGCGTTTCATGTGACTTGTGCTCGGAGATCCCGGCTGTTTCTTAAGATGAAGACCAGCCAGGGTGCCCTCGCCGTGTTGGATGGCGGCATGGTTCTCAAGGCATTCTGTGATAAGCATTGCCCACCCGACTATGCACAGGAACATAGCGTCCACCAGGCTACAAAGGCAGCCAAGAAGTTTTACAAGAGAACCATGAGAGGCCGTATCTGGGCTGACAACACCGCTGTTGCGAATGCCATTGTTGCGCAACAGCTCAACGCCCTTAATGGGCAGCCTTCGGACGAATCACAGGCTGGGAATAAGAACTCTACTCCTGGCGACAAAGGTCAGAGTCCCAAATGGAAGCTGCCTTCGGGTGCGCCTATCATACCACAGGCAGTATTTGAAGTTGTTGAGGCTTCGATACAAAGATTTCCTTTCCGAAAACGTAAGGATTATCTCGGAGAGGCATGTCGTTATTGGACCCTGAAACGTGAGGCCCGTCGTGGAGCAGCACTATTGAAGCGTCTCCAGCTTCAGATGGAGTCATTCTCCTCAATGGAGCTTACTCGACGAGACTTTGCAGCGATGGGGCCCAGTGGAAAAACCAGATTGGTCAGACGCATCGAATTCGCCGAGGGCTTGATCAAAGAACTCGAACAGCTCAAGAATCTTGCAGGCAATTTGGTGGAACGAGAGCAGATCAAAGTTGATTCTGGTGAGCTCGAACAAGAATTCGTAGACGAGTGTTATTTCCCTGTCGCGAAACTTATCAGTCCTGCCGTTGATAGGGCGATATCGTAAGTGCAACACATCAACTCCCAAGTCATCGCAACAGCTAACCGTCCCAGGCTGGATAAAGATCTCTTCAAGGACGGTCTGAACAAACTCCAAAGTCGTATCAACACCCGGTTTTACGTGACAGTGATGTCCTTTTCTGTGGATCTCTGCGAGATCGTCAGTGCTGGCATTGCTACGACACCTGGATCTGACCCATCTATGGACCAGAGCCAGACCGAGGCCATCAATGCGTCACCTGGCAAATCCACATTTTCTGATATTCGAGAACGACGCAAGTTAGGAAAGCGCATATTGAAAGCGGTGCAGCCATTCCTCGAGGCAGCTTTACGAGTAGAATCAGAGATATCCCAGAAGCCGTTTGAAGGCTTGCAGAAGGAGTTGGAGACTCTTATGGACAGAAGCGTGGAAGCTCGACGTCCCACGACTGCTACGAGTCATGATCAGCCAAACGAACTCTCTGACGAGGCCAACGATACTATCATGGTGGATGCCGAGCTTCAAATCACGGTCAAAGCCAGTTCCACCGAGGGAGGAGATGCAATGGATACCACGTCAGATGGTGGAAATATAGAAGTCAGCACCAATATTGATGTTGACACTTCGGATCTCACAGAGGCCGGGGAGAAGCAGGAGTCTCTACCTAATACTGTCCAGTCATCTGACACGCCTCCTGGCACTGATGGATATGTGTCAAAGCCCGAGCCTTCACAATCAGGACTTTCACAGTCAGGGCCTCCTACACCGCCTCAATCCAACGGCAGCGTCGGGTTGGAGCCTGCGGACCCTCTTACAGAAGGAGGGATATTTTGGTATCTCAAGGGTCATGAGCCTAAGGGAACCTCGGTTCTTGAGGAACGGTGGGCTGGCAGGGATGCCGTCCGTATGCTCAGCGAAGATCTTACAGATCTGGACGACGAAGAGTTGAAGGGCTTGGGCATGGATGTCGACCAGGCAGTAGCATCTGCTGCCCCGGAAACGGAGGTGAAGGATGAAGAAGAATCCACGGGCGGTAAGACCCGCGCGAGTAAGGCAAAGAAGCGGAGGACATCAACCAGAAGAAGATGAGCTCCGACGTAATGGGGTAGCTGGAGCAAAGGGCTTCACGAAGGTTGCATTTTGATTGCTTGCGAATTTTGCTGTGCGGGTTCGTTTCTTGAGACTATAAAGGGTCATACAGACGCACTATTGAGCTTGGCGTTCAAGGGCAGGATGGGAAATAATCACTATAGGGTTAATTCTTCCTTGGTAAGGAATTATGGAAGGGAAAGGCGTTTGAGAAGGACGGAATTCGGGAATGAATGGGCTTAACTCAGCCATGGATTCTCGGTTGTGGGCTCAAGGGTAAGATGATACGATATAAATGTATAAGATGAATGCTCGCCAGTTCTTTGGAAGTGGCATTGACGCCCTATTCTCTGCGCGGCCTTGCACCATATACCTTCTTAACCTATAGTCTACTACATCCTTAGGCTAGGAATTTGAAAAGGTTATTTTAATATCATTACGATTTACAAACCGAAAAAGATAAAATACAACAACGTGAGCCGAAAGTGAAAAAATGGGTATTGGCGACATACTACCATTTCCATATGATGAAGAATGTCTCTCATTGTGTGGAAAACATATCCCCTTGCTCTGTTAGGGCGGTGGGTATCAAGATGAAGCTTTGGGAAGCAAGATGATGACATGTTAGCCGATAATGAATGACGATGTGCCACACTTGTCCGTTCCAGCTACTTGCATTACCCGTAGCATGCTATGATGCTACATACTGTCTGTACACCGGCTTCTGCACGTCCAAGCGGGGCATGGCCATAGCCACAGGCGTAGAGATGCTGTTCTGACGCAATATGGGTGAGGAAGGTTGATGGTCGGTGAAGGATATGGGGTTTGTTTTCTTTCCGAGAGATGGGTTGGGTAACACAGAAAGCGACGTCTGGCTGTCCATTTTGATATCTGACGTGTCTGATAGCCAGAGCAATAAGGCTGTGATACGCAGGTGGTTTGACGATATACTCATCGAGCTGACGTGGGATTGATTGATGTGATAGCTAAAAAGGAATCGGATGGACTGAGCTTAATTTAGCTTAGCTTAGATGTGCAGAGCTAGCAGCTGTCCGTATTCTTGGTGTTTTCAGTTCGTCCAAAAAGAGAGGCATCGGAAAGGATCTACGTTCTGCAGATGGGAATATGTCATGTGCCGTGATTAATGTGCTATTTACTCCCAACATCGAGTGGCAATACTCTTGTCCATGCATCGGTATCGAGAATTCTTATCCCATGGGGTTTATGGAGATGTTGGGTCTTGTTGTTGAAGAGTGGATAGGGCTTGTTTTTTTGAGAATGGAGCCGCAACAAGTTCTGTACCGTAGCGCTATCAACCCAATCAATTGCTGGAATTGGATGTTACGTATTCGATCGCAATACGACCTTGCGATTTATCCTAGTAAAGGATCCCCTGTTGTCGATGCGCTTCACATCGAATCAGATGAAGAAATAAACCACACGCGACAGCTTCTTGTTGCTCGTATTTTCCCCAAGTGTCAAGAAAACTGACTGACTAATGAGGGGAAAGGACTCTCTCGTCGGGACTGACGGATCTAGGCTAAGAAAAGCCGAGGGAGGCTGAGCCAGATGAAACTGCAGTCTAATAATCTAATTCACTGCTGTTATGAAGCGCCAGCGAATCCGGCTCTAGAACTTGAGACGCCCCCTTTTCTTGTCTAGCGACGGGAGAATAATAATGCTTCCCCTGAAGAAGCTGGCTTGTCAAATGGGTCAAGGCTTTTTTCTTCTTTTTGTTCGTTTACTTTCTTCTTTTGTTAGGCTTTACTCGATGATGAGGAGCAAAAAAAGAGGTGAGGGTATCCATAAATGGGCACCCAACGGGCAGCAAGCAAATGAGACTTTCTTATTATTAGACAAACGGAAATGAGACGTGAATCTCGGCCAAGCAAGCGAGACAAGTAACCCAGGACGACGCGCAATAGGTAGCAGATGGTAACAAATAATAGCTGAAGGGGAAAAAAAAGAAGAGGGGAGCTTGGTCGGACAGAAGCTAGACTCCGAAGTCTCAAGATGAGTTGCGTTCCAGTCTCTTATTGTTGTATCTACATTTACCTAGCTTCGTAAAGTACATGTCGATACTTGGCAAGCAACCTAAAGCCAAGCTTTGGAGTACGTAGACCTCCAGTGGCAGGACCGTAGGATGCCTCGATCGCACATCGATTTATAGCGGCCTCCCACTAAAAGCTAGCTATAGCTCAGTGGTCCCAGCAGAGTGATCATCCCCGTAACCGCATCCCCAGAGTGCCACTGAGGGAAAGTTAGGTCGCAGTTCCTGCCCTCCAATTCGTTGGTCTCATTCCAACCGGGCTCGAGCGTCTCTCCAGAGCAAGGCAGGTACCGTCCAGGTACAGGTGGTAGCTAGGTGGTCTAGCCCAAGCGTCCAGGTCAGCTCCCGTTTGGTTTTTGGTGGTCATAGTCGTGACGGGCAAGAGTGAAAAAAAAAACTCCCCCCCTTCCGTTCTGAGAGAAACCTTCAACCCTTCAACTCAATCCGACGACGACCGAGACGAAGACTTTATTCACGTGTTTGCCTATCGCCAACACACTCTGCGAATATACTCAAGCTGCCCTTCCTAGTGACGAGCTGCTTTGACTTAACCTGATCTGCCATTTTATCTGGCTCCAGACGACGACCGACGAACCTCCGTGTCCGTCCAAAACCCGACTCCAAATTCCCTGATCGCGCGCCCGCTTGATTGCTTGCCCCAACTCAATTACGGGTTTGCCCAGAGACGACGAACGACGACGAGAACATCGCTTCTCATCTCGAAACCGACGACCTAGAGGCATATTCACTGTCCTCAACTTGCATATCCAATAAAGACGACGAAGCGTCACATATTTGTTGACGCAATATCCATTCTAGCTCGACCCAAAGGACGAGGATAACAAAAACTCGCGCTGACGGTGTTTTGTCCCCCGCCTCTGGCTCACCCCCCATTTCTGACGCCCTGTACCTACCTCGACCTGCGCTGCACGTCTCTTTCTGGTACAGCTATCAACAACCAAAGTCGGTGGCCCACTGCGGCAACCACGACGACGACTGTTTTCTTCCCCATAAGACACTGAAGCGTGATCTGATTGCTCCCTTGCAATTCAATATCCGACGATTTTCTCTTCTCGATCAACTTGATTGAATCTCGTTGTTCCATCCGCTTTTGAACCTCAAAAGCACAATCCTCTCTCTTTTTAAGAGGACGTGATCCCTTCACGGGTAAGTCTCCATCTAGTGTGCGCCCCATCGCTCATTGCCCGTTGCCCATTGCTCTCGCCCGCGCCGCGCCGTCTCGTCTCCCCTCTTGTTCCCCTCCCACACGCACTACACACGCTACACTACGCACTTCGCACTGCAACCCGCTTCTATCCATTGTTTGTCCGGCTTCTCCCCTCCAAATTTTCCGACTCCCCTCGTTGTTTCCACCATCGCAACTCAACGCAACGCAACCCATCTTTTGCCTCACATTCTCCGTCAAATTTTCACACACTTCTGTCGGTTGCGGCGTTAGCGAGTTTGGAGACTATTTTTTCACCTTCACTTTTCCAACGTCTCTTTTTATCTTGCTTGTGTCTTATTACTCGGTTCCACCGGCTGACTCGGCCAGGTTTTGTGAAGTGCATCGATCTGGTATCATATTCCACCCAACAAGTCCCCGCAGTTGGTCTGATTAGCGATCTCGTCTGCCGCTCTTCTCCTCCCCCACGCGACCCTCCCTTATTTCTCTTGCGGGCACGCTCTCGCCAGCAAACTCTCTTAAAATGGCAGACCAACACGAGGTCGATCTCGACTCTATAATCGACAGGCTACTCGAGGTGCGAGGCAGCCGACCTGGAAAGCAAGTTCAGCTTCTTGAGGCCGAGATCCGTTTTCTTTGCACCAAGGCTCGTGAGATCTTCATCTCTCAGCCCATCCTCCTCGAACTCGAGGCTCCTATTAAGGTATGTTCTTAGCAATCGATCTAGCCGTCTCAGTTTGAGAAGTGGTGCTTGTAACTAGATACTCCTGCTCTGGATCTCAAACAACGAAACAAATGCATTAGCTGACTTGCTTGTGCGTACCTTCTAGATCTGCGGTGATATCCACGGACAGTACTACGATCTCCTCCGACTCTTCGAGTACGGTGGCTTCCCTCCTGAGGCCAACTACCTGTTCCTTGGTGATTACGTCGATCGAGGCAAGCAGTCCCTTGAGACCATCTGCTTGCTCCTTGCCTACAAGATCAAGTACCCCGAAAACTTCTTCATCCTCCGAGGTAACCACGAGTGCGCCTCCATCAACCGTATCTATGGCTTTTACGACGAGTGCAAGCGTCGCTACAATATCAAGCTGTGGAAGACTTTTACCGATTGCTTCAACTGCCTTCCTATCGCCGCTATCATCGACGAGAAGATCTTCACCATGCACGGTGGTCTCAGCCCCGATCTCAACTCTATGGAGCAGATTCGCCGCGTGATGCGTCCTACTGATGTGAGCACATCCTGATTTGCGCCAAAGATGAGGCGCAAACTTTTCTCAAGGAGGCTCGTACTGACAAACTTCCAGATTCCTGACTGCGGTCTTCTCTGCGATCTCTTGTGGTCTGATCCCGACAAGGATATTACTGGCTGGAGCGAAAACGATCGTGGTGTTTCTTTCACATTCGGTCCTGATGTTGTCTCACGCTTCCTTCAGAAGCATGATATGGACCTCATTTGCCGAGCCCATCAAGTTGTTGAGGATGGCTACGAATTCTTCTCCAAGCGACAACTGGTTACACTATTCAGTGCGCCCAACTACTGTGGTGAATTTGATAACGCTGGTGCTATGATGAGCGTCGACGAGAGCTTGCTGTGTTCTTTCCAGGTGAGGATTGGCAAACGAACAATCACTCTGAAGGCAAAATTACTGACTTTTCTCCCCCCAGATCTTGAAACCCGCTGAAAAGAAGCAAAAGTATGTTACAACCACCCCAAGCAGCACAAGCACTCCAATCAAATCCCCTCGCAAGATGAAGAAATGAAGAATTTATACCAACAATTTGCTTTCGTTAGGTTCGGACGACGTTAGATGATCGCATCCACGAGCGACGTGGATGACCACCGCGACGAAGAACGAACGACTCGACTCGAGATTGTCTCGATCGAAGCGCACCCCCAATCTCCGCCGTCTCGCAGCTAGCCTTGCCACCAGCGGGTGGTAGGGAATGTTGGTTCACTGGGAGGGTGACGGAACTTAAGAGGCGCCGGACCGCGACGCTGACTTTTGCGAAACCCGAATCGTCTCTAATGCCTATATGCGAACTTGATAACGACAAACGGCTGTTTCTTAGCTCCACAGATAAAACATTGACAAAACTTGTTTTTTGAGTTGCACACAGTTCTCGGATTCCATGCATGATCCACGGGACAGACGATCTGATGCTATATGTCTGTTCCGCGTAGGCTGGCCCGTGGAAACACGCAGTTCGAGAGGCTGATATTTCTCTCACTTTATTTCTTGTGATGACGAGGATAATCCATCGACGGCTAATCTGGCTCGGAGCGTTTTAACGGTCGTGTTATTTCATGGACGAGGTTTGTGTGGTCTTATTCGTTGCTCAAGGGCAACCTCTGTATACGTTTTGTGCTTTTTAGCTGGGTTCGATTGGGGAGGACAGCGTTGCTTGATTTTGCGGATGGAGACGTCAGGTGGGAGTGGATTAGGATGTTAGAAGGAATGTTAATTGCTGTACGAGTTGTGGTGAAGTCTTTTGGCCATCGTGTCTTTGCTTCGAATCTTTGCTGCAAGAGGCATGTGAGATGAATATTGGTAAACGTCTTCAAGATCGAGATGCGAGGACCCGTGAGATATCAACTATAAACACGACTTGCAGGCATGGTCAGTTATCCAATCACAAAGTTGTTAAGTGCTCAAGTTCAAGTATATATATTATACCTTGACAAGTAGTTTTCTTGAATGTTATCTACTCGGTGGCGTTTCCAGTTGCAATGCTGTTAGTAGACAGCACATGCCGAACCTTCGGGCAAGCCATCTTAATCATGAACCCGAAGTCCAGATCCTCACTGACTCACTCTACTGACAATCCTCACATTTCTTATCCCCAGCCTCAGTTGGCTTATCTTCCGCTGGCTCTTCCTTCTTGCTCTCCTCCTTCTTCTTACCGTGATCTCTATCTACATGGCCCAGATCTCTATCGGGTTCAATGACATCTCTCACTCGTCTCTTGAGCTCCTTCGTCTCAGGAAACCCGCCATCTTCGCGGCGGTCCCAGAGGGTCTTTGTCGAGGCTGTCTCTGCGCCGGGAGCTTGATGGGTGATGGTCACGATGAAAGTCCCGCCTGTGGAGGGCTGGAGAGCGACTTCGCCGAGGCCAGTTGAGAATGTGGAGAGGAGTTCTTGAGCGTACTGAGATAGATTGATTAGCCCAGTCCCAACCTCTTGAAAGTATGTCTCTCGGCTGACTTACATAGGCTGCCCTCAGCATCCATTTGCACTGAGTACAAAACTGGATAGAGACGCGGGGAAGAGGCGTTTGCGTTGACATCTGGCTGGCTTTACCTCTGATATGTTTTTTTGAGTTAAGAGAGTTTTGCTGTTTGGTGGTAGTGTGAGGCCTTATGCAGTCGTTTCCGGGAATGTCGTGGTCTATTCTTGGCTTTTGGGCTTTGGGCTGGGCCTTGATTGATTTGACTTTTTTCCGTTGCGGCGTTGGGGTTCCCAGGCAAGAGAGTTCCGGCTGTGGCAGCAACTCAATGCTTCTTCTTAGCGGCGATCTTGAGATTGGCTTTGAGAATGGGAATCGAGGGCAGAAGAGAAGGAAGAAGACTTGGAATATGAGATTTGAGGTATGTTCTAGATATACATATTGATAACTACCTTATTGATTCTTTACGGAGTACGGAGTATAGATGGTGCAATTATGATATTAGGGATCGTTTGCCTCTCTTTGACTGGCTGGCTCATGATGCCAGCCCCGCGGTCGAGAACAAGACTTCCATCACAGTAAATAGCTGAGTCATTAACTTGAAACTTAGGACTAGGCAGGTAGGTTATAAAATAATAGAGAATTCTCATAAAGATAACTAAACTCTTTAGAATATTATTAGGTGTTTAGATCTGATCGAGCTTTTATATCTCCTGCTTTAATAAGAGCTTGGGTTCCCTATTATTTTTTTGACCCGCCTGCGCCAGGTTAGAGCTGAGGACGATCGGGTGGGGTCGAACGAGCGCAGAATGGGCACATGCAGATTTGGTTTACTAACTTAACCTTGGGATATAGGATGGAGGAAACAGGATATATATCATAAAACCAGTAGTTTGTTATTTGGTTCAATTGTATCTAGCCACTGCAATCAATATGATTATTGCATTAACAATAAGATGAGGCTCAAAGTCATATTCTGATAAACATTGGCGTCTTTCGCGAGTCAAGGTCGGCTGATGGTAATTGAAAAGTCGTCGGATCATAGACAAAAACTATATTGGCTTGGGAAACGTACACGACATGGAAATGATACCTAGATGATAACTGAAAAATGATAATAATAGAAAAGGGAATTATTACATTCGCGCGAGAGCCCGATCCATAACCGTGTCTTTAGACCCAGACCCAGACCCGTGGTGCTTCAACCTCTCCTATCCGTGCTTAATCTCATAGCAGCATCCATGTCCCATCCCAGAAGCAGGAAGAAACATAGAATGTGCCGAGACAAAAATTAATATCGCCGTCACCCAGCCTCCCGTCAACTATGACTCCCCTGCTCTCGCTGTTGGCTTTTGTGACCCTCTCAATTGGTATCTTGGGGTATCTCGATCTGGGTCCCTGATGCACAGCTAGATCCTGTGGGTGAGGGCTTTCTCCCTCTCCCTCTTCCTCGCGCTGCGCCTCGCTTCGTCGATGGGGAAAATTATCCCTGACACCTTCCCAAGTGGTCGTCGTGGGTGTCGTGGTGGTATTGCTAGCAGGCGCGTTGGTATCCAGGGCCTATGTCGCCTCTGCCATCCGAGTATCCCATACTCGGATCTCCTTAATTTACTCCCCCTAAATGCGTCACAAACATATCAAAAGACTGCGGCCCTCCTTTCAATCGCTGAATCATCGTCGACATTGCGTAGTTGCTGATTTTTGGTAACCGGTAATAAGAAAGAATATCACGAATGGTATTACATGACCACACAGCAGCCGCCGGATTGTTGTGGCGCATAGGGGTCCTCGCCCTTAGGAACAGCACCCCAGACGGAAGGAACCATGTAGTCCCGGGTACCGTTGCAGTAGGCGATAATGCTGTTGTGATGCTGGTTAGTAACTATGACACGCGTTGATTTGGTATGGCACGATCCACTCACCTCTTGGATGCTGTGCTGACAGGAATGCGTTCTCGCTCAAGATCCTCGCGCAAGCGGTTGTTGAGCTCAGTTAGCCGACGGAGCTTTAGGTCAGCCATCGACTGCTTGTTCTTCTTGATTTGCGAAGGGTCGCCGACATCGCGAGAAGTGTACTGAGGCATCTTGGAACGGGGTGCCGAGGTGGATTAAATGAGAGAGGATTCGGTGATGAGCCGCGGCGTTTAGGCGCGCGAACACGTTGAGAACTGCCATTGTTCAATGTTAGCAAGCTGGAAGAGTACTTGGTGAAATATGAGGCGTGATCCAGGCATCGCGAGATGGATACGAAGCAAGATCAAGAAATGGGATGAGCGTATTTCGCGTCAATCGAACGTCTCCCAGCCAATGCCAAAACAAGATGCCGGCCAAAGGGGGTATCGTCGATGTCTTTGTTGTTTCTGCTCAACTCCATTTCCTTGCTGCCGTAGAACCCAGATGCCATTGTTGTTTGCCCCTGGCTGATGTCGCCGCGATTCGATCGCTGATAGAAAGTGACTTACGGAGAGTCGGGCTCGAGTCAAATAACTGACACCAAGAGCTTGTGAAGCGGTTGAGGACGCGGACGAGAATGAGAGGATCGACGGTCGAGACGGTATTCGGAAGACTGATTGAAACGGGTGTGTGAAGGACGAAGAAAAAAAGGGTCCGTCGAGGAGAACCAGGGAAAGTGGAAGTGGAAGTGGAAGGGTAAAAGGTAAGGAAGGTAACGCTTGGTGAAGTTGGTGGCAGAGCAGGAGCAAGAGCAGGAGAGCAGGAGCGAGAATGTGATGGGAAGGAACCGGGGGATGGTAGGGGGGGAAACTGCGCTGCTGCACTGCAGAAGGTGGAAACCCCCGAGCTGCCTACCTCACGCTGGACGGTCTTTCTACTGTACAAGGTAGGACCTAACCCAAAGCCAACAGCAGAGCAGCAGGTCCAAGTTGCGGGTAGCACCAGAACCAGCACGATCTAGGCTTAGAGCGAGTAGTGGAGACACTCTAGTGATGAATTGGGCCAGTGACTGGCAGTCTTTTTTGTTCATCCGGGGGGTTGCTTAGGCGGATTTTCTCGGTGGCTCGTGCCCGCACTTGGAGCTGTGGCTCTGCCCGTAGGTACCTACTGCGGGAGCCCTGGCATGGAAATTGGGGGGTAGGGGGCAGCTGCTGGGGGCCCCCGTCTAGGCACCTTGCTAGGGGCTGAGGTGATCAAGGGGATAAGGAGACGAGTTGAGTAGACGAGACGAGACCGCTGGGACAGGTGAGAACTGTTTGTCACTTTTGATACACATATTCAACGGGTTCCAATTGTCCCAGTAAAAGCACAACAGACTTTCAACAAAATTCTTTCTTTTTTTAGGTTCCAGCCTCATTCACCGTAGCCGGTTGGGTGGTGTCGAATAACGCCCCTGATTCGCCGTGTATGATGTTACCTCTCTGATGTTGACGGGAGCAGAATTGTGCTCCTGTTATTACAACAACAGTACTCGGTAGTCCGTACCTACAAGCATCCATCGCAAAAGACCTCTTAACTGAGCCGAATAACTCGCGCCATTGGCCACTGGCGGGGCTGCGGAGCTGTGTCTAATCCCCTTGGCCCCGAAGCCAACTCCGTTTACGTCCAGGCTTGACATTTTAGCTGCAAAACTACAGGCACTTGATATTGCCTCTCAAATTATGAGGAGAGGCACCTGAATCAGCAACCCAGGCTCCCAGCCAAGAGTCCGGAGCGACGGCTGGTTGAACGAGAAGGAGGTGTCCATTTCTTTGGTGGTGTTGATAAGGAGGTTCTTAATGATCCATCGATAATTACCTGCTGAGAGCAAACTGGAGAAATGACGCTGTGATCCAACCAATCTCTTGCGTTAATTAGGTAGCCCATCATGATTATTCCTCTATGCAAACAATATAAAGCCACAAAATACAACCTCTTCAAGCTTTGGTCCAAGTCGGCAAAAGCAAAAGTGGAAAGATCTACCGCCAAAGCGCTATGGTGGAAAACAACACGCGCAACAGAACGGAGCGACGTTGATCAAGTCCAAGCGTTTGCAGCACTGATAACGTACTATTACTGCGTAGGTAGTACGGGAGAGATAGTAAAGGCATAATGATATGGAAATCCCCTATTGCATACTGCATTGTGGTTGATTACAACGGATATGTTATCTCAACTCCTTCGGATACTCTACGATTGCTACCGAAACCTCTCTAGATCTCGAACCTTCTTCTTCCTCCGCCCAGATTAATTGTTTTAGTTTATGTGCTGATTATTATATTGCAACCCGTTTTACCATCTACGAAAAGAAAAGAAAAGGCCAAGCTCTTGTTCTCCAGGAACTCGTCTATTAAACTTCCATAGTACTCCGTACCACAGCACAGACGAGCAAAACCATGTATCGACCGTTTGCAGCCTTGCTATAAAATCCCATCTATGAGCCCATTCCCGCATGTTTTTCTTTAGCTAGCTCTTTTGTCACGATCGAGTTCGAGACGCTCAGAGCTCCCGTTTCTGTCACTTCCCGCTCTCGGAACGCTGCAGTAGCGGCCTGCATACATAAAGGGGCTGCTTTTGCTTGTGGGTTAGGAGAAATCTTTAATTCTTGGAGTCCCTAACGAGTGCAGCATTATCACCCCTGCATCCGTCTTCAGAAACATGAATCGCATAGAAACTAATGTTGTTTGCAGAAACAGAACATCATCAAGGACGCGTTTGGTTGTAGATTGACATAACTCTCTTCCTCTTATGAAATTACGCACGTAGACATTGAATGGCCTCCACTGTTAATAAAAGCAGCTAGTAAAATCCAGGTCCCTGTGCTAAAAGAAATCGCCAACAAACTCCACCAATGCTGCTACGGCTCGCGTCTGCAATTAAGATGAGACCCGTCTTGGCAATACAAACCAATCCTCTAGGTGCTCTCTGTCCGTAAATGGGCTGGTCAATGGCACAACAGTCACGATACATACCTTGCTCACCTTCGGGGTCGCAGCCTCTAGAAGGGCTGTGTAACCCTGCACAACAATTATGCTCCGTTTCGAATTGCTGTGAGGTGTTGCATTGAACCTGGAATCACCAGAAGATGAAACGTATTCGTTTATGAACGCGTTTTCGCTCATCTACCGACACAGCTTGGTCATAACCTCGCTCGTTCTCGAGCTTTTAATCAATCCACATAATTATCAAAGAGCCAGTTCCGCTTGTGGGCTGACTGCTATTGTGCAGTGCGCAATTGTTATTAAGATGGCCCGAGCCGGTGCATTCGGCATTTTGCGCACGATCCGCGGCCCAGGTACGGAGTACTGAGCCTGTACCTGCTTTTACCCCTGGCCAGATTACCATCTCGTCAACCCGTTATGTGCGTCCGTACCGTTTACAGATATTAACTGGCGAAAAGCCAGAGTCTCGTGACATTAGGTATTGACGGCTGGGGACCATCTGACGCCATTCGCCAGGGCCACAATCTTAATGTCAAACCAATAGGACTATGACTGTGAAATGGAGTATATTAATATCCATAACACGCAGTTGGCCAGTTCTCCTGACGGTTTAACCTTCCCACCTTAATGGGAGGTTCAGCTTCCAATGAATAATCCAGATACTGTTGAACTTACAGTCCCGTGCAACTATTCCAACAATAAGCCAACAATAAATATATATGATAGTACGGAGTACATAGATTCAATATATAGTAGTTGAAATACTCTGTACTAGATTGTTGTATAACTAAGTAACACTGCAGAGTATATAAAATGAGGAGTTCGTTATAATTTATATAATATATTATATAAAATGCCGACAGAAGAGAGACGATTGTCGGAACTTTCGCACGCCCACTGTACACTTGGATAGTGGCCTCAAAGCTCCAGGTCAAACACAGGCTGAATGTTTTTTGTCCCTTCGGAACAAGTTTACTCTTCAGTCCAAGATTGGGGCTGCTGCGTGGTCATCACGAATAACTTTTCAACTAACTTAGAGCATGGCTTAGTGTGACACACAATGCACCTTGATATGTATGATTATTGTTATCTAATCCATGTTCTGAAAAGGTTACTCAGTTACCGTGGTTCGCAACTGAAATGGCTTACAAGTGAAACCAGATGATCTCATACCTCCGCTACAGACTCAAAAACGAACTGTGGCTGATGGGTATAGCACAGCCACATACAGCAGCCACATCGTTGCTGAGGTAAGCGCGTGAGTAGCCCCTCCTCGCATCTGTAGCGGCCACACACGAAAATCGAAAAATTCAACCCAAGTGCCTGCCTTGCAAACACCATCACGAGTGCCGGTCGATATCTCAGCTTACTCCCCACCGGCTGATCGATCTCGGATCATCAATATCAAATCCTCCTCTCTTAGTCAAGTTATATCTAGAGGAGGTTGCCCAGCATGGTATGTGAATACCTTCCTTTGTCCCCTCGGCCGCGAGTCGAGCCCTATCTATATCGCAACTTTACCCCTCCTCCACGCTATATCCGTCATGATGTTAACTTGAAGTTTCTTATAGCCTCCTCCGCCGCATCAAAAGCCCGAAAATGTCCTAAAGAGGGCTCACGAACTCATCGGCGTCGGCCAGGCCTCCGCGGCCTTGACCTTGCTGCATGAGCACATCACCAACAAGCGCTCCCGAAATGTCCCCATCATGTCGCTGGAGCCCGTGATGCTCCTCCTCGTTGAACTTTCCGTCGAGCAAAAGAAGGGCAAGCTTGCCAAGGATGCTCTTTACCAGTACAAAAATATCTCTCAGAACACAAATATTGCTACCATCGAGGTGCGTGCATTCGTCCCGGTTCTGACCGGGCCGCATATTGTCATTGAGATATTTCGATACTAACATATTCACTACAGTTGGTTTTGAAGAAGTTCATCGAGCTCGCTGTCGAGAAGGTTACCGCCGCCCAGCAAAAGGCCGACGAGGTTCAGGAGAGCATTGACGCTACTGCCGGCACCTCCAACGTCGACGATCTTGAGGCCACCGAGACCCCAGAGTCAATCCTCCTCGCTACTGTCTCTGGTGAGCAGTCCCGAGACCGTACCGACCGAGCTATTGTCACCCCTTGGCTCAAGTTCCTCTGGGAGGCGTACCGAACTGTTCTCGACATTCTCCGAAACAATGCTCGCCTCGAGATTCTCTACCAGAGCACCGCTACTCAGGCCTTCGACTTTTGCCTCAAGTACACTCGCAAGACCGAGTTCCGCCGTCTCTGTGAGCTGCTCCGCAACCATGTCCAGACCGCCGCCAAGTACTCTTCTCAGATGCACGCTATCAACCTGAGCGACCCTGATACCCTTCAGCGACATCTTGAGACCCGCTTCCAGCAGCTTAACGTTGCTGTTGAGCTCGAGCTCTGGCAGGAGGCTTTCCGAAGTGTTGAGGACGTCCACACTCTACTCAACCTTAGCAAGCGACCTCCTAAGAATGTCATGATGGCCAACTACTACGAGAAGCTTACCCGAATTTTCCTTGTCGGCGAGAACTACCTCTTCCATGCTGCTGCTTGGTCCAAGTACTACACCCTTCTCCGCCAGTCCTCCGTGCTGGTTGCCAGTGGCCAGAGCAAGAAGTCTGATAACCCACCTACGTCTGATGCCGAGCTCCAGAAGGCCGCATCTTTCGTTGTGCTTTCTGCTCTCGCCATCCCCGTCATCAGCACTTCCCGATCGCGTGGTGCTATGGTCGACTTCGACGAGGCCAGAAAGAACAAGAACTCCCGCCTGACTCACCTCCTTGGCATGTCTCAGGCTCCTACTCGCTCCAAGCTCTTCCGGGATGCCCTTTCCAAGTCTCTCCTCCAGCGCGCCCGTCCCGAGATTCGGGACCTTTACGAGATCCTTGAGGTTGACTTCCACCCTCTGTCCATTTGCCAGAAGATCTCTCCTATCCTGACCAAGATCGGTGCCGATGCTGAGATGGAGAAGTACATTCTCCCTCTCCAGCAGGTTATCCTTACTCGTCTATTCCAGCAGCTTTCCCAGGTCTACGAAACAGTTGACCTGTCTTTCGTTGAGAGCCTGGCACAGTTCCCTGAACCTTACCAGGTTACCCGTGGAACTATCGAGAAGTTCATCATGAACGGTAACAAGAAGGGTGACCTTTCTGTCCGCATGGCTCACGCCACTGGTGTCTTGAGCTTCGATAACGACGTGTTCTCTTCTTCCAAGGCTAGTCACAGCGGATCATCTGCCGGCTCTGCCGAGTCTGAGACTGGCACTGTCCAACGCCTTCAGAGCACCCCCTCTGAGATTGTTCGCTCGCAGCTCACTCGCCTTGCTAAGTCTCTTTACACTACCTGCCACTATGTTGATCCCAGCTTCAACAAGGGCCGCATTGAGGCTCGTGAGGCTGCTCTCGCCCGCGCCAAGGCCGGCGCTGAGCAGGAGCATCTGGATGTTCTTTCACGAAAGGATCTTATCCAGAAGCGCAAGGAGGCTGCTTCTGAAATACAGGCCAAGAAGGAGAAGGAGAATGCTCGCCAGAAGAGACTCCGTGAGCAAGCTCTTCAGGAGGCTGAGGATACGCGACTTGCCAATGAGCAAAAGGAACGCGAAGCCAAGCGCCTCAAGGCTGAGCGTGACCGCGTCCGTAAGGAGGAACTCAAGAAGCAGATCGCAGAACTCAACATTGGTGACAAGTCTCTCGACGTCGATTTGGAGGATCTTGACAACCTTGATAGCAACCGATTGCGTGCTATGAAGCTGGCTCAGCTAGAACGTGAGAAGAACGACGTTAACGAGCGCCTTCGCATTACCGGCAAGCGTCACGATCATCTTGAACGTGCCTTCCGTCAGGAGGAGGCCAAGAAGTTGTCCGGGGACTACGCCAAGCAGGTCGAAGAAGACCGCAAGATCTACGACACTGTTAAGGCTCAGAAACTTAAGGATGCTGAGCTGAAGCACAAGGAGAGTGTGGAGCTCAAGCACAGACTTAGCCGCCTGGTGCCTCAATACGAGGAGTTCCGTGACTCTCTGCACGAGCGTCGTCGTGATGAGTTTGAGAAGCGCCGTCGTGATGCTGAGCGAGAGCTCGAGAAGCAGATTACCCAGCGCAAGAAGGAGGTCCGCGATCGACGTCTTCGTGAGAAGCGTGAGCATGAAGAGAAGGAGCGTGAACTTCGCCAAGCCGAAGAGGCTGCAGCCCGCGAGAAGGAGGAGCAGCGAATTCGCGATGAGGCTCGTAAGGAGGAACTCGCCAAGCTCAAGGAGCAGCGCGAGAAGGAGCGTCAAGAGATGTTGGAGAAGGCTGCCCTTCAGCAGCGACGCGAAGAGGAGGCTCTGGCCCGCCGCAAGGCAGAGAAGGCCCAACCTGCCGGCTTCTCTCGCGGACCGGAGCGCACAGAGTCATCCGAGGCTCGGAGACCAGTCTTTGGTGCTGGCAAGTGGCGAGAACGTGAGGCTGCTAACCGTGAGGGTGGTGAGACTCCTCCTCCTCCCTCTTCCCGAGCACCCCCTCCCGAGAGATCCGATTCCAACGACCGACCTTCTGGAGCTCCTCCCCGACTTGCCCTCTCTGGTGGCAAGCCCAGCTGGCGAGAGCGTGAGGCTGCCAAGCAAGCCGGTGGCAGCGGAGCCGATACTGGGTCTTCGACTCCTCCCCCTCGCTTTGCGCCTCGTGGCGGTGCGCCGCCCATGGACCGAAGCGGTTCTGGCACTGGCGAGGAGGATCGAAAGCAGTCTCCTGCTCCTTCTGGGGAGTCTCAGCCTCCGGCACGAACAGCCGGCAAGTGGGTTCCTCCTCACATGAGGAAGTAAGCGAGCGGATAGGTACGGCATTTGCGATTCATGGCGTTATGGGTTTGCTTGCTTGTAGGAAAAGTAGTAGTAGTCCTTATGAATCAACACAAGATGGCTCAGCGCATACAAGCACCATGTTACAACCGTTTTTTCGTTGGTCCGGCTCATTGGTTATCTGAGTGCACAAGATAGATAATGAGGTAGACGAATGATGACTTCTTACAGTATTGATCAGAGAAATCAAGTGCCGCAAATGCCTAGTGCAGTTGCTATTAGTTTGCATTCCTTGTACCTGGGCATGTTTTTCTTAGTGGCAGATGTGGCCATCAAGTTTGAAGGTTGACGGGTAGTGCAAACGATTTTGCTCGGGCCAGGTAGTAAGTCGAGTCACTGACTGATCGCGTTGCAATGTTACATCGATCGTCATAGGTTCGGGAGTGATGCAGTATATAAGTTCAAACACGTTATTCATGAGTCGGCTGTCGCCTTGGCTTCGTCATGGGCTGTTGTGTCAAAGTGCGAGCTTGAGGCGAAGGACGGCAGAGAAGTATCCAGAGAGGCAGCTTGTTAGTTATCTCTCCTTGATTAACCTCATCGGTCTCGATGCCAAATGGCTTCAGAAATAGGCTTCTCGCCATGAGACTAAAGTTGGGATGTGTTACATATTGAGAGTTTGGTTCCTGGATCACCATGGCCGTTTAGCAAACCTCAACGGTTCATTCTGAAACTGTGAGGCTATGGACGAGACCGGTCTTTCGAAGAGATCAGCAGCCTTTACGGAGTGGTCATGAGACTGAGTTTGAAGATTATCAACAAAGCTGATCGGATGATAACAAGTGAGGATAAAGCAAGCGGTAGTGGCACTTCTGTGAGGCGTTTTACTTTGTTTCCCTGTCGTATCAATGGAATGATGATCATCCGCCAGCTTAGTATGTAGAATCAGATTGGACCTATAATAAATCAGATTGGTTTTGGAGTAAACAGCCAGTGACCCTATTGGATAAATTATCCGATACACTCGTAGACGGCCCATTTCGTGATTTGGTGATGTTGAATTACTTTTACCCTGAAGTCCGTGTAAGTGAAAGGTCACGTGCATTTGAGCCTCTAAGAACGACCTCACCTCTACATCACGATTTCCACTCGACAACGACCACAACAATTCCGTCAAGCTTTGATTTCCAGAACAGGAAAAGCTACAGCAATAAATTCCTCATGTGGCTCATTGACTAAACAAAGTTGTGCACAGAAAACGCCAAACTAAGTCTATTCGATATGCTTCAATCTTGACCAGATCCGGCGATCAAGGATACCGGCCAAGCCGGACCTCAGCCATCTAGATCTTCACGGGATGGGCCTTCGGGCGATGGATTATGGATCATTTTCCAGTTTAATGTTTGTCAGAGCAAGAGTAGCATCCTGACGAAGGTCCATTGTGTTATTGTATCAATAGGACCCAGCAAGTGCTGAGTCCACAATGAAAGATCTCACTAACCAAAGACATGCCAGTCCAGAGTCAAGATGGAACTAACGTGGTGTTGGTAGTTTGCTGCGGACCCAGTCCAAAGATAGTTGCCCTATTGAGGAATTTGGAATATGGTCATGTTGCAGATCCGAGTTTGTGTCCCAGGAAGTCGGTATTGTTTACAGAAACTGGCAAAGATCTTCTCTCTTCTCGAAGCTATCAAGATACCTCGCCACTATTCTGTGGACCGTTTGCTATAACTCTACTACAGCGTTTTGTCTTTGCATCTTTACTCGCGGTTAATGTGACCGCAAACCAAGACAGCCCTGCGTATGTTCCAATATCATATCACTTACACTGGTGATAGAGAAGTCGGTTGTCGATCCGTTCGGCCTCGCCTTGCGATTCTAGTTGCTTGATACGGCACAGAGATCTTTTGGCGTACCTGCGTCAGCCGCTGCAGGTACAGACGGGGCCCTGCAGGAACCCAAGGACGCCTCTGAAGCCATTCCTAAAGCCGACAACCATCGGGCACGTCTGGACTCTTGGCGTCTCCACGTGTTTCGAGCTTCACATCTGAACTTTGTCCATCTTTCCCACTCTGTCTGAATCATCCTCTCGAGCCTCCCCACCTCTCGCTTGTTCGGTTAGTACCAGCAACTCGGACCACCATACAGAACAGATCTTGCCCACTTGCTGGCCTCCACCTGACTTGACGAAGAGGCACTTACCTATCCAGCGTTTGCTGGATAGTCTCGCCCCCAGTGGAGTTGACCTGAAGGCTACGAAACTCGAGTTGGGAGTGCGCTGTATGCTGGGCGTTTTGTGGCGTCTGTCTACAGCCCCTGGCTTAGAAAAAAGTGATTCTAGCTCTACCATGTAGCGGGTTCATCGGCCTCCGGAGGTGTTTTCGGTCACCACGATGCTATTGAGGATATTGTACTATGGTATTGGTATTGTGGATGAGGACGGGGCTTCCGGTTCCTGGGTCTATGGTTGGTATGACTGTATGTTGGTGACTTGCTTGAGAGGCAAAGAGGATTTGTGTTGATGGTGATGGAATCGACATGAAGAATAAATACCTTCGATCTCCCCATCCTAAAGTCTTTTCTTCTCATCATCCAACAACAGCTTCTCAGCAATCAGATCGCCCTCACACTCTCTTCTTTCAACCCTACACTCTCTTTACTTGCCCTTGGGCTTCACTCTCTTTAAACACCAAAGACTGCTTGCAACGTCGTCGAGACGCCTGATACTGGATATCACAAACACCAACAACCTCGACAACTAACTGCAACTCTCGATCCCTTCGTTTGATAACAACATCATGCTCTCGCTTCGAAACATTGTCGCTGGAGCGGCCCTTGCCTTTGCTGGCATCGCGCAGGCCACCCACATCGAATACCCACCCTGCCTTGATCCCTTCCAGCCGTACGTCGCCTCAGGTTGCTACCAGGATGGTGTTGCAGGCGGCAATGGCGGCGCTCTCATCTATCGCTCCGGTCTGAACCAGTTCAACATGACTGTCGAGAAGTGTGTTGCCGAGTGCAAGGGCAACGGCTTCCGATACGCTGGTCTCAAGTACTACGGTGTCTGCTACTGCGGCTCTACTGTCGCTGGTGCCCAGCTTACTGATGATCAGTGCAGCTATCCATGCTCTGGCGATAGCACTCAGCTTTGTGGCAACGACAACGCCTTGAACATCTGGCAGGATCCCACCTTCAAGACCGTCAACCTCGGTGGAGTTGTCACCAACCTCCCAGGAACCGTCCAGTCCATTGCCGGGTACAAGCCCAACGGTTGCTACACTGACAACTCCAGCAAGGGCCGTGCTCTGACCTGGCCTATGGACATTGATGGCTCCAAGATGACCCCCACCACATGCTTGACTGCTTGCGCCGACCAGGGTTTCCCTCTCGCTGGCCTTGAGTACGGTGGTGAGTGCTACTGTGGTAACGTATTGGCCAACGACACTGTGAAGGCCGATACTGGTGACTGCAACGTCGCCTGTAACGGTGACAAGAGCTTGCTGTGTGGTGGAGGCAGCCGCCTGAGTGTTTACATCTCTATGGACTTGCTGTCTCTTCAGCCTTGTGGTTGGTCGCCAAGCAACTCTGCGTCCTCCTCTCTGCTGTCTTCTACCTCCACCACTTCTGCTTCCACCTCTTCTGCCTCGGGTGCTGGTAGCTCTACCACCACTTCAAGCGTCTCCTCTGCCAGCTCCGTCTCTAGCTCTATCTCCACCTTGAGCACTGCTACCAGCAACACAAACTATCTCCCTCCTGGTCCTTCCAACCCTTCCTCCACTGGTGGAAACAGTCAGTCTACCACAAACAACCCTCCCGGACCTTCCAACCCTTCTTCTACCGGTGGAAATGGTCAGTCCAGCAGCACAAGCAACCCTCCTGGACCCTCCAACCCTTCCTCCACTGGCGGAAACGTTCAGTCTACTACAAACAACCCCCCTGGTCCTTCCAACCCTTCCACCACAATGACAACTTCTTCCACCACCACCAGCAGTGCTCCCATGTGCACTTCTACAGTTGTCGTCCCCAACACCTGCGAGTACAAGTGCGGTAACTGGTGTGCTCCCTCTGTCCCCGACTTCCAGGATCAGAACAGTTGCCAAACCGCCTACAACAACTGTGCCAAGAACATCGCCTCTTGCTTCCAGAACGCTGGCTGGCCCGGTGCTCTCAACTGCTTCGACTTCTCCAAGTGGTGTGACGGTGTTCAGGGCTACTGTGCCTCTTCTTGCTCTCGTGGTCGCAGCTGCAGCAAGGCTGGATGCTTCAAGGGTAACAACCCTTCCGGCGGTAACAATGTCAAGACTACCACCAGCGTTTACCCTTGTGCTGCTACCAGCACTTCCAGCACTGCTACTGTTCCTTCCACCTCTTGTGCTCCTCAGCCTACCAACATCTGCCAGCAGCCTAGCTCCGGCATCTGGGGCTACGGTCCTGGCAACCCCGTCGGTGGTATTGAGCTGCCTCTTGTTGCCTGCAACGACTTGAAGAACGACTTCTCTCAGAACCCCTTCAAGCTCTACACCGACACCAACTCAAACTCTTGCTCTTCTTACCGCCGCAACCAGCAGTCCGGTGCCTGTGCTGACGCTTGCAAGGCTCAGTACAACTCTTGCCTCGGCACCTACGTCCAGAGCTGCAAGAAGCTCAACACCCGCAGTGACAGCAGCAACTACTTCGACAAGCGTTCGCACTCTCACTTCCACAAGCGCTCTCTCGAGAAGTCTGGCATCGAGCCCCGATTCTTCAACTTGTTCGGTAACGATCAGTGGCAGACTGCTCAGAACAAGTGCGCCATCCAGTACGCCGACTGCCTCTACGAGAACAGGAATGTCTACTTCAGCAACCGCTGCCAGAACTTCGGCAGTGGTATCTAAAGAACGCGCACAATAAGAAAACGGAGTTTTTGGAGATTGGTGGTCAAAAGTGGAGGTGCTGCTGGGATTTGGTTATGGGACTGGTTTGGAATGTATTTGGATTTGATTTTGGATTTGATGTTTGGTCTGCATTCTTTAGGATGGTTTGGTGTTTCTTGTTTCCATACACACTCGCTTAGTTACTTCAGACTGTCATTCGCTATATAGAAGCTGTATTGTTTTGACACTTCCACGTCCTCCATCACTGTGAACTGTGAACTGTGAACAATTTTGGTAATGAAACCCGATAATAGCATCTGATATGGTTTTCCTCGAATAATCGAACGAGTACACCAATGCAATGTCCTCATAGTCGCGATCAAAGCACTTCAGCAGAGAAAACAATGGGGTTTTTTGTTGAACGCGGTGAAGTCTTTCTAAACTATTAAACAGTTTAACAAACAGTAAATAAACTCGTGTGAGCAATATGTCTGTTTATGAGATTGACTTTCTGACGCTTGATTGTGTCTGGAACCACTGGGGGACAAACATGTTCACCAACTGCTTCATGGATAAAGGAGGAATGTTTTTGGCTTCTCATTACTTCTTATTAAGGCAGCTCCTCAGAGCTTTAGTTGTTCGGATCATTATACCATACTATCATCTTTTATTATGTCATGAGCTGCGGCATGTCTATACGGCTATAGGGTAAGCTACAACGACCTGCGTCTTACACCTGTTTGTCTACTTCTGTTGTTGGGGTGTTCAGCAAGTCACGTCTTTTTAATAATATTGAGTTTGTAAGTTTACCTACGAGTTGTGTTGAAAATAGTTTGATAATTCAGGGCAAACATGTTGGTCTGTTTGGGTTGAGTCGTTTGAAAAACCAACTGACGTCTTGATCGAGAAAGAATCCATGCCATACACGAAACTCCAAGTCTTGCTGACGGTTTACTAACTCATAAAAGTTGACCTAAGTGTCTACTAAGCTGTATTGAAATCCATGCTCATCAACACCCGACGTTGGATATGAAGTTAATTCTCCCATTGAATCACAGTGCAAATGGCCATCACATTAGCCCCACAAACGCCCGCGCACACTGTACAAAACATGCCAGCGTTTGACGTATTTTAACACATGCTTATCAACATCAACGTCAACCCCTGCCCTTATCTCGACTCTCAAGAGCAAAAGGTGCAAAACATAAAAAAAAACATGAAGGAATTGCTTTCAGAGTCAATTGACCTTGTGTCAAATCTGACACCAGCCCAATGGTGTCAAGCCTTCTTCGCCCTTTCGACGACTATCGTTATTGTTATCCAAGCTCTTCCACAAGATATCCGCAGCGCATTGATGGACTATGGCGCACGAAGGCCCAACGACGGAACGCACGGCAAAAAGCAGGAGGATGAGAGAAAACAAAGCCTTTCAGGGTTGATATCTTTTCTAAAGAATCTGACAGAATATGGGCAAGTGCCTCATTCGTGGTTTTTGCACTTCTATATCATCTCGGTTTTCTTGTCTGGCTTTTGGGCGTGGCAGTATGTTACGAAAGGAGCAGTGTTGACAACAATCGCTACGTGGCAGGATCGAGCTGGTGGACCATCGATGAGTCTGGAGCAAGTCTTTGTAGCCTGGCTGTTGATGGCGCTGCAAGGTTCGAGGCGGCTTTACGAGAGCTTATATATATTCAAGCCCGGGTCGTCACCTATGTGGTTTGTTCACTGGGCATTGGGTGTTGCATTCTACACAACAATAAGCCTCACTGTCTGGATCGAGGGCTCTAGTATGTTACAAGGTTACAACGTCTGACTACAGTAGAAACTGACAAGTCATAGGCGCAGTATTGGCATCTTGGGACTCCCCTAATCAGTCTCTTCAAATCCCCCCTAGGCTGTCATCAGCTTTCGCGTTGTATGCCGTGGGATATATCAAACAAAACCAATGCCACAGACATTTGGCGAGCCTCAAAAAGTACACGCTCCCCAGTGAGGGATGGTTCAGATACCTGGTCTGCCCACACTATACTGCCGAATGCCTTGTATATCTAGCTATTGCCTGGATAGCCGCGCCCCCGGGCCAACTCCTCAACAAAAGCGTCTTAAGCGCCGTTGCGTTTGTGGCCGTGAACCTGGGCGCTACGGCAAAGGGTACCAAGGCTTGGTATGCCAATAAGTTTGGCGCAGATAAGGTGGCCGATAGGTGGATCATGATCCCGCCTGTCTACTAGCTCGGGCGAAGTACCGGAGTTCATCGCTTGAGAAACATGCCGAGCTTGTTTGCAAGCTTTGATACCTGAAGAACATCTCGATATGTCAAGCTTGTGCGGGTTTGGCGAACACTGCGGCCACTCGTGTATGCATCAGGGGAACGAAGGAGATCCCAGTTAGCGACGGTATCTGCACTCAGGTCGATGTCCTCTTCGATATCGGCAATGCCGTGTAGATAGTCGGTATACAACTCGTCAGTCGTGACGAGCAAACTACGGGGTTCCTGGAGGATCCTCCAAGCAGGTTCAGTATCGAGGGCACCATCGTCCTTGCTGCGATGCAGATTCAGGCACAAGCTGGCCCCAAGGCTCACCGTGCACACGACAGGCCAATACGCAGCACCATCCTATATAGGATGAGCATTCAGTGGGAGAAAACATGCATCACATGATGTGCACTCAACTTATGCGGCATGATGCCGATACCGGGTGGATACTCGTTGATGAGAACATGGTTGGGTTTCTTGTGAGGACTCTTGTCAAATACATTTCCAGTTTCAGAGTCTTGCGTTTGAAGTGACAGTAGACGAGAAATGACGGGCTCTTGAAGCCAGGCAGGCAGAGGAGCGTCAAGGAGTTTGTTATTGACAAGATCTGAAGGCCATGCTTGAAGACGTCGTTTTGTAAGCTGTTTCCATCTCGGTTTGGGTGCACTGGATATCTGGAAGACAGAGGTGAGTGACTAATCAAGCGTGCTGTGTTTTATAAGCACACACTTTGTCTAGGATGGTTTGCTCTTCTTCCTCGGTTATGAAGTTTGGGATATAGTACGCCGTTTGAGGGAGAGTAGCAATTCTAGCATGCTCCAGTGAAGATGGAAGTAAGATGCCTCTGGCTTTCTCGACGCCAGGCAAGGCAGAATCTGTTGCTTCTGTCATGATGTTGTCGTGAGTTTAATACAACAAAAACAAAGTACATGCGCAGCGTGGACCTTGGCAGTTTGATCAGCTGCTTGTCTTGTCTCTCGCACGTTGGAAGTTTGATAGTGGGCAGTCAGGCAGTGCTTGGGCCAAGATCAGCAAATGCATGGAATTGTGAAGTGCTGGTAGTGGGGATGGTTAGAAATTGTTAGTGGCTGGGTGCTAAGGTACTTGGAGTTAAATATGGGGAGAGGGGGAAATTGACTAGGACTTTGCAGGAGGTACCTTGAGGTTGTGTACCAAGGTATTGCAGTACCTCAGTGAGCCTCGTAAAACATAAATAGTGAGTACAGTATAGACTAGGTAGGCTGAGACATGTGTAATCCCTGCATGAATATAGACATTCATGGTAGTTTCAGTGAGCTTCGGTATTAAAGTAGCGATTGAGAACTTAAGCAATTATCGTGTAATTAATGTAAACATGGTCAAGCTTAAAAATGAGGCAATCGTGTTATAGTCTCCTGGTCATCTCCAGCTTCAACAACGGGCCTAGGGGGAGGGTTCAGGTGGCCACCAAAGCCCACTATGGGTAGCACTAATCCTAGCCAAGGTTTCATTTGGGTACTGGAGACGGGACTCTTATCGTGAAGATATGAAAATGGTCTATAGATACGGATATCAACATAAACACGAGCAAATGAATACCAAGACTCACACCACGCACAGACTTAATAGACATGTCACACGCTATAAGATAAAATAAAAACAACCTGTCTTTTCCTTTTCATGCTCAAATTGAAACCAATCGTTTCTGGCCGCTGATTCGTCCAAAAGTGCGGTCAAATGCTTTATGTGCGACCGTACCGCAATCGCCCTAGCCTAGGTAGCCTTCAGACCCGGACACACTAAAAGACAGTACGAATCAAGGACATTACCACCCAATTAGATCATTGCTTTGAGCCTGGGGGGCCTTGCTCGAATTGAGTAGAGCCTTGGTTGGCTTTCTTCCTTTCCTTCTCTCACGCTACCTTACCTTGTTCCTTTTGCTCTCCATCGCCTTTTGCTCTCACTCTCGCTCTCGCTCTCCCTCTTACGTCTCGTCTCGACTTGGGTAAAGGCCCGTAGACGATTCTCCATCCTCAATTCGCAATTACCACCACCCCCAAGCCCAAACCCAAACCCAAAACAAGGTTTACACTCTCAAACCGGTCGCGATTGTCGATTCTCCGTTGTCACCTATTCTCTTTCTCTTCCTCAACATTAAGTTAACCTCCAACATCGTTAACGCCTCCGACCGCCCGCTTTCTTGACATCGACTTTCCAGCCTCTCCAATCAACTCAATTTTCTGTCCTTTCGCGTAGCCCTGGTTTTTTCGCCCCCATTTCGACTCTGATCCGGCTTGCTTCATCGCCTCCTACGATTTCGCTGTCTTTGTCGCGCCCACCGCGTTGCTTTCCCCTTTCAGCCAAGGACACAGACATCGACACTCGCGCGACTTCATCGCCCTGTCAACTCCCGTTTTTAACATCATCACCAGAATGGTGGTAGTCGCTAGTCGTCCTCGCAGGTAAATGTCATGGATGCGCAGAATGCTGCCCAGTCCGACCAGACGAGGCCTGCTGGCGACTCCCCTCAGCGGCCTGACTCAAAACCCGATCTCTCAAAGTCGACACCGCCGCCAGTAAGCCCTAAGCCATCTGAGCCCCTTGACAAGGAAAAGAATAAGGACAAAGATGTTCGTCGAAATCCGAATTCCTCATCCGCAATCGACCAAGATGCTTCCGAAGGTCGCGATTCTGATGCCGAAACCATCGTATTGCCAGGCAAAGATGGCCACTCCCCGTCAAAGGCTCGAAAGGTAAGACAGGAGGATAGAAGCGACGGCGATGGTGATGCTGAAGTCGACAACGATGGCGACGATGGACCAAAATCATCGATTAAAGCTGCTGGATATCGCCCTCCAGAGTTTGAAAAGCAGGCATCATCGATCCATGCCCGTGGCGACCCTATCAAGAAGAAACGCATGTCGGCTCACCTCGATCGCGAAAGGTTGTCACGCGGTAAAGATGCGGCAGCCTCAAGCGGTTTAAGCTCTGCGCCCACGTCTCCGCCGCATCACAGGCAACAGCACCGCCGTCGCTTTGCCGATGATACTCATTCGTCTTCTGACTCTGAACATTCTCACCCTCGAGCAATAAAGCCACTGCGCGAAAAGTTAAAGTCAAGTGAGAACACGTTGCTGCACAAGCGAAAAAGTCTCAAAGCTGAGTCCGACGACGAAGGCGAGGGTCGCAAGATCAGGCGACAGCGAACAACAAGTGCTAGCATCGATTCAACTCGCTTGCAGAGGGAAAACAAACCTCTCTCAGCAACGTCACATTATGACTCTCAAAACCGATCCATCTCCCCACAGTCTCGATCTCACAGAAGGAGTGCTTCCTCCCAGCTACCTTCCTACTCTTCCAACGGCCTCGGCCTGAAAAAGAGGCGACTACCGCCGCCACTGCACTCAACCGATTACCACTCTGACGATTCATCTGCCAGCGGCAGCCCCCACCCTCGAAGTTCCAAGCTCCGAAGCTTGGCAACGCCTGCCGCCGACACAAATGCCTCTCCTGCTAGAATGGCCCCTCACAAAAAGCACCTCGACGCTCACGGTCAAACCTTCCTAGCCCGCGCCTGCGCACGAGGTGAGTATGAGGGGGCCAAAACGCGCCTGACAGAGAGACCTGAGGACTTGAATGTAGCCGATTACGCCGGAAACACGCCACTACAGATTGCAGCTATTAATGGTTGCGAAGACATTGTTAAACTCTTGATCGAAGCTGGATGCAATTTGGACTGTGTCAATTACGATAAAGATACGCCACTGCTCGATGCAGTCGACAACGGCCATTTGGGCGTCGTGAAACTATTGCTAGATGCCGGTGTAAACCCCCGAAAAGCCAACGTAAATGGCGAAGAGCCCGTCGACCGGGTGAGTGACGACACGGACAACGCAGAAGAGATCCGAGCTGCTCTTTTGGCCGCCAGGAAGCGAGCAGGGGACCGAAGGCGCACCTCAGAAGAACACCACTCGCACCAAGATCAAGATCCTAGGGACTCGCACGCACCAGATAGCCCACGCCGATCACCGGCTACAAATTCTGGATCTGGGCGAAGAACAGGAACTGTACGTGCAACGAAGACACGCAACGACTTGCTATATATGCCCCTCGACGAGAAAACACTTCGTCAGGCTGCAGGCCGAGGAGATGAGGAAACTGTCGCTCGCATCCTACAGGTAAAGGAGGGATATAATGACCCCGAATCCATGGTAGCAGCGGCAAGAGGCGGTCATGATCTGGTAATCCAGTTACTTCTTGGATTAGGAGGCGCGAATCCTGATCCGCGACCAATTGTCAGCACCCAACCAGAGTTTGCAACTCCAATTTTGGCAGCGATTGGGCAAGAGAACATCAAGGTGGTAGAGTTACTTTTGGAACAGGCTGGCTTCGATCCCACTCGGAGATACAGAGGCGAAACATACTACGAGATTGCCCGACATCGGGCCGGTCCAAATTGGAAGGATGAGGAACACATGTTGAAGAACGCCTACGACGAGTACAAGAGAAGCCACAAGGACTCAGCCAAAACGAAATCACCTAACCGGCGTGAACGGGACCAAGAACGTGGCGATCGTGAAGATCGAGAAACCAAACGCCCATTCCGAACCAAGTTGAAGGAAAAGGAAAAGGACGAAGCTCGTCAGCACAAACGGAATATGTCGAGTCCTGAGCCGAAGAAGAAATCGACCAATTCGAAGCTCACAAGCCCCAGAGAGAAGCGGAGATCTGACTCTTTCACGAACCTTAATGATGAGAGTGTAAAACGTGGCCCTGGACGTCCCCGGAAAGAAGACCGCGTCCCATCTATCAACATTTCAGACCGAGAATTATCCCCAACTCTGTCTCACAAGCAACTCAAAGTCAAGCACGTAGACTCAGACGCTGCTGGTGTCTCTTCTGAAGGAGAAACTGTCAAGCCTCGCAGGAAGCTTGTTTCTAAGGGCGAACTTCGAGGAGAACGAGAGCGGCAACGACGCGCCAGTATGGCGTCGAATGCTTCGTCCCTCAAAGATCCCCCGACTAGCCCCCATGAGCCAAGACATGAGGAATCGGTTGACAAGCATGAGAAGCACGACAAGCACGAGAAGAACAGGGTCGAGAAACTTTCCGAAAAGTACCATGATCGAACAAAAGCCATCAAAAGGGATGAATCTCGGGATCGCTTGTCGGTGTCTGGCGACGGAGCAACTAAAAGGCATCGTGCTAGCATCACACCCGATCGACCAAGTAATGGCGATAAGGATGACAGCGAGGTTCCACCGAAACGACGACGACTGGAAAGTGAAGCGAAAGAAAAACGCCCAAAACAGCCATTGTCTTCCGATGAAAGGCCTCGCAAGTCCAGCAGCCTCCAAGATCCCTCCAAGTTACTGTCCAAATCGAACCACAAGAAGCACGACGACGACAAGCGCGAAAAGCGTGCCAATCCCCATCGTGCCGATGCTGAACGAGCCAACAGCGCCGAGAAACAGATCCACGTTAAGTCAGAGGAGACTGATGTGGAAATGAGGGACGCCGACTCTATCAAGGTCGTATCTGAGCCGGAACCACAAGCAGCTCGAGGCAAAGACTTGAGAGAGGCCAAGGAAGCCGAACAGGAGAAGCAACGGCAAGCCGAAATCGAGGAGGCCAAGAAGAAGGAAGAGTTGCGGAAGAAGGAGGAAGCGCGCAGGAAAGAAGAAGAGCGTAAGCGGGTCGAGGCCGACGCAGCGAAAAAGCGCGAAGAGGAAGAATCCCGGAAGAAAGCGGAGGAAGAAGAGAAGAAGCGTCAGGAGCATGCAGCCGAAAAGGATAGAATTCGAAAGGAGCAAGAAGAGCGTGAAGTCCAACGCAAACGCAAGGATGAAGAAGAGCGTCAACGGCGAGAAGAGGAAGAGAAACAGCGACGTGAAGCTGAAGAAAAGGTGCGCCGGGAGGAGGAAGAGAAGCAGCGCGTCGAAGCAGAAAAGAAAAAGCAGCGCGAGGAAGAGGAAGAACAGAGACAGCGTGAGGAAGAGGAGAGGCTGCGCCGCGAGCAACTCGAGCGGGAGGCAGCCGAGGAAATCCGACGTCAACGTGAAGAAGAGGAGCGGAAAGAGCGTGAGCGGCGAGAACGTGCACATCGTGAGGATCAAGAACGCAAACGAGCTGCACGTGAAGCCGAACAGCGACGATTACGCGAGGAGCAGGAACGTAACCGCCTCGACAAACTGCCACCTCTTCTACGATGGTTCGACGCATGTCCAAACCCCAAGCTTCCTTTCCTTGCAGAGAAATTTCAGCAGTTCCACGGCTGCCGATATGACACAATCCGACAAGAGGCCAATGGCACGCCCGAGGGTCGCGAGCTATGGGTGCTCAACACTCATGCAGCTATACTCCTTGGCGAGAAAGACCTTGAACTTTCTAGATGTAAGTCCCCTGGGCATACTACCAAGATAACTGTTCACTAACTGTTTTGTAGACACGGCTTGGGAACGGGCTCCTGTCAGTCAACTGGCCAAGTTGTCCCTTTGGCGTGTAGAGTGGCCGCTGTACTCTCTCCTTGGCCACAATGTTCGGGATCTCGGCCGTCAACTGCCTGGATGTTACGGTGATGAGGACCCCTCGGAATTGGATTTTCAAACAAAGAACCGACTCAGAGAGGAGGCTTGGGAGAAATTCCGCAACCTGGACATGTTCTTCGTCAAGGTAAATACTCCAACATATTACAGCAGATGAGGGACTTGAAGCTAACGAATTCCTAGACGTCGGATCTGTTGTACACAATTCCTAACATCCCGCATCTTCGCAATATCCAGCTCTCGGTCGAATACCGTGAACTCCTGGAGACGGAAGCAGAAAGCATGCGGTGGGGATTAGGTTCTTCAAAATGGAAGCAAGATCCAGGTGCTGCTCGCTACCAGGGATTTTCCCCCCGGTGCAAACATTATCTTAACGGAGCTCTCGTGGGAGAAGACATGCCTCAACCCGCGCAAACAAGCTGCACACCATTCCCAGAGAGAAAAGTGCCTCGGCGCGGGCTGGTACAGGTGTACCCAGACGATCCGGAGTATAATCGAATCTGCATGGAACAAGGACTGGAACATCTTGTCAATGGGCATCTCAGCCCACCTCTGGTTAATGGCATTCATTCATCTCCAATCAGCCAAAAGTCAATGGCTTCAGGAGGGCCTCGTACAAATGGGTTCATCAAAGTCTTGACACCCGGGTCGACGGCCGAGAGCTTAACGACATCAGTTGCTGGACACGAGACACTCCCAAATGGCATCAATGGAAATATGAATGGAAACTCCAACCACTAATACGATTGAGTCTTGAACATATGGCCTGGCACATCTTGTTACATTATTGCGTTGAGTTTTCTTTGTTAGCATCATGATCATGGATGGCGCAGGTGCAAATCAGGGCTATGCTATATGGTATGGTTTACCACTTTTACTCACAATGGGAGCTGGTGGCTAGTAGACGGCAGGGGGGTTTATTCACGACAGTTGGATCAGAGACACAACATAGGCCTCATCAAGTAGCTACGGTCACGAAGTAGAAGGTTGCTTGGATGATCACTTTAAGATTAGCGGATGACGCTGGAGGCTACGCAAGGTGTTTTGCGTGATTGATTATGAGGAAGCATGACTGATGTCTCTAGAGAAGCAACAGAGGCTGATGGCAGCCTTGCATGAAGTGGGCAAACCAAATCGTGCTCACTGTATTTGAGTATAACAATTAACAATTAACGAGTCACCAAAAAACAACAAAAACCTTGGATCCTTTACAATATGATATGAATCCCAGGATCCCTCAAAATAAAGCGTTCAGGTGAGCTAGAAATCTGATTGGCTGTAAAAGAATTAAACTGGCTGACGTCAAGGTCTTGTGGGGCGCTGTAAAAAATTGCCCCGCCATCTTGACTTCAACCCACGCATTCACGCTTTCTTTGCAATTTATCACCAAAAGTGCCTTTGACCACGAATTGGGCCACGAACCCGAGATCTGAGGCCAGACATACCCGAATTTTGACTCGAAACAGCTGCTGCAACCGCAAGCGTAACCGCAATCATGGCGACCACGGTGGACAAGGTTTGTAGTTGCTCCCACCATCAGACTGTTCCCTGGAACAAGTTTGCTAACCCCAGTCACCCACCAGATCAAAGATATTGAGGCCGAAGTACGTGATATCCCAGCCAAGCCCTGCCTCCCTCGACATACTCGGAGATTACGATGCCGATATTCAACAATCGACGATGGGGGGGATTCTTTGCTGTGCGAATAAACCGGGTGCGGTTCTAACTTGTGTTACCAGATGGCCAAAACCCAAAAGAACAAGGCGACGTCGTTCCATCTGGGTCAGCTCAAGGCCAAGCTGGCCAAGCTCAAGCGCGAGCTCTTGACTCCCACAGGTGGAGGTGGCGGCGGCGGTGCTGGTTTCGATGTGGCCAGGACGGGTGTCGCCAGTATTGGCTTCATCGGTTTCCCCTCGGTGGGCAAGAGTACGCTCATGAGCCATCTGACGGGACAACACTCGGAGGCTGCCGCGTACGAATTCACCACCCTGACATCTGTGCCTGGTCAAGTTGTCTACAACGGTTAGTGTTCTGTGATATCCTTTCCTCCTCCACTCTGTCTAGTGGGTGCGACCGTTTTGGTCCATGGCGGCTTGATGCCCAATCCCACCAGCGAACGACTCCCTTGTGCGCCAAACATCGAGGCTGACCTGCATTTCCCCAGGCGCTCCCTTGCAGATGATTGACCTTCCCGGTATCATTGAGGGTGCCAAGGATGGCCGCGGTAGAGGTCGGCAGGTTATCGCGGTCGCGAAGACGTGCCATCTGATCTTCATTGTGCTCGACGTGAATAAGCCTCTGACGGATAAGCGGGTGATCGAGTCGGAACTCGAGGGTTTTGGAATCCGCATCAACAAGTCACCCCCCAACATCACTTTCAGGAAGAAGGACAAGGGTGGCCTCAATATCACCAGCACAGTACCCCTGACCCATATCGATCATGGCGAGATCAAAGCTGTAATGAGCGAATACCGCATCAACTCTGCGGATATCACTATCCGATGCGACGCTACTGTGGATGACCTGATTGACGTTCTCGAGGCAAAGAGCCGAAGGTAAGGCTACTGAAACTGTGGCAAACATGTGTACTTGTGAAGTCGAAAAGAACGCCATTTGCTGACGCATCGACTTCTTAGTTACATTCCCGTGGTTTATTGCCTAAACAAGATCGACTCAATCAGCATCGAGGAGCTAGATCTCCTGTATCGAATTCCCAATGCGGTTCCTATCAGCTCTGAGCACGGATGGAACATTGACGAGCTGATGGAACTCATGTGGGAGAAGCTTAACCTTGTTCGAGTGTACACAAAGCCCAAGGGCAAGCAGCCTGATTACTCTCAGCCTGTCGTGCTCCGAAGCACACGCTGCACTGTTGAAGATTTCGTAAGTCGAGCCAGTCCTATGTGGCGCCGTTTTGCTTCTTCACGCGGAGCCTCATCTCCAAAACAATACCAAACTGGGAATTCTGGATTGCTGACTTAATTGGCATGTAGTGTAACGCCATTCACCGAAGTATTACGGAGGTTTTCAAGACAGCCATCGTGTACGGCAAGTCTGTCAAGCATCAGCCTCAACGCGTTGGCTTGTCTCATGAACTAAGTGACGAGGATGTTGGTAGGTTGCCCCGGAGGCCCCGACAACGACCCTGAATCCTAGCAGCAGCCTAAAGACGGATTGAGAGGGAAGGATGAACAACCCAGGCCGTACTTGAGCTTGATCTACCCGATGCAGTCGGGATCTTGCTTCACTGACCGGCCAGGGCGCTCAATCCCCCAATCCCAGCATCATCCGTTGGGGCTAAACTGCCAGGGTCACGTTGTACTAAGCTCGCGGTGACGCTAACTATTGTAACAGTAACCATTGTCAAGCGATGAAGAGAAAACATGCGGAGATTGAAGGGGACGATCCCACGGCAACGCCAGAGGTTTGGTGAGCTGGATAGCTTGAATTGCTACTTCGCATCAGATTGTTACCACAAGCCATTGCCACCCAACAACTTGCGACGACTCTGGCCCAACTCCGAGTGGCGGATGAGGATAAAGAGGAGGAAACCACGCATGGGATGGGATGGAATGAGCTGTCAATTACGGAGTACAACAGGGTCACTAAGGACAGGGCTGACTGACACTGGATGCACGGCTACGAGAACGTCTGGCTTACAAAAGGTATCGACTTGGCTCTGCCAGGCACATCAAACGATCGGCACAATAGTTTCCGGGGGAAGTCAGAAGTGGCGTGCACACTCACAGAGCAGGCTCATGGGTTAGAGCAGGGGAAAGAAAATTTATGTCAACGGCAGACGATGATGTGCAAGGGACGGGCAGGATTTTAAGATGAAGATGGAGAGTAGGACGGAACGGACGGGGTTTACACGGGAGCCTGTGTTTGGGCTGGCTTCCGAGATGAAGAAAAAGCAACGCAGCGTAGCTCGCGTAGCGCAACGTATTATCAGCCAGGAGAGACAGACAACTCGGCAGTTTAGTGTAGTCGACTGTTGCTCTGTGCGAGAAGAATTGCATTCAATCAATTTGTTCAAAGTTCAACGTCTAGTTCAAAATGCATCAAGTGCAACTGACCGGAGTAATGTCATGACGGATGCAACATCTTGGCAGACTGGACATTTTTCCCGCGCGTCTGAAAGAAGTGTTGACCGATCGGAGATATTTCCAAGAAGAAGCCACAAGTCCAGGTGTGTAAGATATGCACTATTACAAGTTGAGAGAGAGAGCTCTTAGCCTTTTTGTAGGTGTATTATGATAGATAACATTGTTAACATTGCCTACATCCATGATCCATCATCCAGTGCGCGCAAAGTGACATTCACAAAAGATCAAGACGCCACCATCTGATGTCGACATTAAGCAGCGCGCAACTGCAACTGCAACTGCAACTACAACTGCACCTGCAACCGTGCAACGGCATGCAGTGGTAGAGTGGTTCGACCTGCATAAAGTAGCCGAGGGCCTCTAGGGCCTCTTGATCAGCGACCGACTCGTGGGATGCAGGGCCCAGGGATTGCAATCTACGAATCAGATTGTGCGATGGATCTTGGCCTTGCATCGGGGCGCTTAAAGAGACGAGAGAGAGGTCTTTGACCTAAGGTGGTGTTTTAGGGCTTTTCCTATTTTGATCAATCAATCGTACCATGGTGAGAAGAGTATCCGTACTTACTTTGAATGGTATCTGTAGAGGCTTCTGAGCATGAAACAAATGTTGGATCAGCCAAGGGAATAAGTATAAACTTTAAGAAGATTTAAGGAATTAATACTTACTCGAGGAGGCCCGTGTATTTTGCTTTATTGCATTGGATATTATAACATCCATGTTACAGTAGCATCTTTTTTGGTGCTGTATCCGTACTGTAGCTACTCCGTACATGTTCAACATGCATCGCTAGAGCTAGGTCCCGTTCCGTCCACACCCCGGGCTAACTAACTCATGTACAGTTCAGTAGGTGCAGGAGTATCCACCCCGACCCTTTTGATGACGGCGGCCGGGCGGTAACAGACGCATCGTGAAAGGCGGAGAGGGCTAGGAGGGCAAGCCTCTAAGCTCTTTGGCGAGAAAAACGTCCCGAAGCCCACCTCACGTTAGGCTCAAACGAGGTTAGGGTTAGCGAGAAGCGAGAAGCGCAGGGCCAGGCCGCCAGGGCCAGGGGTGGTAAAGTCATCAGCAGCAGGGAAGACAAGAGAGTGAGTGAGTACTCCTCGACCAACAGCAATAGCGGTCTTTGGTCAATTAATTGTAGGCGAGGATACGGTCTCCACAGGATAACCACAGGATCAGGATACAGCATAATTACAGTACATACATATGCATGGTGTTAGTATACGACAGCGGCAGTAGCAGCAGCAGCAGTAGGTAGAGTGGCCGCAGGCAAGGAAAAGAAAGGGCTCTTTGCCATTGAATTACTGCGTCCAAGATGGGTCAAAGATGTTGCAAATAACATAATTGACTTATATCAAAGCTGAATATTAAAATATCTGCTCTATAACGTTAATTTGCTTTGTGCATCCACGGCACGGCTCGTCGGAAGACGGGACAAGGTCCAACAAATCCTAGATAAGGTTGATCCCGCTAGAACAGAACATAGTACTCCGTAGCAAACACATTAATAATGACTCCAACATGTCGCAACTATTCACACTAGATAAGTACAGCATATGCATGTATATATGCTTGTATTATCAGCATCCCGCCATTATTAGTGATCACTATGGATGGGATGGGATAGCTGCACCGCTGAAGAGATCTCAATCGGGGGCAGCGCAAGGGGTACAGTACGGAGTAGATGGCGCCTAAAAACACGGGAGAACAACAAGGAAACCCCCCCTTGTTCACTCAGTTCACTGGCATCGACCCTGGCAGCGCTTGATTAGCAACCATTGACCATACGTAGGCCTTTGCTCATCGAGGAGGAGGAGGAGGAATATCGAGGCAGACTCGAGAGCGATTGGACAATCTCGGCCACTTACATGCAGTTTTTTACACCAGGCGTTTAGGATACGATACGATACGATCCCCAATTACAACCATGTCATTTTCCGAGGGTGCTCTAGATTCTGAGCTGCTCCTGGGTGGCTCTACTCTGTATGTACTAGATCAATTGGAAGTCCTTCTTTCTCAAACGCACCGGCATGATGTCGCTGTCATGAGATAGATCGTGCCCGCGCTCGCCCGCCATCCTTCTCGTCATGATCTTCCACCTTGGAAGGCCTCGTTTTTTTCTACCCCGTCTGTTTATGGTTAAGCTCTGTACAGGGGCACATGAGGCCTAGAATTAATTTCTTTGCGACGGGAGCCCAGATCCAGGCAAGTACCATCAGTACCTCGAGTTGTACCTACCTACCCGACCTCAGGTAGGCTTTCGCACCTACCTACCTGAATATCGGGAAGATCCTTCAGGTGCAGCAACAAGTGCCGTGAAAAGCTCCTTCCTGTCGTCTCCTTGATATTCGATATTCAAGTCCCATACTAATTAGGCTTGGGCCGACGACCAAAATATCGGGTCTATTTTTCTTTTTCTTTTTACACCGTCAACCTACCATTATCATCTCAATGTGCCAAAGACGGACCGCCCCAAAGCAACGCGGAGCAAAAGCGAAGCAAACATACAGACACCATCAAAATTGCATTCGACCTAATGAAGTCGGCGCCAGGGATCCTGATAATCTAGCCAACTGGATCAACACCCGGACGACGGATTGGACCGTCTATGGCGCGCCACAACTTATCCCCCTCACTTTCTCTTCCTCTTCCTCTGTCTGCACTCTGCACTCTGCAGTCTGCCCATCATCCATGTACCCATTCGCCGCATTGCACTTTTCTACCTACTGTACAGGATCAATAAAGACAGACAAACATTGAAATACTATGGGTACTTGCTGCCCAATGGCAAAATCCCTGGGCAAGTCATGATGGTGGCTGCATGTCCATTGATTGAACCCTCCGGAAATTACGCTAACCGTCCAGCCACGGGGATGATCCCCCATCCCGACTTTGTTGCTTCGACATCAAACATGGAGAAATGAAAATGCTACTTGAGCAACAACCTTCCAATTTGCAACCTACCATCGGTCGCTCGGAAAAGGAACACCGATGTAAGAGAAAAATAAAACATGCCCAAGCCCAAGCCCAAGCCCAAGCTGCGACATGGGGAGGCATGTCAAGGATGTCAGACATGGATGCTGATGGGATGGACTAGGGGCGGAATGGCAACTGGCCATGCTGCCATGGGCGGCAGGGCGGCGGCTGTCAAACTGGCTCCAGAAAGGCCCGTCCCACTAGCCTGCCTCTTTGTCGATATGCCCTGGCAAGCCCCAGTTCTACCTTGCTCAGAGTAGCGGTAGATCTTCGTCTCTCATCCACAGACGAGCCATGGCAAGCACGACAAGGCACCGAGATGTTACTGGGCGCGGTACCCGTGCGCTGCATCAATGTCCCTTCATGATCAGGATGCATAGCTTCGAATCTTTGACCCACCGCCATTCCAGTTGCGGCATCCCGAGCACCATGTCATCATGGTGATGAGAAGGGTGTGAGCGAGGGCGGGGGTCGATAATAATGGTGTTAGCCTTTGATATGATGACTTCTCGTTCGCATAAAGCAAAGCAACACTGAAACTGTCGTCAGCATGAACTAAACTACAATCAATACGATAAAACGATAAGAGAGCATCACCAACGGACTTCACAATGACCATCACACCCGATCAAAGATGAGCTAAACATGCATCTCACCATCTTCCATTGATCTGTCACACATCAGATAACTCAAAAGTTTACCATGAGACGGACCACGTGCGCCGGTCTGTTGTAGACTGAAATAGCCACCACATTCTTCGTCTTGGCCAGGCCTTTGGCTGCAAGCTACGTTGTGCCATAGTTATCTACACGGGCTACTATGCTCGTTTGCACTAGACTCTGCCTGGTGAATCAGTTTGCCAGCATCACTCAATGGCCTCGGCCTGACGAACAATTCAATAGACAAGGATGCCTGTATGAAACTTCGGGGGTTCATCCAAGTCTCTTTTCGTCAATGAAGAAGACCCTTCAGCGACCTGAGGCACTTGCTTCACGCGAGCTATGGCTGTGACATCCTGGGACCACGAGGCAAGCAAGCAAGACGAGGCGAAGAGGCACGACAGGCAAGGGAGAAGCCATGGCTAGTTGGGGCATGGCAGATGAGGGACAAGGCTGAGCGAATCAAACCGCCAAAGCCTTGTTCATCGGTCCCTCCCTTCTCTCACCCCATTTTCCCATCTCCGCCTGCCTTCCCGTTGAGACAGGTCTGAGCTCCGGATCTTGCTTTCCGGTCGGGCTTTGACCTAGCAGTGCGCCGTGTATCAGAACATGATGCTCAACAAGGAAAGAAGAAGGAGTATCAATGAAAGAGAGAGAGAGAGAGAACAGGCCGCGGGCTGGGCCGTTCGAGGCTGAAGCTGAATGACTGTTGTGTCTAGGGCAATAAGCTGAATTAACATCCTCATAACCACCCATGCTTCGGTGTCATTTTCACCTTTCGGCTATGGAGTAAATTCCAAGGTTAAAATGTCGACTTACTCGCGGTTGGTGATAGTCATCCTTGATCACTGGAGGTTTCTTTCCCTCAAGCACCAGGGTCTTCAGGATCCCTGTCTTGAAAAGTGGCCGGGCATGCCGTTACCAGTGCCATTGCTGCACACTCTGTATCTCATCCGTGACCCATCAGTCGATCTGACTTTGGGCCATATCAAGTCCCTGCTGCCGATGTCCCGTCCTGGATTGGGCATTATACTAAAGGCAGCATCTTTAATATTACCATTACAATTTTGGGCTCCTAGGCCAAGGCCAGTCCAGGTTCTGTCTGGGGAGGATCTGGGTCAACAGGTGACCAGCCCACCATCGAGTGGACTCCTTTCGGGAGAACTGGCTGGCCTATGACAGCTCTCCTTCGACCATCTCCAGTTTAAACCCAGCCTAGTCAGCCATTGCCCGTCGAATTGCATGGGTTTTTGGCGCGCCGCGCTTTCCAGATTAGAGAGAGATACCCTATGAAAGCTGCAAGTTGACGATTTCCAGATGGACTATCTTTCTAGCCTAGGCGCGACATTTTCTTCCTTCTCCTCTCATCAGAAGTCAGCAGTGGACACTGCAATGGCACGCCCCATCTTCTGACCTCATTCTCATGGGCTCTGAGCCATGCCATTGCACAATCATCCCAAGTGAAGGCCCGGTCTCCTAGGATGGGAATGAGGGACTGACAGGTCCGAATACAAGATCAGCCATCAAAGTGGTTCTTCCGGAAAAGTAATCTAAGCAGCAAAATCAGGAATACGAAGAAACCCTATTGCTAGGGTAGGGACAACACGGCGGGAGATGAGTCTTTTTGTCTTATCCGTCGTCTCCTTCGCTCGTCGCGTTGCTTCCTCCGCTTCTCCTACCGCTGATCAGAAAGAAGCTTGTGTCTTTGGAATAGTGGTTTGAAGTATGATGCGCTCCTTTCTTGAGACAGCTCGCACCTATCAGGCGGCCGCGGGCCAGGGGTTTTGTGCCTACCCACGCCTTCTTCCAACGGCTGACGATTCTCTTGCTTTTCCCAACCCGGCGATGGCCTGGCCAGGATCAACGACAAGAAGAAGTCTCGGCTGAGAGCTCCATAGCACTGCACCCTAGCTCACCGGTCTATCTCCGAACCCGAAGGCGTCCATCCTATTACCTCATGAGCGTGTCCTCTATCGTTCTCTGACCCTGATCAATCTGCCGCGCTTGTTGGCGGGTGAGTACGGAGTATGCGTGCTTGTGATGAATGTTGTGAGTGAGCCTTTGTCTTGCCTACTCGCGTGCGAGGTCTTGCGAAGAGCGTTGAAGGTCTTGTCATACCCTATCTGAGCCACTCTCCGTCTTTATCAGCTTCATCCACACCTAAGCACATTTGTCCACACACTTAGACGACCTCTTAAGGATTCATCAGTTGTCTAGGAGAGCACTCTGGCTTTTACCCACTACCCTCCCACACGCACACCACACTCCTTGATCGCTCATGATTACAGTGCACACCCCTCCCCCCCCCTTGTGAGAAAACCCCCACACCCTCGCCGGTATTCCTCGTGCGTGCTGCATATGTATATGGAGAAGGTCGACCTCTGGGGGCTCATCTTTACATATGTCGCGATGAGAATGGCTTTAGGTCTCGCTTGTTTGCACTACACTACACTACACTGCACATCTTGAAAACGATATACTCCTCAACGGTCTGGCCTCGTGCTGGAACGTCCGCCTCAAGTTCGTGGTCCACCTTCGAAACTTTGTCTTGACACTTCCGTCCGGATCGAGCTACTGGCGGTCCTATCTGGTCACTGTTACTGTCCTCCCGCCCGTCCACCCTCCACCAACTCAATCCGTTCCTGTCTTGCTCTGCCTCGTTTGCCCTGAGACGGACTTGCAGTCTCCGCAATTTCCACGAGCTCAACGAGGAAAAAGCAAGTAAAAGAAACTTCCGCCGTGTCTCAGTTTGGCGAGCTTGCGCGTTGAAAGACAAGTTGTTTCCCCTCATCGAGAAAAGGTTCAGACAGTGGAACTGGCTCGAGACTCAAAGGTCAACCTCTCTACAACCTAACAAGCTCTAAGCTCCACTGCCCCGTTGTTGAGTTCTTACGTTACTTGTGTTTCTGTGTTGGATTGTGTAAAAGGTTTGCTGCAAGACACTTACATCGTCTAACGAAGTACTAAGTGCTCTCAGCTTGTGCAAGGACTTTTAAGATCAACAGCAAAGCGAGTGTGGATCACCTCCGTTTTGCACTTTTAGGAACCAGTTCGGATAAGACCATGCATCTCTTCATCTATCGGTGTCAAACGTGAGAACAATCACACCAACTTATTTTGTTCCCCAGCTACGTTTCCAACTTCTGGGAACTCGACCTGGCCACGCCCACCGCACCGATATACGTCTCAGCCTCCAAAAGTTCTTGAAGGCGAGGCTCTGTTGGCTGTCAGCCAAATTCTAACGTTCTTACTCCTCAATCCAGTGTTAGCTGGACGATACACGCAGTCATGAATAACGTCAACGGGACATCTACAATGGGACAGGATAACACCATGACCCAAAGTAATGGATACGGGAGCGATGCTTGGACTAGCATGAGTCCTTACAGCCAGAGCCCATATAGTGCCAGCCCATTGACAGAATATCCATCCTTTGGTGCCTTTGTCAACCACGGATTGCCATCGGAATCAATGAATCGGATGCCTCCACCACAAACACATCAAATGATACAACCTGCACCTCCAATGGCACATCATCAACTTCCTCTGTTGAATACCACTTGGCCGAGCCAATTGACGAATCCGGCCCCTGCACAGAGCTATTCGGCACCACCACTGTCAATGACACCTGCAACCAGCGCACCGCCCGTGGAACCCCCTAGGTTGCCGACACAGCACGAGAAATCGAGGAAGACCCTTACTACGGAACAGAAGAGGGCCATGTGTCAGTTCCACGAGGATAACCCTGGTACTCGACAGGCCGATATTGGAGCCCGGTTCGGCGTTGAGAGAAGGTAGGCACTTTGGAACCGAAGTCACATTTCGCCATTGGGGATCTGACATTATTATAACAGCACGGTTTCAAAGGTTTTAAGACACAAAGATCAGTATTTGAAACGAGACCAGGAGCCCGAAAATGCTGCGGTAAAGCGTGGTAAGGGTAAGCATCCTGATTTCGACCGGACACTTAGCAACTACGTCAGGAGACAACAACAACGAGGGTTCCAAGTTAGCGACGAGGAAATCATGGAACAAGCGAGACTATTTGCCCATGCTAGTGGAAACCAAGAGGGCGTTCTCAACAACCTAAACAGCAGCTGGTTGCAGAAGTTCAAGCAAAAGCATGGCATTGGTGCAGGCAAGCTGATGCGAAGGGCTTCCGAAGCCAATATCCCTGATAGTGCAAGATTATCGACACTTGTCACCAAGTCGAGCGACATGTCGCCGTCACCAACAGGACAGCTTTCACCGCTTTCTGGAAGTCGGAGCGACGAGGACGGCCCTATTGATGGCATCGACTTTGACTTTAGCTACAAGCACCCGGAATCACAATCGACTACATCCCTTTCCAGTGACTTCCGAGATAACACGGGGTCGTCTTTCTCGGCTGGCACAATGAGTCCAACAGGAACATTCAATTTCTCCCCTGATCCCAATGTGGGAGGCTTTCCCATGGATCAACTTCGAGGTACCGATTTTCAACACCGAGAGAAAAGAAGTAACACATTCCCGTCCCTCAACATCGACTATGTGAATCAAGTCTCGTCTTCGACGGAGCCCATGACTCCTCGTCATCCTCCGTCATCAACCGCGCCGTCCTCGGCTTTAGAATCGCCTCAGCATGAACTACAAGCGCCCTTTGGCATCGATACCAACGTCAATTCGCCGCCCCCAATGCTACGCCGTAGCAGCAGTAACTCAAGTTTAAATCGTGTCACGGTAGCAACGGGTGCATCGTCATCAACGCCCCTTGACTCGTCTCCAGTCTCGCCGTCTCAGGAGGACGCTCGTCGAGCAGCACAGACACTGCTCAATTACATCCAGACAGCGGGCACTTTTGATTCCAACGATTATTTATCAGTTGTTCAGCTGACTAAAAAGCTCAAGATCCATCAAGGTCGACCTTCCATTGGGGGGCTATCACGTATTCCTGAAGGAGATGTTGAAGCACCTGTTGTTCTATCGGCTAAGATGGAATCGGCCTGAAACATCATTCTACCGACATCGTTTTTCTTGTGTTTCTTTTTCTTATTTATGTCTTAGCACCTGAGTTTATTTCCTAAGGGAGATTTCGAGAAGACACGTGGAAGCATATAGTGCTAGGATCGAGACCAACATGGGTCGCCAACCTGCTCACGCGGGGGACAGGTCTCTAGCATTCATACCTGACGGCACTGGCCGCTAGCTAAACTGTCTGTTGGATGTTCATAACATCTACAACAGCTTTTTGGTTTGCATTATAAAAACAGAAAACCCACATTACAGGAACGGACCTTTTCTATACTCGATACCACCACCGAAGACTTTATCTTCCGCTCACGCGAACGCGAACATTTACATATAACAATCGTCCACACGAACCTACGAGTACAAATTTGCTCGCCTGGAGCACGGGGTTGGAAAGAAGAGGCGAAGGATTAGAAAGAGGTGGAAAAGACGGAGGCCTAAGTATAGGACAGCAGAAGCACTATGAACCTCAAGGCAGAGCCCTCAGCAACAGCTTAAGGGGCAACGCAGTATCTTGCGTTGTCAATGTTTGTTTCCTTTTCTGAGCATGTTCTTTATTTTCCAAACGTATCTTTGATTTCTTTTGACTGCATTATGTGGCATCGACGCGGAGGGATTAATTATCTGCGCACACGCTCATTTCATTCAAATTCTTATCATTTCTTCTGTGCATTTCTGTTCAAAGACGAGAGGATATCTGCTGCAAGGCACGGCACGGCATGACATGGTACGGGGCATGAAGTGGGAAACGGTTTACGAAGCGTCTTTCTAAAGTCGCTATGCTATGGAGGCAAAGTAAGAAGACTCGATGAGGCTTTTCTTGAGTTATGGGAAAGGTGCTGGGTCGAGTGAGCGTGGCCTATAAGCGGCTCAGGGGTTTCTGTGATAGTCAGATGTCTGGCAGATGAGGACATCCCTGCTTTAGTTGAATGGGCGGCATTTGTGCATTTAAGAATGTCCTTGCTCTTTAACAACTTGCTCTAGTTCCATGTGAAGTGGCCTTCTTGGTGATTATATTAATGCATTAACAAAGGGGGTATCTTCAATCTAAAAGAGTGTTTACAAATCTCAATCAACCTAGTCTTTCCTCCCACAGCTCGGTCACGCCTTTCTCAGTAAGCTCGGGCATCAGTCTAGCAAGGACCAGCTCAAGAATGCTGTACATTAGATGCTTGTTGCAGTACTCATCGTCTAGCACAAGCAGTAGCCGCTCCATCTCATCCACAAGATCCTCATCGTCCGATGACTCGCCTTCGGCCTTCGTGCCTCGCCGCCATAAGCGACCGCCAAAGTAGAGCCTTCCCACACCCTTCGGTAGCAACCCCCAAAGCGACCTAGCGGCTCTGCGACGCAGGGCTTGCAGCTCGGCTTCAGAAGTTGGTGGGAACAGGGACGCCTTACCAGGGGCGTTATTGGGAAAGAGAACGCCGCGAAGGGTGCGAAGAAGAGGGGGCAGATTTGAAGGAGAGAAGAGAGAATTAATATGATGCGAGAGGAGCCTGTGAGAGAAAAGAATGGGTTAGCACATATTGGCTTTACTATGCGTTTGAAGTAGTGCAGCGTGGGGGGGTTAGTGATCGAAAACATTATATGCAGCAAGGGGCACATCAAGCGTAGGTACGTCGGTATAGCCGATGGGATGCGGTGCAGGCACAATGAGGAGCAAAACACAAGGCGAGACAAGCGACAAGGCTGCTGATGGCCCATTGGGTGCCAGCCTCTTTTGGGCTGGTGCATCAAGTGTGTGTGTGTGCATGTTGATCCTCCCATGTTGAATGCGGTAGATCAACTTGGGGCCAGGGGAAAGCCAGGCAAGTAGGGCTTGCAAGGTGCGGGGAAATATGTCGAGAGGCACATTCGGAGTCCATGTGTTATCTCATGCAGAAAGGAATGTGAGATTCCACATTACACAACAGACAAGCGGGTAGACCAGACAATGAGGCGTGGTTGAGTGTGGGTAACGTATCGTCACCAGATGCTTTCTGTTTTTACCCCCTCAACTTCAAGAATCGTGTAACATCCCCGCATAGAGGATGCAGACGCAATACCAAGAGCAAGAACAGTCGCCAGGTTGCAGCATGTCTTGGTTCTTTGGGAAGACGAGGCCGACCGGTCAATCCAACCCAACCCACCCCGGAAAAGTTTAAGAGAGTAAAGGACGGTGTCCTGTGGAGACTAGAATTTGAATCTTTCCACTCCAAGCCAGGATAACCTCTCGGGAACAACAAGAGTAATCGATGACAGGTGGCGCGGCACGGGGCGAGAGTCAATTCAAGCTCAGTGGTGCATCTTCAGAGGGCGGGTGATCCCTTCGGAGAAGCTGACATGGGCTGGGCGCGTAATCTCGACATTTTGCTGGATAAAAAGGTCTAGCTTGACGCAGCCTGTCAGGCAATCGGATGTCAAAGGCGGCGTTATGCTTTTCGATTGGCTGAGCTCGCAACTCCCGAGACCCATATCGATCAGGATCGAGACGCAAGAAAGTTGAAGATAAAAAGGCGTTGCCTTGGTTTTAATCATGTTGGTGTCGTAATTGTGGGTTGCAAGGGCGTGTATCGACAACGGATTATAATTCAACAACAAAGGGTATAGACGGCAAGGGCCGCTCCCAAGACGAAGCGGGCCGATTTATCATGCCGTCCCGTTTGAATATGTCATGTTCTGAAAGCTCACTGGAGCATCAGGAGGTCCAGTGACTCCGGACTCATGCGAGGTGAATGATGTCGGGTGACGCTGTAGGTGTGAGGAAGTGAAGAAAAAGACGCTCATATCTTACCTGTCAACAGGGCCATCATGGCCAGCGATTCGTCCAGGACCATTGACCGCGCCGTACTGTAAAAGTGACAGAAATCCATCGAGCCAAGGCATGCGCAAGCTCAGCTCGAGCAAATTTCCAAGGCATGTCCATACTCGACACGAAAGGATCGGCGCTTTCGTATAGTCGAGTGGCCTCGAGCTTGGTGAGCTGCTCGAGGACATGTCGTGATCCAGCAATGCTTCCTTTTCGTCTATGGGCGTGGTTCTAGCGGGAAGAGACGACGCCATGACTAGAGCAGTAGTGATGAAACGGAGTGATGCAACTACTAGCATCCCAAGCTGGATCACGCCGAGGAACATGGACCTTACGGACCAGGCGCGGCGACCCTTGACATCAAGCTTGGGTTCAGAAGATTCGTCTTGCTTTGCTAGTGCAACTGCCCCTTGCTCTTTCTTCTGTTGCAAAACCCTGGCCGTGATGCAGATTCCTTCATATAACATCCATGGCTGTGAGGCTTTATTGGCTATAACATTGCCTATGATGAGCTCGGAAAAGATTTGTTCGACTAGAGCCGTAAGACATGGATTCTCAAGATCTTCTGTAGGCAAGAGGATAGCAAGGACGCCTTGGACGAGTAATTGACGGTACAGAGCCTCGTTCTCCTTCTGGTCTGATATTGTGACCGGGTCATCTGGGTGAGGGACTGGCGCAAGGTGTGGAAGGGGGCACAAGGCATGGTATGCTTCTCGTGGATCTACCTGCACAGGTGGTCTCGCGATAGTGCTGTGAGATATTCGGTAGGCTAATCACTATTAGCGACGGCCAACGTAATAGAGTCGAGAAAGCTTACAAGTGATGTGCTTGTCCAGCAAGTCAGGTATCTCATCCAGGACCAAGCTTTCCAGGTCAACCTTGCGAAAGCGCTGCTCTAATGCTCGTGAACAGTGAGCGATGATGTGTAGAATCTCGGCTATGAAGTGCTCGTCTGTGGTGATTTTGCTATACCAGCTCTGAACAAACTCTCGCAGCACAATAGCAAGAATGGCGTACAGCTCAAGGTCAACATCGTTGCGACTAGTCAAAGGCGGAAGCAGCTCGTCAATGGGCACTTGCGCATCCCGGCTCTTATCCCCAAGCTGAGAAGCGCACAGCGTACGACGTATCAGAAGTGAAGTCGCGCGGTCGGACAAGGGGTCCGTGGTAGTAGGGCGTATAGGACGTCGCGAAGGCGATGCCACAGCGGCAGCGGCAGATGATGGTGGCTCAGTATCAAAGGCCACCGCCTTGCGTGGGGCCGGTGGACGGGCAGGAGGAACGGCCGGGGCCACAGGGGAAGTGGCGGTCATGGCCGGAGTGATCGGCGAGTCTCCGCTATCATGACCCGATCTTGGTCCTGGTCTCGGGGGCGGAGGAAGTTGGTGATGGCGAGTTGAAGTGAAGTTCGGTCTTGGGCTTTGAGGTTGGTTGAAGTTAAGTTAACAACAGGTCGCAGGGAAGGCCGCATGGTTAAGCTCCTGCCCGCGCATGGCACGGGTTGGCCCGTTGCCTGAACCGTGCGCTGCAGGCGCTGCAGACGCGGGGGGAAGGCTGCATGCATGAGCTACCTACCCATGACATGTACGGATACTGTACTGTAGGTACCTTGGCTTGCCGAGTAACGCCTAAAAACATTCCTCGCCTATCTAATAAGGTACAAACGCATGTCTTGGTTTTTATAGAGTTCACGCCACAATTACTCACTGCAATTAGTTGCGAAGACGTGCAAAGGCTAAAAGGCTGTTTCAGGAGATGTTCTTTTTCTGCTACCGCTGCTCCTCAGATAGTTCAAGGTAGGGCGGGATGCTTCCGGTGCTAATCTATCCATATACACAGCTAGCTATACTACAGATTCTGTACAATATAGGTACAAGGACCTCCTCTCTTGATATACTCAATATCTTTTCTACTCAGCAGCATTCCTGGTAGCCGTCTCATATCTGTAATGCGAAGTTAGCTTACTGTGGCTTGTCAGACAATTGATTGGAAATAGCATACCTCTTTCCACGGAACGCCCACACGCCCCAGTTACCACAGCTAACATCCTGGGGGTCCATGTCGTTCAAATCCCATCGAAGACTTCTGAAGACATTCTCACCAGGCTGTAAAAGGATATCAAATTCTCCCTTCGACTTCTTGTTGACCCACTCAACATCACGCTCCATGTCAAACTGAGTGTAGCCTGTGCTGATAATAGGAACCTTGGTCTCCAAGAGCAGGGGAAGAGTTTCCTCCCACTCGTGACTGCTGGCGGGGTGGCCCAGGCCTGGGTGAAAGAGCACGAAGCAGTCAAAGTAAGGATCGTATGGTGCAAAGTGCTGGGTCTGATGAAGTGTATGGTAGTAATCCACGATGGTGCTGATCTTCATCTTGTACCAAACACGGTCCTCTACCACAGCTCCAAAGGGGTTCGAGGGGGTCCTCTCCGGCAGTGGGAACTCGTCGTCACGGTTGGCCATGCTTTCGGGTCCTACAAAGATCAGGTGAAGTCGGGCCTCGGGGAACATGTGCGCCAGCTGTACCCAAGCAGGTCGTGGGAGAGACGACTCAGCGCGAGCTCCTAGAATAAAGACTCTGACGGCCGGAGCTTCGGGCTTGAGCTCACCAACACCGATTCCGCGACCGGACTTGGGAGGATGTAAGTTATATCGCAGTGCTTGTATCATAAATCAGCTCATGTGCTTTTCTTCAGATTAGTCACCAAAACTAACCGCTGAAACTCTTCAGTCCTTCTGTGGTCATCCGCTCTCCTGCCTTGATACTGTACGGGCTGAGTTCATGCAGAACGCTACCAATTGTTACAGGGTATGTCAGAAGGCGAGTAATCTGTCTCATCTGTCGATCCGAGTTAACAGCATCAAACTCTCGGGTATACATGAAAGTGTCCCAATTTGTCATGTTGATAGCTGCATGTTCCATTTGAAGATCAGGCAAGTTGCCCTCTTCGAATATTCGGCCAGATCGCAAATCGTGATCATCCTCATTAATCTGTCGGAGAGTATCGCAAACTTCCAAATGCTTTTCGTAATCGTCCATCCAGTGTTCCTCACAGCAGTAAACTGGTAGGCCACAATCCGGGCACTCAAAGTTCACATGTTCAGGAGGCTGTGTCCCTTCCGCAGCCTCAGTATCCTCTGGCTTCGGAGCAATGGTCGGGAGCTTCGTTTGCTGGTGATCGGGATGAGGGCAGTAAGCGTGCTGTCGCATGAATGCGGCTCGTTGTCGAAACTCGGGAACAGGCGACTTCGAAAACGGATGGAAGAGGTCATCTTGACTCAGGCGTAACGATGACGGAGATGACTTGTCCGTGGCAGCAGCGGTGGCTTCAGACTTGTTTTTAACAGTCGTAGAAAAGTCTCGGATCTTGTGCGCAGGGGCAGCTCGCTTCTGGTCCTTGACATTCGAGTGAACGCTTCGGACATGATGGGGTGATATCCTCATCCATGGCTTAGCTGCGGCTCCTGTCGTCAATTGCCTCCGAACAGTGGCAGAGCAGTGCCCGCAAATACTTGAGGCCGCTTTCCTCAGAGTTGGCTCCATCTTATTAACAAAAGAGCCGAATTTGGGACAAAAGCTGATCGTCCTGGCTTCTTCGGAAGGCCTGATGTCGCTGAAGTGGGATAATTCGAAGGAGCTCGGGCCACATTCTTCTGCGCCGCAAAATAATTCCTCCGATGCGCGCCAAACTTTTGACATGAAAGCTCGCTCGAGTTTCAAAAGCTCCAACCATCAGCTTCGACGCGACACAATCTGACCTGTATTTGTCTTTGAAGCCGCGCAGGCTCAACTGCGCCTAGCCGCAAACATGGCGACCACGTCGAACATGTTCTTGTACTCGCTGACGGTCCAACCGCCGACCAATGTCACGCAAGCGGTGCTTGGCCAGTTTGCAGGCACTCGAGAGCAGCTCATCATCACCGCTGCTGGCTCGCAGCTTTCACTGCTACGACCTGATCCGTCTCAGGGAAAGGTGATTACCCTTCTATCTCATGATGTCTTTGGCATCATCCGTTCTCTCGCCGCCTTCCGGTTAGCCGGGAGCAACAAGGGTAAGTCAATCCAAACCCCTTCTCAGGAAAATCACTTAGTGATATTCGAAAGCGATGCTATAGACGCGTCGACCACAGCGCCACCAAGAACTCGATGCCCTGTTGTAAGGAACCCAAGGCTAACAAATCTATCGCAGACTACTTGATTATTGCTTCCGACTCCGGTCGGATCACAATTATTGAGTATATCCCCGCTGAAAATCGCTTCCAGCGATTGCACCTCGAAACCTTCGGCAAGTCTGGTGTTCGAAGAGTTATCCCTGGTGAATATCTGGCTTGTGATCCAAAGGGCAGAGCATGCTTGATTGCCTCAACCGAGAAGAATAAGCTTGTTTATGTTCTCAACCGGAATTCACAAGCCGAGCTCACAATCTCATCGCCTCTGGAGGCTCACAAACCAGGTGTCCTCGTCATATCCATGGTCGCGCTTGATGTCGGCTACTCAAATCCCGTCTTCGCTGCGCTCGAGATTGACTATTCCGAGGTTGATCAGGACTCAACTGGCCAAGCGATGGAAGAGTTAGACACGCAGCTGGTGTATTACGAGCTTGATTTGGGACTCAACCACGTGGTTCGAAAGTGGTCAGATCCTGTTGACCCCACAGCCTCGATTCTGTTCCAGGTCCCTGGTGGTAACGATGGGCCGAGCGGTGTGCTTGTGTGCGGTGAGGAAAACATCACATACAGACACTCCAACCAAGAGGCATTCCGTGTTGCTATTCCACGTCGACGAGGCGCCACCGAAGACCCCAATCGCAAACGCTCAATCGTGTCTGGTATCATGCACAAGCTGAAAGGCAGTGCAGGTGCATTTTTCTTCCTATTACAAACGGATGATGGCGATCTCTTCAAGCTCTCAATAGATATGATTGAGGATGACGATGGCAATCCCACAGGAGAAGTCAAGAGACTCAGGATTAAGTATTTCGACACCGTTCCGGTCGCATCCAGTCTTTGCATTCTGAAGAGTGGATTTCTGTACCTTGCCACCCAGTTCGGCAACTACTCATTTTACCAATTTGAAAAACTTGGTGATGACGATGAAGAGCTTGAGTTCTACAGCGATGACTTCCCTGCAGACCCCAAGGCTGCCTACGAACCTGTCTACTTCCACCCTCGACCAACAGAAAACTTGGCCTTGGTTGAGAGCATCCCGGCTATGAATCCCTTATTGGATTGCAAGGTCGCGAACCTAACTGGGGAGGACGCACCTCAGATTTACACAATATGCGGCAATGGCCCTCGAAGTAGCTTCAGAATGCTCAAACACGGCTTGGAAGTTAATGAAATCGTGGCCTCTGAGTTGCCTGGAATCCCATCCGCTGTCTGGACCTTGAAGCTAAACCGATCGGAACAATATGACGCCTATATCGTCCTATCGTTCACCAACGGTACGCTGGTTCTTAGTATCGGGGAGACTGTTGAGGAAGTCAGCGACTCTGGTTTCCTCACAAGCGTCCCCACGCTAGCAGCCCAGCTTCTTGGTGACGATGGTTTGATTCAGGTTCATCCCAAGGGTATTCGACACGTCAGAAATGGTCATGTCAATGAATGGGCGGCGCCACAACATCGATCCATCGTTGCTGCTACGGCCAATGCTCACCAAGTTGCCGTTGCTCTTAGCTCTGGAGAGATAGTCTATTTTGAGATGGACGCTGATGGCTCGCTGGCCGAGTACGATGAGAAGAAGGAGATGTTTGGTACTGTCACATGCTTAAGCTTGGGCGACGTTCCTGAGGGACGATTGAGGAGTTCATTCCTGGCTGTCGGTTGCGATGATTGCACTGTTCGAATTCTGAGTCTAGACCCCGAATCAACCTTGGAAAACAAATCGGTGCAGGCTCTCACTGCTGCCCCAACGTCGCTAGCAATTATTGCTATGGAAGACTCCTCATCTGGTGGCTCTACACTCTATCTCCATATCGGCTTACACTCCGGTGTCTATCTCAGGACAGTTCTCGACGAGGTTACTGGCGAACTCACAGACACACGTCAAAAGTTCCTTGGACCGAAGGAAGTCAGACTATTCCAAGTTACGGTTCAGGGCAAGACTTGTGTTCTTGCTCTGAGCTCCAGGCCATGGCTTGGTTACGCAGATCCGATCACAAAAGGATTTGTCGTGACGCCTCTGAATTACGTTGACCTTGAATGGGGCTGGAATTTCAGCAGCGAGCAGTGCGAAGAAGGTATAGTCGGCATTCAAGGTCAATCATTACGGTACGCTACTTCTTTTTCTACCCCCTTCACTTTCGAGTTGCATATGATGAGAAAAGGAATCCTATGCCATGAGCAATGAGGCCTTATTACGCATTTTTTCCAATTGTTCCTACTGAAGCAACATATTTCTACAACATTCCTGTAGCATAACAAGGCGAGCCAAAAGCTAACACTCGCAGTATCTTCAATATCGACCGGCTCGGCGAGACATTGATTCAAAAATCAATTCCCTTGACTTATACTCCGAAGAAGCTTGTGAAGCACCCGGACCAGCCTCTCTTTTACACTATCGAGGCAGATAATAATACTCTACCGCCCGAACTACGGGCTCAGCTGTTGGCAGACCCTGGAGTTGTCAATGGCGATTCCAGAGTTCTTCCACCAGAAGACTTTGGCTATCCTAAGGGTACACGCCGTTGGGCATCTTGCATTAACGTAATTGATCCTCTGTCCGATGAAGGACAAGTCCTACAAACAATCGACTTGGAGAACAACGAAGCAGCTGTCAGCGCGGCTATCGTATCATTTTCCAGTCAGGACAATGAGAACTTCTTGGTTGTTGGTACTGGTAAAGACATGGTGGTCAACCCTCGAAGCTATTCTGAAGGTTATCTCCATATTTACCGATTCCAAGACGGAGGCCGAGAGCTTGAGTTTATTCACAAGACAAAGGTTGAAGAGCCGCCTCTGGCACTGCTGCCCTTCCAAGGCAGAGTGGCTGTTGCTGTCGGTACACAACTTCGTATATATGATTTGGGTATGCGGCAGATGCTTCGCAAATCTCAGGCCGAAGTGACAACACAACAGATCGTGTCACTGAATACACAGGGCAGTCGTATTGTTGTGGGTGACGTCCAACAGGGCGTTACCTACGTCGTATATAAGCCTGCTACCAACAAGCTCATCCCCTTTGTCGATGATACAATCGCAAGGTGGACCACATGCACAACCATGGTGGATTACGAGTCGGTAGCGGGTGGTGACAAGTTCGGAAACATGTTCATTGTCCGCTGCCCTGACAAGGCCAGTGAAGAGGCTGACGAAGAGCAATCTGGTCTGCATCTCATCAATGCGCGAGACTACCTCCATGGCACACCACACAGAGTGAGCTTGATGTGCCACTTCTATACACAGGACATACCCACAAGTATCACCAAGACAAGTCTGGTGGTCGGTGGACAAGAGATCTTGCTTTGGAGTGGTCTCATGGGCACCATCGGAGTTTTCATTCCATTTGTTAGCCGTGAAGATACCGATTTCTTCCAGAGCCTCGAGCAACATTTAAGGACCGAGGATCCCCCACTCGCCGGCCGAGATCATCTCATGTATAGAGGTTATTATGCTCCTGTCAAGGGAGTCATTGATGGCGATCTATGCGAAAGGTTCAATCTTTTGCCCAACGACAAGAAGCAGATGATTGCAGGCGAGCTGGACCGATCGGTCCGGGAAATTGAGAGGAAGATTTCTGTAAGTTGTTTCGCCAGTGTGCCATCTGAAGAAAGTGCTAATAAAGTTATAGGATATCCGCACACGGTCAGCGTTCTAATTAAAGAAAGGTGGTATCATTGATATCTCATGGAAGCTATTGTACAAAACTTGAAATGTTTAGGGATCTAGCGGCGTTAACGTACAGGGTCAAAAGCCCCTGGCTTGGGAGAAGATAGGTAGTCAGCGAACTGAAGAGCGTGTTGAGAACCCGCTAGGCGGTATGAACCATGAATCTAATATCCAATTCAAAGCTCAGTCAGAGTCCTCTCCAAAAAGGCCCCCGGTTCTTGTATTTGTCGGCCTTCTTCCCCTTGCCAGGAGCTGAATGTTCCTGCTCCCATTTCTCATCATCCAAGTATGCTGTGACGGCATTCTCAATATCATAGCCCGACTGTTCCAAGTACAGCACCGCAACGTCGTAGTCGGAGACCTTGCAGGATGTCATGAAGCGTCGAATCTTTCCCTTTCTCAGCTCTTCATCCTCGCCTTCGACAGGTCGTGGGGAGAGGCTGACGCCGCCCTTGTAGTATTCGCCTGGAATCAAAACTGTCCGTCTTCCGAGGAGCAAGTGGTCGCTGGTAATGTTGTTGCTTCGTCGCAGAGCATGGGCTGGTACGCCATATCTGAGAGATAAGGAGCTGACGCTGTCATAGCGATGGTCGAGGAAATGTAGAATATCGGGAGCATCCTCCTTCAAGGCGTCTTGTGCCAAAGCTGCCTTCTCATATTGAGCATCTTGGGTGGTTGAAGCTGCTGAATATGGTGGCGGCGCCCCCGAGATATGCGAACTTGACGACGGCAACGATGTATAAGCCGGCGGCTCTCTTAGACCCTGCGGGAGAGAAGAGGGCACCGTAGAGACTTGGCAGTATGGACAATAGTCTGCAAAACGCTCGTTTTTCTACCAGGAAATAATATCAGCTTCAACTGTAATCACACGAAAGATAACGACGCACATGGATACATTTGCCACAGATGATTCTCGAACAGCACGCAACTCGACGGTCTTGCGGAAGATACTGTTCCTCTTTGGTATATTCGGGCGCCGAAGAGAGGATGGTTGCGCACGTAGAGCAGGATTCCATGATTTCTTAGATATCTGCAAGTAAATGTCAAATGTAAATCGTTTATGTAGAGGTTTGGGAAACGTATTTGCAGGCAAATATTCCAACACTTGGAGGTTGCATGCCGATTGTGTCAAAGCCGTGGCTGTCCAATCACGTCATGATCATGGCTAGCGGCCTGTGAGGGCGCCACTGAAACGGATCATGGACGCTGCAACGCATCCGCATGACGGGATGCGATCATGGGAAGTAGAAGTACACTTTTTGCCAATAATTCAGTTCCATACTGTAAAGAATTATATAAGCAATGAATATACCCCTTGTGATTTTTTCTATTAGAACCTTTGTGTTTGACCTTGATATAAGGTCGGTTCGTCCAACTAAACGGTTCGCTTTATGTACCTGGAGCACATGCCTTGCGCGACCCTCAGTCTCAAATCTTCAACTCTAACTTTCAACCATTCAACAAGACAATCAATTCTCCCATTTCCAACATCGCACAACGCTCACACATAACTGAATACTCTCCTTTCAGCTCCAACCTGACATCCCGGATCAAGATACAGACGTCATGAGTAAACCAGGCTTGGCCTTTGGCCTCAACATCACCAAAAAGCCAGGCGCGTCGAAACCCGCTCCGCCAAAGCGAAGGCCCATGTTCGGCGACGATGATGACGAGTCTGATAATGATGGCGCCGGTGGTGAGGGAAAAGCAGAGGAGATTGGCGAGTTTGACGACTTCGGCAGCGTTCCAAAGACAAAAACTACTACCTCGAAACCGACCAAATCAAAGAATGGTCTCCCGATCCAGCCCCCGAAACTCAAGTCAAAGGGTCAACCAAACACGATGTTTGGCGATCTCTCCAGCTCTCTTAGTTCTCGAAAGAACGCCGAAGCTGCCGCCGAAGTTGATGCCAGCGTCTACGAGTACGATTCTGTCTACGATTCGCTCAAGCCCAAGAAACAGGTTACGAAAGAGGACCAAGAAAAGCGACCCAAGTACATGAAGAACATCTTACAAGCGGCTGATGTACGAAAACGCGACGCACTTATTGCAGAGGAGAAAAAGATTGCGCGCGAGCGAGAGGCCGAAGGAGAGGAATACGCCGAGAAGGAAAAGTTCGTCACCGAAGCCTACCGGAAACAACAGGAGGAGAACAAGCGGTTGGAGGAGGAGGAGAAGAAGAGAGAAGAGGAAGAGGCAAAGAAGAACAAAACTGGCGGCATGTCTGCTTTTTACCGGAAACTTCTGGACAAGGACGAACAAAGACATTCGGACGCTGTCAAGGCAGCTGAGGAGAACGCCAAGCAAAGTGCTTCTAGGGAACCAATGGCAGAGGATAGCGAGAAAGAGAAGGAAAGGTCAGAGGCTGATCTAGCCAAAGAGCTTAACGAAAAGGGCGCAGCGGTCGCTATCAACGAAGACGGTCAAGTTGTTGACAAGCGCCAACTACTCAGGAGCGGTTTGAACGTGGGCGCGAAGAAGAAGGAATCCGCACAGCGCGAATCCGAGCGACAAGCCGAGCAGCCACGAAAGGAACCCGCCAACCAACAGTTTGGAAGACGACAAGCTCAGCGAGAGCGACAAACGCGCATGATGGAGGAGCAGCTAGAGCAATCGATGAAGCGATCACGCGATGAAGAAGCGGCGCAACAAGAAGAGGTCGAGCGAGCGGCAAAGAGTCGCAAGACTGAAGGCGAGATTTCAAGCGCAAAAGAGCGATACCTTGCGCGTAAACGGGCTGCCGAGGAAGAAAAGAAGAAGGCTGCTGGAGGAGCTTAGATACCCAGGATCATCAAGAAAAGAAGAGTTTGTATATAATGTCGTAGCATGGCTCTTGATTCATTACCCCTGCCGTTTTTGCTCCAGCTCGTCTATTCCCCGATTCTATCCTCAATTCAGGTTCTCGTACATGGTGGTCTTCCTCTTTAGACGTCATCCGGCCCATCCCAGACATGTTGTCACAATATGATACATCCTGCGCTTTTTTTCCAAAGTGTCACAAGTCGTTGGTTTTCAGTCTTAGTTCATAACTTGCTGAGATTCCTGCCTTAATCGAGTGATGTAGGCAGAGTTGACCATGTTCCAGGCAGCCATGTACTTCTCCATGCAGCTGGTCATGCAAGTAGACTCGCCGCTCGACAAGGAAGTACCAGGCTTAGGGACACACTTCTCGAAACAAGTCTCTTGGAGTTTCTATCGCAAGACCGTTGTTAGTCTCTCGGTGGTGTCTAAAGAGCAATTGCGACATGTACATACCTCAATCAGAGTGCGGGCATTGACGAGGTTGGCCTCCTGCTGGACCTGCTTGATGACAGCAGCCTTGACTTGTGTAGAATCCATGGTTGTGATTTTTTGGTATATTAGAGAGTCGTGACGTTGCTTCGGGTTGTCGGCCGTAGAATGAAAGCTTGATCGCCTATCGCAAAAAGATAGTCGGTGGTGGAAAAAGCAAAGGTCCGGGGCATTACTCAGCAGCACGATTCAATTAAAGCCCGACAGCTTGGAAATGCAGTGATTACTGAGTCATGGTTAGAGCAATTACTTGTCTTATTGTGTGTATAAGACGTATTGGCCATTCTATGATCAATTGCCATGTCTTCAAGATATCGAGTTAATCAGAATGCAAACGTCAGGCTTCACATTATCAATCATAATATGTGTGTCAGGTCAGTGTATCTTATAACGTTAGGTGCCTCATAAGGGCTCCAATGATGTGACCATTATGTATGTAATTATGCAACCATGAGTGAAAGCCGTCATACATTCTTGTAGATCCGAGTATTAAAACTGACTCAAGCTAAGTTGGAAAGCAACTTGCACTATCTCATATTGAAGTCTATCTTCTACAGTGATCAACAATAGCCCTATCAAAATGGTTCTTAGCACAATGAATGCCTTGGTGGTGGAGGTGCCAGAGGTGCCAGAGAATGCCAAGCCTGAATTGATCAAGAAGGAGATCTCGCCTCCAATACTAGAGGCTCATGAGGTTCTCGTCAAGGTTTCGACGGTAGCACAGAATCCAACTGATGGTCAGGTTCTCCCTCGAACTCTCACAAAATTTACAGTATTAACTATTTCGCAGTTCAAGCTTTCGATCTCAATCTGTTTGGAAACGGCGCTGTCCTGGGCTGCGACTTTGCAGGAACAGTCGAACGTCTAGGCAAAAATGTTTCGAAAGTTGCTGAAGGCGACACGATTGCTGGTCTTCTCTGGGGCGGTAAGTTCGATAACACCATAATACTCACAAGCTACTACTAATCTCATATGGCTATACAGGTGAAATCAAAGGTCTGGGAGCATATAGTGAATACACGAAAGCCCACGAAAGCATCTGCTTCCGGGTACCCAAGAGTATTTCTCTCCAGGAGGCTGCTACTGTTCCATTGGCATCTTTGACTGCTTGGCTTGGCTTGTTTTCAAAGGACAGCTTGAACATTGATCGTAATGAATCGGATGCGACTGTTCTGATTTGGGGCGGAAGCTGTGAGTACATCAACGCTTCATACTCCGAATTACTAACTAACACTTCAAAAGCGAGCGTTGGACAATACGCAATCCAGATTGCTGCAATGTTTGGTTTCAAGATCATCACAACTTGCAGCCCTCACAGTTTCGACCTCGTCAAGTCATTTGGAGCAACTCATGTTTTTGACTATAACGACGCCGACGCGGTGAAATCGATCAAGGATGCAGCACCCAACTTGCGATACGTGTTCGACACCATTGGCAAGCAGGCATCTTCTACGACTGCATCTCAGGCTATCGATGAGAACGGCGGTACCCTCTGCACTGTCAGGCCTGATAAGAGCTTCACAGAAAATGTGACAAAGCAGACCAAGGTCACGCCTGTGCTTGTATGGACAGCCTTCAACCGAGTGATCCAGTACAAGAAGGCTTCATTCCCGGTAGGTGGTTTACCTTTACACTGATGAACTTGATACTGATGATACGATATCAATTGTAGGCGAGCGAAGAGGATCACAAGCTGGGCGCCGAGTTCAACGAGAAGATCCCTGGCTGGATTGATGAGGGCAAGATCAAGCCCAACAAGCCCAAGGTCATCCCTGGCGGACTAGACGCCGTTACAAAGGGGTTCCAAGAGCACCGAGATGGCAAGATTTCAGGCTACAAGCTTGTGTATGAGCTATGATTCAGCTCTCGTATGGATGCTTATTCAAGGTAGCTTAATGAGTACAACCGGTTTGATATTCGCATTGAATAGCTTATAAACCCCATTGACAAACACTGAACAATGATATAGATATGAATTGTAGTCTGTAAAAGCCCATGTAAAAGCAATTATGGCTCTTTCACGTGGCTTTTAAAAGTCCCCCTCAAAGGGTCAAGCGGCAGGGGTTCTCCCGGTAGAGTCCCCAAGCGGGAAAGTACAGTACCTGCAGTGGGGGGGTTGACCAGTAACTCACCAGCAGCCAGCAGCCAGCCCTGCCCCCGAGGATCTGAAGAGGACACTTGTGCTAGCTGGAGCTCCTGTCCCGATTAACATCCCCCCCTACCTTGACATTACCCACAACGTCACGGCGACTTTGAGTAACGACCACTGTGGTCAATTTCTTCCTTTTCCAAATCTCGCGATCTTTACCACGATCCTGTATCTACTGCCGTATCCAAGAGCGGTGTGCGCCTCCCACCTCGAGCCAGTTTGGAATTGGCCCCTTTAGAGAGCAGACTTAGGATATAGCTTCATCATGTGGTTGCCATCACTATCAGCGGCGCTCCTCGGTGCGTTCGCATGGACTGCCAGCGCTGCCGAGTTTGATGATGAGAACATCAGAAGTATCTCGGTACATCTTCCTTCGCTCTGGTCTTTATGGCCAATTCTTGGAGCTCTCTCGCTAACCTTGTTCGCCATCTAGCTCAGGACACATTCTCTGACCCAGGTTAGTTGCGGCGCACGCGAACAGCATATCGCAGATCGACACAGGCACTAACTCGTGTCCCCTAACAGCCTTACCTTGACTCTGACATGCAAAGCCGCTGGTACGACTTTGGCGGAGATACTATTGTTCGAACCGACTCGTACGCTTCCTCGATTCGCTGATAACGACAACACTTGGGACATGGGTTGACTTGTTACAGGTACATCCGACTTACTTCGGATCGCCCGTCGCAATCAGGATGGATGTATTCACGGGTGCCCCTCACCGCGACCAACTGGCAGGTTGAGGTCGAGTTCAAGATCTCGGGCAAGAACCAGCTCTACGGCGACGGTTTTGCGATGTGGATCACCCGCCAGCGCGCTCAGCAGGGAGCTGTCTTTGGCGGACCCGACAACTTCGAAGGCCTCGGTATCTTCATCGACACCTACAAGAACAACCGACCCGGCGTTGTCTTCCCCTATGTCATGGCCATGTACGGTGATGGCAAGACCTCGTACGACAAGTCCAACGATGGAAAGCACACCGAGCTCGCTGGCTGCTCGGCACGTGGTATCCGACACTCGAGCATCCCTACTAAGATGCGCCTCACCTATTTCCAGGACAAGCAGCTCAAGCTGGAGCTCCAGTACAAGGTTGAGGACGAGTGGCAGTCATGCTTCGATATCGAGGAGCCCCCGGCTGTTCCTAACATCGCCTACGTCGGCTTCACTGCCGAGACTGGTGAGCTCAGCGACAACCACGATATCGTCTCCGTCTCAGCCAAGAACCTGTACACTCAGCCTGGCTCCGGTGGCAACACCGGCGGCAAGTCATCTGGTGGTAAGAGCAAGTCGCGCAAGGGTACTGGCAAGGTTACCGGCAACAACAACAACAACAAGCAGGGCGGCAGCTGGACATGGTTCTTCACCAAGATCATCCTGTTCATCATCGTCGCTGGTGGTGCTTACGTGGGCTACACGGCCTACCGAGCCAAGGCCAAGTCGCACAGGTTCTAAGCCGGTGAAAACGACTGTTATACGAACGGCGCCTGCGTCGGGAAAAAATGAATGGACGGGAACGAGTTGATAAGACATAGGTCTCTGCTTAGACAGCATCATCTAGCTTTCCTTGAATGTTTTATATCTGTGTTTTTTGAGTACCCAGGGAAGGGGTTGAAGGAAAGGGTACAGGCCGGTGAAGCATTGTGACATACCTCTGATACGAAAAATTAAACTATTCCTTTGTTGTGTTACGAAAACTAGAACATAACCATACTCGCCATTGATCCGTTGTTTGAGAGAGTAGGATTAATCAACGATGAGATTCGACCCGAGTTTCGCCACGGTTTTTTTAATCGAGGTATTTTATTATTGACAATGTGGCCTGAGACAACTTACAATATTAACCAGATGTTGCTCTGTCGAGTCGGTCGTCAGTTTGCCATGGAAACATATAATGGTGTACGAAACGGTGATCTACAGGGTAAGGTGGCTGTCGTGGACGTAGCTTGAACTTGTACGTCAATGACACAATTACTATCTTGTTAGGACAGGGTTGGCTGTGAAAAAAAGTGCTCGGGAAGTTAACAGAATAGTGTTCTTAGCAATGGATGTCGAGTAGTGTATATCTCACAATACTTTGAGCTTCTTATTGTCCAATCATTGATGAGACGAACCGATATATTCAATGGACGCCATGATATCCAAGGGTGAATGTACAAATAAGTGAACCCGTCAATATGACGAAGGTGAAGAAACATACCCTCTGGTTACCCTCAAAGACCCTGAGACCATGCGAGGCACGGTGTAACATCTCTACAGCATTCTCGACTGTCTTGCTCGAATTATCGAGTTAGTGATTACAATTATTCCGAACTCTGAACACATATGAAAGGAGATGGGACATTCCACTGCATCGAGGTGCTCGGATGTCTCCTCCCTACACGTTCCAGCGGACGCACTAATCCTGAGCCGGGAGTTTTCTGTTGATTTGCTTTTATATCTGATTTCAAGGGAAGCTTTTATTCAAATCGTTGTTGGCTTAGTTGATGTTGATCATATTTTGGTGGTGGAAGCTCCTGTCATAAGCTCACGGCTCACGGCTCATGACTTCCTGGCATCCATTACAGCTCAGAATTCAACCCCGCCCTAGGCTGCCCGGTCATAGCCCACTCGTTATATCTGTAGCTAACAATGGATTGGCCAAACGACGTACGAAACTGTAGCTCCTCTATCAGCTGTAGGCGTCAGCTTTTGGTGTTCCCCGCAGGAGCCGGATCTCGCTCGGGCTGTCTCTTGTGTTTGGCTGTGCAGCATCCGAAGAGCAGAGAAAAGCATTCTCCCTTCCATTCCAATCTGACCCAATGCAGTCCAGTCTAATTCAGTGTGAACTCTCTCGTACAGGGCCCCAACCCTCAGCTGTATTTGTGTCTTGATTTTGATCTGAGCTCATCTTGTTCCGATCAATTCAATCAATTCATTCTATCCCATCACTATACTCCTCTTCTAAGATCGAGTTATTAACACACTTTAACTTTTGTCATTGTCGCTATTACCAAGCTTCCATTACTCAAACACTGATTGTCGTCACTCGTGGATTATTAAACCACAGGTATCGCCGAGGACTCGCTATCCGTTCCCACTTGTACTTCAAAAGACATCATCGCATCGTTCTTTGTTCCTCTCGACCGGCCCATCTCTATAGTCTATACGGATTACAGCAAGCCACTCCTAGTAGCTTGCAGATCTTCCATCGACCGATTGCCGCTAGCAAAGAGAATCTCTTATTATCACAACTCGAACGGGCAGAAAGCACCGGATGCGAAAAGACCTGCAACGAGTTGCGACATTATTATCTTACGCCCAATTATCCGTATCAACACAGTCTATCCGTACATTAGACTGCGCAATCGCTGATCCGATCATAAAAGAGGGGCAGCTTCTGTTTGGCCCGAAGCTCTAGCTACACTACATCATCACCTCATAGTGTGGTAAACCTTGTGCTGCTGCTAGTTCAACTCAGACGCATTGGATCTTGCCTTGACCTCACCTTGCAGTGTATCGCGCAGATATCAATTGTCAATCACCTTTGAGGAGCTTTCCTCTTGCTCACGGTCGATATACGGATTCAGCTCGAACTAGGTTGGCAGTTAAAACGGCCAAAACGCAGAACCGAAACCGTCTTTCAGCTAATTACTCCGTCCTTCGTACTCCCGTCTGTACCCCGGCTCAGAGGCACTGAATCTCCCCTCCACCTTTTTCCCATTTTCCCAGCCACCACAACTTGACAACGCCTATCCAATTGCCGGCTTTGGTGGAATGCGCCAAGCTCCTGAATCCTTTGTTCACATCAACAACTCGTCAAAACAGACAAAACCGACCCTGGCATCTCACCAGGAGCCATTGTCCTTGCTGTCCCTGTTCACGCGTGTCAATTAAACCCAGAGCCCTACCTAGCTAGGTAGTTGTTGCTACTGGTCATATCTGCATCTGAAGCTGAAGCTGAGAGAGTAACCTAGTGAGTGAGGGGAGTGAGAGCTTTCTCCACAGAAAGACACAGCCTAGCCTGGCACCTGGACAGACAGCACGTCAGATTCCGGCGCCTCTCCACTATTACGTTGTTGTACCTGAACTGAACTTGAAAAGAGCTCCAATTGCAAGGTACCTTAGCAAGCTTAGCAAGGTTGGGTTAGCCTGCGTTAGGTTAGGTTGCACCAGACCGAGCTCACTGACCTCTTGCTGGCTCGAACCATTCGCCATTCCAACTTTCTCGTCCGTTTGTCTCTGTCCTGTTGTTGTCTTTGCTTCTGTCTCTCTATCATTTCTGTACTATCTTGTTCTCACCTAGAGCAACAGCAGAAACAACAGCGTCTACCGAGTACCTACCTATCATTTACTAGGTACCTACATACCTACAGCTTAGCCCTGCCATCTCCATTGTTGGATCACAATTCACTCCATCCCAAACATCGATCGATCTGCAGAGAGTACTACTACTCTGTCCTTCTCATCTTTGGGGCCCATTCTACCGTAACCACCACCGCCGCACCTACCAGTATCTCTTAACCCCTCCCCGCTTCTCTTGCACTTGCACTTGTACTTGCAATCGCACTTGCAATCGTTTTCCCCTCCCTCTCTTTCTTTCGTCACACTACTCCCTACTACCCTATGCCTTCACTGGGGTTTCTCAAGAAAAAGCGGACCAGAGAGGGCAACTCCGACCCTTCAGCGTCAAGTCCAACCAGTCCAGTCACTCCGACTACTTCCAGGTCCAAGTCAATCTCCAAAGCTTTTCACCTGCCTCGAAACAACCGGCATTCCACCTCAGCCCCAACTGCCCAGCCAGCCCACGCCCAGCAGCAACAACAACAGCAGGAGCAGCCTCAGCAGCATCAACCACAGCAACAACAACCCGACCATACTCAAGAAGGCACAGCCCCTCTGACCAATCAATCTTCTGCGCCGAACCATCAGACAGCAGGAGCTGCCGACAACCAGCCACCGGGAGACATGAGTGCGATCAACCTCCAACAGCCCTCGTACGGCAGTCACGATCACCAAAACCTACCAAGCATCAATAACCTCATTAACCCGCCGCAACAGCAGCAGCAAAATGCTCAGGGCAGTTCCTACAACAACGCTCAAGCCAATCCGCAATTCCTAGCTGCTACGATAGACAACCACCGACCTCAAACCGTTAGTCCTGGAACTGATCCTGTAGCTCTTCAACAGCAACAGCAGCAAGCTCTGCCGCAGCCGAGTATGGCTCCTCAGCAGCAGCCCGACTACCAGCAACAGCAACAACCACAGGCGCAGCAACAACAGCAACAACCGCCTCAGCAGTTCCAACAGCAACAACAACAGCACCAGATCCAAGACCAGAACCAGAATCAGTCACAACAGCAACAGCCTCAACAGTCACAATACCAAGGGCATCATCAGAACACGGCCAGTACGAGCTCAGTCATGCGCGTCACGAAGGGCAAGTACTCGTTGGGTGACTTCGATATCTTGAGAACGCTTGGCACGGGTAGCTTCGGCCGAGTGCATCTAGTCCAATCGAAGCACAACCAACGTTTCTATGCAGTCAAGGTGCTCAAAAAGGCCCAGGTGGTCAAAATGAAGCAAGTTGAGCACACCAATGACGAGCGACGCATGTTGGCTGATGTCAAACATCCCTTCCTTATCACTCTCTGGGGTACATTCCAAGACTCAAAGAACTTGTACATGGTGATGGACTTTGTTGAAGGTGGAGAGCTTTTCTCGCTTCTGAGGAAGTCGGGTGTAAGTTTAAAACCCGCCCTGCCAAAAAAACGTCAATCGATTAACACGTTCCAGCGTTTCCCTAACCCTGTAGCCAAATTTTACGCCGCGGAGGTTACCTTAGCTTTGGAGTATCTTCATTCTAAGAACATTATCTATCGTGACCTCAAGCCAGAAAACCTGCTTCTCGACCGACATGGACACCTCAAGATTACCGACTTCGGCTTTGCGAAGCGAGTACCCGACAAGACTTGGACTCTTTGCGGCACACCCGATTACTTAGCCCCCGAAGTGGTCTCTAACAAGGGTTACAACAAATCCGTGGATTGGTAAGCCAGTGCCGAGAGTAATGAAAAACAAATCATTTACTAAATATATGGCGTATTAGGTGGTCGTTGGGTATCCTCATATACGAAATGCTTTGCGGGTATACGCCTTTCTGGGATAGCGGATCTCCTATGAAGATATACGAAAACATTCTCAAGGGCAAGGTCAAGTACCCAGCTTACGTTAACGCCGACGCTCAGAATCTCCTGGAGCGTTTGATCACGGCCGACTTGACGAAGCGATTGGGTAACCTGTACGGGGGCCCGGGAGATGTGAAGAACCACCCCTGGTTCGCTGAAGTCACCTGGGATCGACTGGCTAGGAAGGACATCGATGCTCCATACACACCACCAGTCAAGGCAGGCGCTGGTGATGCCAGCCAGTTCGACCGCTACCCCGAGGACCCGGAGAAGTACGGCCTGACTGCAGGATCTGACGAGTGAGTGATGATTGTTTTTTATGAGCGAAGACCGCGGCTAATTCTTTCCCAGATACGGACACATGTTTACGGAGTTCTAATGATGTGTTTGATGGAGTAAACGATGGAAGGGTTTTGTTTTTGTATGACTAGGTTGAAGACAGACCTCGCTTGATGCGATCAACTGTGGATGGGGCGTCAATGATAAGTGAAATGCTGGTACACTGTGCTCTTGGAAGGAACATGAAAAAACAAGAAATCTTAGGACATTCCCACAGTTGGAAACTTGAGCAAGGCTGGCGATGAGCGTTGGGTGACCTTGTGCGAAGAAGGAAAGTGAACATATTATCCTATACAAGTAGGTCACAGAGATAGCCTTATCGAGTACGACTACATACATCCCTTCACTACCTACGATGTGCTCTTTTTGTATTGTGGCCAATAATGTTTGAGAGCTATACTTCATGTGAGTTCAATTGAATGTCTAATGATTCTTCAAGATGTTTCAATTGTTGGGTGAATTGTTGTCTTAAACTATGACGTTTCTTCAATTCGTCTTCTTGGAGGGGCTGTTATTTTCTCCACACATTCGGCTTCCTCTTTTAGCGGCACGGAGGCTAAAATAAGGCCGGGGTCGGAATAGCTTTTAGGGCGGCTGCTCCATTAATCCAGAGAGGGATGGACCGCGGTAAGTCAGAGGGTAGAGGAAGGAGCAGAGAGGAAAGGGTCGTTGCTGCTGTGCTGACTGCTGGTCTGCAAAGGGAATAAAGTCACGAGGTTGGGGATGATAGGTACCTTCCTTGATGATAGGTTATTTCTGTTGAGCGAGTTGGTCATTGGATAATTCTTGTTCGCAATTGATTGACTGTCTCTGCTTTTTTAACAACCAGGGGTCTTTCTTCTCAGAGTTGTTCAGTATTTAAAGGTCCATGTCAATGAATGTCACTCTGACATCTGGTTCAGCCTCCTTCAGCCCCAGGTTCATACAACCCCTGCCGTATCCAGGTCACTTTATAGCACTTTAAACTCACCGATTCTTATTCTTCTTCCCTTTTCTTCTCCTCGTCACGTCAGATATCGAATATCGATACTTCAACCGAGTCCTCCCTCAAAAAGAAAAAGCCCGTCGCCAAGCTTTGACTAGCGAGCTGCAAGACCCGAGGCAACGAATCCAGTGGAGGTGGCTTTTTTAGGACGCGTCTGAGATCTAATTCATTCAATCAAGCGCTGTCTGCGGGTACGGGCGGATAAGTACATACATATCTATCTGACTTAGCATCTACCGCAAGCACAGCATTTGACTTTGACCTTGGACTCTTACATCACAGTCGCAATGGACGATTACTTGTTTCGTTATTATGTTGAACAATGTCGCGTTGTTAAAGAAGATACCAGCTATGTAGAGATTTTCAACTACTCGGTATGTATGAGCTCTGATTCTCACAAGCGAAACCGCACCCTGTCTTTCTAATACGCTCACCAGGACCCATTCTATAATGTCTGCGAGGAGCATCCTTTACCAGAGGATGAGTTTGACAACTTCATTCATCAAAGGGTGAGTAGAACAAGACTTGCTCAGCATCTTCAACCACCGAACTCAATTGACAAGAATAGGGCGCCTTTGGACCGCCTCACAATATGAGGTCTGACACCAAGCTGCTTAGCGGTGTTCGACTAATGTGAGCTTCCCAGAGAATATTCCAACCTATAAGACAGACCGACTGACATTACTGCCAAGAGTTCAAAAGAATGCCAAGCATCCTGATACGTTTCTGACAAAGGTCATCTCACTGCCAGCGGAGAAGTACAAATCCATGGTACGTGCCATGAACTTGCCATATCGAGGAATCGAAACCACTTCCACAGTTGGTCCCTTTTTCTGGTCTGCTCATGATCAAGACGACGATGATCCCCATCTGCGTGAGTTTGCTTTGCTGTTGGACCTTGAATTAAACCCCACTCTCAATTACTTACAACCTTTGATAGAAATCGTCCATCGCAAGTCAGATGTCCTCAAGAAGGGCAGAACCAGAGGCTGGGAAGTCCTCCTCTCCTATTCTTTCAAGACCGGTATCACGACTGGTTTCATCAAAGGCACACCCAGTTCAGAAGTTGAAAAGTCCTTGCATCACCTTAAAGCGTGTGCCGACCAAGTTGGACATCCCATGCTGCTTCCTATCATCATTCTCACATATGACCTGTCTCCCGAAAATGACGAGAAACAACGCAAAGCTCGACACTGGCTGCGACGACTTGAGAATGCCGTTAGTCTACGCAATGAAGTCGAGGAACAGGAGCAGTATTTCCAAAACGGTCTGATTGATATCGATGGATTAAACCGCGACCTGGTTGAGTGTCATGGCAATGTCATGTGGAAACGGCCTCAGGCATACGAAGCACTTGTCAAAGAGATGGAAAAGGCCATGGAGAACTTCCGATTTGCGTGGTTGACACTGGCTCCTGCTGCTGAGGAACAAGATGAAGCTGAACGCAAGCATCGAAAGGAACTGGAGAAACTGCACCGAAGCATGATATCCCGTCTAGACTTCTATAAAGTCAAGCTCAAGGGTCTGGAAAACTATATTCACACGACCCTCGAGAGACTCAAAGTTCAGCGCGAGGCGGTAAGTCGTCCATGCTCTCATTGTGGAACATTGCTAAACTACGGGGGCAGCTCTACAACATTATATCGCAGCGGGAGGCAAGACTGAACCTCGAGATTGCAGGAGAGCAGAGGCGTATAGCTCATGCTAGCAAGCGAGACAGCACGGCTATGAAGACATTGTCGCTCATGGGCGCCTTATTTCTACCAGGAACATATCTCGCTTCTGTTTTCAGCATGACCTTCTTTGACTTTGGCCAAGGTTCGCCATCAGCCCTCAGCCTCACTCAGGCTGATCCATTCGCTAACATGTTCACCTAGATGCTGACCCTGTCATTTCTGTTGAACTCTGGGTTTACTTTGCTATAACGGTTCCCGTTACAGCGCTAATCGTTGGCTGTTGGATGTTTATTGACAGACGCCGTCAAGAGCAGCACAAGAAGGACGACGCAGACCTGGAGAAGAACATCGACCAGATGGAGAAAGAAATCATGTTCGCACTTCGGAAGCGGACGATGAGTAAGGCTAATACCTGGAACACTGTCAGTCCGCCTCCGAAACCTTAGGTGCTGGGAGAATGGGTGAGTGAGCGTCATTTGCACGATTCTTTGGATAAAATTCTTGGTTACGACACATCTTATGACTCATGAACATACTTTGATGCCATGTGTTACGATATATACGATTCTTTTGATAGACAGGACTTAACTTTACGAACATGATGAACGAGGAATTTCTTAGTGCTTATAAAAATATGTTTGTAAAAGTATCATACAATGAAATCTGAACGTCTTCCAACATTGCCAGTAGCTGCCTGCTTTCCTTCAAAGAAGCAGCCACCACGTTTTCGCATGCCAATCTTCTAATAAGAATTGACCCGGACATGAGTACATTAATAAATCCTAATTAGTCCCTTCAACTCCATCGTGGGTTACCCATACCGGGCTCTATAAAATCAGAAGCATAAAGGCGTTAAAACAAAAGAACCTCTGCTTTTCCCCAGAAAAAGACCTTGCGCCGGCCCATGTAAAACAGCATGGTTAAAGACGAATTTGGCCTTCGTTAGAACCTCCAAACCACCTGCGAAAATCCGGCCCAGAGCTGGATGATCCAGCACCCGCAGCAGGGCCCTCATCGTCACCACCCATCCACTTCGGCTTCTTGATGTCGCTGAACCATTTGGGAGTTTCAATGCCATCCATGGTGTTCTTCATGCGGTGACCAATAATTTGGAAGAGGTTATCATCTTCTGGCGTTTCTTCGTTCCAGTTCGGGCCGTAGCGATGCTCAGGGCCACGACGAGGGTTTGCGGCTGAAGGTCGTATAGGGGATCGGGCAGGTGACGTTGAGGCACCACGGGAAGAGGGGATTGAAAGGACAGGGGCTGATCTGCCGCCTGCTGTTCCCGCAGCTCCTATTCTTGAGAGAGCGTCTTCCCTGCGATGGAAGAGGGTGTTTCCACCAAGCTCACGAGAAATAAGGTCTCGGCCTTCACGCCAAGAGCCAGTGCCATAAGTGGTACCATTCTCCTCTTCGTCATCCATTACGTCCATGCCAACAAAGATTCGCTTAACTCTGCCGTAAATACCAAATAAGGTAGCAAAGACGGGGAAGAGCACGACGACAGGGAAGAGATCATCAAACCAGTGACCAAGTGGTGTAAAGTTGATGAGTTGACCGAGGAATTGATAGAAGACTGTCTTCTGGTAAACCTGACTTGACAGGAAAGTGATGAAATTGTAAGAAATGGGAATGGTCAGTTTGGCCACCTGCATGGCGTACCAGAAGGCCGATTCATGGGCTGTGTTGCGGTGAACGAGCGCGCGGCCACGCCAGACCTTGACTTCAGTCATGGATGTAAGTGCGGCTGCACACATGTAGCAAATCCAGAACGCGGAAATCGCTTGACCAGCGAAACCGACTTCGGGCTTGTCGCCAACCCAATGGTGTACCACTGTCAGTCTAATGACAGAAAGCTTGGGGAATGCAACCTTGACAACCTCGGACCAAACGATACAAGCGGAGGCTGCCGCCAAGAACAAGCCAAGAAGGACTTGGGCATAAGGCAGCACCTGGTAATAGTACAGATATCGGGTGTATGGTGTCAGAATGATGGTCTTTTCCCAGAATGTCGCATGGGGTGATACATCGTTAAATTCGAGCTTTTTCGATGCCGCAGAGTCCAGGATGGCCTGCGTTTCGGCTGCTTCTTGGACGAGATCACTCCAGGCGTTGACATATCGAGATCGAGCGTGTTTCGCGCGCACGTACTTTCTGGTGAGATCGGCGAGATACTTCTGAGTGATGACATGTGGAATGATGTTATTGTCGGAGCTTGGACCAAATCGCGTGCTTCGGGTTTGGGATTCGGGGATGTTGGCCATTTCTTGTAGTTCTTCGATCCAGTCCCGGTATGTATTTGCGCTTCCTGTCTTGCGGCGTCCCAGCTCAGCAACCTGGACCTCTATATCCTCGAGTTTCGTGATAGAATCCTCCATTTCTTCGTAGACCTTGGGCGCCTTGCTCTGGAGTCGTCGCAATCGTCCGCTAATGCTTGCGCCGCGCATGAGGCGTCGGGGTATCGATACCAGGCCGTGACCCATGAGATAAATAGCGAGTATCAGTCCCCAACAGTATGCGAGGGCCATGATTGTGCCTTTGAAGGCGTTGACCTTGAAACTAAACCCGGAGGAGATGAAGAAATAAACGAGCCCGATGGATGAAAAGCCCAACACAATGGCGTGGAATTGCGCATTACTGCGAACTGAGTACATGAATTTGTCATATGGTTCTCGGTATCCAGAGTCGGAGTATTCGGCAAGAAGAGGGAGTATAAACCTGCAGCACACTTATTAGCATAAAGCACAATACAAACCACCAAGAGATCGTACCAAGTCAAGGCGAAGGTCAACCAGTATGAAATGCGCCATGAAACCAAGATTACCCGCTCAGGGAGCCATACTCCCCGTGTAGCCTCATCGCCAGTGACTGCGCTCGAGGCAAGATCGACGGGAACGAGGATTACGACGATCGTAGGCAGCCAGAGGGCGAAGAAGATGGGGATAAGATAAAAAGCCGGGGTTGTTCGGAGAGGGAGGTAGTATCGTAGAATTAGGAGAACGACGAGAGATATGATGACGAGAGCGATACATGAGAACACCGCGGAGCCAACCGGCGACGAACTGCTTGTTATGTGTAACATTTCGAAGAGTCGAGGCGCATGGCGCACAAATTTGTAAGGGTAAGAATGAAGCGAATTCTCAGTGTAATTAACCAAATCTAGAGAGTCAAAAAAGGTTGGCTGACTGACATGCGATAAGTTAGCCAGGGGCACGGGCCGTTCGGCGTTGCCTTGAAGGGTACGTATATGCCTTACGTCATTTTACTTTCGATCCACTAGGCTCCACTCCTTCCACTGTAGGTTTCAGTGTGTACAGGCGGTTGGTGCCTGGAAAAATGGGCACATAGTGAGATCGATTTGGTTGGTTGGTTCGTTTCTAGGTGAATGTGCCTTAATTGAATCGCGCAAGACGCGCTGCTCTTAGTAACCGCGTTTTGGTGTAACTTTCAACCGAGCAACGACAACCATCCAACCACAAGCTGAGCGCATCGCCTTTTGCTCTGTTTTCTTTAGATCCTTTGTTACGCCAGGTCGTCTTGAACCCAAAAGTCAAACTCTTTAATCTTATTTGTCTGCAAAGAAGACCGACGACATGGCGAATATCGAAGAGTGTAAGTTTGGCTTTTGTCGCAAATCGAATCACTATACACCAAGCATGCCATACTGACTGATATTTCTTAAAGGGCTGGCGAGCGCCAACGATGCGATTCATATCAGTCTTCTGTCTCCGTCCGAGTCTGGTCTTCAGCACATTGCGACCTTTAATCCTCGACACACCTATTCCATCTTTGGCGAGGAAGAACAGATCTTTGGCCACAAGGATCTCAAGATCAGCCTGCGATACCGCGCCAACGATATGCGACCACACTTGAAGACGTCTTACAGTAAAAAGTTCAAGGCAGTCGGAGGGCCTGAGCCAACAGATGTGGCTAAGATCCTCGAGGAGGGCAATCACCTGCCTAAGAGTATGTGACAAATCATGTCTACACAAGGGAGGAAATACTAACCATACGCAGTTGCTTTCGCTAAGTCAAGCGACTTCGAGGACAGCTCAAAGCAAATGGGCGACAACTGGACACCTCCCGGCAAACTTCACACAACCCTCGATAGTCCCGATGGGCAGTACGAGATCTGGCGCGGAAACCTCGCCGACCCAGCTATCAAGCAACTTAACAGCCGTCTGCAACTATTCGTACCTCTCTTCATCGAGGGTGGCACCTACATCGGTCAAGACCCTGATGAGGACTCATCTGAGCTCGATTTGTCTGATGCTGATCGATGGACGTTCTTCGCCCTCTACCAGAAGCGAAAAGTGGAAGACAAGACCGCATATGTGTTTGTAGGCTACTCAACCATCTACCGCTTTTGGTACTTCCAGTCACCCACGCCCCCAGCATCACCACAAAGCGACGAATGGGAATTGCCAACCGGCAGCGTAGACCTCGGGGAGCTTCCCTCCAGAACAAGACTATCGCAGTTTGTGATTCTGCCTCCCTTCCAAGGCAAGGGTAACGGAGCGCGGCTCTACAAGACCATTTTCGAACACTACCACAAGATCCCACAAACTTACGAATTCACTGTGGAGGACCCCAACGAGGCGTTCGATGACTTGCGAGACATCTGCGACTTGCAATTTCTGCGCACTATGCCCGAGTTCAACAAACTGCGGGTTGATACAAAGGTCGCCATTCCCAAGAAGGGAACGCTCCCAAAGCTCATTGTTGGTAGCGAAAAGCTTGAGGCCATTCGTCTCGAGGCCAAGATCGCCCCTCGTCAGTTTGGACGAGTCCTTGAGATGCACCTCATGTCCCAGCTTCCTGAATCAGTGCGACCAACCATGGCGATTGATGAGGATAAATCAATTGCGACAAATGCCGACAAGCACCAGCAAAAGGTCTGGAGCTTGATTGTAAAGCAGCGACTCTACCGTCACAACAAGGATTTACTTTCCCAAATCGAACCTGCTGAGCGTGTCGAGAAGCTTGAAGACACTCTGCAAGGCGTTGGACTGGAGTATGCGCGTATTCTGGCTGCCCTTGAGCGCTCGGAGAAACACTCTCATGGCCAATCGACAGCAAATGGCAAGCGAAAGCTGGGTACGGAGGAGGATGAGCAAGGTTCAAGCAGCAAGAAGGCTCGAGTGGACGATGCCTAGATATCCAACGACTAATTTATTTAATGGGCTATTCGAGGGAACGATCTCGCTAGGCGTTGGGAGATGTACTAGGCGAGGAAAACTGTATGAACACTTATGTAAAATTCAAACCATTGCACCTATATCCCCGTCTACCTATGGCCATGCAATGCAATACTAAATAAACCAATCATCTTAACAAAAGTAAGAACTCCTCTTGACACGTTGCTGCAACGTTTGCCAGGTGTTATTCAATACAGGTCCTAGTTATTGTTCGTTTATTCATAAGGTGCTGCAGGAAACCTTGTTCCATTCACTCCCTTAGTTCCCTTTCCAATCTCACCAGCCACAACAGCAGCTTCACGCACAGCTCTTGAGACAGAGCCACGGACTCCATTCTCTTCAAGAACCAGAATACCACCGATGGTGCAGCCTCCAGACGTGCAGACCTTCTCACGGAGAAGAGCAGGGTGCTCGCCGTGCTGGACAAGGCCGGCAGTACCCCTCATGGACTGCGTAGCCATACGTTGGGCATCGGGCCGAGGAATGCCCATGGCGACGGCGCCGTCGATAGCAGCCTCGAGCACAAGGGCGAAGAAGGCCGGACCTGAAGCACACAGAGCTGTTGAAGCATCCATATGTCGAGTCGGCAGATAAACCACGTCGCCAATGCGCTTGAAGATCCAGGTGACAAGGCTCTCAGTGGCATGGTCGAGAGGAGAGCTGGGAGAAGCAATGACGGTCATGGACTCGCGGATAACGGCAGCGGTGTTGCACATGGCACGGACAATGCGGCATCGGCCATCCTCCTCGGGGTCTTTGCAGGGCACGGAGCCGTGCAGGGCGATCTCGATGTCCTCGACAGTGATACCAGCACAGACACTGATGAGAAGCTTTCCGTGAAGAGCCTTTGAAATACCAGGCTCGGTGAGGATCTCCTTGACCATCCAGGGTTTACATGTCAGAAGAACAACCTCAGCTTGCTGAACAGCACCGATATTGTCGTTGTGGACAACCTTGAGAATGGAAGAGTGCTCCCAGAGCGCGCTCTTGACGCGCTTAGCACCAGCTGCAGTGGCTACGCTGGCAACGAAGCGCGAGGGGAGTCGCGAAGGCACCTCATCACCAGGTGTTGAAGTTCCTGATCTGGTAGGGAGGGACTGAAGAGGCTTGGGTCCTTGCATCTCGGCGAGCGAGTTCAGGATACCACTGAGGATTGCAACTCCCATAGTTCCTGGACGGTTATTAGCAGTGAAATTTAGAGATTAAGATGTCTTTGACAGAGCAAAATATCATGCTGTGGAGTTATACAAGTATGTATATACTGTCCAGTCATGCTGTATGCTCTGCCAGGCTATCTATCAGTCGGTTACTTACCACAGCCTAGAACAGCCATGGTGAGGTCTGTACTTCCATTTGAGCCGTAAGGTGTGAGAGCCATTGTGTTAGGCATGATGTCTGTCGTGTACAATAATTACTGAAGAAGAATGAGTTTTCGTAGAGGAAAGAAGTGAAAACTTTTGGTAGAGAAGCCTCTGGGGGAGGAGAAGCTAAAAAGATAGTCGGACCTAAGCTTGAGTGGTTTTGGTGGAGGCAAACCCAAAGGGAACGAACCAAGACGGAGAATTTGAGGAACTAAAAGTGAAGAAAAGCTGGGGAAATGGGAGGGCGAGACGAGACGAGACTTATATATAAGAATTCCACATTCAAAGAGGGAATAAATCATAAATAGACTCCTTGTTTACATTGGATGCTACGTATAATGGATGCTGCTCAACACGTACAAAGTTGCCAGGTAAACGTGAAGTAAAGTGCCTTTGCTGCCCAATGCGCATGCAGACCCCCGCGAAGACAATAGAATAAGGGGTAAAACATTCAAAGTAAGTACTTCGTATCGTATCCGTACACTCGTACCTATGTATAACTTACGTATTATTTCTTGCTTGCTGTCTCCTCACCGAGAGAAGAGACGAGGCAAATTGCAGACGGGCAAAGTCTCACCATGTCAGGAGATGAGATAGGCCAAAACTGTCAATGCTCTCCCGTTGTGTTCCGACTCCTTCCAGTCTTTGAAAGAAAAAAGCCCGTGTAAGACTGTAGTGTCCGTAAGTGTAAGTCAATTCTCTCCCCCCCCCCTGCGTCGTTGAGGTAATTCGTGAGCCTGAAAAGAGCCCCTGACATGCTATGGCCCCCATGTTCTCTGGGGTTGCTTCAGCGTAGAAACCACTCGGGATACAGTACGGCGAATACGCTTTCACCGGCGACCTTTTATGGTTAGGCGGATGCGATACACCTTCGGCTATTCCGATCCGCTCACCTCGAGTCATTTTTTGTGAAGTATCCAGAGTATGGAGGAAAAAAGAAAGAAAAAAAGAAAAGTAATTAACGCAGGATGTGAGACTTTGTTATTCCCGGTCGCTAAAAAGGTTAGAGAATGTCTTGGAATTCGCTCAGGTACGGACATGACATCCAATAGTTCTTACGGAGTGCATAGCTTGGTTTCGGGTTCCAGCAGCCAGGTTCTGGGTTCATAAATGGCAGCCCAATGAGTAGTGATCTACCAAGAACTGAAATACCATCTTGATGTGAAACTACCAAGATGAATATAAAACGTACTTCATCTTCACAACACCAGCAAACACTAGTCCCATCCCGATTTGGAGAATTGCTAGAACTGGCAAAGAGTGTTGTTTCACTACATCATGTACTTTATTTTAAAACGTGACCAATCATTTCATTCCGTCGTATCCTTCATATAAAACAATACTCTAGATGTTGCTACTCTTGACTTCTCCCCTCCAACGCCAGGATATCATCACGTATCTTCCATGCTTTCCCTAGATGTCTCTTTCGAACGAAATGCACGAGCCTCTCATCACTCGTCAAACAAGAACATGCCGCTCCAAATCAGACACAACAAGTATTCAATCCAAGAATTGCGCCTCTCATTCACCCTCAATAATCTCCGCCGTCCAGTCCCTGCGGATCTCCAGCTCCGACAAACCAGGCGTATTGTCAATCACCAAGCCCTTCTCGTTGGCCAAATGCAAAAGACAGATGAAGCAGTATGACGTTGAGATATCGTCCATAACCGGCTTGGGATATACTGTTTGCAAGTTGTTCATAACTTCTGTAAACTTGAGCACTTCCTCTTGCTTAGGCTCGTCGCCCCCTGTTGCTACAGGTTCAGGTTGTTTCTGAAAGTCTGGCATTAGTGTCCTGTTCGCTGCTCGCGTCGATATCGTGGTTTTGAAACTTACCTCAAGAATGTCTATATCCATACCCTTCCACAGCTCTTCCTTGAGTCTTCGAACATCCACCTTCTTGGCTACTCTTGCGTACTGAACATATTCTGGTCGTACCCGTCTTGTCTGAGTTACCAGTGTCGTTCCGAAAGCTCCAGTGTTGGTCACTGTTTCGCCGTTGAGTAAGGCTGTTAGACCACCGCCCTCGGTCAATCCAGCTTGGCCGTCGACTCCCGGCGAGAAGTGCTCTCTTGCATCCGCAAACTCAAGATCATCATCGTCATCTAAATCGCCACCACCAGGGAATGGCATGCCATCGTCTTGGAAGAAGTTAGCATCATAATCACCCTCTGGCAATGCTGTATCGTCGGTGTTCTGTGGCGCTTTTTGCTTGGCCCAGAAAGCTTCGTCCATTTCTCCCTCGGGCTGGTTGTCTGCACCATTATTGCCAAAACCACCACCGCCACGGGAGCTGAATCCTGTGCGGCGCTTGCTCATCCGTGCCTTTGGCTTAAGGAAAAGACTCAACAAAGACTTGGAGTTAAAATGCTTGTCGTCGGGAAGCAGGTTGCGTGACTTGGACTTCCAGTCCTTCTTGGGCATGCAGATAGCAGTATTATTCGTAGCTTGTGTGTAGATGACATCCGAAGTGTGGGGATCGAGAGGTGCTGCAAAGTCGATCTCGAACGGCTCCTTCTCCTTGCGCTTCTTCGTTTCCGTTGCCGGCTTGTTGACGTCCTTGATCTTCCTGATTCTCCAGTGCTCAGCACTTGCCCAATTTTTCTGCAGGGCCTGGTCGAAAAAGCCGAGGATATCCTCATGCATCTTGTCTGACTTCTGCGCACTTGTCATGGAAACGATATACTCGCCGTTTCCATCGATTTCATCCCCGTCACCACCCTCTTCGCCAAGACCAGCGTCGTACACTCGCATCTGTGGTTCCAGAGCGGCTTCTCGAGCCCAGGCTTCACCACCCTCACCAAAAGCTACATCATCGACGACATCGAAAGTTCCCAGACCGAGGTCGTCATCGTCGAAGCCTGCTGGCGAATCGCCATCGATGACAAGACCAGAGATATCGCCTAGGGCCCCTGGTGTCTTTTCCTTGTCTTGGTCTTGTCTCCAGTCTTCAGGTGCCTTCAAGAATGGGATGTCCATTGATCCGGAAGGATCACCAAGGTCGAATGTCTTGAGAGAAGGACAGACATCGAGTTCCTCGAGCCTATACAGGTCGGGAATGAACTTGGCGCCGAGAGCTCCAACGTCAATCTCGACATCATCAGCTTCCTCTTCGTCTTCCAATTGCTCTTCCTCCGGGTCTTCCGCACGCTCATCCTCTTCCTCCTCTTCGCCCTCTTCCTCAGAGTTCTTTTTTCCGAGAGTGGTTGCATCACCGGTGTCGTCGCTGCTGTCGAAGACGATCCGTCCTTGAGAGTCAATCATGAGATGGTTCAGAAGCAGTCCCTTGGCGCCTCCCTCGTCGAAATCTGCAGACGCTTTCTTGAATAGGGGGTCCACTGCGAATTCTAATTCAAACTTCTTGAGCTGCAGTGAGTTGAAGGAGGGAGCGAGCGTCGCCTCGGATGATCGCTGCGTCTAGCGAGTGTTAGTTTGGAACATATGGATGACACACATCTATGTCATACCTTCTTCTTGGGTTTCTTCTTGACATTGCCGTTCTCGTCCAGTTCTTCATCGTCACTTTCGTCAACATCTTCGCCATCCTTGTCTTTCTTCTTGGCGTTGTTGCTGTCGGCAAGACCACTTAATAGCTTGCCGGTCTCGGTTGCGACACTGTCGACTCGGTTTGTATAAATCTTGACACATCCATCTAATGTGCAACTGGCCTTCTGAAAGTTGACTCCATCACCTTCTTTGAGGAGTGACATGTCGTGAAAATAGTCGATAAGGGCAAAGTTCCATGAGTTCGTGGCGTTGATTTTGTTGTCGGTCGCCATCTTCATCCATTCCTCGAAGTTTGCCAGGAGGGGCACACGCTTCATAGGCGTAACTGCAGAGCCTCCTACCACAAACCCCTCATCGTCTTCAATGTAGTTGGCGCGGCCGGCGCGGGGCGTTTGGGGATCACCATTTTCCATGTCGTCGAGGCGGAGGCCAGCCTTACGAGGGGTTGCCGCCTTTTTGATCTCGTTAAATTGTCGTTCGTGCATAGCCCTCCTAGAGTTCATTCGCTTCCCTTTTTCTGACACATCGTCGTTGAGCGGGATCCTGGGCAGCCGTATTAGCACCTTGTTGCGTGTAGTGGTTACCATGAATAATGTTGGGTACTCTACTCACTTGACTGGCGATGGGTTTTTGTATGGCGTGACAGTTCCGGAGGCTATGCTTGTTCGAACACTCCCCGTCCGAGGAACTTGAGCGACACGAGGCATTTTGAATAGATTTGTGTGGATTGTCGAGATAGATTGGGCGTAGTTGGACGAGGCCTGTCGCGTCGTCGTGGTGGTGTTGCGGGCCCCCTTTGGCCAAAGTAAACAAAATAAACCACCTGCTATGGGATGGCACAGGTGGGTGGTTTGTGGGGTAAGGTTTCTGCCATCATTGGACACCTGAGGCGTCAATTGTGGCTGACAGTTTAATAGTCGGATACTTGAGCCAACTGCAGCCACAAGTACCGTTGAGCATGCAGAAGGTAGTAGGTAGGGATCCTCCGTTTGAAACGGAACGTCACACCACAACCTAAGACGGGAGGTGCCAAGGCAGGAAGTTGAAGCACCCCTGTTCATGCATCCCCAAACCTCTAGTTTTAGTTGTGCCAGTTAGCACGTGGTGGAATCTCTCCGTCAAGCAAGTACCTTAATTAATGATCTCATACTAGGATTTAGAGATGAGAAGCTTGAGCCACAAATGATGTACGGCACAGATCGGGGTACCTAATCTCAATGAGGAAGGAAATGACCTTGGCCTATGCGCTATCATCAGTCTGTCACTGTAAGCTTTGAACTGGATCAGATCTGCTTGGGAGTTTGGGACGTTCCTGCCAATCTCTCGACGTGAGCCACATTCACACGCCAACTGTGGCAAGTATCTACGTACCACGTAGTGCCCTTTGAAGTTCCCGCCGCATCAACAGCAGGCGGCCTCTTCATCTTTTCGTCACCATCTTCCCCCAAAACTTGTAACAGACCCGTCGCAGATGGGACGCTATAACGCGAAACTGGAGGGTAAAGTGATATGGATACTGAGAATCTGCATTCAGAATCGAGATTCTGCCTCGGTTAATTGCGAGACACCCAACGACGTGGACACGGGCTACACGTACCCCAGGCCTAGACGTCAGGATCCCGGCATGGATACTCTGAACCTGAACCGTCTTATCTAGCACTGAATCCAATTCTATTTTCCTGTTTCTGCTCTATTAAACCTCCCCCTCACCTCTATTCCTTCTCAGAAACTGTATCCTTTTATACCTATTACTTAAGCCTTGTCATACTTTTCTCGTTTTCTGTTAAGTAATAATGGCATTTACAGCAATCACCTCATGACATGACCATACCAATTCAAGAATGACGATTACCACCCCTCGCAGGCTTGTCCGCCCAAGCGACAACGATGCGACCTCGAAACGATTCCTCAGAGGTAGTCGCCTGAAATCTCGCCCTTTCTATGCTACAATCCTTCTTCTCTCGATCTTAACCGCTTATTCCTTTCTATCGCATACCACCTTTGCGCGGTCCATTTCCATTCACGCGACCGATCCCGATCAACTCTTCAAGCGCAGCTCCTCGACCGAAACTCCTGAGTGCAACCAAGTTCATGACGCCCAGGACAAATGCGCCTTTGTGCGCAAATACTGCACCGACGACGATGCCGGACTTATACACTACATCGACCTGTATTATTGCACTTTCGCCCATATCCGACCTATTGCGTTTACCATCATCGTTCTTTGGCTCGGCCTCCTCTTCACCACGATCGGAATTGCCGCCAGTGATTTCTTCAGTGTCAACCTTAGTACAATCGCCACGGTTCTCGGGCTCAGCGAGAGCTTAGCAGGTGTCACATTTCTGGCATTCGGCAATGGATCTCCCGATGTGTTCAGTACCTTTGCTGCTATGGGCTCTAACAGCGCCAGTATGGCCGTTGGTGAGCTCATCGGCGCCGCAAGCTTTATCACTGGTGTCGTTGCTGGCTCCATGGCCCTGGTCAGGGAGTTTCGTGTCGATCGAAAAACGTACACCCGCGATATTTGCTTCTTCATACTCGCTATTGTATTCACAATGATTTTCTTGGCCGACGGCCACCTACATCTTTGGGAGTGTTGGGCAATGATTGGGTACTATTGCATTTACGTCGTTACTGTCGTAACATGGCACTGGTACTCAACGAGGCGCAAAGCTAGACAACGCAGGGAAGGCGAAGCCCGCAGTCATGTCTATGCGGGTCTGGGCCACTTGGGAGATGAATTGGCCGGCGAGCCATACCGAGATGACCCAGAAGATGTTGGATCAAGATCTAACACCGCCCAGTCCACTCCTCCTGATATTTCGCTCCTCGAGGCGGGACCCAGGATCGAGATTGAGGGCATGTCGCAGCCAGATGGAAGCGACACATCGAGTGAGGACCACGAACGCATGGTCGCAGCCGAGGTTGCCAGCAGCATGCGAGTTCTCCGCGGTCGCGGAACCAGAAGAAACACCATGACGCCTATTCGACCCAGTCTCGTGGGCGCACTCGAGTTTCGATCTGCCTTGGCGCAGCTGCAGCGCGAGGGCAACCTACAATTGTCCACAATTCCAGGAAGAAGCTACTCGGATTATCATGTGCACAGACGCAGGCAAACAGCCACAACAATGGCGGATCCAACTCGATCTGATGGTCGACCGGTCTCAAGCTATGATGTGCATGCACCAAGGCGGAACAGAGCGCTTTCTTCAGGAGATGAACCAGTGGGGGCACCAGCCCACCCGGATTTACTCATTCCAAGTCGAAACGGGTCTGATGCGAACTTGTCAGTTCCCGGCACTCCGGCCAGTGGAACGAGAGCATCAAGTCCGAGCCCGTCATACACTGTAGGGGGCAATTTGGCTGCGCCTCCTGTTGGTCCTAGTGGGACCACTCATGATGCTCCTGTCGAAGCCCAGCAAGGACAAATGCCAGTTCCTGAGCTTCACCTGCATATCCCTTCCAGTCGTCGCAGCAGCTACAGCGACCGATCATCGCCTAATACGCCTTTCCCGTTGTACACAGATTCGCCGGCCTTGCTTACGCCTAACTATCATAACGACCCAATCGAGTTCGTATCACCAGGGGGAGTATCGCCTAGTACCGTTGTGCCGGGTCCAGCAAGTCGTGAGACGCCATTTACAGACTTGCAACTGACTGTTGACGCGCCATCGCGCCCTGTCAGGTGGTGGCCGTATGCTGTATTACCACCTCCCCACGTCCTCTTGGCAACGTTATTCCCTACGTTGCAGGGCTGGAAGGAGAAACCGGCATGGGACAAATTCGTTAGTGCCATTTCTGTTCCGAGCATCTTTCTCTTGGTGGTGACCCTGCCCGTAGTCGACTCGGGAACAACAGATGGCGAGTCATCTATTATTGAAACCATGGCCGACTATACTAGTCATTATCATGACCATCACCACAGTGGTGTACACCTCGCCCCGCCCATCTCAGTTGAGCACGCGTCAATTGAACAAGAGGGAGAATCAGAGTGGGAGCGGTACCGCAGACATACTCTATCCAGCCACGGCAACAGTCATGTAGGATCTGGTGTTCCATCTTCGGCGCATGCTCTAGAGGGAGAGAACTTGGCCGCCTCTCAATTTTCTCTTGGACCACCAGCGATTGTGACAAAGCCTGCTTCGGATTTCCCCTCTTCGAGCAGTGTCAAGGATGATTCTGCAGGCTGGAGTCGATGGCTTGTGGCGCTGCAACTCTTCACCGGCCCTCAGTTTGCGGTTCTGGTTCTCTGGGCAAACACCATGGATGACTGGGACAACCCCCAGATGACGTTGGTCAGAATGATGCTATACAGCTTACTTGCATCATTAATCCTTCTCGCTGTCCTGATCATTTTTACTTCAGAGGATAGACCCCCTCGTTATCACTATATGCTATGCTTCATGGGATTCATCATTAGCATTGCTTGGATCTCTACCATCGCAGGCGAAGTGGTTGGGGTCCTCAAAACAGTCGGTGTCATTCTGAATATTTCCGAAGCATTATTAGGCCTCACCATCTTTGCTGCCGGCAATAGCGTGGGAGACTTGGTCGCTGATATTACGGTGGCACGACTTGGATATCCCGTTATGGCTTTGTAAGTGTTTCCTTTTTTTATTTCAACAACGAAATTCAGCTAATCAACTACCTAGGTCCGCTTGCTTTGGTGGCCCTATGTTGAATATCCTCCTGGGCATTGGCATTGGTGGTGCCATGATGATGATGAAGAAAGCCAACAAGAAACACCACAAGAACCCCAGTCATCCTATCAAGTATAAGTCTTATCGTATTCAAGTCAACGGAACCTTGATGATCTCGGCCATCACGTTACTTGTAACATTGGTGGGCTTGTTGATCGTGGTGCCCATGAACAAATGGATTTTGAGTCGCAAGATCGGATGGGGACTGATCACGCTCTGGGCAGTGAGCACGGTTGTAAACGTGATTATCGAGCTCACTGGAGTTTGGGGAGAAATGTCATAGCGTGCGTACGATTGAGCTTGTATAAACGACGTTGTTTTTCTCTACATGTACATGTCTGGGTGTGATCTAGACTACGCAGCAACACGATTATTCTTTACTTCCTCTAATACACGTGGTCATCATATGGTGGACAATGCTGCTTCGAAATCCTCATGTAAGGACTTTATTCCGTCAGGCTAAGATGTCTTTGAATTCACCATGGTCCTCAGTCCTCACCGAGCTCACCTGGAAGATCCACTCTGCTGCGAACTGTTTAGCGGTCTGACTCGGAACAGAGCTCCCAGGCCCACTAAAAAGTCGGGCGCTGTAGATTTCGCTTGTGAAAGAAGATCCATCTCATGAGAGGGGGGTAGAGGGGTTGAACAGAGGATGAAAAGAGCAATGAGCTTAGTTTATATACTGCGTGGAAGATTAGTATAGCATGCACCGTATGGTATTGTTTCTTTCTTTAAGACAGATATAATAATAGCGTATTATTCAATATTTGGGCTTATTAGTGACCATGGTTACTTGTCAACAGTAGACGGACCCCTGAAGCTTTAGCGGTAAACGTGGCCCCAGTTTGGATACTAAAGCATGTGGTTGAGATTGCTGCTGCATCTGTTGCTGTGGACTCTGAAGTATGCGTCTAAAGTTACCAATTGATATGGACATCGATATATGCTGCAATTTGAAACAGAATTCACTATACTGTCTACCTATAAATAGCTACCGAATCCTGTGAAACGTATATACATTGGTTTTCAAGTAGAGGAACCCTCTAACACAGCTCAATTAGCTTCGAATCTGCCCCGCACTCATCCATCCCAGCGCATCTTTCTGCCCCACTCCCTCCCGTGGTCCCCTCCTCAACACCAAGAACTCCTCTACTTTATACTATCGTAGTCTCCATTTCTCTCTCTCTCTCCTTCTTTTCTTCAACCACTACTCACCAAAAAAAATCTCACAATGGCTCTCCCCACGCCCCCTTCTTACACACCTCTTCAGGACCGTCCTCTCAAGGACACCATCTGTCTCTTCGATGTTGATGGCACCCTCACCCCCGCGCGCCTGGTACGCCAATATTCTCCCCCCTGAAATTCTTCCAATTGCTGATACCTTTTTTCTTTATAGGAAGCTTCCCCCGAGATCCTCTCCATCCTCCAGGAGCTTCGCTCAAAGTGCGCAATCGGCTATGTCGGCGGCTCTGACTTCTCCAAGCAGCAGGAGCAGCTAGGAAAGCCTGCTGGCCAGCCCGTCACCGCCCTCTTCGACTTCTGCTTCTCCGAGAACGGCCTGACTGCCTTCAAGCTTGGCGAACCCCTCGACTCAAACACCTTCATCAAGTACATCGGCGAGGAGCAGTACAAGGAGCTTGCCAACTTTGTCCTGCACTACGTCGCCGATCTTGACATCCCCGTCAAGCGCGGTACCTTTATCGAGTTCCGCAACGGCATGATCAACATCAGCCCCGTCGGCCGTAACGCCAGCACCCAGGAGCGAAACGACTTCGAAAAGTTCGACAAGGACGCAAAGGTCCGCGAGAAGTTCGTCGCTGTTCTCAAGGAGCGATTCGGTCACCTCGGTCTCACGTACGTCGCAAAGCCCCTATATCATGACATATCTTTTCATAGCTAATCCTTTCTCTTCAGCTTCTCAATTGGTGGTCAGATCTCTTTCGATGTCTTCCCCACCGGCTGGGACAAGACATACTGCCTCAAGCACCTTGAGAACGAGGCCAAGAAGCCCGATGGCATCGCTTACAAGACCATCCACTTCTTCGGTGACAAGACCTTCGAGGGCGGCAACGACTACGAGATCTACACTGACTCCAGAACTACTGGCCACTCCGTCACTGGACCTGAGGACACCCTGCGCATCCTCAAGGAGCTCTTCGATCTCTAAATGCATAAGCAGGCGTTGGGATGAGAACCAAAAAGCAATATACACCATAGAAATGAGACCAAGAAAATATAATGTTCGCCCATATTCTCTCCACAGTTTATTTTAATAGAAATGCTCAACTTCAGTGCAGCAGGTTAAGATGATTGGCAAAACCATAAACAACAAGGTATCTTCGATGTATAAGTCTTCGTAATATCGTAGAAACGCTACATGTGCAGGATAAATCGCAAAATCACATCAACACTATTTCCCTTCTTGTCCAAAATTCAACTATACTATTTCCAACAGCTTTAACGTCCATATTCCAAATGAGGGATAATGACAGGACCGTATTTAGTTGGCGCCGTGAATGCGCCGTCGCCTTGAACGACAAAATCGACAGCCAAGCTAACCTTGGACAATCCTTGCTGTGAGCCGTTGAGGCTGGGGTTGGGACTGAAGGGTGTTTGAGGTACTGCCGCCGCGGCATCTTGGTCGTACGATACGAAGGCGACGTAGTTGCGGCGACCCATGAGCTTCTTGAGCTCTCGCGCAGCGCCACTGGCATCTGAGTGGAAAATCTCCATCATGTCTTCCTTTGTGTCTGACACCTCATGCGATGACTTCTTGCCGTTTTGTGGTACGTAGAGCGTCTTTTGATTGTGAAGCATCTTGAGCACATAGTTGCTCTGAGGTGCCGCCACGATAGGAGATGAGATGATCTGGTACATGGTCTTGTGGTCACCTGGATGTGTTGGGTCGTGAACTAAACCTGCCCCTGAGGCATTGACGTCTGTAATAATGTTAGCTTATGTACTGCACGGTTCTTCATGTTGTTGTCAACGTACCTCCAGAAAGGAAGGTCATTCGAATTCCCTTCTGTTGCGAGATGCCCTGCAGAGTTCGGATCAAGTAGGTTCTCTCGAGATCCTTGGTGTCGTGAGTCCACATATCCTTGAGCACTTCTTGAATGTCAAGCTCTCCAAATTGGTTCAGAACATTGCCCATAAGACCAGTCTTTCCAACAGCCTTCTTTACCTGTGAGAAACCCTGTGCGACAACATCTTTGCCGCCGACCACGCCAGCGACTGAACTTGTGACCTTGCCCAGGATATTGTAAGTTGTGTTGACGGCCTTCTTTCCTGCTGCCATAGTGTTGGCTAGACTCTCCACAGTGTCCAAACGTGGGTATACAAGCGGCACTGAGACCATCCAGATACAGTGTTGTACACTCGGAGGTAGGGTGGCAACCTTAGGGAAAATGCCCTGATATGTTGGGCCTGCCATAACCTGGGCTTGGGTGCGTTCAGATCGACAATCGGGACCAACGGCCACAACAGCCGGTCCCAAGAACTTGACGAAATGCCAGCCAGTTCCTGTGATGGTGAAGATATCGTGGTCGGTACTGACGTTTCGCAGCATCTCGACAGTGGTATGATGCTGGAACAAAAGGTACATATCTGTCGCAATACGACCGATATTCTTGAACATAGGTGATGATTGCATATAGTCGGGATAAGAACCATATCCGTCGAATCTAGTTACGTCAGTAAATGTAAACAGTAGAATCTGGAAGACAATACTTACATGTCGTGATCATCGATTTGCAGGACGTGGGGGATCTGAGCAAAGGCCTCACGTAGGAACGGCTGGTCAAAGTGACTGGTATAGTAATGGAAGTAGGCGTGTGCTACATCCTCCTCGTGGCGTGCTGTCCATTGAACGTTCTTCTTGTTCTCTCGTCCGCTCATGGCAAGCCACTGCTTGAGGAGTGGCACTTCTTTCCACAATCGATCACCATAAATTTGGTCTCCTAGGCCGAGCTGGACATGAAAGCCACCACAGTCGACATTCTTTTGAAGGACGTCCTTCCACATGAAACCAACACCGCCAAGTTTAGCCCGCTCATTCTGGGTTGTGCCCGAGGCAAAGTCGTTTCCAGAGTGAGCGATAAAGCGCCAGCTGGTCTCCTGACGGCCGGCTACCACAAATTCGTAGCGCGTACAGCCAAGATGCGATGTAACAGCGTAAGTCCAACGCTCAGTACCAGCCTCAGACATAGGTAGCTCTAGGTCATATTTGTAGAATTTCCATCTTTGATGGGTGAAGATCGGCCGAGGTTCGGCTTGTCGCGGGTTCGGTGCTAGGTCATGACTTAGATGGATATGGATGGTTGGTGGTTGAGGAGCGTCTGTGACAATCAGAATACTACCAAGCCAAAGGCCCTTCTCAATATCCATATTGACATATCGCAGATAAGGTCCAAAGTAGACGCCATTTGTGGGTTGGATTCTGTACATATCCACCCCAGCGCTTGGTGGAGGGCCGGAGAATCCAGCTGCTGTGGGTGTCGCTGAAGCAGCTACACTCATGATGCTCTCAGCATAACCTGGTGTATGGGGCGGAAACATTGGGGAGGCCAAAGATTGCTTGCCAAACATGGGTGATGCCAGAGGATTTCCATAGGTAGACGCCGTTGGCGAGAGAGGAGCTTGTTCGTGCGTCATTGGATTTGGGCCCTTGGGGAAATCCCACTGTGTAGCCTGAGAAGCCAAATGAATGTAGTAGTATTGGCCGGAATTCTGGTCCAGATGGGCGATCCATCCCTCAGGCAGAGGTGGAGGAGAGGCAGGATTTTGAGACTCAAAGGGCTGAGCAGGGGCAACGACTTGCTGTTGAGAACTTTGCCCATTTTGTTCAGGATGGGGTTCGTTAGAAAACGCCGGGTGAGGATCGTTGGCAAATGCCGGGTGGCCTGGGTGTTGTAGAGCCGGTGATGCAAGACCTCCAGCAGCAGTTGCAACCGCAGCTGCTGCCTTTGTAGGCGGTGTTGATGTAGCGGCCTGCTGCTGCGGTTGGACGGAAGACGAACTCGATGCAACCGCCGGTTGAGGGCGTTGTTTCTCGTTAGGGTATGCTGGATTTCCGCCAGTGCCGAGGCTAGAGTATGCAGGAGGGGGCGAGTTGGTTTGGGTACGTTGGTAGTCTTGCTCCAACACGCTGACTTGAGCTTGGCCCTGATCCTGACCCTGGCCCTGACCTTGTCCTTGTGATTGCTGTGGCTTCTGTTGCTGTTGGTATTCGGACTGGGGAGGAGGACTGAACGATGGTTGCGACTGCGCTGGACTCGAGATGGCATTCATGCCCTGGTACACAGTGGGAGGACCGGAGGGTGCCTGATCCGGAGTCTCGGTCGGTGTCCATGGTCTTTGAGGAGGCGGTTGGTTTCCATAGTGAGCAAGTCTCTGTGAAGCAGCAGCGCTGGGGGCACCCAGACTGTTGAGGGTAGCAGTGCCGGAGATACCGGCCGCGGCATACCGGGCCTCGAGAGAATCGGCCGGCGCTTGGCCGGGCTCCACAATCGGGGTCTCGGGAGGGGGAGGAGAGCCACGGCTTGCACGAGTAGTAGAAGTAGAGGCGGTTGATGCGAAGCGGTTCACTCCTTGGTCGTTCATCTTGAGTTGCTGTACGGCAGCGGACTGCGCAGGCGCATTTTGTGAAGGGCCAGAAGCAGCGCCAGGTGGTGGGTAGTATGTCTTTTGATAGCTGGGATAGTTGGCGTTGGACGAACCCGGACGGTGGTTGTCGGCCAGAGGACGTTGAAAAAGATCGTGGTCACCGTCGGGGCTTGTAGGAGAGCTGATAGGCTTTGGAGCGGCACCTCTTCGTTCAGCAAGGCCTGGCTTCTTTCCAGGAGGGCTATTCTCTAGTCGAGGGCTGGTGTCGTTGTAGGCAGAGCCGTACGGTCTGGCAGGAGCTGGTCTGCGAACGTCGTCGTCGTCAGGGAACGGCAGAGGAGCGGCAGAGCTGGATGCGCCGGGAGGCAGAGGAAAGGAATGCTGAGACACAGGAGAGGTCGAGGACGGAGGTGCAGGATATCTAAAGGCAGAGGATCTACCGTCCTTGGCAGGTTGAGGACTCTGAGGCTTGAATATGCGAAGAGGTTCAATTGTTGGACTGTCGCAGTCTTCAGGGGCAGGCTTATTGAGGAACATCTCCTCATCTGGAACACCACGACTGCGCTCCATCTTTAGCTATAAGGGCGCCTATAGTAGGCGACGGAAGAGGCGGAGGTGGGATATGCGACAGTATGCGATATGGGAGCTGCCCAACGATGGCGGGGCAAGTGAGCAGGCAGCGCAACAAGAGGCCGCGCTTGAGCTGGATGAGGATGATTTGTTTCGTTTCAGAAGAGGAATATGACGAAGCGTAGGCCGCAGTTGTAGGCCCGTCCTTGATCAACAAGTACAAGCTTGGGGGAGGAGGAAAGTCGTAGGATGTGAGGGTGCGGCCAAATTATCTTGTCTTGTTGGTTGAGCGGGGTTTGGCTGAAGTGACGTGGGTTTGTACCTTACCCGTTACCCGTTAAGTCAACGGCTCCAGTAGGTCGCAGAAACGGCCGCGTCAGGGACAAAAAAGCTGTGTTGGTTTCAAGACAAGGGAGAGTCTAGAAAGTTTTGAAGAAAGCAAAAAAGTGCATGTAACATGTAACCTAGAGTTTCAAGGGAAAATAAAAAGGGAAAGGGGGGGAAGGTAAGGAGAATCAAGAGTGAAAGAGGGTCTATCTATCTGCTTGTTTCTGGCTATTCTCTATTCTGCTCTGCTCAAGCGCCGTGCCCTGCTGGACCATTCAGATATTAGTATTGGATGGGAGGCAGCTCGTCTAAGTGGCGTGGCGTGGGGATAGGTAAGGCACCAAATGTTAATGCAGCAGATGCTCTGTAGAACTAGGGGATGTTACAGGGATTGGAATTAAATTCCAACTATTGTGAGTCTACGGATTGCGATTAAGTTACTTGGGCTAGATTGAACCTCTGTCGACCATCACCAAAGCTGGGATATTGCTTTAATGCCCAACCGCCGAAGTCATCTCAAAAAGAAACCTTCACCTTATTATTCGGCGGCAACAGCTTCAAGGTCACAAGATGAATGCGTCACCCTAATAAAATATAATGATATCAAAGTCAAGACTGATGAGTGAGAACTTGTGTTTCAAAGACACCATCACAAAATACAGGCCTTGATTGGCTCCTTCAGTCAACGTGTAAGCGCCCAGGAGCTCAAGCTAAAGCTTGGGAGCCATCAAAAACGGGGCTTCGGGAGGGCCCTTTCAGGGTTTGAGCGCCAAAGGATAGCGGGAGGGTGGGGCTATCGGGGGTAAATCATGGATCATGAGAGCTCTCATCATGGGCAGCCACAGCCTCGATGCAAGCGCCCGCCTCTGAAAGCCAAGAAATGCATGTGACCACTAAAAAGAACTTGCCTTTAGGGAGACGGCTTGATGGGATTTTAATCTCCAGACTTCCTCGCTTGCATGGCAGATCCAGTTATGTTGGTGATAATACAGACATGATCTTTCACATGTCCTTCTGTGCTGAGTGGAGCGCATCTCCATCATACCTAACAATCTAGGTAAAGACATCATGAAGCCAAGGATCATCAAAATCGCATATAGGGATAGGCGCATGCCCTTTTCGTTTGGGTAACAGTCAAACTACCCATATCCCTAGGAGGGAAGCGGAATCCATCATAAAATAGGCCTTCCCTACGTCCTCTGGTCCTCCAGATTAACCAACATGGTCCATAGCGATCACAATAGCATCACATTTAACAAGTCATGATGCTGGAGAGATTGAACGCTCCGATACTGGTAGATCAGGACTACCACAAAAGTTTTCTGACCTCATTTGACTGTGCAAATATGGAAGCTGTTATTACTGTGCAACGCTCATAACTTTCTTGAGCTTTTTAGGCAATCTATCTTTCATTGATTCACTATTCTACACACTCAATCATGGCCCAACCCGGCGATACAACCCTTTCACCAGGTTTCCAAGCCTTGCCAACTGAGTTAGTTGGTGCTATCTGCGGCCTACTTTCCAATAGCGACATCAAGAGCTTGCGCCTCACATGTCGATATCTGAGAGACAAATCTCGTTTGCGATTTGACCGCGTTTTTATTTCTGCCAATCCACGCAATATCGAGGTTTTGCTAGCTATTGCCAACCACGACGTTTTCCGTGGTCGACACTTTGGACTTCTCGGTATGCAAGTCAGCCAGGATGATCTTATATCCTTTCTTGCTAAGCTTCCGTCGACACTTCAATCTGTTGAGCTGAGTTTCCTCTCTATGATTGAAGGAGACGATTATGCCGGACTTTTGACAGATATTCGAGACAGACTAGGTTGGAGGCACCGGCCCAGTGGCCAAAGAATCCAGGTCAGCATTTCCGTGACAACAGTGAATATTCCTTATGACGGTCGCTACATATGTCTGGATAAAGAGGTTCAGGAGTACAATTACGGCGATGGTCCCTCGCCCTTTCATTTTGCTGAGGGAATCTCAGAGTCTTTTGTCCCGTTTGGGACTGGCACTATACAAGATGAGTTCGATCCCAACTTCAAAATGCCATATGGAAGACGTTAGATTAAGGCATAGCTTGGTCCCTTGGTCCCTGATTTCGAGAAGCAGTCTCTAATAAGCCGCACCATCTCCAGTGCAGACTGGTATATTGAAGACGTGCACTAAGTTCCACGAGGTCGTTAAGAGAGATACTTGCTACGATATCGCCCAAGGTACCAAGATAGTGGAGAGCTTGAGACGTTCTACAAGTGGAATCCGGCTGTCAAGACGAACTGCTCCAACCTTGAACTTGGCACTTGCTTAAGGGTTAAGTTAGGTACGGATAGGTAGTCATTACGGATACCTTAGGTAGTTTAATAATTAGTTTAGACAGGGATTAATCAGTACCTGGAACTTTCATAAGCAATAGTGGGTCATGATTAGCCACTCAACGCGTCTGCATCTATCCAAACGCGCTTCCCCAACGTCACCACCTCGATATTGGAGGGCTCTAATTTAAGAATATCGAGAGTGAACCTCCCATACCAACAAAACCATTGACAACGTCAGCCAACATCGGCTTTCAACATGGCTCCCGCTCCTAACTCAGCCCAAAAGAAACAACAGTCTCTTACATCTTTCTTTACACCAAAGACAGTCAATGGTTTAGCGGCAGTCTTTGAAAAGCAGAGCCGAGCACAAGCAGCCAAAGCACAGTCACAATCACCCAGCAAAGATGCCGAGTTACCGTCGCGAAAACGAACACTGGAGGACACAGAAAAGGAGAACGAGGTGCCGGAAAAGACACCAAAGAGAGCTCGTGCCAGTGACGCTGCCAAGGATTTAGAGACAAGCACCTTTTTCTCCATATCAAAACCTGGTGAACAAGAAGCCACAGGGGCACGCACAGAACGATACCGATATGACGGTTCAAGCGCCGCGAATGTCCACGATGGCCATAAAAACACCGGGTCAACCCAAGATGAGAATCAAGATACAGAAGAGAAACGGGAACACCAAGAGTTACACAGGAAATTTGTCAAGAAACTAGGTCACCCAGATGCACTGGCCTCCCGTCGTAATCTTCGAGATGCCGCACCTGCAGGTGAAGACGAGGACGCTGATGTCGATGGCGATGAGGAGGAAGCTCCGGCGCCAACAAAGACGAAGAAAAAGGGGGCCAAAACAGGCAAACTCACACCAATGGAGATGCAGTTCCTGGAGATCAAAAGAAAACATATGGACACTGTCCTCATTGTAGAGGTCGGCTACAAGTTTCGTTTCTTCGGCGAAGATGCCCGTATTGCGGCCAAGGAACTAAGCATCGTCTGTATCCCAGGGAAAATGCGATTTGACGAGCGTAAGTTTTCTCGGATGTACACTAAGTCGAGCGTGGTTCTAACTTCAACAGACCCTTCAGAGGCCCATATAGATCGCTTCGCCTCGGCGAGTATTCCGGTTCATCGCCTTCCTGTACATGCAAAACGCCTGGTAGCCGCCGGACACAAGGTTGGCGTCGTGCGCCAGATCGAGACCGCTGCGCTGAAGAAGGCCGGAGACAACCGCAATACACCATTCGTGCGCCAACTCACCAATCTTTACACCAAAGGTACATATATCGATGAGAACGGAGAACTGGACCAAAGCAGCGGCTCCGGCGCACCTTCGGGCGGCTATCTGCTGTGCATCACTGAGTCCAAGGCCAAGGGATGGGGTACTGATGAGAAAGTCGACGTTGGCATTATTGCTGTTCAACCTGCGACAGGCGACATCATCTATGACCATTTTGAAGATGGGTTCATGCGAAGCGAGATCGAGACTCGACTGCTGCACATTTCCCCCTGTGAGTTTCTGCTTGTTGGGGATCTAACAAAAGGCACCGATAAGCTTGTGCAACATCTCTCAGGCAGCAGTACCAATGTCTTTGGTGACCGGAGTCGAGTCGAACGCGTCCCCAAGGGTAAGACCATGGCAGCTGAAGCTTACTCCCATGTCACTCAATTCTACGCCGACAAACTCAAGGACAATGCTCAAGACGAGACTGCTGCCGCACTCCTCGACAAGGTTTTAAAGCTCCCTGAGCCTGTTACCATCTGTCTGTCAGCCATGATCAACCATCTTCAAGAGTACGGCCTGGAACACATCTTCGACCTCACCAAGTACTTCCAAAGTTTTAGCACAAGATCACACATGCTCATCAACGGTACTACCCTCGAAAGTCTCGAGGTGTACCGCAACTCTACAGACCACTCCGAGAAGGGTAGTCTGTTCTGGGCACTCGACAAGACACTCACACGTCCAGGTCACCGTCTATTGCGAAAATGGGTGGGACGCCCTTTGCTAGATCAGCAGCTGCTCGAGGCCCGTCTCAATGCTGTGGAGGAGCTACTCGAGAAGCAATCGACACATCCGGTCTCCCAGCTAGAGACACTCTTGGCGAACACGAAAACCGACCTTGAGCGTAGTCTTATTCGCATATACTACGGAAAATGCACACGTCCCGAACTCCTCTCAGTCCTTCAGGCCCTTCAAAGAGTCGCAAGCTACTACTCAACCGTCAAGGGTCCCTCTGATGTCCCCTTCACTTCCCCTCTCCTTAGTGATGCGATCTGCGCCCTTCCACAGATTCTCGATACTGTCGTCTCATATCTCGAGCGCATCAACCTCGTCGCTGCGCGCAAGGACGATAAATATGGCTTCTTCCGCGATGAGTTTCAGACCGAGGATATGCAAGATCACCAACTAGGCATTGCTCACGTTGAGCACGAATTGGACGGTCATCGTGCTGTCGCTGCCGAAAAGATCAAGAAAAAGACTGTCGACTATGTCACTGTCGCTGGTATCGAATACCTCATCGAGGTGCCAAACAGTGACATTAAGCATGTTCCTGCTTCGTGGGCCAAGATCTCGGGAACAAAGAAGCTCTCACGTTTCCACACACCTGAAGTCCTCCGCTTCATCACCGAGCGCGATCAACATCGCGAAGCCCTAGCCGCAGCTTGCGATAAAGCTTTCAAGGATCTCCTTGCCTCTATCGCCGCAGACTACCAACCTCTGCGTGATGCTGTCTCTGCCCTCGCAACCCTTGACTGCATTCTCTCCCTCTCCAAAGTCGCCGCCCAACCAGGCTACTCCCGTCCATCTTTCCTCCCCTCCACGGCTGACCCAACTATCTCCATCACCAATGGCCGTCACGCTATCGCCGAGCATACCCTTGATGGCGGTTACATCCCATTCTCCACCACCCTCGCCAATCCTTCGCCTCTCGCTCACCTCATCACTGGCCCTAATATGGGCGGCAAATCCTCTTTCGTCCGCGCCCTCGCTCTTATCGTGCTTCTATCTCAAGTCGGCTCATATGTACCAGCTGATTCTCTATCTTTAACCCTGTGTGATGCCATCCACACACGAACTGGTGCTCGCGATAACCTATTCGCCGGTGAATCTACCTTTATGGTCGAGGTCTCCGAAACAGCTCGTATCTTACGCTCCGCCGGTCCGAGAAGTCTTGTCATCCTCGACGAACTAGGCCGCGGTACCAGTACCCACGATGGTGCCGCCATCGCTCAAGCGGTCTTACAGCATGTTGTTACGGAGACCCGCTGCTTGACACTCTTCATTACACACTATCAAAACCTAGCGCGGGTCGCTGAAGGTCTAGAGGGTGTCAAGAACGTTCACATGAAGTTCAAGGCAGAGAAGGGTGAGGATGGCGAAGAAGAGGTCACCTTCTTGTACGAAGTTGGTGAGGGTGTCGCTCATCGATCATATGGTTTAAACGTCGCGAGACTCGCCCGTATTCCCAAGAAGGTCATCGAGGTTGCTTCTCTCAAGTCGAGTCAGATGGAACAAGAGATGAAAATGCGGCGTTTGAACGGTGTCTGTCGTGCACTGTCAGATGTAATGGGTAGTGGACCGGATCATCTCGACCAGCTTGTGTCAAGTATTGAGCAACTGTAATTAATTCGTAATTGTACTGTATCATAGTCAAAGGGCTCGATAGAAAATGGGCCCCAATGTTAAAACGAGTAACTTCCCATAAAATGCTTACTTAACATGTCTTTCCCGTCGCGCCCATGACTCCAATGTCACATAATATGCCCATCTCCCCAGACACCAAAAGTACCACTAATTATTCCTTACTCATAACATCGTTGTAAATGCCACCGCAGCTCCCAGATTTTCTTGTTGGTCATCTGAGCGCCGTTATACCTTGTCCCAAGTTAACTAAACTCCTAATTGTGCTTCCGCCCAGAGTCCCATTGTGCTAAAAGTTCAAAAGAATGAATAAAACATCAAAATCGTGAGTCGGTCGATATAGTGGTTCAGGATCTTATGTAATATGTACGCCGTTGGAAATCCTATTGCTGGATCAGTGTATTGTTCCTTGGAGTGGTGAAAAGAGAAGGGGATACGTACATGAAAGCTCAACGGCTACCATATGCACTGAGAAGTTAGATAAGAGGTTTCGTTTTCGTTTTCAATGTGCTGATTTCCTTTGAAGTGTATTGATGTGGCCATTGAAGTTGCGAGAGAGTCTGCCGAGTGTTCTCCTACCTTTCACCCTTTGTACAGATTGATAATGGTAGGGCTAGTGATTGGTTTGTCGTGTTTGACTCTTATCGCGTTCACTCTTCTGCTAGATCTGTGATTCATCCATTGGTAGTCCGTGTGGAAAGTCTAAGTCGTTATTCGTGGCGTGTAGACTCCAAGATCCATCGAGGCCCAAGCCATGTTCATCAAGGCCATTGTTCTCAATTGCTTCGCAGATTTGACTCTCCGATTTGGCATCATGGCTATTGTGCGAGAGTTCTCGCTGTTGGTTGATGGGTGAGAATGACAACGGCGAGAATGTTGTGTTCGGCGTTACTTGGTCATACGGATTTAGAAACGATCGGTCTTGAGAAAACAGAGGATTCGCTCCGGGCATCCCAATGAAAGGACTGTTATTGGTGCCTTGTGTGGAGCCACCAGTGATTGATCCTGGATATTCTCCTTGTCTTAACTGGAATCCATAGTCTGCTGCCAATCGAATATGCTCTGGTGCCAGCCCTCGAAATTGATTGTAGTTTTCGGGGACGAATGGAAGCCTGGACGAGGCATTGTAAATCGTGGCGTCTTTCATTGCATACGAAGCCTCAGCGTGACCGAAGGAGCCTATCCGTATGTAAGTACGTTTTCGCAATGGTAGTGTCTTCCCTTTCGGCCGTGGGGTTGTCCATTTCTTAAGCTTACCTGGTGGGAATGATTCCGGTCGGAGTGAGCTGGTGCCTTCCCTGGCTGGGAGGTGCTGAGATGCCAGATCTCTCGATTGTGGCGTAGGAGAAATGAGGTTCGAATGAAGGAAGTCGAGATTTCGTGCCCCATATCTATTGCGAAGGTCGAATCTAATTTGATCTTAATACTGTAAGGGTTACTCAACATACAATCTTACCTGCGATCACCGCGGGTTGGAGGATGTGGAGGTTCGCTAATAGAAGCTGGGGATCGCTGTCAGTAAAATTCGAGTTTTATACATATAATACTCACCTAGCCTGTTGATATCATCGCGAAAAACATCTTGTGCCTGTTTTTGTTGGTCTGGCGAAGGACATGTTTCGGGTTCTTCCTGGTGACTCTGTTGTTTTTTGGTGCCCATTCGCTTTCCCGTGCCAGGTTTCGAGGAACGAGTAGTAACTCGGCGCCTAGGAACATTTCCAGACACTTCTGCAAGAGGAGTGGGCTTCTTGCGCCTTGTCTTTGGAGCCTTCCGTGGTGGTGTCTGGTACAGTTAGCATGCAACAGATTCAGGCTAGCTGTACATACCGAATCTTCTTGGCCCGGGACGGGAGACGAGGCATCATCATAGACATCCTTTGTCCTCTTGACCTCTAGCTCGGAATTCATGATGACTTGAGTGGGCTCAATGCGTTCAGACGCCCTCTTCATTCTATCAATTACGCATTTGGGCTTCTTTTGGTTCCGAGTTCGTCTCATATCATCATCGGCAAGATCCATCTTTCCCATTCCAGGCCACACTTGACCCTTCAAAGCCAATGAGTCGGCGTCAAGAATGAACTCTTCTTGTATACCGTTATCTTTTTCGGTGTCAAAAAGCCCCGGGAAGAGTGGGAAATCGTCCATGAGTTCGTCTCCTTCAAGCTTGATGGCAGGGCTCATCAATGCTTCCTCTTTAGCCCTGCGCTTGTTTTGCTGTTGATTGTCAGAAATAGAAGTAGGGGCTTCGAGAAGGAGTTACAACCTTTGTGGGGGGTGCAGATTGATTGATCCGATTGCGTCTGCCACGAGCCTCCTCCTTCAGCTGCTTCGCTCTCATCCGCTCTACCAGCAGTGCCTCAATGCCGTTATGGGAGTACTACTCCTCGTAGTTTTGAAGCTTTACCGCAGCGCCAATGTCTTGATGAGCCTTGAGCTTCGTTTGAGTTTCCTGGTGAAGGTGACCTTTTGAGGCGATGTGTGTGAGAAGATGGGATACGTCTGAGAAACGAGGTGCGTCCGGGCAAACGGTACAAAAGAGTGGAATTTTTCGATTGCTGGTGTTGGCCGCATTACCGCCTGTCGTTGTCGGACTATCCATGGCCTGTATCAGTGACTCAATGGTCAGTAAACTTTGACCAGTAACGACTGAAGGTGAGGCTTCGCCGAATGGGAGGATACAATTAAAGCAAGTGTCAACTTCACACGTAGCTTCGTAGTGTACCTCTGCTTTTTTTTTTCAAGAACGAATTGGGTAGGACTGTTGGTCAACAAAACGAGGGCAAGTAAAGGTAATGAATGGGTCGAGTCCGAGATGGAAGCAGAAACGGTGTATCGAAAAGAGCAGGTCGTGTGCAAGTCAAGATGAGAGTTGGGTTGAAGAAGGGAGGACAAACTCCAAGGTAGCTTACCAAGGTCGGTTTGACGGGCTTCTTTCCTCGAGCCATGATTCGTTCCTCGGCAACAGCAAACTGAATTCTTATACCTGTTTGTAGATATGCAGGTTCGAAAGCTGGATAATTCTGTTACTGGATAAATGATTGGAAGAAAAGATGGATGAAGAGGAGGGCGCGGCTCAATCTCTCGCTGAATGGAAGGCGGTATGTGACAGAATGTCTCCCGAGGAAGTGGCGATGGTAGCTAAACCTCGTGTTCATTCCTTTATAATTTGGAACTGCCGTCCTGATTCAAGAATAACTTGCCTTGTTCCTCTTCAGTGCTATTCCTGGAAGTCAATTGTTTCCAGGACGAATCGGATTTGCAGCATCTAATCTTGACGGTTGACAAAGCACAGGATATATAGAAAGGACTGTGAGATCCCCTCTGTCGTCAGCAGTTTGACACGAGGTAGGGCTGTTCAGACGGAAATCGCGAAGGGATTTAGTCTCATTGGTAATTTCGAGTGCTAAGTCAGGTTTGAACTTTGAGTTGAAGGTTTTGGTCAAAATGGGGGTGGTTGCCTGGTAATCGACAGTGAAGGGGGGCTCGACAAGCGGCGATAAAAGCGAGATCAGAACCAAAACCGACACTATATTAGATCACGATTAGCTTTAGGTATCTTTATAGGATACATTCTTAGAATGTCCTGGCTGTGCTCCTGCAGCTTATACCGACGTTGACGTTGAAAGATGCCTGGATTGTACCGTTGGGAAAGAATAAACGTTCTCGACTTACCAGTCACGGTTAGGAATCGTTCTCTCAACAGCAAGAGCTCCCGAAACAAAGCTGCGAGGTCGAGCTCCCTTCCAGTAAGGACCAGAGATGCAAAAGTGCCGGGCACTGAATCCGGTGTTAAGAGCAGGAGCTTTAAGGAGAACCCCAAAAGCGTGCTCATATGTGGAGCGAGTACGTGGAGTGTGAGACAAGATGATTTTGTTCAATTTGATGATGTCTTGAGAAGAGGAGGGTGATTTCAGATGAAGACTGAAAGTCTGGGGAAGAGTGAGGGGGGAAGGGGGGTGTCGTCCAGACTTGTCGTCCAGAAGGAAGGAACCCCGTCCAATTAGGCAGGCGCCCCGATAACCCTATGAGCCTCAGGACAGCATAGTCAGACACGCACCCAGCTTGGGAGAATTACTTCTGACAAGGACATGTAAAGAAAGAAATGTCTGCAAGAAATTAGGAACAACTTTGTATCGGCCTGTATTGAACTTCAGGCGTCATGTGCCCTTGTAATAAAAGAGAAAGAGGGGTTTCAGCATCCCCATGGGAGTATTCTAACTTATGAAGAAATTGGAAATTCATAAATCAACACCTGAGCATCCATTTGGATAATATGTCGATCACCTGATAAATAGGGGGTTGCCATAGAGTAGGTCAAACTTGTACGTTGAACCATTCCGCCCCAGGTGTGCTTCCGATAGATGACTAGGAACTCCTGGGAGACTCGTTAGGTACTGGTACTACTGACAGCTCGATGCATGCTCTTCAAGCAAGACAATCGCCGCGCTGGGCTTCATTGGGCGGGAGATGGCCTAGGCGCCAGGGTGAACGAGTTTTGTGCATACGTGATATAGGTTTGAAAAGGGGTTGTGTTTGCCATACATATGAGATGGACGATTGCACGGAACGAAAAGAGTTTGTGATCGATGGGGATTTTATTGACTGCAGACATTGTAACATGTCGGAGTAAGATTCTATCGATGTGATACAAGATGATATGGACAAGACTAAATAGCCCATCCAACTCCTATCTTGTGGGTGGGCACAGGTATTGAGAAGTACCATCTTTACCTTACTCAGGTATGAATGTCTGAAGGATCTTACGGGACGAACACCACGGGGTATAAGCGATGTCCCTGAAAAACCAACAAGTTCTTCTTCCCTCAGCCATATACACATGCTATCACTGAGCAATGTCGTAAGCATGTGCTATGAATGGCCAGAGGGTGGTGTCTAGCACCATGTGTGACTAGGGTAAAGAAGAGCACGCGTGAGGTCATCCTCGTGATCAGCCAAGAAGCTTCTTCGTTATCGTCTTTGGCATGCAATAGACTGGGTCGACCGCCTCAAGATCCGGGTAACCCAGAAGACTCAGACCGCACAGACCAAATTGCGTGTGCCAAACATCAACCATGTTACCAGGTCGATCAGAAATGCCACCCATTTCAGTATCTTGACATTTCAGAATGAAGGCAATCAGTGCATCGCGGTCGATCCAGTGAGTGCGTTCGATGATCGCGAGGCTGCTCAAGACCCACCAACTGTAGCAAACGTCTTCATCCTTTTCAGGACGGCCATTTAGTCCACCACAGGGGACCTGCCTCTCGCTCAACCATCGACCAAGTTTCTCTTTATCGACAAGATCAAGGCGGCCAACGATCGCCAGTGCTGCAACACAGGTAAAGATCTGACCCGAATGCGACTCCGCACCGGGACCGGTTCCATAGCCACCATCAAAGTTGGCGCAGGCAGTGATGTGGGCAACAGCTTTCTCGACATCAATCAGAGACATTAGGCCGAGAAGTGAGAGAGCATTAAAAGCGCCGTACAGGAAGCGAGTGTCTTCCTCACCCCATTCATCTCCAGCAAATGTACCAGTCTCTCGGTTCTGTAGGCCTGCGATGACTGTGTGTGGTCAGTGGGTGCATTGGAAGCACTACGGGCCTTTAAAAATACCTACACTTGCCAACCTGGTCCTTGCCATTGCCCTTGCCTTTGGTTTCCAGCTGGTCGAAAGCATCCGTCATGGCGAGAATCTGCACAGCACTTACTGTGGATAGCATGTGGGCATCGTGACCGGGCGCTGCACCGAATCCGCCGCTTTCATGCTGACAAGAAAGAATGAAATCGATAACATCCTGTTGTGGGAGTGCATCGGGTCGGCGAAGCAGGTAGAGGGCATTCAAACCCCAGTACAGACCGTTGAGTCGCAAATGTTCGGTAAGCCAGTAGTCTAGCTCATCCTTTCTTGTGTCCAAACTCTGGACATACTTCACGTGGGCGTCGACGACGAGTTCCGGACCTTCTTGGCTTGTTGCTTGAGCCATGTTGTTGGAAGATGGAGTGAGTTTGATGAGAGGTTGGGGTTAACAGGAATTTTCGATATGCGGGTCGTTACGTAAGCGTTGCCGGGTCAGACCAACGGTAATTCTACTACCCTAGACCGAATGCCAGCAGCAATCTGATTTGAGGTATCGGGTTCGACGATGCATTAATATTCGTTCTTTCAAGGCTTGCGAGGTCTTTTATGCACTCTAAATAATAGACTGTTGAAGCTGTGGGGTGCTAATGAGGTCTGGCGATGCACAAAGTGATACGAATCACGGCGAGGGCGTTTCGAAACTGTCGTCAACCCTTACAGATTCACCGACATTCCGTTATTGAACACATTGGGATGTGAACGGTAAATACAAATAAAATATGCTACAATATTGACTTGATTGCATAGGTTGGTAGATAGGTAGTTGTCAGTGTAGAGTATATATCAGATGTTATAGCCAATTAGAGTCTGTGACCCTCCTTCCGCTATGACCCTGCTTTTGCTACTATATTATATATTTTACTTTATTAGATATAATTTCTTTAATTAATTCTATATTTATTAATTTAACTTATATTAATATTAAATCTTAAATATAGCTTTATTAAATATAGCTTTATTAAATATAGATTATAAATATAATATCTAATTAAGACTTAAGATTACTTAATAGTTAAATTTTATTACTATAGCTAAAAAGAGTAGAATCCCTTAATTAACTTTAAGAGGTTATAAAGATAATAGCTTAAATATATATATAATAATAGAATTATATTAAAAGCTAACTTATTTTTAAGAGGAAGATCTTATTAAATAGATTCTAGCTAAAGAAAAGATTAATTATATTTATATAAGGTATAAAGTTATAATATTTATAAATAGCCTTATTAATAAGGCTAAAGAAGAAGACCCTATTAATATTTATTAGATTAAATACTTTTTTTCTTATTATTAAGATATTAAAATAAAGCTATTATAATAGATTAAAATAGCCTAGGCCTAATATATTATAAAGTAAAGTCTTATTAACTTTTTTAATAATCTTAATAACCTTATAAAGTAATTCTTAGCTAATATAATAAAAATATATAATATAGATAAGATTAAGGTATAAAAAGGAGAGACTATAGATAGAAGAGTACTTAAAATAAACTATATAAATACTATTAAAGTAATAAAATTAGATTTCTTATCTTAGATTACTATCCTTAAAGCTATCTTAACTGCTAATAAGTAGCTAACCCTATATATTATCTTTAAAGATATTAACCTTTAAGAATAGTAATTTAAAAAGTATTTTCTTTATTAAGGTTATATTTATTCTCCCTTTAGTTAAATAAACTCTAAAATCTTCTAAAAATAGTTTAATAAGATTTATCTTATTAAGATAATACTAAAGGATATTAATTTATAATATATACTTATTCTAGATTAATATAAAATATATATTATAATAAAATTAATATTATTAGCTTAAAGGAATAAGGTCTTCTTTATATTTTTTTTTTTTAACCTTAAACCTTATTAGGCCTAGGCTTTCTAATTCTCTTAATATTATTATCAATAAAATAGACCTTAAATAGATTAAAACTCAATAAGTTATTATAATAGAAGTTATACCTAATAATTAAACTCTAATTAAGATAAATATATATTTTATATAGCTATATATATAATAGCTATTTCTTCCTCCTTTATCCCTTAACTATTTCTATATAATAAGCTAGTTAATTAACCCTTATAGCTACCTATTAATTAGTTAATACATCAAGAAGTAAAGACTTTAGATATCACTAAATATACTAACCTACTAGTTAGTTAATTAGCCCTTAGTCCCCCTTTAGTCTATATTACTAACTACTTTTATAGCTATTACCTACTATAATAAGTCTTACTATTAAAATAATAGGTACTTATTATAATAAGAGCTATAATCTAACCTATTATTAGGTTAGATCTATTATTATAGATTACTAAGATAGGTAGAAGCTTAACTAGTTAATCCTTAAGGCTATATTCCTTAAAAAGATAAATCTAAGGTAAAATTTTAGAGGTTTAATACTACCTCCCTATATAGACTAAAGTAATCTTAACTTAATTAAGCTAATTACCTTTAGTATTAAGCTTCTAATACTTTATATTATAAAGAGAATAATACCTTAGGATTTTAAGCTTAAATATTAACTTAATAACCTAAGAGACCTAAAAGGTAGGCTTAAAAGAGGGGATACCTTTAATACCAATAATTCCTTTATTAAGGCATTTAGGTTAAAGTATAAGGCCTAATATAATAGCTTAGAAAGATAGATCGACTAGATAAATAAGCTCTTTAATATAATAAAGCCTACTATATAGAGAGACCATCCTAGTTATAGCCTAAGACCATAAGTATACCTATCGAGGATAGTAACAGGAGCTCTATATACGGCGCTTAGGGAGGGCAGAGTTTTAGAGTTTTAGGAGGTTAAGGTTTTATAAGAGGAATATATATTTAGATATTAAAGTTAAAGTTATAATTAAGGCAGCCTAAAGTTAAAGATAGCTAAAGTTAAAGATAACTTTAGGCTATAGGTTTAATTAATTTAGATTATATAACCTTTATTAAAAATCCCTACTTTATAATAACTATAACTACTATAACGGTAATATAATATATAATAATATTAATATTAGTATTAACTAGGGGTCTTCTTTATATAATTACCCTTATATTTATTATATATTATATAGCCCCTTAATATTACTATATTTAGCCTATTTAAATAATATTATTACTAAGAGACCTATAACTTCTTAAATTTTAAAATTACCTTAAAATACTAAAAAAGAGAATTCCTAGAGTTTTATAAAAAGGCTTTAAAGAAAGTATTTATAAAAGAGAATATTTAAGTAGGTTTTTAATATATTAGGATTTATTTAACTAAAGTTAATATAAATATTACTTTTAATTAAAAGTTAGATAATTTTAACCCTAATTACTTATTAATTATAACTCTATAAATACTAAAAAAGAGAAAGTTAATATTACCTAATATTTAGAGGACCCTAAAGAAGTCTATTAATATAAAAGATCTATTAAAAAAAACTTTAATATAGTTTTATTATATAAATAAGAACTTCTAAGAGGTAATCTAGAAGATTAAAAAGGGATATAAGGCTATTAATTATAATAATATTTATCTTAAAAAAGATAATATTATTTTAAGGAAAAAGCTTAATAATCTTAAACCTATAGGCTAAAAGCCTATTATTTTTTATCTATAAGATATCTTTTTATAGCCTAATAAAGTTAAGAAGGCTTATAAATTAGCTAAAAAATAGCCTCTTTCTAAAAATAAGAATTAGTTTAATAAGGATTTATAGTAGGATTTTAAATTAAAGTAAAATAATAAGGGGACTCTTTATTATTACTTTAAGTAAAAGAAGAAGTAAAATTAAAGCTATATTTATTAAGATTTAATTAATTAAAGTTATTATAATCTTTAAAATATAGTATTGACGGGACCTACCGTAAGGTGGCGAAAGGGGGGTTATAGCAGAAGGAGGGTCACAGACTCTACCAGCTGAGGAACTCTACCACAACTCAAACATTACACACCACTTTTCGATTATTATAAGTCGAAGAAAGATTGACAAACACCCACCAAACAAATATGCACAAAGAGTCTTTCACCACCAACGATGGCTGTAAAATCGCCTTCCAGTCCTCTCTGCCACTGAGTGCTATTGCGGGGACTGCACCAAAGAAATGTGTAATGCTCATGCATGGCTTCAGCGGCTCTAGCGATTATTTTACCCGCAACCTTGAGCCCCTAAGCGAACATCTTTGGGTAGTTGCTCCGGATATGCGTGGTCACGGAGACTCTGACCGAACGCGTGGTGGTTATCATGTTGCTCGCCTAGCAGCCGATCTCGCAGGTCTTGTTACCCATCTTCGCAAGGCGGCACCCGAGGTCATCATCGTGCCTGTCGGGTGTTCCATCGGAGCTGCAGTTCTCTGGACATATATCGAGCTGTTTAAGAACGACTTTGCGGGTTTTGTATTTGTTGATCAGGCACCCTTGCAGGATCAATCGTCGTTCGATGGATGGGATGAATCCAAGGCACACACTGGATGTTACGATGAGAAGACGTTGCTTGCAGCGCAACATAGTTGGATTCATGACTCCAAGGCAGCACATGTGGACCTAGCGATAGGATGTCTAGGTTACAGACATGCCCCAAAGAACGAAGACAGAGTTTCAGCAGAGCAGCAGGCCAAGGACGAAGCTTTCTTTACGGAGATCAGTGCTCGCTGCGACCAAAGTTGGCTGGCGAGATTGCTAGCTGACCATACTCGTTACGATCACCGAGAAGCTATCGAAACCATCACAGTTCCTACTTTGGTCATGGCTGGTCGGCGATCAAGCTGCTTCCCGCTCGAGGGAATGCTCGAGACCGTGAAACGCGTTGAGAAATCGAGGCCAGGCCTAGCAAAATCATCAGTTTTCGAGTCCGGGCACTGGTTGTTTTACGAAGAGCCTGAGAAGTTTAACAAGGAAATTATTGACTTTGTTGACTCATGTTAACGGTAGAGACGAACGCTGGATTTGAAACGACATGGAAATGCTTATATGAAAATGGTGAATGTTAATTACATATCGATTCGGATATAATAGAAATGATTATTAAATCAAGCGGCACATTATAAGTGATGTTCTTAAAGGTCACTAATTGTGCAACCCTCTATTTTGAAATACAAGGTGTGGATTATTCCTAGTCTTGGAGTCTTGTAACCGAGTCTCGATGTACTAAGGCGGTCATACACGATCAATACTCCGAATCATCATCCTCTTCAAGTATTGTCTGTGAAAGTAAACCACTAGCTGGTCGTCGTCTTTGACTGGATGAGTCGAGCCATTGCCAGTCAAGCTCGGTACCGGATGACTGCGAGTCTCGCCGACTGCTAGGTTCAAGTAAGTTCTCCTTAGAAGCTGATCCTCTCGAGGGGAGGTCGTCATTCTGCATTCCGAGGTAGGATGTAATGAGAGATGAGAAGATGGCTAAGGTGATGCCAGCTATGATGCCAACACCAGCTGCGGCGCCAAACTAAGACTATGTTAGAGAGAAGAATCGATTCAGATGGGTGTTGCCTTACAAATGTGTACAATGGCTATAACAGTCAGTTTAGTTATCCTATCTTGAGTTTGGGTTGGGTCATACCTCTAAACTAGCGAAAAACGCCCATATAGAACGCACACCAGAAACTGTGTACGAGAAGAGATATATAGCCGGTGTAAACACAGTGAGAAGCGCATTCGCAATAAAAGACAGTGGTAAGAGAAGAAGGCGAAAGGGAAACCCGATAACGGTGAAGAGTCGTGAGAAGAAGCCGGACCAATTGAATGAGAAGAACCAGCTGAAGACGGCAACGACAATGTTGAAAGCGAGAATAAAAGGAGATATTGTTGGTGATGGTTGGTCAGAGGACGTCGCTGCCACGACGGTAGATGTTGGCAGTGATGGTTCGGACATTTTTTCGTGGTGATAGGAGAGGATGTTGATATTGATGTTGGATCGGGTTGAGTGAAGTTGTATAGGAAGCTCAGCTCAAGGGAGGATTACATCATTGGAGAGATAGATCAGAAATAAAACGTGACCAATTCAACAAAGAGGAAGACCGACTGTTTAGTGCTCGTGACTTGAATTCATTGAGCTTTTAAATATATGTGTTATTTTGTGATATAAGTGATGTGTATGAAGGTCGGGTTACTCATCTAACTACCTAATAAGAGCTCCCTTGAACCGTTGTCGAGAGCTCATGAGGTGTCCTTGCATTGAGCAATATTGGGTGGCTGGAGCTCTCAGTGGGCCTTAAAACAAGTAGCTTGTCCGTTAGTTACGGTGAGGATGTTAGCGTGGACAGTTAAGTGACCTCCCTACACTGCGAATCATCAGTAAAATGACAAGTACCGAAAGACTGTCACTTAGCAGACTCCCCACTGCGACTCAACATCCCACCCGTTCTCTTCCCTTCATCCATATCATCCATCAGTCTCTCCATCTCCACCCCGCGACCAACGACGAACAAACAAAACGCCAACGACAAAAGGTCGCAGACTCCTGATAATAGTATATGAATCAACGACGATATTTTGGTACATCATAGCCTCGCATCACACATCAGCCTACTGCGATAATCGCTGTCCTGAACACCAAACCCCAGCCCATTTCTCGCGCCTAAGTCATCATCACGCTACACAAAGGCCCTGTCTTGTCCCCCGGATTTCACGCCAACCCTGCCGTGTCAGGCCGTTTCTCGCTCGTTCACATCTCTTGACTGTGACGTCCCGATTGGCGCTCAGAGCGCATGCGAAAGGCCCTCTGCGATCTCAGTTTATAGAGAAACTTTGCGTTATTGATCTTGACATGCCTCTGTCAATATTCCGATAAGATACCGACAATCCGACGTTTCTCCCAACGCCAGCACTCGCATTTCCCAACATAGCGATCGCCCACCCAAGAGCCAAAGGACATTCCTTCGAGGGAATAGGAGGTAGTAAATATGGGTAACAACGCGTCTTCGTCCTCCAAACCGACCACGCCGACGACTTCGGCTCCTGGATCGGCTCATGGTCATCACCACGGCCATGAATCTCCCCGCCATCATATCCGAAAGGATGCCCGCAATATCATCACCGGGCACCCGCATCGCTCTGCAGCGCCGCCCGAACCGTCCATGGCGCAGGCCCAGGGCTCGACTGTCATCAACCGACCCAAGAGCTTGCCTCCCACCGCTGTGTCGTCCCTGAGCGGATCTCCCCACAGCAACTTCGCCGCTGTTCATAAGACCGCTTCCTCCTCGGATGCTAAGGCTATCGCTGAAAGTAAGGCGGCTGCTGTTCCAGAGTCAAAGTCTAGCGAACCTAAACCTCACGTGCGCGATGAACCTACCAAGCCTCTTGATGTTCCAATGGAATCGTCATCTCTTCGATCGCATCAGTCCGCTCACGCCAATGACCCAGTTCTTATCCCCAACAGCAGTATCACAGATATGTATCTGACTCGTCCTCCGCGCTTACCCCTTCCCATCGACGAGGAGGTTCACACTCCAGGATCTCCTATTACGGCGCCGCAGACGGATCATGATGGATCTTATATCGAGCCGATGGAGAGTTTGGATGCCATCACACGCAAGAGCTCTGCTCTTAGCGCTACGACTGTGGACGAGGAGGATGGCGAGGAGTTGCGGGTTGACAAGACCAGACCTCTCGTTCAGACCAAGCTTGAATGGCTGAGCGGAGGTGATAAGGTTTATGTCACAGGTACCATCTTTCAATGGAACCGCAAGCAACGATTGCATCCAGTGTAAGTTTCAGGGCGCAGTCTACTTGTTCTTCATATTTGAGACATCAGGCGATCACTACGTCGTCTGTGTTTCCGTGGCTGCTTGACGGTCTCAGATGACTGTTGCACACGATTGGCTTAACACACCACACAATGTATTTAGGAGTGATGGCTGACATATCTTATAGCGAGGGCCATCCTGGCTGCTTCTCGACGACAGTTTATGTCCTTCCAGGCACACACCATGTCCGCTTCCTAGTGGACGGTATCATGCAGACATCTCCTCACCTGCCTACTACCGTTGATTTTGGCAACAACCTGGTCAACTACATCGAAGTCAGCCCTGACGAGGCCCATAAGAAGCAGGTCCCTGCGCCCCCTGCCGCTCCTCATGCGGAGGTTCAAGCCGCAGTCGCTACTCAAGCACTTCCACAGGCCCAGGATGATGCCTCTCAAGCTTTGAAACCCCCTGCTCAGCCAAGGGTCAAGTCCGTGCCGCCCCCAGAAGCGTATCGGAACCAGATTCCACAGTACCTTATCGACTTTGATCAAGCTGAGGACTCTTCAGCGTATCAATACGCTGTCAACGCCATCGAGAGGTTGCCAAACCCACCTACGCTGCCAGGTTTCTTGAGCAAACCGATACTAAATGCAGCGACACTCATGAAAGATGATAATAGTGTGCTCAACATGCCTAACCACACGATTCTAAATCACCTTGCCACCAGCAGCATTAAGAATAACACCCTTGCTGTTTCGGCTACGACTCGGTACAGAAATAAGGTACGTGCTACATCACCAGTGTAAGAGAATGACACTTACTTGATACAGTATGTGACAACAATCGTCTATAAGCCCACATCTTCAGATGAAGGTTAAGATAGGATGAATGAAGAATATGACGAACATTTATGAAACAAGACTTTGGTGTCTGGGCCGCTGCATTTGAAGCTGATGGCTCGGGCTACGATGTGATGTTGAAACGCTTGCTACGTATCTGAAGGTTACAAAGGATCGAAAGAGGAGTGGGAATAGGCATTTTATTGTTACTTACAGACGGGACGGGAGACGAGAGATGTCTAGCGACATACGAACGGCGATATGAAGCGAGGAGAGCCAGGCATGTCCCGATTTTGACACAACGATAAAGGAGATACGAGATAGTTCATGACTCAACTCCAGTAAATACACAAAACACATACAATGCCATTTTTCTTCTTCTTTCATTCATCTATTTGAATAGTCTCAATCTCTCCATTTGATAAACACTTCATCAGTTCTGAACCGCTGCGTACATGTACTCTCCTCCAAAGACGTTCTGAACCCCGTCTCATACGCCAACAGTCCAGCATGCGCAATCATGATGCCATTATCAATGCAGAACCTCTCGTCGGTCGCGTACACAGACCCTCCTCGTTCGCGCGCCATGTGTCCCATCATCTCCTGCAACCTCTCATTGCAGCCAACACCACCCACAATGAGAACCTGTGATGAACCTACGTGTGCCATGGCTCGTTCTGTGATCTCGACTAACATGGCGAATACCGTCTCTTGCAGTGAGAAGCACAAATCTTCGGGTGTGAAGTCTGCGCCGGCCTTCATTTGCGCAGCGAGAGCGTCGGCGGAGGCTAGAATACCAGAGAATGAACAGTCCATACCCTTGACGGCGTAGGGAATATCGAGTAGTTTGCTTCCCTTCTTGGCGAGTTGTTCGATGTTGTAGCCTGGCGCAGGGTCGTTGCTAATCTCGAGTGTGCGAGCGAATCGATCGAGGCAGTTTCCAACAGCTATATCAAGCGTCTCGCCGAATATCCTGTATCGTTGTTCCGCATATGCAATGACCTGGGAGTTACCGCCCGAAACATATAGCACCACCGGATTCTCAGCACCAGTGATGTATCTTCCCATTTCGATATGTCCTACACAGTGATTCACACCCACCAACGGCCTATCCCAGAGCAAACTCAACGCTCTAGCCGCAACAGCGACAGAATTCAACGGGGCACCCATCCCCGGCCCCTTTGTGTAGCAAATACAGTCGACATCAGAGGGTGTGATGCGCGCTTCGGCGAGCGCTTCGCGGGCGAGACGAACGAAGTGGGCGCGGTGATGGGCGGCTGTGTCCTTGGGGAGAAAGCCGGTGCCGGGAGGTGAGACGAAGGTGTCGCGAAGGTTGGAGAGGATCTTTGTCTCGGTGGGAGTGTGAAGAATGACGCCAATCCCGAGCTTGTTGGCGGAGCCTTCGCAGCCGAGGGCGATGTAGGAGGATTTGTTTTCGAAGGCCATTGTGGGAGGTTGAGGTTGAAGCTGAAGTTGAAGATGGGAGGATGGAAGGTGGGGGTATAACGTGGTGATGGTGTTGATATTCGGTATCTGCTATTATTAGTAACGTCTAGGCCAGTCGCATATCAACAGTACATTATAATCAGAAGAAAAAGGAGCACGAGGAAAATAAACCGAGTTTTATAATGAATCTTTTCTACACTCTCCAGTTTAGATTATACTACTTCTGTTGGTGATGTCAAGAAAATGATAAGAAGTTTAATCGATAGAGGGGCAGATCTCTATCCTCTTACAAGGGCAATAGCAGCAGGTTCGTAAAGCCCCTCGCTTATTACCTGCCTGTCTCCCACATCCCACAGTCAGTCCCGCAGGCGTCATCACCAGCCACACTTGACTTTATACGTAGACGGGAGGTTCCGAGTTGATAATTTTCAGGGTCCAGCTAACCACGACGGGAACAGCAGAAGGAGTGGAAGTCATGAGATCTCTGGTGTGTCGAGTGTAGAGAGGTAAGAGTCATGATATAGAACTTGGACACTTTTAAGATAGATAACCCCATAGTAGGTACTGTTGTAAGCCGTTGAGATAGCAGTTGGGAGAACTAACTTCATACTCCTTTACTATGTATTGCTGTAATCTCTGAGCTATTATAACTCATCATGCAGAAATGGAAGTGTTTTTTTTTTAGTCTTTTTTTCTTTTTTAGCGAGTAGTATCTTGACGCCACAACGAAAGCTTCTGTTGTGGCTGCCAAGTGTAAATCCACAACGCCCGGTTCGCCGGCCACTTTTCCTTCACCCGCAGCATGCCCTCCACTCTAAAGCCTCCTCCATCACTCGCATTTGGTCCTCAGTATCTTTTTGCACCTACTTCGTGAGGCCGAAAGCATGCTCTACAAGACTTGCGCTTTGGCTACAGTCATGCGAATGGGTATACTGCTTTTTGCCATGTTTCTTTCTATCTTGCTTACACTCCAACGACGCCCCTGCTAACATGACATATCAGCCAGGTCCCCTCCAAGCTTGGTCACATTTCACGACCTCGGACCTTGATTCTGCAGCGCCTCCTCTTATGCAACCCGAATGCTACGACCGTATACTCGTCTTCTTCCCTTTGGCAAACTAGCGGCATTTGTATATCGTTGAAAGTTCATATTCGCTGCTGTCGGCACATCTGACGCCGATACCAGAGAGCTTCCCCTCAGCCTCCAAGACGCACGCATGATCACCTCACGAGACCATTGCAACCTACGGCCAGAGCCACAAGGACATACATGCTTTACGACACTTGGATATGAGGAACGTCTTGTTGCGGTCTTGACTTGACCGTTCTTCTTTTTTCAATTTTCTCGACCTGGGCCACTTAATATGATGGGCTCTCCCACGTCTAAGCCCGAATACCGACCACTCGCTCCGAAACTCCTTGCAATGCCCTGGTCAACGACTAAATAGTACATACACGACGCCTTCTTTTGGCCACCGAACCATTGTCAACTCTGACCAACGGTCGGAACGGCTCGACGTCTCTGTTATTTCAATTCTGGGTATAAAACACACATCCGCCATATCCACACGACTCCCTTCCCCGCAGTGCGCTCATGATACTGCCTGGGCGGCTTGGGCCTGAGAATTCGCTACTGCTTGCGCTTTAGCCTGAGCTTGTGCTGCTAGATGCGCTTGAGCCGCCGCTTGAGCATGTGCTTGGGCATGGGCATGCGCCGCCGCCGCAGCTGGTGATGGCAGTACTCTGTTGCCCGCCTGTGCCTGTGCTGCTGCTACGGCTTCTGGTGGCACTGCTGGGCGTCCTCTGAACATATACGGGTTCAACGGTATTGTCGCTCGGAACTTGAGTGCCCGAGTATCGAATGGATCCACCTCATACACTGGTGGTTCATCTTCAGAGTCCGAGTCGTATTTCCACCGATCCGACTTATTCTCACCAAGTTCTCTTGGCGGCGTCACCATACCCCTTCGATCAATCCACAATCGGTTCAATCGGCCTATGCGCCGACGGAAGGATGGTTGACTGCCCTCGGATGGCTCACTGGATCCAGCATTGAAGTGGAAGACAGGTGATTCACGTTTGTCCACTTGCATAGCATCCGATGAGTGATCATCCACCTCCATTTCTGACGATGTGGAGGCCGGAGGCGTCATCAGATATTGAGTCTTGGCCTGTCGAAACTTGAGCTCTGTGCCCTGTTCCTTGACCGGTGAGAGTGGCTCTCGAGTGAGGTCAATGTGGTTCTGGTTCCACTTCCTGTGGTTTTGAACCTTCATTTCTATATCAAGTCGGAGTTCAGTCTCCTTCTCCACCAACTTGTCTGATAACAGGACAAGATCAGCATCAAGTGTTCTGCCATCAGACCGTACGGGTTGCCGCAGATGGGCACCACCAGGAGGCTGTCGAACAACTGGAGGCTCTGCAGGCTTGCGTTTTTGAGGCTACGACTCGAGTCAGCATTCCGAGCGACATGATCTTGCCCATAACAAGCATTGATGAGACATACCTTTTGGTTGACGAGATCTTCGTCCTCGCCTTTGATCCCCAGCCGAAGCTTGATGTTTTTGAGTCTTGCCCTTTCCTCAAACACAGCGCGGTCCATGGTCATGAGTTCCCGCTTTACCATTTCACGTTCATACGCCACAAGAACCAATTGTCGACCATCCTCAAGTTCGCGTCGCAATTTCTTGAGCGTTTCTGCGATCTTGTTGTCACGAGCTCTGGTCTTTCGAGTCTGGCGGGCCTCGCGTCGTCTAAAGCAGACAAAGGGGTCTGTGTCATCAGTTTCTTGATGAGTCTCAAATTTGAGACTAGGATGCAATGGCTTGTTGCCAGCTTCTTGCCGTTTTGTCTTCCAGTACTCGTACACAGGCTTCGCATGCTGAAGAACAGCAGATGAGCCTAAGTGGTTAAGAGCAGGCACCATCATGTCATAGGCGGCAACAGTATTGTCGACTGCTGCAAACGGAGTCTGTTCAGCAGCGGTGTCCTCAAACACCTCCATGATGCGTTCAAAGTCATCTTCGGAGAGGGCACCAGCGGCAGGCGGTTTACTATTGTACTGTTTCAGGAACTCATCGTCCTCAGTGTTCATATCATAGAGGCATGTTATGCACTCTTCGACTGTTTGTGAGAAGCGGATGTATGTGGAGGGTTTGTGGAAAGGAACAGGATAGAGCTCATCGTAGTTGATGGCGCTCTCCTGGGGAGGCGGAACAGGAATCTCTTGGTCATTGCTAGTTCCTGCCTCCTTGAGAATAGTTTGGAGATGGTATTCCTATTGACAATAGTAAGTATAAGGCCTGGAGCGGGCGTTATTGGCTTATTGGTGGTTGATTGCATCATCCAATCAGACCAGGCCCAAAGGGGAGTGCCAAGCCATATCACGTGAAGAAGCACGTGATATCATAACATGTGGCAGAGGGACGAAAGACTCACATTTTCCTCGGCCTGTTCGACACCGGTCGCGATTTGATTATCAGTTGTAAGGGCTTCGTACTCGTTGGGATCGATTTGGTCTTCGCGAAGAACTGGAAGCGTCGTCTTGACGTTCAACTTCTTGACGCGAACTTTGCGTGATGACATGTTGGCAGGGGGTAAAAGGGAGGTCGGAAGAAAAGCGGTCAGGCGGCGGAAAAACCGCAAAAAAAAGCGATCAAGTCATAAAACGAGGTCTTGGGAGTCGAAATCGGTCCAAAACTCGATGCAAAAGGTGCTGTTGTAGCCTGTTTTCGATGGCAGCGTAGTCGGGCTCGATGGGGTGACGTTGGGGATTTGTTTTGGCGCGCAAAGTTTTTTCACTGCATGGAGTTTTTGGCAAGGGAAAATGGTCTTTGGCTGCAAGAGCGGGACGGTAAGGTTTGATGACGGTGTGCTGCTGAGAGGGGTCGAAGTTACTTTGCACTGTCTCTTCGCGTGAAAGATACTTTACGCGCTCGGACCACTGCCTCCTTTTTTTTGTGGTATCCAATCGCTACCGTACAATACGGGCAGGCATGGTTTGTGCTGCTGGGCACTCGCTGTTTAGTGGTGCTAGCGGCCTAAAGGTGCTATCTTTCAGTGAGGGCAAGCGCTGGAAGCTCAAGAATGCTTGTTGCTGGCCAGACGACCACATAATAAACGGACTCGAGCAAAGGTGATGCAAGTCCTATAATCTATCTGCTGGTATAATATTTTGACTTCTCATTAGCTTAAGCTTGAAGCTTCTTTCTGGAATGAGAATTATAAAACGCTATTTATTTCTGAGCGTATTACCCAGTTTTCGTGATCAATATCAATCCAATATGATTGCTCACCGTAATGCAATCAATAAACGGCAGATGCACCGTAAAGGTAACTGTGCTTGCTAGATCTTGCCCCGCAAAGCAGTTACCCCTCTGCGCACCTGCCCCTTTGCGCAGAGGATCGGTCTAGAATTACCTAAACTTAGCGACAGCTCAGACAGTGACAGTGAGACTCAATTCAGCCTTATCACCAAACCTTGGACAACAGAACAATTACAGCCTCTTTATACCCTCCCAAACCCCCCGCGAAAGTTTATCCAGTTTAAACATAAACAAACACCTTTTACGTTCTCCAATATCGCTTCGACGTTGCCAACATGGGCAACACCACCAGTGCAGTCCTGGACAACCTCGTCCAAGGATCCAACTGTGAGCCTCGGCCCCCTTCGAAAGCCCTGACCTCACCTCACTTCAACGCACGGTTGCGAGGAGGGGGAGGGGTAATGGAGTGATTACGTGTGCTGAGATGTACGATTTCTAGTCGACAGAGATGAGGTTGATCGTCTGCGAAAGCGTTTCATGAAACTGGACAAGGTGCGCAAGCTTCCCGACTTTTTGGCTGTGGCGAAGCCTAATGATGATGGTGGTTGCGCGAGGCTGAAGCATATCATCGCCATCACAATAATGGACATGGTGAACTAACTTGACTGTGCTCTCTAGGACAATTCCGGTACGATCGAGCGCGATGAATTCCTCAGCCTTCCCCAGATCTCGTCCAACCCTCTCGCAACACGGTCCGTCCGCCATCTCCCTCCCTTCGATATATAACGAACTAACCCAGGTCCCTCTCAGAATGATTGCCATCTTCGACGAGGATGGTGGTGGTGATGTCGATTTCCAAGAGTTCGTGACAGGTCTTTCGGCATTCAGTAGCAAGGGCAACAAGGAACAGAAGCTTCACTTCGCCTTCAAGGTCTACGACATTGACCGTGATGGTTATATCAGCAACGGAGAGCTCTTCATTGTCCTCAAGATGATGGTTGGCAGCAACCTTAAGGATCAGCAGCTGCAGCAGATCGTGGACAAGACTATCATGGAGGCCGATCTCGACAAGGACGGCAAGATCAGCTTCGAGGAGTTCACCAAGATGGTGGAGGGAACTGATGTCAGCATGAGCATGACTGTTGGTAAGTTTCTCTGTGGAGATATCTTGGTAGCGATGGCGATGGTGGTATACACCTTGCTTCATATACAATGATAATGTGACCTTTGGTGGATGAACAGGCGCTGACATGATAACACAGACCAGTTTTGAGCAAACATGCGCAAACCGTTGCACGGAAGGTTTAGGTATAAGGGACATTGCTATGGACCTAAAGAGATCCAGTGTCCTCATAGGGACTTCAAACTGGCATGTATAAGGATGGGGGAGGATGGTATCACAACACCTGGCGAATTTACACACCATTACGATCATGAATTCACGCATTCTCTTACATATTTCCAAACTTGTAGATGTCCTTGGGCTCGCGCTGCGGTTTAACAAGTGTTCACGGACTACAAGCGATCTTGATGCTACCGAGTGTCCTTGTTCGCATTTGGTATCTTGCTCAACAGGGGAAGTGGTATCATATTGCGCCGCAAAGCGACACTTTGTGGGCGCCTCATAGGTGCCTTGCCCCAAATACTTCTACTCGTGGTTAATTTCTGCAAGACTATCTGGAGAGCTCAGCGCAGGCCTCGAGGATATAACTTTCAGCGGAAAGAGGCTGTCGCCTATATAGTCAAGAGGTTGATGAATTTCACGGACTAAATTACTTCTTTCCTTGACTCGTAATTGTAGCTCAGCAAATGCCTCGAGCGGTTCAGCAGTGCCCTGGTCCTCACTTAGATACCAGTAGGCTCTTCGACCACATGGTACGAACGTTGGCCTGGTCTATCTACAAAGCATGTCATAAAAGTCGAAGGCTCCAACGTTGGTACTGTACATACTCTGTTGAGTCCTCCAATACTCGCTTCACATATGTTTATTTGTCGCAGTGTAGCTTTTTCACTTTTCCGAATCGATGGAAACTCATTACGATGCTCGAAATCCAAGAACAGTTCAGTCTACCAACAATTGAATGCAGCAACTTCACTCTATAGTAGATTAAGTTAGAAATATCCTGAAGTCCCACTGTACTGGAAGGAATATATGAGACAAGTAGTCCCTAATACAAAACATTGAGTCTCTGTGTGAAGCCCAGGTCAAAGGGGAGTGCATGACTATCGAATACTAGGTACGGCAGGATAGTCAAACCGTCACTTCCCAAACCACAGGCAAGTTGACGGTGTCAATACGGCCAGTTTTCGTTTCTATGGGCGTTCTTGCGAGACAATATTTGAAGCATTTGACTTGGGGATACTTCCACGCGCTTGTCCACCTGGAGAGGTCCAAATTCCCATCACTATACGAACCTTCAAAACACACTATTCATCGAACAACATGCCAAGCCGGAATGATAAGGTGTCACGGTGATGTTGCGATCGTACCACGTTACAAGGTAAGTAGCCATATCTGCTTAACTCATTCATTTCCTTCGTACATCATGGCACGTTCCACCAAGATGCTGTACTTCACCAGGCCTGTGTGTTGTGAAACTTGAAGCATGCGCTTCGCAGGTTTTGGAAAACAGCGAGGCTGGTATTCATACGCATGATCAGGACAGGGCTTGCGGTGGCGACGATGTATCATAGCCGATGCGACATTAAGAAGAAGGAAGCCTGTGTAAGGAAATCTGCAGAATTCATGCAGCAGTTGTCCTCGGGCTGAATAGTTAGTCAAATTGCAAGACAAGACGTATTGCATGACATACTCTACACCCTTCCACGTAACACAGAAGCGCGTCATGTTTGAGACCGGGTCGTGGAGCGGGCGCTGCCGGTCAATCCCCCGGCTCCGGACTCGGGCTTTGGTTGATAAGCCGGCGTAGCGCCCCCACCATCTCGGACCCGGATGGGAAGGAACTCAGCCTCCCGATGATCGTCGGGTCTCACCTAGGGATATGTGTATGGCCTCAAAAGCGCCGAGAATGAGAATGATAGGATTGAGACATGGGCCCTGGCGGAAGCAAAGGGTTCCATGTCTCACCACGCCCCAGATACCAGATGTCCCGGAAGAAATCAAACCGGGACCAGGGTTTCCGAAGGATCGGTACCGTACTACGCTGACGATGATCCGGTATACTAGGATTGCATGTCTGAAGCCTTGCTCTCACCTAGGACAACCCTAGCACGCCTCGAGACACAATCGATCGGCACCAGACTTAACGTTACACAAGACATTGATTGTACCGGCGTACATGTTTCGTACTCGATTGACTTTGAGTGTGAAGCGTACGAGAATCGTGTCGTAGCTTGGGTCCACGATCGTGAGGCTACTGAAACCATATTGTTTGGTTGAGCATTAGCCTCACTTGTCGATCAGGATGTAACCCTATTTCTGTAGGGACATGGATGAATCTCAGTTGTTCAAAACGGCTTAGTTTAGTTTACCATGGATTGTTTCGTTCTGTTTCGTCCTGTCCTTGTCCCCTCTCCCTTCGTTGTCTCTGGGTATCGGAGGAGGGGTGTGTGTTGTGGTTTGTTTTAAAAATGACTTGTCATATTTGGGGATTAGTGTCGTCGATATTCCGGCAGGCTGGGACGGTGAACAGACGTTCAAGGTTGTGCTAGGGGGGCGTTAGAAATCCGATAGACGAATAACGGGAGACAGATACCAGGATTTGATTCGTTGTTAGTGTATGGGGTGTAGATATCTACGTCGATCAGATCTAACACAGCATGTCAGTGACGATAGTTGAGCCACATTGGGTAACACTATTGGTATGATCTATCAGAGATCTTAGACATTTCTTGACAATTTAATGGTTCCATTCCCGGAGCATGTCGCGCGATGCGTATGGCGTATGCACAATCTAGTCTATGTCTCAGGGGGAAAGACGAAGACAAGAACCAAGACTGTGGAATCATTGACTTGGGGCTGGACAGTTGACAGTCTGTCAAATTCGCCTATTGGTTACCAGCGTCCGCTCAGCTGGAATACTAGACATGAGCTATCTCCACAAATCGCGGCACAGGCACGCCAGCAGTACGGCACAGTTAATAAATTGCACGGGCAGAAGCAGCGGTTCAGTAGTGGCTGTGGTGTTTTCCTTTTGTTCGCCAATGGTTCAGCTGATGTTGGCTTCAGATGCCATCGACCAGGGAAACTTGCTGAAGGGGCGGACAACGCGGGCTGATGCCCAACGATTCAGCGGTCAGGTGGTTGTATTGTGGAGTTGACTCGGCTCGACATGTAAGGAATGTCACTTACGCTTTGATCCGCCATCTGCAGGTTTGCGGTGCGGGAAAGACAGGATAGAAAGACTTTGACGGCTAGAACACAAAGCGAGAGGTGTAAGCGCCGAGAGTCCAAAGGAGCATTTGGGCTAGACTCGGCCAAGGGCTGCTACTGGGAAATTGATACAGCCTCGGGGATCAGATGATGGCGGCGAGTTGATGCCCGATGCATGACACTCGACTTGTTGAATTAACTTGGCTTTGAGCGATGTACCCAAAGCATGGCACAGCCGGATCCTAATAACTTGAGGGTACTTTCAACGTCAGAATGGCGGAGTGTGTTAGTTGGGCGTCGATATTGTTGGGCTGTAATGTGAGGGTATTCATGATTTTGCCAGCGCCGTTGCCGTTTTTGGTGGTTATGATCTGGTTTCTGTTTTAGGATGTTGCGGTATCAAAGCATCAGCTGCTATTCGACAGTTCTGTTTCAGCCTCATTTGGTTGCGTTGCATCGCATCAGCGAGGGGCAACGTGATCGGCGTCAGGGCGTTCACATGCGTTGGATCTCAGCCCCCGGATCTTCACACGGGTGTGGCGAGTGTGGTGAGAGTCTTGGGTCGAACAGGTAATTGGGCTGATATTGGGTAGGACGACATGAGCCTTTCGTTTGTGTTGGGCTTTCGGCCAAGGACTGCTCGCTGAGCCAAGAGATGCTTCTAGAGGACGTTCACTTCGGTGGTAGTTCATGCGCAAGGCGGGGTACCGTAGCTAAAGAGACCCGGGATGAACAAGACGAGATGCAGCTAAAGGATGACAGTGACAAAAAGAAACAATCACTCCAGCCATCACGGATAAGTCGGTCTCACTTGTTTCCATGTTTCGACAGACTAAAACTGATTAACGCTGGGAAGGGGAAAGAGACTAACAAAAAGTTGGATGTAAAGAAGAAAAGCCCCAAGTTGACAAGAGAAGTAGGCGAGGGTATCCCGGCCTATAGTACTCCAGATATAGGAGGGGCCTAGTGGGAGTCCGCCTCGCTCTTTCCTGACTAAACCCGGCTGAGTTTGGCTGGCCACGAATACAATCACGTTACGATATAGGAAGGGTCTGAGAGCCTGAAAGTCGAGGTCTACCGGCTAATGCTGAGTCAATTCAAGAAAGTTTAAGGTTACCATCATCAAGAACACGTCAGTTCAAGGCTGTGAACAATTAGAGAGTTTATCCTACACACTGGACTCAACTCAATTAACCACCTAACTAATACAGTACTACGCTGTGGAGTGTTCTGCCGCAGTGAAACACAACTGCCGAAAGTGAAAGTGAAAGTGAAAGTGAAAGTGGAAGTGAAAGTTTGAAAAAGTGCAAAGTAAAATATATCCCACATGAGCTACTGTACTACGTAGTAGTCATCTGCATGTGCATTTGCACTTGCACTTGCATCTCCATCTGCATCTGCATATTGCTGTCACTAACTCGCTACAGCTCCAATTGCACAGCAACCGCATCATGTATGTAAGCCCCCTTGAGAGGCGTTTCAACGAATGCAATTGCCAATCGTTTATCTTTGACATGCCCAAAGCGAAACCTCAGTGTGTCATTTGTAGCTCTATCGTAGCAAGGATATGCCTAACAGCCCGCTGAACTAAGAGATAACTTAACAGCAGCAACTCCTCCGCTTTGAGTCCCCATGACTTGAGAATCGATTGTATCTCCACCAAGAAAGGCTAAAACAGAAGCTAGATCTCCGGAAATCACCCGGATGTAACTGAGCAAAAGAATTGGGATTCCAATAATTAATCACATCTTGTTTACTTTTTACCTCCTCTTCTATCATGCTGACTTACTCGATTCTCCCAGTTGGGGATGGGTACATGCCCCTCACTTGACTCGCGTGTTCTTTTCTTCTTACACACCCTCAAGCCACACGCGATTCATTGGCCCAGAGTGACTCGGGTAGGGCAGAGGCTTTCGCTTTGATGTGCTTGTACCTGCATAAAAGCCACTTTTTGGCGGGAAAGCAACCGACTCGACTCTTGTAGGTACCTGTACGTACAGTACTGTGCTATACGGAGTGTCAGTCCTTAAAATACTGCCCGTCATTCAAGGGGCTATGCAGGATGCAGATGCAAATGCAAACGCAAATGCGCCTCTCTCATGCAGTTTAGTTCAGCTCAGCGTAACAAGGCGCCCGAATTTGACAGGCCGTGGTAGCATCACGTACTGTAGCATGCCATAACATAGCACCCGCAGTTGGCCATCTTTACTTTTGGCGGCTGAGTCCTAGTCCTAGTTTCAAGAGACTGAATAGGAAGTCTTTTTAATTGCTATCCCTGGCTGTCTGTGAGGTGCATAATGCGGCCTCCTGTCAAGCAGCAACGCACAGGACATGCCATGTCACATCAAGTCAAGTCGGTGAGCTAAATAAAGTCACCGACACTGGCATCTGTCGGTGAGTTCAATCCAACTAATATTGTGTGCTGTTTGTTGTCTCTATGCGCAAACCGAGGCGAGTTAAGGCGTACTTACGGCGTTCGCGGCCTTGTTTTCTATGCTCTTATATCCATCCATCTTGGGCTGTAGCCTGTCAAGTCGGTTAGCGTATTCCATACCACGTATCCGTACTCCGTACGCCAACCACAGCCACACCCGCCTGTAGTATTACCTAGCAATTGATCCAACAACAACCTACAAAAGAAATACAATCATAGCCAAGAACAAAAAACTCCACCTCATCGGAGATATTATTTATAAACCCCAGATAAAGCATAAATATACCAATTAGGACTGTTCAGCCTGTCCTTTCAGCCCACTCTTGAAGCTTGAACTCAGATACTAAAACATTCGTCTACACGCCCAGTCTCATCCTCAACCTCAACCATGGTCCGTCTGTCTACTGTATTCCGTATTCTTGGTACATATCATAAGCTTACCGCTATAGAATGTTTAACTACAGGTACCCATGAATAGTAGCCGCGGTGACAGGGCTAAGAAGTAACTTTTTCAGCCCGCTTTCTCTCGCAAGCAATTCCCCCCAAGGGCAACTCCCGTCTATCTCCCCTGGTCATTCGTCCTTTGTTTTTTTCTCTTTCTCGGCTTGTAGCTCAAGGTTAAAGTGAGCTTAAGACGGCCCCTCTTTTATTCGCTCCGTACATCTTAATACATGGGTTGGATTACTACATCCATGTCTTGGTCACCTTTTTTTTAAGAAACCGAAAAAAATAGGGCGTCCATAACATCACACATCTGAATGATCTGCTGTCTCTCTTGATCTCCCTTTGGTTAGCTCAGCTACATCAGGTACGTACTGCAGCTCAGTTGGGTCGCTAAATAGTACCATCCATTACGGGGGCAAAGCTCCAAGCCCCAATTACTTTGCAACTGGGTATGAATAGTCGTTGGTAACTTACTAACTACCTACAGAACTGAACATTATCTGTCCAATTGAAAGCTGGGGCCGTTGGGCACAAACAACCACACCGTCAATTCAACTGTTCATGGCAACTCAACACAATCGCTATGTCATAATCAATGGAGGTCAATGTCATTGTCAATATCAATCAACTCATTGATCCTATTGCTAACAGTAGTTGTACACTTCTATCGGCTTCTATGGATATTTGATATTCCCATCTAAAATAACATGTCCGCGAGGACTTCCAGCTCCACTCTTTCCATCCAACCTCCCAATATGCTATAACCAAATCTCTAACTCAAACAAACCTCGGTATAATAATACAGTGCAACCAACTCTGTGTTGGGAGCCTAACAAGAAAAGAAATGAATAAACCCAATCCAGCCCAATCCAACCATGCCCTATCCTACCCAACAGAATCCAAACTTGAACCTGACCCTGGATTCGACCTGGCCTGCGTTCCATCCACAGGAAGGCAAACTCGATGCAAGCATGAACGAACGCCTTAACCGCAAAATCATCAACCATGTTTGTTCCGCATCCAATTCTTTCTGCCGTGGCAAACCCATTTATCTCAAATCATAACACAGAGTAACAAAGAATACCCCTTCCATTAAACCCCGCCATGCAATCATGATTGTAGTTGTCCTATGCCTTGAAACCTTGGTATACCACCAGCTGACGCTGTGAGAACCGGCGGCAAAAATAAATCAAAATAGTCGTAAAACAGCCCAATGGGCTTATCAGGCATGACACTAAGCCACATCCTGTTCCTTTTCTCCATAGTTCTGAGGGAAGGAGTAGGCGCAATGCGCAGTGAAATGTATGTCAATGTGCAACAAAAGCAACATGGCCCGGCGCAAGGGTGGCGGCCTTTTCAGCATCATTTTTCACCGGCTTCTGTACCGTCTAGTTTCTGCAGAATAACCTTGCCATGGCATTTTGCCAATAAACGGGTGGCGCTGCAGCCATCAGGCCGCGATGCTTGTCGTAGCAAGGCCCAGATCGGTATCAAAGAGGCCATGTGATGTGTGTGTATATGCTGAAACTTATGCCTAAACAAAGATCTCTATCGATTGCCACTGTCACTATCTTCTTCTGAAGCTTCATATAGGTCTAGGCAGTCTTCGAGGACTGTGTACTTATGTTAGCAAGTCTGAACAAAGGCCTCGGGTGAAAATGCATGTTCTCATACCAGCAGTTATTTGGTCTTCCCACACTCCATATTGATAGTCTACCAAGCCATGACGCTCGATACCGTCGCATAGTCGTATTAACTCGTTGCCTAGTTTTTTAATCATGTCCTTCGAAACAAGGCTTTGTGATCTCGAAAGTTGTTGGTTCGACACCATAAGGTCAATTTGCCGCTGGCCTAAACCTAGCCAGGCGTGGTTGAAGTCGTTCCACAACTGAATACGATCAGCATGAAGGTTGGTATCATCAAGGTTGAGTCCTGCGTAAACTAGTTAGTACTGTCTCCAGAGAATGCTGGCAAAACTACATACCTAAGTCCGCCACCTGAGACAACAGCCAGCTAGTCACGCTGAGCAATGTCTCAGATGCACTTTCGAGAGATCCATTGACAATCTCCTGATATATGCTCCCTAATTGCCTCTGGTAACTAACCCATTTCTCCTCAAGGGCGCCTTCTCCGTACTCGTGCTCCTCTGTCATGGAGACGTCGGCGCTCGCCGTCGCTTGTGGTATTGCACTCACACTTGACATACTGTTACTCGCATAATTCATGGCATTGCTTTGTTGGTAAACGCTGGCGGTTGCGCTTGAGCCATGTGTTGATTGCTGCATGCTCTGGCCGCCCGAATTCCCCGTCTCAGACCCAAAGTAGTTCGAAGCGACATCTGGTGTCATCATTTGCATAGCTGCAGGTTGCCGTGAACTGAATTGTTGCGTGTCGTATACTGGGTTATGCGCGCCCGGTTGGCCAACGTTGTACATCATCGTAGCTGCAGTGCCATAACCGCCAAAGCCTTGCGGCTGCTGGCGGGAGTCTTGGCCATACTCCGAACCGTAGGAAATGGCTGTCCCAGCCATGTTTGCCGTAGAGAATGATGCACTGGGTTCTTGATAATAGCCACTGTAGTTACCCGCACCTCCCATGCCTCGCCCTGAAGATGACGGGGTAGCAAGAGACGAAGGGCGATATCTGTCGTTGGAGACTCCAGTAAGCGAGCGGCGCTGCTGAGATTGATCGTGAAGTGAGTATCTCTGGTTGGGGTTCGAATGAACTGGCGGTTCATTCTGCCTTCGCATTCGATTCGAGTCGTCCATGCCCCGAAGGCTTTCAATACCACACGACCCTACCGTGGCTCCCAGTCGATGGGTGGTGGTCGGTAGCGCCGACGACTGTAGTGTAGCCAGTTTAAAGGGTCCGGAATGGACGCACGATGCCAGGGCCTATAGATTGGCGGGAAGGAATAGAGTAGAAGCTTGCAGGTGTGCGGTAGGTGAGGCACAACTAAGCTGTTGATAGTGCTGGAGGGGTTACCGCGGGGTTGTTGATTGTGTAAAGCCCACACAGTTGGAGTTGCGATGATCGATAGTCGGGGGGTGTCTTAAGGCAGGGAATGGATAGCTAGGCGAGATAGTAGTCGAGTTGAAGGTGAACAAACGGCTTCACAAGCAGGGTGCCGCTGGCCTATTATTCGCAAACAAAGTCCACGCTGTTTACTGATCAGGTAAGAGAGCTGATGGCTCAGCCGGGGACCTGGGTGTAAGGTAGTTTATCAAGTGAATCGCAATCGCAAGCTAGAGCCTAGTGCGTTTATGCCCGGTAGAGGCTGGACGTCGAAAGGATGACGAAGAGCAAGGCGTTGGGCCTAAGTAGCTTGGTCTGGGGCTTTGGGGCCCAGGGCTGATTGCGGATGAGTTGTCAAACGGTCGTCTCGTTGTCTACTAGGAGGATCCTAGCGAAGCCCCATGTAAGAGACCTTGAGCATGACAAGCTCGAGCCAACTGCGATCTGCTGGGACCAGTACAACGCACCAGGGTCTCAATTGGGGACCAAGACGATACTCTAAGAAAAAAGCTTTCACTAAGCTGGTACGGGCGTCCAAATCCGCCGAGTCGGTGTGGTGACAGCTTGCTGGTCACGCTGAGGAAGATGTGACTGACGAGCTAGTGGGAAACGAGGATAGATGTATAAGAGAAGGGTCGACAGTGGGGCATGGGAATAGAAGTAAACCACGGTGATGACGAAACTCACAAATGGCAGACAAAGGATAGCTGATCTATATAGCGTACTCATTGCACTCACTGGAGTGCACTATGATATACTTAGGGTCCACCATTAAAAACAGGGGCATTATGGCTGATGAGACTGTGGACTGAGACGGGGTCGCTCTTGATGGAAGGGAGGGGGTGTAGATGTGAAAGGTAGGTTAGGGAGGGTGAGGCGCATCGTTTTAGACTACCAGCTAAAGACGCTGTGTGAATGGCGTCAGGGCAGCTGGTGTAATGGCCTTCGAAGAATGCTGTATTAAGGCCTGACAGGTCTAATGTATAAGAGGCCCTACATACTTTCAGCATCCTCTACAGAAGAACCGAATCCAGAGCTATACCAGTGAGGCAAAGCGGAATATGAATATGAGTGGTCCAGAACATCCTATGAGCAATCCAACAAGAAACAAGGTCAAGAAAAGCGGCAACAGTAGCACAGGAAAGAGTGCATAGCAAAAGAATTGCCATTTAGCAAGCAGGCTCATGCCAACGGCTCTGGAAATTGTAAAAGGATCGGCGTCGTCCTCCTCCATCCACCACGTAACCGACACCCCTGGCCCAGTACCTTGGTAAGAGGCACCAGGAAGATTGAAGGGGAATGACAGCCATCGACGTGGCTTGCCTGGGGTGGATTGAGCAACTCAGGGTGTGCGGCTTCGGAACCTGGGGCGTCATGGGTGGCTCTGCACAAGTACCGGGACCATGCCGTGTGCGTAGTAAATAACCGGTAGTCGAACCCCAATTGCTTGGGCGCTGAACAGCGGCTTCTCTGGTTTTCCAGTTCAGGTGTTTCGATCATATTCTGCTTTTTATTTGCCGTCAATGACTGGGTACCAATGCATTGGATAAGGAAAAGTTCTTGTCCAAGGATTGATACACATCTATAGCCATAGCTTGCTCTATCAGACATTTGTTGCATTGCTCGCCGCTCGAGAGCTGACCCTCATATCGCTCTCGCCGAGTTATTCTCCTTAATACAATGCTCAGGTGCCCAAGCACTGCATCTGTGCATTGTCATCTTTTTCAACAGGTGCTGAAGGAACAGGTAGGGCGCGATTGGGTATTTCGGGCTCATGTTGTGGTAGAGGCGTCAAGTGGGTTATGGTCAAGGAAAAAAACTTGAGACAAGACCCGCCATACTGAACTGTGACTGGCACATTATTGCATGCGCGCACACCGCGAGATTCTTAATTTATTGGTATCGAGACGCTCATTGCTCTTGCGGAGCTAATCACAATTGTTTTGAAGATACCAAACGGGTTTGTAGATGCTTTGGACGTGAGGAGACCACAACCACACCCAACAACAGCTTTATCGGTGCGTGTTAGTATGGCTATCATAGGCGTCACGTACCGATAAGCTAAACTGTTTCGTTAGCTGGGCAAGGTAAAATGATCCAAACACCTTTGATCGAGTGAGAAATGACTACGGGTAGTCAAGCGGCTGTAGACCAACCCGCTTGTCAAATATCAAGCCCTGCTCCCAGCGCAATACGGGGAACGTTACCACTGTCAATTCAAGTTGGTTCGATCGTGGTCTCGGAGGGTGTCAGACATGATCGCACTGCAGGGGAGAGTCCGCAATAATCGTCGGGGAAAAGCAAATGTAACCTTTATCGATCCTGGGCCACAGGCATTATCAATTGTCGGGAGGGATTTCCTTCCGCTTCTTCCCTCCCGTCCGAATCAAGAGAGGTCAGTGGACATGTTGTCTCTCAGGCGTCCGTGGTTGCCGAGGGCTAGGAGCCAGGCTCCAGGGAAGAATCCAAGGGTGGTGACAAAAGCAACGGCAGAACAAAAGCCAAGTCGCAAGAAAAGCAAAAAAGGGAAAAGAAGCGCTGAACTAAATCGAGGCATGGCGTTAGTCCACAATCCACATATGGAGGTAGTTCCAAGTGAGCACAAGCCGAAAATAATCGCTAGCCAATCGATGGAGGAGGGCGATGTCAAGTAGGATCCTTGCTGGAGTTGCGAAGCTCGTGCTCTGGATTACAGCACGTCCTTATTGCTGAATTAGAGGTATTTTGATATTCGTGTCAACCGGAGAGGGCGATATTGGTATGGAGCGTGCTAACAATGCTGGATTTCAGCTTGTCCAAGTTCAAATTGATGCTTCAGGTTGCTGCGGTATATGCGTAAACTCTTTAGGGAGATATTGCCAACAAGGGGCTGGAGGTCAATCGTATTGAATTGATTGTTACAACGGGGTCAGTGGCCGTCAGGAAAGCATCTGAATGGTCGAGCATACACTGGATCCTCAATAAGACGGAGTTAGGCCGGGTTTTCGATGGCATGTCGTGGAAAATTGATCGGACCTGAATCCTGGTTGGCTTGGATGAGAAGGTAAGCAAAAGAAAACCCCGACGATGTTGATCTCCATACTGAGGGAAAACGGTCAAGGTGGTTGGTTGGTCATCGTCAGGCGGGAATTTCTGGTCGGGCAACTGCTAGGCAGCTAGGGCAACTGCTAGTCAGGGCACCTGCCAGTGGTAGGTACTTATGACACAGTGGGTAGGAGTCCATTGCAGCTGTCAACCAGCACCTTCTGCCTTGAGACAAAAATAGCCATCAGGATAATCTAAGTTAAGGGTCCGATCACAAAACTGCCATTGATCATCAGTTACACCAAGAAGGCAGAGGATTGTAATGAGGCTTGTGACTGCGTCTTTTCTTGGTGGTTGAATCAACTTTGATGAGTGGCAAGTCTCATTGCATGTGGGTGAAACGTGGCAGCGAAGGTGCCATCAATTATCACATTACAAGTTTTCTAGCTTGGTAATGTTTGTTGCCGAGTCCAGCCTTGCTTAAGATCTGGCAATGCTAATTCCTTGGATTAGCAGCCACTGATATGAGTAGATACCACAGGACAAGTTAAGGCTGCTTCTTACGCCACACTACATAGCCCAATCCAATACACAAAACCACACAGCAAAGCTCGCCACAGGTTCATGGCATCAACATTGTTCACTGTGAGACGCACTGTTCTCCAAGGGTCAAGACTTACGACTTACAATTTATCGCATAAACAAAAATCTTATTATATCGCTGACACCTGAGCCCTGAGTCTGGCTCATAGGTCATAACCCAACTATATACCTTCACCGTCAACACCAACACGATGATGGTTGGCTACCCTGCATCAACATCTTCAGCGGCTGCAGGTGCTCTGATAAAACTGTCACCCAGGGGTTGTTGTCACCGAGATCTCCCACCGGATATCTAAATCCCCACTCCAAGTACCGGTACCTGAGCAACCAGGATTAGTGCTGAAGCGCACTAGCTGACGCGCATATCGGATCATGTTTCACGCGTCTAGCACTGCAAAGGGCAACGCGCAACAGCTATGCATGAAGCTTGCTGGGGGCCGAGGGGCGAGCATAGCGATGTCCTGTTCTGCTCAGTTAGAGGCCCAATCATCATTCTGCCCACAGTGAGAGCCATTGACGAACAAAGGTTCAGCAATTCTGTTCGCCTTGCATATCCAACCTTTGCGAGCACAACCGCCAACGGCTTTGTGCGGGGGCTTTCCTATGAATTGGATGTTGTGCATGTACTCCGTACTGCTGCTGCTGCTGCGCGGGTATGCTCGATCAACACGCATATATGCACCCCATCTTAGTTGCATTGAGGGATTAGGGACGATCTCAGCCTCGCCTAAAAGCCGTTGGCCGCTGGATTTTCCTCACCTTGGACAATGGAAGATGTCTAGAGGCACCGCATGTATCCAGTACATAGTACAGAGTGCCGCAGCCGCAACAGCATCGGCCCTGGCAGGGATCTCTATCCACTCGTGGATGCGTCCGCCCTAAAAGCCTCCGACCTCAAACCGTCGTCTGTGCATGCTCAACGGTCCACCTCCGCCATGATCAAAGAGACGGCTGGATGTCCTTTGCCAGGGCTTGATCTAGTCTCTAGCTGGACCCGCGTTGGCACGGTCGACGTGGGAAGAGACGGCCTCAACATTGAGCCCTTGAGCATCCCGTGCGATGCGAGGAACCATAGCGACTTTTATGTTGTCATTGTGTCAACGTGGTGAGGTATAATCCAGTCAGTGAGTATTCTAGCGCAGGTATAAAGTAAATTTAGCACGGAAAACTTCAATGCAGGTGGATTTGTGCGGGAGGCTAATAAAAGCACAAAAAATAAACATAAATCTAAAATGTATGAATTAAGCTCTTATTTTATGCTTAGTAATTATTTTATTTGGGACTTATATCCATTGTCAATGTCTATCTGGACTCAATCGCCTGTCGTGGCGTGAAACTACCATCTAACGATCTCTCAGGGGTTTGATTTCGGGGGATTTCTCCATCCCGCCACACCGTTACGCCGTTTGGATCTCGAAATTTAGACCAACCGCTTCTCTTCCTGAGCACCCATACCTGAGCTGAAACACTCCAAGCCACCCCACTGAAACCGTTCTAGAAACCTTCTTCAAATCTGTAGCAAATCCACTCTACAGCTGAAGCAAACGACCTTTGCTTTGATGTTTTAATATCGGTTTGCCCGCATATTGATGCCTACGAGTTACATACACCGAGAGCTATTAGCTCTGCAGATTATCTGGACGAATGATTGATCGTCCCGTTATACGCGCGCACCTAATGAACATCACTCAAAGAGACGCTGCTACCACCGCGACGCGGAGGAGTTAACCACAACTGTAACGTACTACAGCTGAATACGAAGCTCTTCACCGCTTGGTCGATTGGAATTAATGTTCTTTACCATTAATTGATCTGATATTACCAAGGATATGTGGCAATCTCCCGGTAGATATCGGCTCAGTTCCGATTCATTGACAACGAACGCTCCTACAGTCAAGGTCTGGGATTGATGCTATCACAACGTTCCTCCCGCATGCCGAATTCTGCAACTTGTCAACACGGCATCCTAGCCATTTGCGGTATAAAATCGTGATATGACCTGATAATGGAAGCTGCCAGCTCCTTAGTGGCTTGTTAATTACCGTGGAGGAGCTCTATACAGGGCCTTAATGGAGTGGTTTGCGCATTCGCTTCAATCCGGTTCGTTCGGTAAGCGATTGACTTCCTTAGCACGTTGGAAAATGTCTTACAACGCACATATGCAAGGCTGGGTAACTGGGATTATACCATCCTCTAACCCTTGCGTGCCATCACTCGTCCATCCCGTCTAGTGACGCGACCAAAGCGGTTTGGCATCTTGCGTCAAGTGTTCTATGCCTGGAGTAGGATTCCCGAATGATCCTACGGTTGTGATACCGAGCGTTATGTGCCATCGGAGATCTGTACTTGCAGTACTGTCATGTCGTGAGCTAAGGTTTACCCTAGACACAAGCTTAATCGTATCTATATCATATGAACCATTACTAACAATGGTACGCTACGAGACAGGTGCAGTCACAAAGGCTTTCGAGAGGACCAGCTGTCAGAGACTTCAACGCCTGGCCTCATCTCTGAAGCCCAGACCTGGGATTCTAAAACTACAAAAGTGCTGTTTATACATAAAGGTCGGATGAGGGAGAGGCCTCTCAACATCCTTCTCATCATCGTTTCCGCAACCACAGACTCAACCCAGGGTGCTGCCACATCAAAGTTCTGCAAACTCTGCTTATCGCTTGACCCAGGCAGGCATCTTGCGAGCCTTGACATGGCCGTGCTTCTTTCTCTCCACAGTTCTCGGATCTCTCGTAATACAGCCAGCTGAACACGAAAGTCAGTTATTACTCGACAATTCGTCATCATGGGAAAGACAAAACACGTACCTTTTCGAAGAGCAGTCTTGAGTGCAGGCTCGTGAACGATCAAAGCTTTGGCAACCGCCAACGTAAGGGCTTCGGCTTGACCGGTTGTTCCACCGCCTTCCACCAACGCCCAGACATTGTATTTGTCTAACCGCTCAGTGGCCTGCAGAGCCCACACCGCGCTCTCGCGATCGTGAATACGGCCAAAAGCCTGGCTAAGGGTCTTGCCGTTGATCAAGACCTCTCCCGTACCCTCCACAACCCAAGCCCGAGCCGTAGATTCCTTTCGCTTGCCAACACCAACAGCCCGACCGTACTTATCGATTGTCACCTCGTGAGGTACGTTCATAAAAGGGTTGATATCTCGCTTGAACTCCTCGAGAGCCACCTGAACCTCCGGAGGGAATAATGAGGGCTCAATCTGGTTCAGACGCTTGGCAACTCGGATAACCTTGGCGTAGTGGGAGGCTTTAATCGGTTCACCAAGCTTCGAGCGCATTTCCTGGAGCTTGACCCAGGCTGTTGGGGGAGTAGCACTGGGGGGTAATGTTGGGAGGGCGTGGTATTTGGTTAGAAGACGAGCGACTCGAAGGTACATTTCGTTGAATTGAGGCTCTCGTGAGAAGTACGAGGCCGAAAACGGAACGGCTCGCGCATGCTCAACGCCCTGGAATGGAAGCGAAATTTTGGTGTTGGAGTCTATCACGGAGAATTCATCGGGCTTGGGTCCGACGATCGTTGTTGATGTTTCGGTGGTGATGCATCGCACAGCGAGGGGAAAAGTCGAACGTTGCGAGACTGGTTGAGGCCATGGTGCTCGGAAAGCCTTGCCCTGGCACCGTAGCTGCCGTAGGCTATGTGTGAATGTCGACATGATGACCAATTCGGAGGAGAGCCCCGTCGATTTCGCGTATCGGACCTCGAGGTTCACTGTCTGTCCAGAAAAACTTCATGGGAATTCGAGATCCAGTCAGTGCCTAGCTCTGCAGGTTAGGTCACGTGGAATGGTTGTTCGATTAGATTGTCCAAACACCGCCACAAATTGGATATCGAGCCAGCCACTTCAATCAACACAGCCACCGTTTCCACCGTTCGCGTCGCTCGTTGCTCGGGCAGTAAGGCAGTCATGACCCCACCAGCGCGGGGCATGCAATTTGACACACTTTAAAAAAACTTCCCCCTCCTTCTTTTTCTTCTCCTCATCCTCCCTCGTACTCTTTGTCTGTCAACTTATTCCAGCTGCCTCAGCAAAGCATTCAAGATGGCTTTCGGAACTCTCTTCACCCGCGAGGTACATACTCTCGAGCCCTGAATTTGATTCTGAATATGCTGCAAATGATCGTCGTTACTGACTGGTCCTGGGTTCTTCCAGAACAACTGCCGTTCTACAGCCATCCGCGCTGTCGCTAAGGCGAACGACATCGAGCTCAACATCGTCGAGGCCGAGAAGGGCAACGCCAACGCTGAGCACCTCAAGGCCAACGGTCTTGGCAAGATCCCCGCCTTCGTTGGCGAGGACGGCTTCACTCTCTCTGAGTCTATTGCCATTGCCATCTACAGTAAGTGAAGCTGTGCGCGATACGAAAACCTCGCACCATTTTTTCAACATTTTCTTGCCCTCCCCCGCGAATGATGATCTAGCCTTTTTGTACAGTTATCCCTATCTGAAATGTCTCATTTCAAGAGTTATTGTGTTGATACCGTCTAACTTCTGACCTTGCAACCCAACCATTCTTTGTTTATGTTGTCACCTTTGTCGGGACCTCGCTAACCCCGCTTCAGTCACCTCTCAGAACGAGAAGACCACCCTCCTCGGCAAGACCAAGCAGGAGTAAGTTCATACCTTGTCTTACAAGTGACTCACATACTGACCTGTCCAAGCTATGCTTCTATTCTGAAGTGGATGTCCTTCTTCAACTCTGAGATCCTTCCCAGCCTCATTGCTTGGTTCGGTCCCCTCAAGGGCGACGCTCCCTACAACAAGAAGAACGTCGACGATGCTTCCAAGGCTTCCCTGAAGGCTTTCTCCGTTGTTGAGGAGCACCTCATCCGCAACACCTTCCTTGTTGGCGAGCGCATCACCCTTGCTGATCTCTTCGCTGTTGGCATCGCCACCCGCGGCTTCCAGTACTTCTTTGACAAGCAGTGGCGCCAGGAGAACCCCGCCGTCACCCGATGGTTCGAGACTGTCCGCGCCCAGCCCATCTTCTCTGAGGTTGCTGAGAAGGTCGAGCTCCTCGAGACCGTCGCTCTTACCAACACTCCCCCCAAGAAGCCCGAGCAGCCCAAGAAGGAGGCCAAGAAGGAGGCCGCTCCCGCTGCCGCCGCTGCCCCTGCTTCTGATGAGGCCCCTGCTGCCCCCAAGGCTAAGCACCCTCTCGAGGCCCTCGGCAAGCCCTCTTTCCCTCTTGACGAGTGGAAGCGACAGTACTCCAACCTCAAGGACCACGACGAGGCCATGAAGTACTTCTGGGAGAACTTCAACTTCGAGGAGTGGTCCATCTGGAAGGTTGACTACAAGTACAACGAGGAGCTTACCCTCACCTTCATGTCCAACAACCTGATTGGCGGCTTCAACAACCGTCTTGAGGGTTCCCGCAAGTACATCTTCGGATGTGCTGCCGTCTACGGCGAGAACAACGACTCTATCATCCAGGGTGCTTTCGTCGTCCGAGGCCAGGAGCACGTCCCTGCCTTCGATGTCGCCCCCGATTGGGAGAGCTACGAGTTCGTCAAGCTCGACCCCTCCAAGCCTGAGGACCGACAGTTCGTCGAGGACGCTTGGGGCTGGGAGAAGAACACTACCGTCAACGGCAAGGAGTACAAGCTTGCTGACGGTAAGGTCTTCAAGTAAACAAAGTAAAAAAAGGAAAAAGAAAATAAGAGCGATGATGATAATGGCTTACGGTTAAATGGTTTGGGAGGGAAAATGAGTTTATGATATTTGTATGCCTCATGAAGGCCCTGCCGGCTGGCAAATTCACTATGTAGTGACCAAAAGAGAACAAAGAGGTGTCTATCTTGACATAGACTAGACAGTTGACATAACGCATTACTGTGGATAAAAGACAAAACATTGATGATGAATTTCCTGATGGGTTTTATCTATCTGTGTATATAACTCGTTCAAGACACAAGTCTTCTCATTTATCTATGAGGCCTAATGCCTCGGGTATCTTTCGACGTGAAACTCAATCCTCCGCGACGGCTAATGAATCAGTCAATCTGGAATGCTAATCACTTTGCATAATGACGCGTGCCCCTCCCTAAACGAGGTTTGACTAGGCAGGCTGCTCTGGCAATACATAGTTTGGGTCAGGCTTGAAAGGTGACTGTCGGACGAAGCGGCTGATATCTGCCTGGTGGGCCAGCTCGTTGATGTAGTCATGCACCTGAGGTAGAACATTGGGCGTTTCCTTAGCCAGCCCAGTGAATTCAGGTAATGTGAGCATGTTGAAAGGTTCACTCCGGCCCTTCTCAATCGAGTCGTCGACGAGAATAGTGTTGGTCTGATCCCAGAGACCACCCTTATGAGCTCGGGGATGAGAAGCCATCACGCGTGGGTTGGTCCATATGGTTGTCAGGCGCTTGTAGACCTGAACCTTCGAGTTGTAATCTTCTCCTGAGAGACCGAAAGAATCGCGACCCCAGACTACAAGGCATTGCTTGACCTGTTCGGGTGTGAGGAGCTGCTCGACCATCTTGTTGACGTTGTCGGGACGTGCCGAGGACCAGATGGCAACGTGGAAGGTGTCGAGGAGGTAGTTGAGAAAGGTCGTCGCGTGAGGTCGTTCGACGAAGTGGAAGGGACAGCGCTTGTTGGGACGATGGAGGAGTGTACCGTTAAGGTCCATAACAACGAGAATACGGCGTGGTTGAGCCAGTCGTTCTGGACTGGGGTTCGCTTGGGCAAGATATTGATTCGTGGGATTGGGGACGCCTCCAGATGCTTTGCTGGGTGTTTTCGGAGGAGAAACAGAGCGCTTAGGCTGTGGCTGTTGAATAGGGACCTTGGTCATAGACTTGGGGCCTGTGGGGATCCTATTGCTATGGTCAGTATATAGGAACTGATATCGGTTCTGCTGGACGTACTTTGGCCGAGGAGGAAGCGAGTTTGGTGCAGGTTGGCCTTTCCTGGGGCCTTTGGGCGCATTCTTAGGCGCATCACCTGGCTTCACCAGTGTGAGACCTGGTATATTCATCGATGCTGATTGCTGAGATGCGGTGAGAGTTGAATATTTTGTTGCTGTGGCTGAATGAAGCAATAGGGCATGTTGCGACGAAGGTGTTTGCTCTGAATCTCGCGGTGGTGTAGACTGGAATCTTGACAGAGTGAACGATAGTAGATGCCTGGCTAGTCTATGCGTAGAAAATATGTCAGGAATACAAATGCCGAGCGAGCGACGTCTTAACAAAGAGCGGACCCTAAGTACCATGGAAACGAGCAATACAAAAGCATCAAGCACGATGCGATTTGCGACAGTTTTGCATTAAGCAATTGACCTTTTCAGCTTTAGCGTCCGACATCGCGGGGCAGATCGACGAGATTATTCAGTTATCGGGGGCTTAAGATAAGACCTCCTCGTGGGGCTTATCAGCCGTCCAAAAAAAAGTTCCAAAGCGTCGCATTGTGAAAGATCGTTACGGAGTGTTTATTTCATTTCTTCATACTCACACAGCAACACAACATGGGATTTAAGCGAAAACCGTCGTCCTCACTAGGACTGGAGAGAAGAGTGCGACCGCGCAAGGAGGATGAGTGGGCGGAGGAACCAGAAAGTCAGGGCTCCTCAAGTGAGGATGATGATGAGGTTGAGGAGGAGGGTATTCGAGGCGCATATGATGAGGATGAAGACGAAGACGAAGATGGAGAAGATCAACAATCTGAAGATGGCTCAGAGGATGAGTCCGAGGTAATTTTGGCCTCTTTCTCTTATAAAAGCCAGTACTAACTATGACAGCCCGATCAAGACGCACCAAAGATAGACCTTTCGTCAGTCTCATTCGGCGCCCTTGCAAAAGCGCAAGAAACACTACCCTCTGCTGGTCGTAAATCGAAATCAAAGAAACCTGCCGATGAGGAGACACCCAAGACAGAAACGCCCGCGCCAAGGAAACCCACCAGATCAAAGGACGACCCAAAACCCAAGCGCTCCTCTAAACATGCACCTCAAGAGCAAACCTCCAAGAAACCCGTGTCCCGCCGTCGCGAGATCCTCCCCGATAACAAGCGCCAATACCGTGACCCACGCTTCGATCCCCTAGTCGGCCGCGTGGACGAAGAGAAAGCCAGCAAAGCCTACGCCTTCCTGGACGAGTACCGCGACAAGGAGATGGCCGACCTGCGCGTCAAGATCAAAAAGTCCAAGGATTTCTACGAGAAGGAGGATCTCAAGCGCCAGCTTCAGTCGATGGAGTCTCGCAAGAAGTCCAATCTGCGCAGACAGGAGGAGGAGAATCTGCTGAAGGAGCATCGCCAGAAGGAGAAGGAGCTTGTGGCGCAGGGCAAGACGCCGTTCTACCTGAAGAGGAGCGAGCAGAAGAAGCAGTTGCTTGTGAATAGATACGAGGGTATGAGCAAGGGACAGGTCGACAGGGCGATTGAGAGGAAGAGGAAGAAGGTTGCGGGTAAGGAGAAGAAGGAGTTGGACTTTTTGCAACGACGAGGATGAGAGCCGTCTTGCCATTGAGGCTACATATCAAAGTGAGGATCAATTTAGCGGTCGAAATCATAATCGGAATCATACTCCGGAAGACCATTCTAACGACATCGAAACAATAAAGTTCCTACCATCTCCCACGCCTTCAGTTATAAGATGAACTATTCAGATAGACAAATAGCTAGTGCTTGTCAAGAACAAGCAAGTGAACTGTTGTTCTGTGCTCCAATAGCTCCGCCTGTCCCTACCCCTCTAGTTACTTTACATATAGCAGCCCCTTGAGAGCAAAAATCAATAGATATTTAAGCAAAAGACAAAAACATATAACAGCGAGGATTCGCTGGTCGTCACCGACCCAATTACTGATTTACCCCTTATCAGCTTATCTATGGGAGAGTGGACGGGATCCCGAGTTCTCTAATAGGTATAGTTATATATAGTTATAAGACTTATAGTTTTTATTTATATAGAATATACTAAAAGTATACTATATAACTATACTATTAAATTACTTAGAGCTAATAGTTTATAAAGAAAAAGGCTTAATATATATAATATTATTTATAAGAAAAGTAAATAAAAATATATAAGTAGTAAGTAGGTTATTAGATATTATAAAAGGGTTACTTTATTTAAAATACTAAAAATATATAATAGTAAGGATTTACTGGTTATTACCGACCTAACTATTAATCTATTAATTAGTAGCTTAACTATAGGAGAGCGGATGGGATCCCGTATTTTCCACTACCTTTAGTCGTATATGGTTATTATGGTTGTGGTTTTGGACTATATAGATATGCGAATGGCCGTAGTAACCTTAGGTGCAACTCACAAGTCAGACATGGACACTACAGGATATAAAGTTTATAGGTCTAAGGCCCTATTTATTTAGATTTGTAAGAGATATATCCAACACTTATAGTCAGTGGCCCTTATTACTTGAATCCCCCTCTAAGATGTCTATTAAGTAATGAATAGAACCTTCCGCATAGCCACTTATATGTGGCTTCTTAAACCTAGAGTCCTGCTCGCAAAGATTATTGCAGAATAAAATACAATAGCTACGCCTGGCTCTTATCTCCCCGCCAAGAAGTGAAAAAGGGGCTATATGCACATCCTCGTAGATTAATTTCAAATGCAGCAATTGCCCTCCATTTCTAGTAAAGGCATGTTAACACTCTTCCGCGAATGCGATCTGGGTAATCTGGCCAAAAGTGCCATATCTCTTTAAAATAGCGAGTTGTGGCAGAGCATCCATACACACATACTTGTCTGACAATCATGGTACATCATGGTACCACCTTGTCACCCACCAAGACCTCCCAACCAAGGCCTTGAATGAGCTTCGTTGCCTCAGAGGCTGGTCTATCATAATAGAATCTGATCATGATTCTTTTCAAAGAAGTGATAGCCTTCAGCTGGGCATTGACCTGTGATAGAGCTTCATGAAGAGACTTTATATTGCCAGGAGCCTCTTGGATGAGTCCGAAGGCATTGCCCTTATGTACGTAAAACTCCAAAGTGTCGAGATTTGTGTAACAGTCACGGAGAAGCTTGAAGCTGTATATCCTATCCTGCTGAAGTTGTAGTGTTCCAGGCTGACCTTGTACGGCCTCGAATGTAGGAAAGCTTAGGGACATGTGGGACAGCTAACGCGTATGGGTTAATGTGAGTGAGACTAGAAATGCTCTTAGGATAGAAGATTCGCATCCCGTTGCGTCGTCGACAAGGTGGAAGTGGTTCAAGCTGTAGAAAACGGCATCTGTCTCTTGTTCATTATACTCGCGGCATCTCGCCAATGGCAATACGGGCCACTGCGTCGGAGTTGGCTTGCCAGGCACAAAGAACTCTATCGGACGGCTTGGTGATTTCTGGAAGACGAATATTGGGCCCAAGGCAACGAGCAGTTTGTTGTAAGTAACCTTGCGAGCCTCAGGCGACATGTTGGAGAGGGTGCCCTTGAGCGAGGCGGCTGATGCTGTTCTTCTGTTTAATGTCATGGTTTCTTGAGTATGTACGGGGCAGGTAGTGAGGGGGGAGAGGGAGAAAAAAGAATAGAAAAGAAGGGAAGTAAACAGAGCTTCACTGGTGACTTGATCAATAATATCAGCCAAGGAGTGTTGGTTCAATGTGAGTTATGGAAAAGCCATGCATTTTCTAGAGGTACATTGAGTCGGCGCGAACTCTCCTATCTCCGGGCATAGATCCTCGAGATGAGCAGGGGGTGGGTACATGATAAGAATCTTTGTAATGCCTCCAAACTAGAAACACCAGGTCTGAGCTGGAATTGTGTGATGTGGTCAATCTAATACTTCATAAGTCCATAAGTTACAACACAACTCTCATAAAAAGCTCGCCGTTATAGTCAATCTCGATTCGAATGAACTTTTAAGTAACCATTCCCAACCCCCAGGGCGACCCCTTACCCCCCCTCAGAAAACACTGTCAACATTTCTCCCAGACAACGAACAGATTTTTCCACAGAACCGCTTACATCCATCGTATCAAAGATTAGATTAATACGAGGATCTCTTTTGCTGATAACCCCAGGGTCTATGAGTTTGTGCGTTGTCATTATCAGCCGAAGAAGACTCTTGTCGGTGAGTTTCGACTTGCTGCCTTGTCGACGTTCAGGAGTAGCCACTCGTTGTTCGTGAATAGCATCACGGCATCCAACGGTGATCCAATAAATCGGGGTGCGGCTTGTGCCAGCAATGTTGAGATACTCGTGGTAGAAATCCTTATCTCTCTGACAGTCGGCGGCTAGACATGCAGACATGAGAATAGTATGACCTTGCTTCGCCAGGTTGGCCAATTCCTCGAAAATAGGGGCTCGGACCAGTTGACGCAACTCATAGTGTCCCTGGTTTCGAACAGGAGCTACCGCCAAGACTGGATCGAGAAGTAGATGGTTGTCGAGCAGGCATGTTGTGGCTTCAGAGAGAAGTTCTTTGAAGTGCTTGAGGATGGTGAGCTTTCCTGTACCTGGGTACCCATTCAGAACAACGATCCTGCCCCTGGTAGATGATCGAAGGAATTCGATATTGTCTAGATGATCTTCTTGTGATATTGTGAGGTCTCCAGGCGCCTCTTCAATGGGTGCGTTTGAGGATTTGGAGAGAGTCATTGTGAAGGTTGATGGTGGAGGAGAGAAGATTAGGAGAGGGGGAGATATCGCCGTATAAATAGGAGAAAGACGCCGCGAGGGGCATAGAGCGTCGTAATCAGAGTGTAAGTGTGAACTCAAAAGTTTGTGTTCAAATGTTATTTCTGAAATCTTGCACTGTCACTCGCTAATATGCAGGCAAAGTTTAGATAGCCATAAGAAAAAACACCACAGACATGATTACAATCCAAGAACATCTGGTCGATTAATCACTTGTCAAATCAATAACGTCACATGCAGCATCAGCTCGACGCTTCTCTCCCACCGCCGGACGATGTGGTAAGTTGCCTTGACCCTTCTGTCGCTTACCAAGCTGTTTAACCCTCTCAACATCCGGACCGAGCAGTGTCGCAAGATGCTCCGCTTTGAACTGGCTGAGCTGCTCGAGGACCTGGTCCAACCGTTTCAGCCACCTCTGGAGCTTTAAGTCCTGGGGTCGGGTTGTCTTGGTGATGACCAGCGTGTGCGGATTTGTGTTCCGCTCCGACTGATGCGTGCAACCGACGTGATCACCGTCTAGTCTGTTATGGATATGGTGACGGCGATCTTTGTTCATGGGGAATTTGCCAGACATTTGAGTCGGGTGGGCGAGGAAAGCAGTTACACGCTGGCAGTCGCCGCAACCACAGCTCAAGCCAGGGACTGACCAGTTTGCAGGCTTCGCAGGCTCAGGGCCTAGATATCTGTCAAGGACAGAGAGAATGAGTGTCGAGAAGAGCTTTTGGTAGGCTGGCGTGGTGAGAGGTATGTTCTTTCTTTCCATAATCGGAATAATGGAGCGTGAGAAAGGTAACCACATCGTGTAGAGCTCGTTACGTGGGAGTCTGTCAGCCTGAATGACGACTTTGGAAATAAACTGGGCTGCTAGATTGTCTAGTTCTGTGCTGAGTTCGAGAGCGAACGTGAAGAAGTTCTTCAATGTGTCGGATATGATTGCATCGTTCAACTCAGGTGGAACATAAACACGGTCCGTGATAATCCGGGGTATGCGTGCCTTTTTCTTGTTTTCCTCCTTCAAGATGAGTCTTGCATCTCGTAGCGCATCAAAGGCCTGAGAAGCGATCAACAAGCGGGCCATGGTTCGGTAGAGATTATGGCCCTCTGATGCCGGAAGCAGTCTCTTGTTAATTAACTCCATTAGTTGGAGTAGTACCCGGAATCGAAACCCAGGAGCAAGAGGCCGTTTCTCGAAAACAGGGACCACGCTTAAGAATAGCAGGTTAGCCTTGCGTAAACTGAACAATCAAGATCAATGGAGAAACATACTTCTCTGAGAGAAAAAGTATAGAGTCGTCAAAGTACAACGACATATCAACTACGGATGACCCATCATCCTTGGTGACTTGCCTAGGACCATCACCACTAAGAAACTTGCGTAGCATTTGCCGGGCCCATTCCATGATAGGTCCGGGAGTGGGGAGAGCGCCTGCTGGTAGGTCCCGGGGAAGGGGTACAAGGTGAGTGATGATCTTGAACTTGGAGGTTAAGCCACCAGGTGATGCCATGGCAAGCGTGAGTCTGTAATACGTTAGCGCAAGATACGATGTGTTTTCAGGCAAGCCATACCCTTTCTTGAGTTTGTTGAACCGCTCGGTGGTCTTGTCCTCTCGGTCCCCCTTCATCATCCATTGTCTCAACCAGCTATACCACTCAAGGGGCAGAAGGCTGTGGAGGTTCACGATAGTCTCCTCAACCAACTCGTATCTCTGGTGTCGCAAAGCGGCTTTCAGAACATTCGGTACCACGGATTTGTCCGTCAGCAGGTACGGGTCATCTCGAAGCTTAGGTAGTGCTTCCTCAAACATATCTATCATGGCGGCGAATAAGTAGTCTGGGACATTTGACCGAGAGCATTGCTTGGCGAGATAATTGATTTGCGCCTGAGGAAATGGACTTGATCCGTATGAAGTGCTAGATTGATCCAAGAAATCCACAATTGAGTCGTGGGGAACAAGAGCAACGGTCTATTATACACAAATGAGTATCTTGGCCTCTGAATGGAACGAGGTACTTACACCAAGGCGATACCAGTGAGTTGCCGACGGACCCTACAAAGCACGTGTTAATAAGATCAGGTCGTCGACGTAATAGATAGACACATACAGAGTTTCCCATATATCCTTCGTATTCTTCCTCGCCGACCATGTCCTCGAAGGCGTCTGGGTCAAGCATATCATCCTCTTCAATTGCCATTTGACTTGCGACGACCATACCTTCCAAGTCTCTGACCGTTTTAAGCCTATGATGTGTTTCGAAGACATCACCAATGTGATGATACGATGCATCGTCCTCATCGTCCTCATCCTCGTCATATTCGCCCATGGCGCCGCGATAATCGTACTGTAGATCACAAGGGTCAAATTCAACATCTCCCATCTCCTCCTTCTCTATCAGTGCGAGAAACAGCGAGACTGGCAAGTCGTTGCAGGCCTGGCGGAGCGCACCAACACGAGCAAGGTCCGATCCTTTTAGTGCGCTGTAAGAAGTGTTGGCTTCGGTATACTCGTGGTTCAGTACGTGGTATGCATATGGACTTTGGCGCTCTGGACCCTCAGCGAGCCACCGTCTGATGCAATGCCGAAGTGGTCGTAGCTCAGACCGCTGGAGGCCAGCAGAAGGTGCTGGTAGAGACCGATCGATGGCAAGATTGTACGTGAGGACCCAGCGGTAACCTGAAGTTACGGGACGGACCTCGTGAGTCACATCCGAGTACCAACCAGCACATGAGGCTTCAGACTTGGACGATTCGTATATAACCTTCTCGCCGCAGTGCTTCAGAACGACCTCTCCACCAGTGTGCGTTGAAGGCAGGCTGACGACAAGAGTACCGAACATGCCGGGAATCTTTTCTGTGCTGATGATCAACGTTAGTTGGCTGTCATGTGCATGAGCCAGACAATGAAAGCTCACTCAGTGTGCGCTTTGAACATGGCACCCTTTTCATACAGCAGCATCTTGTACATGTCTGCATGAACCGTCGTGCTGATGCCCATCTGTTGTGCAACCACATTGCATATCTTTTTGAGGTAGCTGGGCCATCCTGACCATCCTATCGTGAACTGCGCAGGGTCGAGTTCCCATGTGTTTCGCACGGCAGTGTCGACAATGGTATCGCTTCCCTTGCCATAAGGCGCCTGACGAGCTTTGCTGATGATTTTCCGAGCACACGACTCGCCAAGCGGCAAGGAAATTGCGCCAACACCCTCCACAGAGATGCCAACATCGCGGGGTAATGCTTTCAGTTCCGCATTGAATGCAAACGTGCCTGAATACCGAACATTCTCAATGGCCTGGAGGAGATCCTGTTTGAAGGAGTTTTTGAAGGCGGCTGTGCTCAAGTCACTCGCAACGCTTTGGTTGTCATCGTGGTCGCCAGGACCAGAGTTGGATACGCCGTTGGCTTGCACAGACGTCATCTTTGTGTGAAGCTATCGCGACCGTTGAGTTGTAGGAATACGCCTAGGTCAACGCGTCGCGTGGTGGATTGGCTCTGGTGGGAGCTGGATATGAGGATCGACCAATGACGTAAGAGGAAACTGTGTGTAAGTGAGGATGAAACTTAGCACCACTCACTTCACTTTGCTTTTTTCTGGCTTATCGATGGAGAAAAACAGGGATGAGAGATGGAGCATAGACAAGGATAGGATTTGAAGGTCCTGGGCAGATAGTATCTAATTTATCAGTGAAGAGTGTTCCCCCTTGAGGCCTTCGTTGCCTTCTTATCCTTCAGCTCAAAGCTTGAATGCGCCACGCCGTAAGAGCGCATGATTTATAGTTGGCGGGTGCAAATGCCGGTAGACGCAGGTACATCCGAAATGTGAAGGGGAGGAAAAGACGCGAGGTAGTATCCGGAAATAAACACAGTGTTCTAGTAGTGTAAACGCTGCCGTAATACTTTGCGAGCCTCCTTATTACACTGAAAGGAACCACGATGCTAAGATGAGGTATACAGCCTGGAACTTGATTGAATAAACTCGTTTTAACAGACTGTCTTATATGAGCACTGATGTAGGTTAGATCAGGCCAATACAAATTAAAGACTAATAGTTGAATTGACTCACTCTTGATGAATATAAGTTCTACTCCCAAACTTCCAGATAGTGACAAAAGCCTGCTAAAGAGAACCTCGCATGATATGATATATAAGAACCGATGTTATAAGCTTAACAATAATTATATTGCCTACTCACCACCACCTCCGCCTCCCCCGCCTCCTCCATCTCCTCCACTACCGCTACCACCACCATGACCTCCTCCACTACCGCTCACCATATCACCACCACCGCCCATTCCATCTTCTACTCCAGCCCAACCCAAATGGCCTCTATCCCTATGTCCTGCATCATGACTAGCCCCTTGAACTAAGGATCCTCCGTGAATGTTTCCCACGGGATAGCTTTCACCATCAGTGGCAGCTGGGTTATAAGTCTTATTCCGTGAGGTCCTAGTAAGGTCTTCTTGGCTCATAGAAGACTTGCGGATAATTGAAGGCGTGGAAGGAATGCTGCTTGTAGCAGGTTTGATAGAGTCCGGGTTCGACTTTTCATTGTCTTTTTTCTGTTTTCTATGCGGAATGTGGATGTATTTTGTAACGAAGCTTTTTAATGACATTGTGTATGTGGTGTTTTGGCAGATGTCAAGAGCAGGAACATTAGACAACCTTGCGAGTGAAACCTGGGATTTTATATCTCGAAATCCGCTCGTGTTAAAATGTCTCGGTTTAAACGAGTTGATCTAGAACAGTCGCTGAATGCTGTCGTAACTGTGGTACGTTGGAGTTTTGGTTGGACCTACACAGCTTTTTTCCTACCCCAGCTGACTCGGACCAAACCGAGGCGTCTCATGATTGATTTCGACCTCGTAACCAAAAAGGCGCAGGGGTTAGATCAAGCTCTAAAATGTAAACTAGCGTTGTATTCACATCCAATTGCGTAGGGTTTCCGAAACGCGCCTAAAGTTGGTATACAAACGTCGTCATTCATGTCGTGTAAGTGAGGATATCGTCAGTTATGGAGTTCGGAATTGAACAATTTAATTCGCAGGCCGTTTCTTGGCTCTGATACTCTGCAATTAAGAATTGAATTATTGCTCAGAGAACACGTCAGACTCCACCTCTGTCACTGCAATTGGCGACGTTCCATCAGTTATTGCTCAGCCCCAGGCTTCCGGACATCTACCAAATGCGCCTCGTGTTAGTGAACATGGGCGACACCTAACAATGAGGCTGAATCTCTATCTAGGTTATAGCTCATGTGAACACTCAAGGTTGATGATAAGCGCAGGCAATTACCATGAAGTAATGCTATCTCATGCTGCCTAGATTTGTCCCTGACAGTCTGCCCTTTCTTTAAATACCTTGTATTGTCTTTGATTTCTTTTGGATCTGAGTCACTTATATAACTTAGCCGCTAGAAAAGCCCGATTATTCATTAGATACCTATCTTGCAGTAGACACACTCCAAGTTATTTCCTTCGCATTTACGGAGTAGGGACCGATAATTATAGCAGTAGTTGTAAGAAAAGCTCGGTGTGATTTAATTATAGCTAGTCCGGAAAATGGAAAGTTACACCCTGGGTGTATTTCATATAATGGTTCCTGTCTGTGGTGAGTTGAGCCTGACTCGGCTATTCTAATAAGAATACGCCTAATAAATACCCAGGCAGGTAGGTAAAAACAGCATCGGAATTTCCTGGCCGTTTCAGTGTTTGTGTCTATGGATTGGCCATGATTTGTATCAGGAAAGTGCCTTGCGCAGCCTGACGACGTGGTTGCATATTGGGCCGAGCAAGGGTCTTAGCTGAGAGGCAGGCAAGGCAAGAAGGAACTTCCCCTCACACTTTTCAACCTCACATCTACACATATACACATGCATCTCTTTCTACTATTCTAACATCCAATACCTCAGCTGGCCATGGAGTTACTACCAGCGCTTCGTCTATCCAGCGTTATCGTTCGCTACTCCAACCTTGTTGGAAACCTCGCAACTACGGCTTCGATCGCTTCGATCGGTAAAATCTGGCAAAAACATTCCCAGCTCCAACATGTTCACGACCAGCTCTCCAAAATCATGTCAGGATTTCAAGATGTGTTTATCAAGTTGAATCAGGGGCGTCATGAAGCCTCGGAATCAAAGTTCGCTGCAATATATAGTTGTGCGGTTTTCTGCGCTCGCGACTGCAAGACTATACTTGGGGGCATCGAAGCATCAATTCAGAAAAAGACTACTTGCCCTGAAACCGGGATACAATACGCGGCAATGCTCGACCGTGTATTCGCGCCAGACTCTCAGCAGGGCCTTAGGACTAGGATCAATGAGCATGTTCTTCCTGAAGCTTTTCGTTTGGCTAGGTTAGTAAAAATTGATCTACTTTTCCCCCTCCTCAACTTCTGTTACTAAAATGCGCAGCGACATTATGCAACATGCACTCAGCCAACTTGAAGATATTCGCCAACGCTTTGGTGGTTCTCTTACCGCAGAATCCGCTGACCTTCAAAAGTTACAGAGCTCTGCTAGCCTTCTCCAGGGTCAACTTGGCGGAATCGGCATAGTCTCCTGTGGAGCAAAAACTCGGGACGACTTCTTTGATAAGCTGACGCAACTGTTATCCGATATTGAGCATGTGCAGAATGCGATGCCAGTACTGCACGACCTCGATTATAAAGAGAGGTTACAGCGTCATGGTAGGATCTCTGAAGCCCACAAAGGAACTCTTGCATGGGTCTTGAACCAGGACCATAGGGATGATTGCAGCAACTCCTCGCCATCGCTCGGTAGTTGGCTTACTTGCGACAAAAGTCTTGCTTGGGTCACGGGAAACCCTGGCTCCGGGAAATCGACATTGATGAAGTTTGTTGCAGATCATCAAGATACCCGAAAACTGCTCAATACGTGGGCTGGGGAGAGAGAAGTGCTAGTCATCAGTCACTATTTCGATGCTCTGGGCACACCAAATCAAAAGTCACTCGAAGGACTTCTAAGAGCACTTGTATATGGTATCATAAGTGCAAAACCAACATTGCGTAGCGATTTACTACCAAATGTATGGGAGTCTTCCTCGACTGCGCCTCTGCCGACTACGTTTGGGTTTGCATCTATCATGGATCGCATAGCAAACAATACCTTGCCAGTCAATGTATGTTTCTTTATTGACGGCTTAGACGAATATGGTGGCGAGTACGCATACTTATGTCAAGTGATAGCGAACATGGCTCGATTGCCTTTCGTGAAGCTATGTGTCTCTAGCAACACCCTTCCTGTATTTGAAAACCAACTAGGTACCGTGTGTGAAGCAAAACTGTCTCTGCACAAACTCAACCGCGATGACATTTACCGCTACATCAAAGACCAGACATATCAACGCAGGACTCCTTCTTCAGGATCTAGCTACGAACAATCTGGGGCTATTGCTGATAAATCACAAGGGATATTCCTTTGGGCGGTGTTGGCAATTCGGCTCCCTCTCGATATCTTCAGCCATGTTCAAAGTTACGAGGACATCCCGAGTGAGCTGAGTCACTTATTAAGGCTTACTATGGAGTCGGTGGACTTCCGTAAACATGAAACAATGGCGGGAAGTCTCATAATGGCTCGTGATGAGCGGTTCTTACCTGCAGAGATTTTCTTCTTCCATCAAACAGAATATAACTTCGGAGACTCAACTTTCCCGTTGGCATGGGACAGAGGACTGCTTCCATCTATTAGCGAAAGATCACGGAATCAAACCTTCGCTGCAAGTATACGCATGCGTCTCAAACGGTTGTGCAATGGTCTGTTGGAAGTTCACGATGGGGTAGTGGTATTCATGCATCGTGTGATATTTGATCTAATGTTTGATCACAAGATCTCCGAGTCTTTACTCACAAAAGCTGGGAGAAACTTTGATTCCGACCTGTCGGTATTCAAGGCTGCGATGTCTTGGTTCAAACAACGGCGTTACCAAAGTAGCGAACTCCACGACTTAAAAACAGCCCCCCAAGCCATTAGTCTGGCATATGTGGAAAGCATCATGACGTTCCTTGATACCCATAACGACGACCTATCAGGCTTCCGCAATATGCCGCTAAAACCCTTCGAAGTTTACGCTTTGAGTAGAGCTGTGGACTTTCGGGGTGGATATGATAGTGTTTGTGGGAATGCAGCATGGCTCGGTGTTGCCCAAGACTTGGGGTACATGGGGGAGACTTCACCATCAACTGCCGAAACCTTCAAACATATTTACGAGACCTGGATCCGTCCGTACGAAAAGCATATGTATCGCCAGAGGTTGGGAGAACGCGATCCAATGGAAGACATATTGGATCTTGCCGACAGTTTGAAACTGAGTTTGAAATTCGCCCGCCGCTGTGATCAAAAGAAGACACATGTTGCATCCTTGACGTGGGCAATCCTTGACGATGTCGAGGAAATTTTGTCTACTATAGCTGCCAAAGGGCAATATAACACAATCAATCTCTCTACGGTGAGGGGCATATACCGGCATCTGGTCATTGAAGCCGGCATCGAGGGTTACCTGAAGAAGAAGCTTTTGGAAGACCCAGGATATTTCGATAACGAGTATTCGAAGGCTTATCGATCACCTTTGTACTCCGCGCTAGGAGTAACACCTCGTTTCCTCTGCGCTGGAAAGCCGAGAGCAAGGTATTACAACAAGTGGCTAGTTGAGAGCCTTCTTATCCTTGGACATGACCCCAACAAGACCTACAGGGGAGGAGAGACGCCATTTTCGGCATTTGTTGACCAATGTTTCCCTGATGCAGTATGTGGCCAGCCTTTGCAGTTTGACGCCCTCAGTTTAAGGGTGAATATCGAGATGCTCAACCTTATGCTTCATCATGGGGCAAACCCGGAAGCGTACACTGAAGTACGTGACCAAAAGTTTAGAAAGTGGCGCGTTCCAGTTTGGTTCAAGCTGCTGAAACTGGTACCATGTGTCGAAACTCCTTGTCAAGCTATGTTCGAACGCGTGTTCAGTGTGATGCTGGAACACTCCTCTACTGTGACGCATGCTCCAGCACTACTGGAACTCAAATCTGGAGGCGAGACATTTCAATGGATTCCCTATCCTATTTGGAACATCTGCAAGTATAACTTTGAGCTACATAGGATCACCGAGGGTTCTAGTCCATCTGATGCTTACTTCGTGTTCAGGATCTTTTTGAAAGTCTGCGAAAGAACTTCGAAGGATTTGGAAATATCACATTGCACTAAGCAGTATCTTTCTCACTGCTTTTTGCCTGATTATCCAGAACTCGCTCACCAAATTTCATCTCCGACCCTTGGAAATGAGTCTGGATCTGGAACAGCAGGTCGCACAACGAACAGTTCATTCACTCCAGGGCAAAATGCGGAGAGCTTGAGTTACCGGATATCTACATCCGCAACTTCAATCGAGATTCCCGAGACTGGGGTCGATTCGGGACTCCAAAAGGGTGGTGATACAGATGACAGTTACATCGAGCCTTATATGGAAGATGAGAATATGGACGATGTCTGCTCAATTCAGTCACTCGACGATGACATTCAGTCGAAAATTAGCAGCATTGCAAGAACACCTCACACCATAGCTGCGGAACGTCAGGTCGGTGATCTTCTGTCTCGTCACCCAGACATTCGCTTCATCCTCGACGCATCGGGGGATCTCATGCCAAAGGATAGACTCAAGCGTAACATTCGAAGATCGCTCAAGCTTCTGTACCTGGAACTCAGAAAAGAGGCTCAAGATAACGCCCAGGTGCAGGTCCTGACAACACGAATGCTCAAGGGGCGGGGATCCCGCACAAGAATATCAGAACGAGCTGTCGATGACGGATTTGCAGTGGCTCCTCTTGAAAATCAAGATCAAGATCAAGATTCTCGCCTAGACTTCCGCAAGGACAGAGAATTCCTGGATACCTGGCTCTCCCAAGTCCAGTTATCCCAAAGATTGGAAGACGACTCTTTAAAAGACCAGCTAATAGACGATATCATGGGAGAGACTGCCACAGAAAGTGACCATTGCACAAGTGAGGACAGTTCAAGTGACTCAGGAGAATTTCAAGCGGTTCGGCTTGCCCAAGATTTCCTTATGAGAGGCGCTCCCTTTGCTGCTTTTCTTACGCATCTTGGCCTTTCTTTATTGCCCGATCATCTAAGACAGGTCATGCAACTGGCATCTTGGGATAATATAGAGCTTATTGACACACCGTTCGAGATCTCAACTTTTGACCAAATTAAGTCATTTACCGAGAATTTAACAGGCAGTCCTTGGAATTGGTGGCCAATGAATCCGCCTCAAGTTCCGCTACGAAGAGGCTATATACGAATGAACTGGCATTGTGTGAGTTAACCTACCAACTCATAAGAAATGGATCGACACATACTGACAGTATGTAGTATTGCGGCAAGCGATTCTGGGTTAATATCACCCCTGCTCAAGCCAGAATAATTGGCCGAATGGTCGATAACCCTACTTCCTTTGTCAATAGTCATTGCAAAGTTACTCACAGCAGGGTGAATGTCTTTCAAAGAGTCACGAGTTGGTTCAGCTGGGATTCGAAAACGCTTTTACCTGTTTCCGTGCCCTCTTCTCAGCCCAACCAGTCGTCTACATCATCTGGTAGGGGAACCAACAGCCGATCTCAAGAGGACACAACCACCACTACACTCTCTCATAGCCCCCCTGAGGCCGCCGAAGGCTTGAGAATCTTGCTTGGGGTCCCCATGGGGCCTAAGACACTTCATGTGGCCCCAATACCAGTGAAACAGCAACCAGGGGACAAGGTTTTTCCATTATTACAAGAACAGTACAGAATAATACGAGGGCATTGGAGAGCTTGGTTTTCTTTTTGGCAGCTTAGCCACTGTGACTTTGTCAAGGTATGTGCTTTTGTGCTTCTGCGCTTGTGGCAGTTACCTTTGATACCACTTGTTGACACATGGCTATAGTTTGAGAGCATTGCGCGCAATATTGTTGTTGCTTGCGGTCAAGATTTACCAAAGGCCAATGATCTAGACTACGACTACGCACCGAAGCCACCGCAGGCATCGATACCACCTATTCATCCTCATGTTTTTGAGGCTGCTTTTAACAGCTGTGCCGGGGGTAAATGTCGCTACCCCTTTCCTTTCCACGACTGTTACGAGTTTGAAGAGACCTCTTACATACAACGTATCCCGAAGAAGAAGACGCCACTTTCTTCTGGAGTCAACGATGTCCCTATTTGGGGGCTCGAGGCACGGCACTGTATTTCTTGCATCCATGTCATTCTGTATCATTTGCTCATTCTGATACCTCCCTTTGCTCTCTGGGGATGGTGGTTGAGCTTGCATCCTGATGATATCCAGAGTGCATCTATTCCTATGACTGTTGTGTTGGCCATGATTTCTATGTTTTGGAGTGCTACTGGGATTGTGAAGCAGTTCCGAGGTGAGCTTTGAGTTGACCTAGACATGGGTTCATAAGGGTAAGCATGTGCCGGGCTTGAGATGATAACGATCTATGAGCATGAGATAAACGATTTAATTATAATGAACGAAATCCCATGGGCATAATGACAATACTTGAATTGTTAGGGCGTCTACTTCTGCGAGACTCATATGAGATTGGGTGTATCATTTAGAGGCGCACTCCTATCAGACACTAATTAAGCGTCTAATGTCTCACACGGAGAAGTATAAGAACGCAAACCCAACCATGAGATTAATCCTCCCAGCACTAAACATATCATGAAGCAACCGATTTTGTCAATGGGTTGAGGCTGCGCAATGAGGATCGCAACAGAAGCTTGTCCTTCATCAACAAGATCAGGCCGCGTGGCCTAATGGCTAAGGCGCTAGATTTCGGTCCTCAGCAACTGATCCCTCTAGAGATTCCAGGTTCGACTCCTGGCGTGGTCGATTGACATAGCTGATTTAATTTTTGCGTTTTGCAATAGTAAAACCCAGAGAGGTGATTAAAGGCGGTAGTAATATGATGTTTTATGGTATTTGTTCGTTTCCCTTTTTGGCCGGCTCAGGGATAAGCAGCATGCATAGTAGTGGGGATGTCCTCTGTGGCCTTGGAGTTAAAGACGCAACTCAAAAAAGATATTGATAGTGGGAATAGTAAGTTCTGCCGTATAAATAGGTCTACAAAGTACAAGGAACTTTTTGTAGCAAACTCTCTTCGACTCTTCTCATAGCCTCTACTTTCGGATAGTTGTGGACCATCGATCTTGTTACTTCAGCTGCAACCACCACTCCTAATTCCTACATGTTCAAATATGATGTAGGATACTGATAGAAAGCTTCTCCAGAGGAATAATATGCAAAAACGTGGTTCCGCCCGGGATTTAGACGGGGACCTTCTTAGTGTTAACGAGAAGCCATACAGAACCAATGCTTTCGAGATGTGATTTCCTTGACGCTTGGTGGTCGGGCTGAGACTATCGCTGAGAAAATCCTTGTCCTTCAGAAGCTATCAGAAGAAGTCTTGGACTCATTCTCTTTATCTACAAGAGGGCAATCGTTAAACTACTGCACTGAAGAAGTAATGCCGTTCATATACCTGTACAACCAGACGCCGTCTAACCCATAATGCAAGACGCCATCCATTCTCAACTTTATCTCCCTGATCAAAACGAGTTCCCAATGTCCCACTCAAAGTTATCCATGTTATCCATGTCCTGCGTGTCAAACCCTTCAAACATGTTGTCATCGCCTGACGCATTCAAGCTTCCTCCGTCATTGGCCGATCCGAGTCCCATATCAGAGGGCACACCACCCATGCTGACATCGAGAGCCAGGTTGTCAACCGACATGCTATCGCCCTGGACCCCTAAAGCTGCTGCGGCCATGGCGTCTCCAAGTGCGGCGGTGTCACTGTCAAGATTGAGTGTCGTATCCGCTGCTTGAAGCATTACCTGCGCTTGAGGAATGACCATCTGAGCCTCGACACGGCGGTGCAGACGGACCACGATTTCTGCAAGTTCTGGATCTTTCTTCTGAAGCTTCCTGCAACCTTCAGCCTCTACCTTAAGGAGATCACGGAGTGTTCGCTGGCGCTGTACTGGTGGCAGCATGTTGCCATTTGCATCGAGCATGTTCACCACGGGTGTGTCTTTTACTGCATCGGGCGCGCATACCAGCGACGTAGCCACGTCATAAACGATGTTGGCACTTCCGGATGCTGTGTGCTGCCGGACTTCCTCTAATATAACATGCAATAGTCGTTTGGGGCCCAGTATCTTCAATCCAGCCAAGATTTGTCTGTGGGTGTAAGAGGTAGGCATGCTGTTCATAGCTGGATGAATGCTCCAGTGAACGAGGCCTTGAATGGTAAGCTTGACAGCACTGGAGAGACCACTAGGGGGTGTAGCTGTCCACGATTCAAGCTCATTGAGATCCGTGCCCCCTGTCCGACGCGAAAGCGGGATACTGTCCTTGAGTGTCCGAAGGAGAGGCTCAATGTCTTGATTCTTAGGATCCCGGCGCTGGTATGTACGTAGGGCGTGCTCCAAAGGTTTTGCAATAAGGTTTTTGACAGATGAAAGCATTGAGCTTGCCTCCCCAGAGATAGAACTTGGGAGGAGGATTAGCTGCAAAATTTTGATGATTGACTTTTGCTCCTTCTGGTCAATCCAAAGGTACTCCGCCAGGAAACGGATTGCTGGCACGAGGGATGGTAGTAGGAAGGTATCTACGAGGTCTAGTCCAAGTTAGTATGTAACAAAAGAATTGGTGTATGAACTCACATTCTATGCCTCCCTTGAGGCTTTCATCATTAAGATAGCCGTGCGTGTAGGCAACCACAATGCTCTGGAATAGGGGGGCCACAACAAGATAGAACTCTTGCGGGGGGCATGAGGACATCAACTCGTCACCAAGACCGCCTGCCTCTGTGTCAAAGAGTCCGTGAACCCAACCGTTGAGGTGGTCGTTCTCTCGCTGTGTGAGCTCATCGCCTTGTCGTCCAATATGGCCTCGGCCGACGATCTTGGCTACCCATGAGTCAGGAGTTGTGATACCAATGTCCACTGCGTTCAGGTTATATCGATAGGTGAAAGCCAAAACGAGCAGTAACATGGCGCCAAACTCCTCATACACGGGTTGATACTCTTCCTGATCCTCTTCGTACCTCCAATTGTCAAGCAGCTGACATAAGGGTTCCAGTATTGTTGGCAGCTTCTCGAACAAAAGAATGATATCTAATGACTGGGGCTTTGCAGCAAGTTGACTGCATAGTAGTTTGAGGGACATTGTCTCTTTGCTGTGACATGACTGACGCAACACCTATAGCATGGTTAGACTTTGAAGCTAGATGCACTCCAGTTTAACTTACCTCGACAAGAGCTTGGCAAACGGCGCCAACATTGCCGTCCATCTTATCAAGCTCCCGGACCAAACCCTGAATTTTATCTGTATCTGACAAACAATCCTGAACCAACTTATCCTTGGAGTGTTTCTGCAAAGACGGTTCGTAGGAAAGAGAAATCTCTCCCAAGATCCTCTCAACGTGCTCTCTCTGCACTAGGCCATGCAAGACGCAGGCGGCGCAGAATTCCTCTCGAATACTTTCGGTGTAGGGATTGTTATTCCTAGATTCGTCAAACATGAGCGAGGCGGTAGGGAACAGGCTGGTGTCCACATGGGTTAAAGCCTCTGTGATACAGAATTCAGCTGATGTGCCTGGGAAGCCGGGAGGCAACAGCTGGTAGAGAAGTAATGGGACTTTGTTGATCAAAAAAGAGCGTAGGAGGTGGGCGTCTTTCTGTCCTTCGTTACGGAACACAGCATTTGCAAGAATATCAAAGGATGCCAGGATAAGGTCAATGGCGCTTGATTGCACATCGCCTTGATACTTATTACTCATGTAGGAAAAGAGAGCATGGTCGTCCAAAAGAGGGCGTGCAATAAGCTGAACAAGTCAGTATATACTGGGACTCTAAAAGATACTGGCACCTACTGCAGCATTCAGATAGATGTATAATCCAGCTCGGGTGTTACTGATGTTAATTAACGCTACTGGAAAGTTGTTAAGCCCAACCGTAGAGTCGAGAAGCTCATCCATAGCGGCATTAGCAACCTGCTTCTTCTTGTCGGCGGCATCAGAGTTGGCTTGGAGAATCTCTGTTCGAAACAGTTCGAGCCTGTCTGTAATCTGTGGCACAAGCTGTAAAGTTGGGACAAAACTGGCCAAGCTGGTAGATAGCTCCTTTCGAACATCTATGATCGGTCAGTACAGAATGTTTTCAATGGAATGATGAGGTTATATGTACCTTTGGCAAAAGGTTTGCTCACAGCTTCTACAAGAATATCATTCTCGTACAATCGCAGCATTAATGCGACTAGAGCTGCTCGTGACGACTCCATCTCGTCCTTGACCTGGGCCGTGTGCAACTGCGCAAGCATATCGGTCGCAAAAGCGGTAGATGCGGTGGTGAACAGTTCCATCCACTTAGATATGATCATGGCAACGTCCAATGCGGTCTTTGAGTCTCGTATCGCTCTGCCTTCTACCACAGCCTTAGTAAGACGGTAGAAGAGTACCTCCTCAGCCCAGTAGGAGCTCTTCCATCGCGTGATCTTCTTTTCAGATGGAGAGTTTTCCTTGTCTTTTTCTTTGTCCTTCCCATCTTCGTTCTCGCCTTCCTTGCCGTCACTGCCACTGAGTTGCTGCTGTTGCGATTGCACATGCGCATGAGAAGAGGAGTACTTATACAACGCTCTCAGTATTGATGGGGTATCGACATAGCCCAGTTTTGTCAGAATTTGGAGGTAGGGCGGGATTCGAGGGTCAAGGCTGTTGTCATTTGTTGGCTGAGGACGAAGGAAGAAGTCGGCGACGAGAGCGGGCGGTAGAGGATGCTGATCATGTACGAGTCGAACGAAGGCTTCGAATTTGTCTGTCTCAAGTCGTTGCGAGATACAGCGTGCGACGAACTGTGCCCAGTACTCGAGCGCCGCTCGCATAGAATCTCCAGCTGCGGCAGAGTTATCCATGATGGATAAAAAGAACCGATATCGATCGTTTCGTATTAAGGGAAGGTCGTGGTTGTCGTGATGGATTAAAGATGGACAAAGAAGCTCTGAAACGCGTCCATAGAGCGATACTTCAGGGAAGAGGCTATACTGTAGCTTCCTGCCTTTTGTGCAAGCTTTAGCAGATCCAATGGTTTCAAAATCGGAGTATTATGGTGACATAGAATTACTATCCCGGCGTGGGCGCATAACTTATGTGGATGTGAAGCTTGAGCTGTCGCGCAGTTGAGATGGTCTTGGGTTGAACATGGTGGGACCTTTGAGTTGCGGTGCGGATTAATTCCGCGACAGACCGAAATATGGTAAGAACCATTAACATCGTCACTACCGTACCAGGCACAATCATAGAATGAATAAACTTAGAGATCAGATATCACGCTCTCCTTCTTTCGATAAATTAGAAAGACCTAAATTCTCTTGGTTAAACCAGTCTCAATTCCTTCCAATATCTCCATCAATTCACCCCAAACCCGCCTGTTCAACTCATCCCCATCGTCTCCCTGCATGCTCTTTGGCATTTGATGTAACTCCCCATTAAACATCATCTTTCCGTGCAAATCCTCTCCCGCAAAGGCTCCTGCTAACAATGCTCGAGACCCCATCTCTGGCGTCCGTCCAAGTATTGCCAGAAGGCTGTTGAACATCAGGTTGAAAGGGAAGGGCATGTTTCTGAAGACCTGTGTGCCGCAGAAGCCAGGATGCACGGCATTGACAAGTATGTGCCCTTTGCCAGAGCTATCTACTGCTTCAGCGAGTTTGGTCATAAACATGATCTGTATGAGCTTTGCGTGGCTGTAATGTTGCATAACATTAGTCTGGGCGTCAAGATTCTCAAAGATGTTTGGGCCTTGTACGGGCAGACGAACCTGTTAAAGCGTCAGTATAAGGCATCACCACTGTTTGTGAAAAGGCTTACGCCATAAGCGGCATCTGAGGACACAAGTACAATATGAGGGACGATATTGAACCTAGTAGCCGTCCGTCTCAGAGCAGGCAGAACAAGAAGAGTGAGCAGAGCCGTCGATATGACATTGACCGTCAGCATTGACTCGTGGCCTACTACAATCTCACGATTGAAGGTGAGAAGGCCTGCGTTGTTGATCAAGGCGTCCACTCGCACCAGCGTATCAACACGAGCGGCGAACTCGCGAACACTGTCATGTGAAGCAAGATCCAACTGCCAGACTTCGGCAACATTATATCTTCCGGTAGTCTCCTCGATGTCTTTCTTTGCTTGCTCGCCTTTCTCCAGGTTGCGACATGCCAGAATTACCTTGGCGGCATTGAGGCGTGTAAAGTGTCGAGCTGCCTGAAGGCCGATACCTGGTGAGTATTGTGTCAGCTTTGAGGTTGATGCAGTTTTGGATGCATAGACTAATTACCGCAGTTGGAACCAGTGACTATTAATGTTTTGCCTGCGCAGTCTTCTTCTTGTGGTGGTATGGTGTTGAATTTGTCGCGGACCATATTCAACAAGAAAGCCATAATTAATAGGTCTTCTGATATTGATATATGATTAACTCGCTATTGACTTAGAAGAACAAGGGGTGCAGTTTGGGAGGGGGGAAACACTTCTAATTAGAATGCGTGATTGCGGTCATGCTAGTCGGGCTGTTGAGTTCAAGATAGAACGCCAATGACCATGATCTTGTTTTAGGTGTTCCTACAGGGTTACTTCTCGCCTAGGTAAGCATACACCGCACAATGGCTGCGCATTGTTGCCGTGCTCTTCTTTTCCTTGCCATGACCGAATGTCAATAATAAGAGCATGGTCTGGCCCATCAGAAGAATACATGATTGGTATCAGGCCAAACATGCCACTAGATCAAAGAGATGTTGCAAATCAAGGCTACCAAGGCACATATACACAAGTATCAAGATGGGGTTTGTTTAAGATGTTAATTAATTATTAATAAAATCTATCAGTCGACAAAACAACGGGAATCCTCAGAAACGCCACCAACTCAGACCAGGATATCTCGAAACCTCTTAACAAGCCAAAAGGAAGAAAAACAAGGTCCTATTTCTCAAGAACAGTCATCATGGTTCTCTTGCCAGCAGCCCAAGCACCAGCCTTGTCAGTGCCTAGAGTCCGGCCCTTTACGAACCAGATCACGATGCTGAACAGCTTCCATGTACCAATTTGGCCCGTCGCCCTGCTTCGACCAAGAGTTACCACAAACATAGTCTTGCCGATTGGGACGTACTCTGCGGATTCACCACCGTCAATATGGATGGGGAGGGTCTTGATGAGGTGGAGTGCTTGGGTGTCTGCGCGGCCGATGAGTGACTCCTCGAGGTTGCCGGCGTCGCCAAGGACGAAGATGTTCTTGTGGCCTTCAACTTGCAGGTGTGTAGTCTGTTTGATGAAGTTGTTGCTATCGAGGATTGTCTTGGGGGCGAACTCGGTGTTGGGCACGACGCCTGTGGCAGGGAGATAGGCCTGCGTGGTGACCTTCTTGATTGTGCCATCGGAGGAGCGGACCTCGAGAACAATGTCGGAGGAGCCTGGTGTAGGTGTCGCGCTGATGACGGTTGACTTGGGCATGGACTTGACCTTGAGCTTCTCGAGTTCCTTCAGAGCCTGCTTGCGGACTGCGTCGGTAGCAGGGGGTGCCAAGGGGAGGTCGCCAGAGTAGATAAAGATAACCTCCTTGGTTCCATGCTGAGAATACTCAAAGCCCAGCTCGCCAGCTGTCTCTGATCCAGTCATGCCGCCGCCAGCTACAACAATAGTCTTGGCCTTGCTGATCTGATCCTGAACCTCATGAAGCTTCGCTTTGGTTTCTTCCGTAGTGCCAACGCCCTTCCACATCAGACCCTCCCTCGTTCTCGAACCAGTGGCGATAACAAGAGTGTGATAGTTGACCTCCCGAATAGCAGCGGTGTTATTCATCTCGCAACTGACAACATTGGCGTTGGTATCAAGAGCCACGGCCTTGCCCTGAATCCACTCGAACTTGTCGGAGGGGTAGGTGCTGAAGATGGGCTCGAAGGGAATTAAGACCTTGTCATCGGAGATCTGTCCGGGGACAACGACACGAGGCATGGCGATTGGCCATAGAAAGTGAGTGTTGGGAGCAACAACGACCATCTTGAGATCGTTGCGCTTGAGGACGTGGTTGACCATTGTCTGGCGGATGACAGGCAGAGCGGCTGGGCCTGCGCCGAGGACCACTATGGTCTTTGAGTCGGACATTGTGACTTGGTGTAAGTGTGAGTTGAAGTTGAAGATATATCGCAGATGTTATATCACTTATTGGAAGTGAGTAAACGTGTAAGTGATGCTATTATTAGCGTTGTTATTGCTGGAGTATGTGATGAGCTGGGATACTTCATCCAGAGCAGGATCCCACAAGCTCTATATACAAATTTCTCAACGTTCCCATCTCCCACTCCTACTACTCCTCCGGTATGAGATTGCAAATCCATGGATTAAAATGCATTCCCGCGCGCTGGAGCAAGGGCAACCAAAATTTGAAAATCTCCGTGCATGATTTAGCTTAGACATTAGCAATATTTAAAACCCGCGCGCGCGGGCGGGTTTCCTGTGTGGAGTTTGGCATGGCTGGACGGTCCACAGTTTGACGGCGCTGGCCAATTATGTTGCTTGACGCTGGATGTCACCCCTTCTCGCGCGCTGGCTCGGAAAGTTTAATCATTGCGTGGCTTTGGGTTTGTAAGGAAATTAGAAAGCAGTCACAAGCTTCATTTCAGTAATGAGAGTGTTTTGAAGTATCTAATGAGTGGAAATTGAGCTGCCGACTTGACATAGACGCAGTTATATTTCATCCGTCAGCATAATCGTATAGCTGGTTGATAAAGTTATCGTGGAACTTATCGGAGTCATCAACGGGAACGGTTAGTAAATGGCCGTGTGCCGCATTGCTGCTTCGATGTGTCTAGACCAATAGCCTTGCCTATTTTCTGTTAAAGACTCATCCTCACCCAATGTTCTCACGGGAATGTCCCTTGTCGGTCCCGGTAGTTCTAAATAAGCGAGTGCAGGGTAACTAGCATCGAGTTCAATGACAGTTCAGTGTGTGAACCAATGAGCGGCTGGTTCAAGTAGGGTGGAACCTAATGTGACAGTCGGGATTAAGGCCCACTCCAAGCCAACGACTCTAAATAATCTTATCATGAGATATCACAAGGTGAAATCTTTGAAACTTGGTTAATACCAATAATTAAATTTCACCAAAACTTGACATCACAAAATATACCACATAAGCCACCTTGAGGTAGACTTTTCCGCTTCCAAATTACAACTCTTCGACACTCTAGGTTAAGCGACGAAGCATCATTCACATGATACCAACTCTCCACCCAAACACAAAAGATATATTGAAAAGCATAGTTCAATATCCCTTTATCACAGCTGAACTCCAGGAAATATCGTGAGACTTATATGAAAGCTGTCATGTGACATAACTTATGCGAATGACGTAAGCTTCTTATTGGTCATCACGTCTTTGAATGCCCTCTGTCTTGTGTACAATGAGTGATTCTCTTCGACAAGAACAACTACTTGTGTATATGAACATTCTTCTACTGAGACCGATGTGATATGTGAGATTCATTGGAGTAAACCCCCTTGATCGAACCTCCAGGGAAAATTTGATGATATCATCAGAAAACACTTAACAAGGAATTTCAATCGTGATCGCAACTATTGTCGACAGCATGAGGTTATCCAATTTTTTGTTTATCTTAACCATAGCTTTGACAATCATCCTAGGTGATGATGATAATGCCCAGATATTTCTCCATAATTCCTCATCGAGATCGTTTCCCACTATTATCAACCCCCCTATGACAGCAGACAACAGGCTGTTGTCAACAGCTCGTCCACAGTACGTCGTACACGTTCATCTCGATCCCGAGCCGTTACTTGTCATACCCTGCAGCGTCACCATAAACAGATCATGGCATCTCCAACAAGCAGCGGCCCGAGACCATGTGCGAACATATGTACATGTAAAGATTGTTATCGAGATCACGGATGGCAGGCTGTGGGTGCGGTGACGATGGGGAAGAGTGAATAGGTAGGTTGCTGACTATCTTGTCTCGAACGAGCTGGGCGTGGTATTACTGCAACATCCTAACGCAACGCACACGACCTAGGGACGACGTAACAAACGGGAGAGGACAGTCGAGATCACCGCGCACTGACGTTGATATCCCCGGCGCTCATCAGCCGTCGTTCACACGGGAAGTGCTAAAGCTAGCTTTTGCTGCCTATCGAAGGATGGAAGCCTCAGGTGGTAGTGGTGCGGCTCAAACGTCATATCCCTGAGAAGCGCTGTAGTATGATGCAAATCTCGCCGCAAGGCAACCCTCCACCGTCGCTTATTACCAGGTACGGCCAGCTAGTCTCCCCCGGGGGTAAAAGGAATTTACAGGCAGGGTGAGATATTGAATCATTGCTTCAGTAATTGCGTAGATAAGCGATTAAGCTTTGATAGAGATGTAGAACCCCCCTGGCTAAACTGTATGTCACCCTCTTGAGACGACGTCAAAACAAACATCACAGGCAAGGATAGGCCCGATGAGGGGGATGTGGGTTATGGACGAGACTTTGCGGGCCCCGAGTCAAGGCCAAGCCATGGGGAGGGTTACAGTCTGAAAGGTTAGCCGGGTTCAGAAGGTGAATGATGCAGTTTCGTAAGTGGCATTGATGATGTACAGATTTTCGTATAGACAAACCCGACCTGGACATATGCAGTGTCGTCACGACAGCTGATCTGGAGGCGACGACAATAACAGAAAAAAATATCCTTTTCCCTTTCTTTCAGGTGCCAAGGTTTTACTGCAAGGGGCTCAGAAAGGCTGAGATTGTGAGAATGCCTACCAGCCTTCGCGATCATAGCCCTCTGCTTGGCCGAGAAGGGGGCCTGGAAACCGTTTAGGAAGGCTAATGTCGTGAACCGTAAAGTTTTGTGGGCCACGTTGCTTAACAAGATGCGGCTCTAGGAGACTTTTTTTTTGTTTGGCGTCTGTCATCAGTGACAGCTGAAGATAGTTAGATTCAGCACTAAAAGACAGGGAACTTCCAGGAGGTTGACGTCGAGCGTGTGAAACCCGTAGGCTTGCCCCTGGTTGGCCAATGACGCAGATGGAATGTTTGAAAACACAACCTCTCAGGGCCTCTAGCCTTGTAGGTTAAGGATGTGTGCTTCTAGCTACTGCAAGTGGCCTGCCCATGACGCTGTTTTTTTCTTTACCTCCCTAGACGTGCAGAGAGCAGCGGCGGCGAGCGTGCATACAGTGCAATTAGGAATGAGAGGCAAAGGAGGGCGAAACGGTGGTGAGGCGAGATATGACGGTGTACGGTAGCATCTGCCCTCTCACAGGAGAGCAGTGCCCTACAAAAATTCCCCAAATCTTCCGTTGTCTGCTAAAAAAGATGACATCAGCAATAGGGGGCCTCTTAGCGTGGCGGCTGAGTGACCTCATTGGCGCACCCTGTTCTCCAAGTAGAGGTCCATGGATGCCGTCATTGGCCCACCTACGCGTCGACTACCATTTCCCTTTTCTTTACTTGCTGAGAGGCACAGTCTCGTCTTTGGGAGTGATAGGCACTGTGATGCTGTCCGACGTAATAGCCTTATTCGCTCTCCGTTTTCTAGTCGAGTTTAGTCCGTTTCCGTGGCGTTTGTTGATGAAAGAGTGTAACAGGGGGGAGCTGCGCTGTAAGTCGCTCGGTTTCGAGCGTCGACGTCAATAGATGAGTTCATTCTGGGGGCGTGTTTATCGGGGGTCCTGATAGACCATCACATCTCATCAGAGCTCGGAATCATGTCCACCTACCTAGTATTGTGAATATGGGGTAAGTGGGAATAGCCTCGCCTGGGAAACTTTGTTCCAACGTAGAGTAGCATCAGTTCCAACTTCAAAGCCAAACATGAGCATAAACCTTGGTTGCTTGGGCTGCGTGATCAACCAGGACATGGGGAAATCGGGCGCCAAGAGGAAATTAGGTTCGGAACCATGGGAAATTCGCAAAAATCCCATCGTGTTGGTGCCGAGATTTTCCCCTCCACCAAAATTCCCTCACGCGGGTCCAGTGATGTGCGCACTCCCGAGAAGCATATCGGATTCTCCCCACGTTGATACTACGTTTGAGCCGCAACGATATTGATCTTTTGACATAACCCAATGTATATCTGAAACCTGTGGACTCTCGCTATACGCCAAAGGATGTCGACTTCAAGATCGTGAAGAAGTTTGTTCCTGTTGCTAGCAAAACCTTCGGGCTAAACAACCGCACCAAAGCCGGGAGAAAGCCAACCCGAGAGCTCTTGTGTAGCTTCTCAGCGACGATCATTCCAAATATTGGGCCTGTCTCGGACAATCACTGCCCCCTCTTTTTCTTAAGGGTCCTGCTCTTGGCAAATGAGTCTAGACCTCAACGAACCGTTGTGCTTTCAAAACAACCGCGTGACCCGCCCAAAGGTGAGGCTCGTGGTCCCTGAAATAGGACGGCGTGATTACAGAGCAGGGTCTCATGGCCTCGGGGCTGAACAATTATTCCATGAACTTTGGACGAGACCGGGCGCAGTTTGCGGCAAGTCTTTCTTTTCCAGTACAGAAACGCCATGCATTCTCGTTATTTGTCGTAAAAACGCATGTTTTCTCAGGCCACGAATGCCTCCGCATGCATCATTGCCCCGTCTTTTGGTCTGAGCTCCAGGACCTATCTCCCAATCGCCAACCACCACAGCAAGAGCAATGATGCACAAGATGACTTCAATGCCGGACCCGGATCAGCAGGGTCTTTCTGTGTTTGTCTAGAAACTCCATGCCACTGCAGTTAAGCTCTTGTGTGCATGGCTGCAGGGTGTATGGATGATATTGTGTTGATCAACAAAAGCCACGGGTTACACAATATGCAGTGAATTGCGACGGGTGTATTGTACGTAGTAAATTATCTCATCAATTTCGTAGCCTCACCTCTCAGAAAGCAGGCTGCGACAAAACAAATAAAAGTGGTGGCAATGGAGAAAAAGGACCCTGAACAACTGGGGGTTGTTGGGGCTGTAACAAATCAAACAGGACAGCGCGCGTCAGGGGGCAGGGGTATACCGACGATCTCTCCGAAGCTTACTGCGTAACCGCACCGACAGAGGCAGGACTGCAGAGAGGACGACTCGTCAAGCTACGCCATTTGCGTGCGCTAGACGACGACAATCTTTGCCGATCAGTCACTCATGATGGCATAGCATTGGTTTGAACTGGGTAATGAGCCCCAGTTTTTGTCTTTTGCTCTCTAGGCTCTCTCTCTTTCTGCTCTAGGGGAGAGAAACCTGTGTTTTGTCTAGTGCTTGTTGACGGCATCGCAGACGGGGATGACTCCCGGGGCTTGGAGAGTCAGTGTTGATGAGAGAGTGTGTGTGAGTGTGGGAGGGAGAGAAAAAAGAAGGGTCCATCCATCCATGACAATGATGCGCTATGGACTGGATCACCCACACCCACTAAACACACCAAAGCAACCCTCTCACACCCCCATTACACAACCACAGCAAATCGTCGAATCCACTCTGACTACATTTTCAAGGGACCTGGGGGTGGAGGCTTGGGCTTGCAGACGCAACCTTGCCCGCTCCGCTCCTCTAGGTCCTCCTCTGACCTGGACCTGGACGCCTGTAGCTGCATTCTCGGGCTGTCTTGGGCTGTTGAGATTTTGGTATAATAAGACCTTGAGATTCCCCCCTCGGATTCAGTTTTCATCATCCAACACAACAACAACAATCAAGCAAGCAACTCCCTTCAGCCTCACTTTTCAAGCCTCTCACATTCAGCCCGGCGTTTTATAACAAGCCTATTCATCCATCCATCCATCCATCCATCTATTCAATCAATTCGACTCTTTTATCTGCTCTCACAAGCCGATAACTTCAACACAACTTCACCACCTCAAACCACTTACACCAACCAAATAACCAATCTTCATCATGCCCGGCCGATCTGACTACGGTTCCGCTTCTCTCTCCATGTCTCCTCCTCCTCCCACCAACCTGTCAAGCTACGCTCGCTTCATGCACGACCACACCAAGCGTCAAATGGAGGCTTCCGGTGCTAGCCCACCTCCTTCCAACGCTACTATTCAGCGCGCTGGACGTTCATCTGCCATGACCAACGGCCACACCAGCCCTAGCTACCAATAAGTCATGACGAGAATACGACAATATTAGAACTCTAATCACTCATCAAGAGTTCTATTTTCACATCTTTTGTCGATCCGCCTTGGTTGTAACTTGTCGGGGCTGGGGTTCCATGACATCAAAACACGACGTCAATGGTGGCTATGGCCAACCCCAGCCTCCTTGGTCAGCCAAGGCCTCATCAAACCACATCATCACTCTACCTCTCATGAAACAAGACATCGTTCACGACGTCTGGGGTGCCTAAAAAGTCCACTCTTACATGACGATACGGCAAGATTTTTACAAAGTTTTTTTATTTATTTTACGAACACGATTTGCAAGGCGTTTTTGGTGAAGGGGTTTTAAGTCTGCATTAGCAGCATTGTACTACAAGACTAGCGAGAACAAGGATACAAAGCATCCATCAGAGAAACATTCATAGGCATATCTCTAGCCATCTGCTGCATTGGCAGAATGATAAATGATAAAAACTTCAAACAATCTTTCACTCTGCTCCTTTTTGTGACCAAACGTGACAACTTGATAAATAATATTCACCTCATATATTGGCGAACAATGCATTGCGACAACTATTCAAGTTGACGTTATCTAGTTGTAATGAACATAGAGAAACAAGTTTATTAATTCTTAATCCATATTTGCTAATAACCTTCTTGCTAACCCGTGTTACTTGTCTTGTTTTATACTGAATCATTAAGGCCTGATTGTTGAAATTCTGGTACAGAACTGCACAATTTTAATTCCTCAGTTTCGCAATTTTAATTAAGAATTCAACCGGTGCCCAACTCCAAAACCTGCTATTGACCGCTCGTGCACTTCATTATGCTATGTCCCAATTCCATCTCCTACATTTGATATAATAATCGCTATGATTTCTTCTTGAGTCCCAACGCCGCAGCGTGATTCTTCTTTTTCTTGATAACTCTTTTGAACGTAGGAGCTGGGATATCAGGCTCCGGGATGGTGGATGCCTGCTCTGGCATCACATCCTCAACGATAGTATCCATGCGCGACCGCGCTGCTGCGAACGCCTTCTCAGCTGCCTCCTGGTCTTCTCTCTCCTGCTTCTCTCTCTCCTGGTCCTCGGATCTGATGATAGTGTCGGCAAAGTCAACGCCTTCCTTTTCGGATCTGTTGATTCTGGCATTTCTGTGTCGTATTTCATCCAGCGCATCGGCTGCAGCCATCTCTCGCTGAGCATCCAGATTCTTGGCTTCCAATTCCTCCATGGCGTTCTTTTCTTCCTCGCCCGCAGCTTCTGCTTCCTCCCTCTCTAATCGGTCGAGTCGCTCGTCATCACCTTCGTTCTCCGTCTCGCGGTTGCGCCATGGTTCGTTGTTTCTCACAGCGCCGCTGACCATAGCATAGTCGTTGTTCTTGGGGTCGGTCTTGAGTATAATCTCTGAACTGCAGCCGGTACAACGGATATGTAGCTGTGAAATGGTTAGCGCAAGTACTCATGGCCACATGAATGAACCCACCATGATGATCTGAATTCCCAAGTACTTCTCGTCCGGCGGTGTTATCTTCCTAGAATTGAACTTGCGCCCCTGACAGCTGTTAGTAACCGAGCCTTGTAGATGAAGAGCTTTCGATGGAACGGAAGGCAAAAGGGAGACCTACTTTGTAGATGAAGCAACCACAACGAGTGCATCGCATTGAAAATGGTGCCATGATACGAACCGTTTGAACGCGAGGCCCGGAGGCCTTGGGCCCGCGACGGCGCTCAAGAGCGCTGGGATCGAAATCCGGGGGGTAGTATTTCTGTAGGACTTTTCGTTCGGACATGTTGCTGGATTTGCGATGTTGGAGATGTCAAGTTTGGTGTTGAGGCAGCGATAGAGCTTTAGCGTATAAGCGCGGAAAAAAGCCGGCGAAGTGGACCGATCCACTTTAGTCAGCAGCCTTAGCTTCCCTTTTGTTGACGTCGTAGTGATCGAGGATAACGTAAAAGTAAATGAAACGGACGAAGTATGAAGGATGATGAGTTCAAAATAGAGGAGACAAGTTCGAATTTACAGACTTTGTGCTAGGGTTCAATAATCCCAAGGCTCGTTGTGTGGTATAGCTGAGAATGTTTGTGCTGACTTTGCACGTGCGTACTTTGCAGTTCGCGCACGACTAACTCTGATAGAAATGCTACATGATAGACATCGTTCATGTTGAAAGCCAATGCTTCCAGAAATAATCTTATAATAATACTTCAGGACTATTTTCCACTTCTGCACTCTGATTTATTAAACATAACCTGATGTGCTTATTCAGCGAGTGCATTAAACGTGTGCATCTTGGCCAATGAGCTTATACCAACCCATGTGCCAATGACCCCACACACTTAAACATCTATCCACCTGCATCCCTAACGTCAGAATCAGAAACTCCAAATCTCAGACGAAGCAACATCGCGAAAATGGGTAAAGCCGAGGTCGGATCAACAAAGTACGTCGCCAACCGCATGAAGTCCAAGGGTCTTCAGCGGTTGAGATGGTACTGTCAAGTCTGCGGTAAGCACACGTCACTCCTGGTTTTACGAAACAAAAGCTGATTGTTTGATTAGAAAAGCAATGCAGAGATGCCAACGGATTCAAGCAGCATACGATGTCCGAGTCCCACGTTCGCCAAATGCTTGTCGTTGGCGAAGATCCAAAGAAATTCATCAATCAATTCAGTAACGAGTTCAAGAGCGATTTCCTACAGCTTCTCAGGACCGGTCACGGAGAGAAGCAAGTCCATATTAACCATTTCTATCAAGAGTATATTGCCAACAAAGTAAGTCTCTCACACTCTTCAGAGGCCCCTAAATTCTCATAGAGCAACCTATCATGCCCCTGGGCCCCTGCAGGCTATCTTTAGTCAACAAACTAACACGATACAGAATGCAGTCCACATGAGTGCCACGACTTGGCCTAGTCTGACCGAATTCGCCAAGCATCTTGGCCGCGAAGGCATTTGCCGTGTAGAGGAGAACGAGAAGGGTATACATATTTCTTGGATCGACAAGTCACCTGAGGCTCTGAGACGACAAGAGGCGTTAAGGCGCAAAGAAGCGCAAGATCAGGGCAATGAAGAGGTGGAACAGCGGATGATTCGAGAACAAATCAAACGAGCGCAAGCTACTGCCGGCACCCGCGACGAAGATAAGGAAGAAGACCCCGAGGCGCGAGAATTGAAGCGACAAGAAGGCGAAAAGATTACGCTATCTTTTGGAGCGAAACCGACTGCCCCTGAAACGAAGACATCGGAGAGTCCTGCGCCGGATACAGCAACTCCAGAAGGCGAATCGTCAAAGGTAACAGAGACAACTACGGAGAAAGGAAAAGAACCAGAAGCAGCACCAGCAAAGCCGAGCGGATTTGGAGGGATTTCGATGAAGCTCGGCGGAAAGCCTCAGACCAAGAATGTATTTGCTCAGGCCAAGAAGAACGCCTTTTCTTCAGGATCAAAAAAGCCAACCAAGATCGAACAACCCAAGAAAATGAGCGAGGCGGAGCGCATTATGAAGGAAGAAATGGAGAAGAAAAGATCAAGAGAGTCAGCTGGCTTTAGCTTCGGTATGGGCTCTAATAAGAAGCAGAGAAACAACTAGTCTATTAGTCTATTTCGGAGGCGCCGCGCCGCGGAGATTGTTCACAGAAGGCGAAGATATATTCACATAAAGCACAGGAAACGGTCGGGGCGTTTGGCTTGATTGTCTACCATAGATACCACAACAATGTTTTTTAAATGATGATACACGGTTTTCCGTAACCTCTACGTAATCACTGCTAATCCAATTCCTCAACGCCAGTTTCGCCAGAAACAGTAGAATAAATATTTTCGAGTCGATCGAACGCTATGTAGTCTAAGCATCGTTGTCCGCCTCTGTGCCGTCGCGCCTACGCATCCACCAGGTTAGCTCTATCCCTACAGTCATTTTTAAAGGTCTGACTTACGGAATATACTGTATTCTATATTCGTCCTCCAACGTCGATCGGATTTCGTCGGGCAGCTGTCCTGAGACTTTAATGGCGTACATGCCGGGCACGTAGCTGTCGAGACGCTGGTACTTTGCGATCCACGATTTGGTAGGGTTTGCGAGAGTGATCACGCCCTCGAAGACCTGGGATGTGCAGCTTTCGATCTGGTCCTGGGAGTGCTGGAGGTGCAGGAACTCTTCACAGTTGGGGCAGCCTTCGTCGCGGAAGCGCTAGATATCGCAATGTGTTAGTTTGGGTGGATTTGCTTGGGATTTGGTGATGGAGAGGACGTACGGCAAAGGTCATAACGATAGAGCAGACCATGCAGGCTCGCAGGTATCGCGCCTGGCCGGTTGAGACGAAATTTGAAGATGACATGGCTTCGTTTGTCGTAGGAAGTATGGTAGAACGGCGGATCTGGCTTCGGGAAGTGATGTTGGTCGTGGAGAGTAGTTGTTTAATGTAGACCAAGTTCGCGACGACAAAGGCGGCGACGAAGAGCTATCATGCAGTTAAGCGGGGTATGCAACAAGTGCAATACCCACATAAACTTCAATCTCGAATTGATGATAGAACTCAACTTGAACCACTAATAAGCTAATATATTGATCAAAATGTCGCAAAATCCAAGTCAAGGAAGCCAAAAGAACATCTTTCAGAAGAAGGATCTCGAAAAGTCTCATGATATTCTTACCTGCACCATCAAGGAACCGCCATTCTCATACGCACATCTAGAGCTTATCACAGACGCTCTGAGCAGCTCATCTGTCAGCCTCGATGATCTCTCACTAAAAAGCTATTGCACCGCTGCTTGCCGCCAGTTTCTAGGGACTATGGGTGCAGCTATCTCGACCGATATTCTCAAAGTCGAAAACAACCATGCATGGGTCCGCGTCCCCAGACTAGATCTAGGCTCTTTCGCTGCCGCCATTACAGCATGGCGAGGCACAAGCGACAATGGCGAACAAGTTAGCCTGCAATTACGACAATGTTCGGACTGGCTAGGCGCCATGGTTGGGGCAGACGGGCAACACCGGCTATGGAATTCTTGAAGAGTGGCAATTTTGTCATATTTATCATCGTTCAACCGGATCCTCGTTTTATCATCTCATCTAGATGGGGGTATAAATGTATGAATGTACATCGCCCATCGGCCTACCCTGCAAATGCACCTTTTCCAGACGCCCGGAACCTGAATATACCCTGAAATCGCCGCCAGCACCGCTTTCTAAAGACTCTCTGCAGTTTTTACATGAGAGAGGACATAAGAGAGCTCTGAGCATATGCCTGGTATTTGGTCAGTATTGGGAGTTTCGAGCTAGACATTGGATGTCAACTTACCATGGGCTTGATATCGGGATGGGGCACAGCTTCGAATTGCTCGTACTGCAGCTTGTAGTCGGGGCCGATGTTGATGTAAGCACCCTTGTTCTCTGTCGAGTCACAGTATCGAGGGGCAGAGAAGACTGGAGAAAAAGTTAGCAACAAGATTAAACAAAGATACCCTATTAACTCACCGGTAATACAACGTCCATCGTGCTGGACTTCATAACCGTCCATGCGAACCTCGTGACTTCGAATAACAGCCTCAAGGCCGTTCTTCTCACAGAACTTCTTGGTGATATCAGGACCGAACTGCATACCGACTCCACGCTTGCTGGGTCCTCGACCCTCCTCTTCCTGGGGGTCGGTCCAGAGCATCTCCATCATCAAACCAGCCTGGCCGGGTTGTCGCTGGTTGTGTCGGTTCAGTTTTCGGATGTCGTCAAGAGTGACGCTGTCATCGGAGAAGAGACCTCCGTGAAGGACAAGGTACTTCTTGCCAATAAGAGTGGCCAGTGCCAAAGCAGAGAAACTCTCTGAGAACAGCTTGAAGGTCCTGCGTTTCGGGTCAGTAATGCATTAATGAATAACCTACGAATCCTTACCTCTCGTTGTACTTGGCCTTGCACTCGCCCTCGAAGCCATAAACTCGGTTCATGTCATCAGTCTCGTGGTTTCCACGGTTCAGGAAGAATTGCTTAGGTCGCAGCCACTTGTAAGCATACAGGAGCAGAGCGATCTCGGTCGACCAAGAACCTCGGTCAACAAAGTCACCGTTGAAAAGATACCAGTGCTTCTCATCAGGAACACCGTTACGGCGGAATAGCTCCATAAGATCGAAGTATTGACCTGTGAGGGCTAATTAGCTGGGGTAGAGACCATGGCTAGTAAGTTTCTTACCGTGAGTGTCACCACAGACAGTAAGCTTGACATCGCTAGGGATGTCAACCTCAACCATAGTGGGCTCATCGTATACAAGCTGCTTCACAGCAAGGACGATCTGGTAGACGTATTTTCGGTGGATCTTCTTGCCGTTCTTGAATCGCTCCATCATGTCGTCAATGAACTCTTGTGTCATCTCCTTGCCAAGTTTTACACCGTCGTATCCTGGCTCAACAGCCATAGAGTCGAGGTCAAGACCTTCAGCAGCGGAGGGTTCGTCGCCAACCTCAATCGCATCAAAGAAAGCCATCTGTCGAACAATCTTTTTGCACTCTTCCAGCTTGAGTCGGGCATCTTTGTTGCTGGGGTCGAGGGAGACACATGTCTTGAAGTCGTCAATGGCATCCTTGGGTCGTAGAATTGCAGTCTTGGCTAGACCTCTTCGGTAGTATGCCTAGTAGGGTTAGAATTGCAACTTTTCCTTTATTCGATCCGTTCGTGGATGTGGCGAACCTTGACAAGCTTGGGGTTGAGCTTGATAGCCTTGCTAGCATCGGCAACAGCATATCCATATGCCTCGGTCTTAATATGTGCCTAATACCGTAGTTAGAGAATATTCAAGTGTCAAGATATAATTATAATTGTAGCTGCGCACCTGAGCTCGGTTGGTGAAGAAAGTAGGCTCTTTGTCATCCAGGTCGATGGCCTTACTATAGAAGTCAACGGCGCCAATGTAATCGCCGGATGTAAAGGCCTTATTGCCCTTGTTCTTGAGCTCGACAGCCATTTTGTAGTATCGACGGTTCGTTCGGTGGAAAAGTAGACGTCACAGAAAAGAGGTCGAAGATGAAGGCGGGGGAGGGGGGATTTTGGTATGTAGTTTTGCGCCGAGCGCAGTTGCAACCACTCGATTCAGTCGCAAAAAAAGACGACGCCGTTTTCCAGATGCAGAATGCAGCAATAAACTTATGGAATGCTAAAGAAGCGAGGCTGACTGCTACTAACAAGATTCGGTTCCACAATGCGAGGGAGAACAGAGAAGTTTTGGAGGTTGATGGCGGGCAGCTTTTGGGTGGAGTTGCCCCCCGCTGCCGGCCCGCGTCATGAAGACAATGGAAGAGATAATGGGGGTTTCAACGGACGAGGCTTCAGGGCTTTCAACCATTATGATAGGCTTAGAGGCCCTTGTAAGCGGTTGTGGCCTAGGTGCAAATCAGCAATCTCTAGCGTGAGCAGGCTCCAAAGTCGGGGAATCTTTTATCAATCGCCACTGGACCGTTCCTTAACGGTACGGTACCTATCTACTCAGGCACCGTTGGAGCCTAGCTGAGTCGAGGTTGGATATTCGTTAGTTGCATAATGCAGATCTCGGCCCCACTTGTTGACTGTTCGAATATCCAGACAAAGCTATCATAATCAACAATTGCAAACTATACTCACTTTCATAGCAATCGAATATTGCTATTGTCGACAAACTCAGCACCATCTCATAGATCAACACCACGAAGGGATCACCAAGAGCGAAGGCTATTCGGTGGCGCGTCTTGCGCTTCCGCTTGACCCATCATGGACTCATCAGGGTCAACCTCAAATGCGCTGGTTCGCAAGCGGACAGACATGGACTTGATGCCCCCGCCTCCTGCAGCCAAGAAGATTAAACGCCCTAAGAAAGTCCTCGATGAGGATACTTACACAGAAACACTATCTCAAATCATCGCTCGAGACTTCTTCCCTGGGCTTCTACAGACTGAGACACAGCAAGAATATCTCGATGCACTGGAGTCAAAAGACACTGCCTGGATCTCAAGTGCAGGTCGGAGACTACAGCATGTCATGACACCTGGGGGGCAAAACACACCTCTCCCGTCACGGACAGCTTCTTTTACAGCAGGAGATCGCACACCTTCGACCTATGGAGGAGACACGCCGGCTTCAGTCATCTCAAATGTCCCGGTAACACAACCACGGCTGAAAACCAATATGAGTCTGTCAAAGTTCCAGGAAACGTACACAAGCGAGGACAATGAGAGTTTCTACAAACTTGTCGACAAACAGAACCAAAAGAAAGCTGAAAAATATGCCTGGCTCTGGCGAGGCAACAAACTACCTTCGAAACAGATGATCAAACAGAAGGAAGTTGAGGACCGACTTGGTCAGACCAGGAGTCTCACTGACGACGGCTTTAAGCGCGATCGACTTGCTATCAAGGACAAAGATGACCGGCCAGCGCGCCCAGATACTTGGAATGCAGACCCTCGAAACAATCTGATGTTTGGACCGGACGGAGTAGAGGACGGCGTTGTCACTGTTTCTCAAAAATCTGAGGAGTCTTCAAGGATGGCGCCCAAATCAATAGTCTACGCGAATACGAGAATGCCAGAGCCACGCATTGTGCAGCGACCGCCTTCCCCGACCATGTCTGCAGTGCGAGATGCTATTGCAGGCAAACCTCGAAAAGGCGACCAGGACTCGAGCGTTGTCGGCGGAGGGGAGACACCAAGAGTGAACGGATACGCGTTCGTCGACGATGAGGATGATGAGGACGAGCCGATACTTCCTGCTCCTATTATCAACCTGGGACCAGGAGATGCGACACCAAATCCATTCCGGCTGCAGGAACAGCGTGACAGAGAAACCTTGCACGAACGTATGGTGGATAAGATATCGCAGTCGAAAAAGGAATCCACGAGGAATGGACTTACTGGGAGAGTTGACAAAACGCCGGTTCCCAAGTTTCCAAGTAGTCCTCGAGTTAATGGAGGGCTAACGCCTGCAGCGCAGAGACTTTGGAGTAAGATTGGTACGCCCGGACGCGGGTCGAGCGGCAGTTCATTCGGACAGTCCAAACCCATGACTCCTAGAGGCTCGCTCTTGAGATCGGTTAAGAGACCTGGCTCAACATCGGGATCGAAGTGAAGATTCGTTGGGGAATGAGTGATGGAAGTGATGGTGAAATGACGGGGATTCGTACTCAAGTCACACACTATTTCATCGTCGACTTGTGAAAAAAAGATGGTTTTGGAGCTCTGTTACGATCATCATGGTTAATACTCTTTGCATTTTCCTTTATAGCATGGTGTTGGTGCTGGGCACTTGCTGTAGCTCAACTAGAGAGCGCAGCTACTTTCGAATTTATTTATAGCATAATTCAAAATAGACCTTTCAGCAATGGAAGATAAAATTAATGGTTTATAAACTACTTTCCTCTTGGTAGCTACTCTATCATAAATCTACGAGTTGAAGCCATGATATCACCAACTCGCTTAGTTGCATGACCCATCGATTAGATCATGGACTTTTTTTGCTGAACCTGGGAAGAAGCAACCCACCAAATCGAGCTGGCAGCCAACGCCAGCAAGCCAGACAATATCAACCACCCTCTTTCAATGTGCTTCTGGTCCCGTGAGGCCGTATAAGCCCGATGAGGTTCGTTGACTTCGCAATCGACCTCGCCGCAGTGCTCAATGTCTCTCGTGGCATTGCTTCAAAGCATGTCGCGCTCCGAGGTCGCCAGCTCGAAACCTATAGCCGAACATCAAGCGTTGCGGCGGCGTTGAAGAAGCGAAATGCTCAGAGGAATTCTCCGGCACAAGAGGCAGCGCAGAATGCTCCAAGGGCAGGCGATGAGAGCGTATACGAGCAAGCTACACCAGCAGCACAACAGACGGAACCTATAGCTGAGACACTGAAGGACCGACAAGATGCTCGACCTGAACCTAGAATCGCTGAGCGAGCGCCATTCAACAGCCCAATTCCCAATCTCAGACCGAGTCCGCAGCAACAGGCTACGGCAGGCCCAGCGAAGACGGACGATATTGATCTCCCGCCTGGTATCGATGTCAACGTCTTCCATACGGCACGAGGTTCCAAGGTTTTGGATTCCCTACGAAAGCAAGGTCAACCTGGTGCACCACCTGCACGTCCTGGGGTTGGAGGGCCCGTGAAAGAGCATCCTATGCGGAATTGGCCTCCGCGTCCGTCACAACCCGAGCAGACTTTCGAGGCGCCGGCCGAGAGACCTCAAAGTCCTGTACGGAAGCAAAAATTACGGCCTGCGCACCCCGGAGTTGGGGGACCTGCGAAGGAACACCCCATGCGGAATTGGCCTCCGCGTCCATCACCGATTGAGGAGAGCTTTGAAGCGGTGCCTGAGAAAACCCAGGATCTTGTGACAGAACCTGTGGAGTCCGTGAAGATTGTGGAGGAGAAGCCTGCGCCTAATGTTGAAATACCAAAAGAACCCGTGAAACCTGCGGAAGAGACACAAACGCCAGAGCCAGAGAAAGCTGCTCCTATAGTCCCTGAAGCTGATAAAAAGATTGACCAAGATGTCATCCAAGCTGCAAAGGAGATTGCTGGAGATGCAGTGGCACCTTCAGACACTCCATACGCCTTAAGAGAGTCCAAGGTTCCTTCATCACGTATCAGCCGAATCTGGAACTATAGTGGTCTGGCAGCAGGTATGTTGGGAGGTGCAATGACCGAAGGCTTCAGCCGAGCCTTCGGTGGTGGCGGCGAGGGATCCGTTCTCTTGAGCGAAAAGAACATGGAGCGTCTAGTCGCAAAGTTATCACGTATGCGTGGTGCTGCCCTGAAGCTCGGTCAGATGATGAGTTTCCAGGACACCAAGATGCTTCCTGCTCCTATTCAACAGGTTCTTCAGCGCGTCCAGGACCGTGCTGATTATATGCCCGCTTGGCAGCGTGATCGTGTTCTTGTTGCAAACCTTGGCTCTGAATGGAGAGAGCTGTTCAGTGATTTCGAGGAGAAGCCTATTGCTGCAGCTTCGATCGGACAAGTTCATAAGGCTACGCTGAAGAACGGCAAGCGAGTAGCTGTCAAGATTCAGTTCCCTGGTGTCGCCGACTCAATCAACTCGGATCTCGACAACCTCAGCATTTTGCTCACAGCAACCAAGCTTCTCCCTAGAGGCCTGTATCTCAACAAGACCATTGATAATGCCCGATTGGAACTTGGCTGGGAATGTGACTACGAGCGCGAGCTCCAGTGTGCACAACGTTACAAGGAGCTTCTCGGTTCAAGCGAGAAAGATATCTTCATGGTCCCTACCGTTTATCCCGAGGCATCGGGTAAGCAGGTTCTTACCATGGACTTTATGGATGGCATTGGCGTGACTCGTATCACCTCTTTTACCCAGGAGCAGCGCGATTGGATTGGCACTCAAATTCTGCGACTCTGTCTCCGTGAGATCACCGAGTTTCGTTTCATGCAGACAGATCCCAACTGGACGAACTTCCTCTATAATGCAGACGTCAACATGCTTGAGCTGCTCGACTTTGGAGCTTCTCGCGAGTATCCCGATAAGTTTGTCACGCAATACGTACAGCTTCTCGCTGCGGCCTCGCGCTCTGACAAGGCTGCTGTAAAGGAGCTGTCCGAGAGCCTTGGATACTTGACAGGTCATGAGAGTCGCACCATGGTCGAAGCACACACGAAGTCTGTCCTTACACTCGCCGAGCCTTTCCTCGCCAGCGCGCCCGACGTCTACGATTTCAAGGACCAGACCATTACAGAGCGAGTCAAGGCTCTTATCCCTGTGATGCTCCATGAGCGACTGGCGCCTCCGCCTGAGGAGACATACAGTCTGCACCGCAAGCTCAGTGGTGCGTTCCTTCTGTGTGCGAAACTGGGTAGCAAGGTTCCTTGTAAGGTGATGTTTGAAGAGGCTCTTGCCAAGGGAGGATACAGTAGATGAGAGAAGGCAATGTAATGTATCATGTAGGATAATCTCATGTGTAACACTATTAGATCATAAAACGGTCGGAATGTAAAATAGAAGAGAGATTTTATGAGGACAATATCTTCCCTCGGCTCTCAAAACTATGACTAGATTAAGCTGTGTGAGATCTTCGGACGTTCGGAGTAAACTTGGTGTTTATGAGCCAATTGGTGGGGCACAGAGTCACTCACTATGTTATAACTGGAATACAACATTTAAGTATAGAGCATTAAGTTCAGACTATAAAAGGGTCATAAATATAATCTCAGCTGAAATATACCATTATGTAAAATATTATTAAATGAAGCCTTATATGAATAGTATCATCAGGTATTGCTGGACTTAAAGCATGTAAAGCCTACCTAGTATGCCGCTATCGCAGGCTTCTACCCCGCGCGAATACATAAGGCCCACCTCGATCTCGTTACAGTCATCAACCCAAACCTCCCTCCAAGAACATCTCCCTCGACGACATCTTCACTTCAAGATGGCGGACTTGATCACTTTGGCAACATGTTCTCTCAATCAGTGGGTGTTGGATTGGGCGGGAAATCTCAAGAGAATCCGCAAGAGTATCATCTTGGCCAAGGAAGCTGGAGCTACTCTCAGAACAGGCCCGGAGCTTGAGATTACAGGCTATGGATGGTATGTTATGGCATTAATTTATGCAGCTATACTGAATGATACACTGACAATTGTTAATTAGCCTTGATCACTTCCTCGAGGCTGATGTTTATGAGCATTCCCTAGAGTCCCTCCTCGCAATCTTGACTGACACAGAACTCCACGGCATTCTTATCGATGTTGGTCTTCCCATCATGCACAGGGGCTGTCGATACAACTGCCGCGCTATCATCCTAGATGGAAAGCTTCTGTGTCTCCGACCCAAGATTTTCCTCGCCAATGATGGGTACGTATGGTTGCCTATAGACAAGTTCTGATATACTGACTTTCGGATAGAAACTTCAGGGAGAACCGATTCTTTACCCCATGGATGACGCCGAGATATGTAGAGCAGTACAATCTTCCTCCTGCTCTGCAGAAGCACCAAGGTGTTCGCCAGGTTCCTATCGGTGATGTTGTATTGTCGCTCAACGACACTACCGTTGCCGCTGAGACTTGTGAGGAGCTGTTTACTCCCCAGGCCCCTCACATTAACATGTACGTTGCTCTGCTCAAGCCCCCAAATCATCTTGGGATGCGTGTAGTGACTATTATGATTAACCATTGACTAGGGCTCTCAACGGCGTCGAGATCTTTACCAACTCATCCGGCTCTCATCACACATTAAGAAAGCTCGACGAGCGCATTGCCTTGATTTCTGAAGCAACTCGCAAGAGTGGCGGAGTGTACTTGTACGCTAATCAGTGCGGTAACTACAAATCCATCCCTTTCACCCTGGATTGTCCTAACTCTTTCTAGGCTCTGATGGAGACAGGCTCCTTTACGATGGCTCATCCCTCATCATGGTCAACGGATCAATTGTGGCTCAGGGTTCTCAATTCAGCATGGATGATGTCGAAGTTGTGACCGCGACCGTCGACCTTGAGGAAGTTCGTGCTTATCGATTTGCTCCATCCCGAAACTTCCAGGCCAGGCAAGCGCCTGTGTACGAAAGAATCGAGGTTGATTTCAGCTTGGGCCATGACGATATTGATATTGATCTCCTCCGCGCCCCAACACCCCCTAGAGCTCCCAGGTATCACGTTCCCGAGGAAGAAATTGTATGCGCCACTCAACCTGCTCGGGCGCTTCCGTCTCGGAGGTTTATAACCCCTTTTCTCTTGAGCCAGTGCTGATTTTGTGTGCTATTTAGGCTCTTGGCCCAGCCTGTTGGTTATGGGATTACCGTGAGTTTACCCAGCACTACGTTTTACACAGAAATTGGTTCCCATTCAAAGTGACGCTATACTAACATCACAAAGTACGACGAAGCAAGACATCTGGATATCTTGTACCCCTCTCTGGAGGTATTGACTCATGTGCAACAGCAACTATCGTGTTCAGCATGTGCCGACTTGTCGTTGAGGCAATCAAGGCTGGCAATGAGGAAGTGATTGCTGATGTGAAGCGAATCGCTGTTTACTCAGACAAACTGCCAGAAACCCCTGAGGAGTTCTGTAACCAAATATTCCACACTGTTTACATGGGTATGGAGAAGCAGAGCAGCAAGGAAACCCGACAGCGTGCCAAGGACCTTGCGGAACGTATTGGCAGTTATCACACTGACATGAACATTGACGATACATTCCATGCCACAAAGAACTTGCTCACTCAAGGCACAGGGTTTGAGCCCAAGTTCAAGGTCCATGGAGGATCAGCTACTGAGAACTGTACGTTGATTCGGCTTCCCAACGACTCTGGAGATTACAGTTGCAAATATGGATCGGTATTCTAACTTCGTCAGTGGCCCTGCAAAACATCCAGGCTCGTAGTCGTATGGTGATTGCCTACTACTATGCCCAGATGCTACCAACAGTACGACAGCGACCAGGAGGAGGAAGTCTACTGGTTCTTGGATCTAGCAACGTTGACGAGTGCCTCCGAGGATGTAAGTGCCTCCAAAAGAGATCCTGACATATCAACTGACATATCGCAGACCTCACAAAGTACGACTGCAGCTCTGCTGATGTCAACCCCATTGGATCTGTTAGTAAGACAGACTTGAAGAGCTTCATCGCTTGGTCTGCCGAGAACTTTGACATGCCTATCTTGGAGGAGTTCATCCATGCTATTCGTATGTCAGATTATTGAGACTTTTCAGAATTGGTTTGCTAACAAATGTAGCCACGGCCGAGCTTGAGCCCATCACTGAAAACTACGTTCAAAGTGACGAAGGTGAGTCGCATCTACACAAGCAAAAAATACTGTACTGACAAACAAACCCAGCTGATATGGGCATGACATACGACGAGTTATCTCGCTTCGGAGTAAGCAAAATGGCTAAAGCCTAATATCCATGGCAATCAAACTGACAATTGTCATAGCGCTTGCGTAAAGAGAGCAAACTCGGCCCATACGGAATGTTCCTTCGACTTCTTGAGGAATGGGGTGGTGAGGGCAAACTGACCCCACGAGAAGTTGCCACTAAAGTAAAGAGGTTCCACGGATTCCATGTATGTTTCCTCATCACCAAAATTATGAGCTTGTTGACTAAATATGTCTCAGTATATCAACAGACACAAGCAAGCAGTGGCTACACCAGCTGTCCATGTGGAAAACTATTCTCCAGATGACCACAGATTTGATCTCCGACCTCTAGTCTACCCCTCGCCGTGGGATGGCTGGTCGTTCCAGAAGATTGATAAGAGGGTGGAGGCTATGGAGAAGGCTTTGGAGAAGAAGAAGGCTGCAAATGCTTCGAAATAGAGATTTAGCACGGAATTTAGGCAAAGAGATCTGATCTATGCTACTATCTTATTGATCATTGGATATTGGCGAAGTTCAAGCAGATTCATCCACTGTGAGAACTCGTTTAACTGCATCAGAACTATTATTACTAGGTGATTGTTTCACAAACTCTTTCAAGATCCAGACGCAGCTTGTATAGACAAAAGATGGACAATTGTGGTCAAATTTGTTGGAAATCCCATGTGATTGTGCAGTTACCAACTAAACGGAGTAACAACACCAAACTACAAAAGTCAAGAGCCATATATGCATTCAAGCAGGCCAGCGATGAGTATAAATACCAGACTAGTTCTACTTTTCCAATCTTCTCTCAGCCATCACAACTTCAACCACATCATTATAAATAGTCTAATAGAATACTCCATTTTGCCAGCACTCGCCAACTTCTCGACCCTGCGACCCTATAGAATATTATGCCTCGTCCCAAATCAGGGAGTCTACTCACAAGATTCAACTGAACATGTTCTTGACGAAATCTATCATCATATAGAGCGGTATTATACCATACCAGTCCTACATTCGGCCAGTGTAGGCATTTTATATCATCCACTACACAAACCTTACACACCACTGAGGTGTTCCAAACACTGGCATCTAGGAGGAAAAGAGTATTTGCTATAAATGCGAAACGTACGTTCCAGCAAGAATTTCTCATTCTGGAATTGAACGTGAATGTGATAGCTTCTCGCACATTTTCTCTTTACGACAGATGCTATATGATAATTCGAAGGGATCCTGATGATTTATGATAATTCGAAGGCGTCTTGATGATATATGATAATTTGGAGGCATCCTGATGATCATCACCGCCAACTCTACCATCAGACGTAGTGTTTGATGAACACGGAGGAAGGGGAAGAGGAAGACCCCAGCAATGATGAGCATACACATCATTTATATACGATCAGGAGGACTTCACCATTCCGCCGCTCTCATGCTTTCTTTTCGTCTTTGTTTCCTCATATATACGACATCTGGGAAGCATCATTATACAGCACAGCATACCAGTCCAACCTTCAACCCTATGTTGGCTATACCATGGATGCAAAGGTAGAAGACGATTATGCTCTAACTCTTGGGTGCATTGGCACTGCTCCATGTGACGAAGACTACAAAGCAAAAACTCGTGCACGAGGCGTCGATAAGCCAAGCTCTAGGTTTATCGAGTTTGAAGCTATATATGAACTCAACAGGCTGCTTTTGAGATTTGTTACAATCTTTTCGACAAACAGGCCTCAGCAAGTACGTTCTCCGGATTACTAAAGAAGCTCCGCCATGGGGATGCTGCTCTCGACTTTGAATCTAACAATGACAAGGCGCTCCATGAAGGTTCCAAGATGTACGAAAGCCTGCTAAGTTTGACTGGATAGATCCTCATGTCATATGACTGCCAGCTACTTCCTAGGTCCAAGGGGATAGGAAACGGTATGACCATCAAGTGTCACAGAATATGCATCAACCACGAAGCAGACATAAAATGGATTTGAGTCTGGTCTTCCCAAGTATGTTTGAGTGAGGGCAGCCAGTCCACACTGCATATTACGTGCAATCTATATATAAAGGCCAGGAGAGTTTGGGTTCCATGAGCCACTCTTACAACGCAGACATGCTAGGTAGTCTCAGAACAAGATACCACAGCATTTTCCTCGCACAATAGGTCCATCATGCAGCAGCATGAATTTTGGCCCAGAAACGTGGAACTGATGACGAAGAAAATCTCAGCCGTCGTTTGGAGAGCTATTCTCATTTTTCGCAATACGTAAGTCCTATCTTTGATGTACTTGGGCTTGAGTTTCAGTTCTGATATTTCGGTCATGCAGTCTTTTATATATATATATATATCTATATATCGACAAATGCCACGCATGGATAAATGGCTCAACATTGTCCTGGTCCTTGACAAAAAAGCCCTTACCCTCGTCAAAGACCTGGAAGCCATCATGTCCGCAACGACCCAATCGAAAGAATTGGACGATTACTTCGGTGGCTCTAAGCTAAACATTCTGAGCCAGCTCTATATCAGATAGAAGACGTCTCAGCCATCCGCAACTAAAGCGCCGACGAGACATCCCTTTCCATCTCTGTGGAAGCTGTATGTCAGATGGGGTGATGGACCAAGAATGGACCATAAGAATTAAATCCAGGACGTTGCCCCCGACCTCCTCTTTGTAATCCAGAAGAAAAGAGGAGGTCGTGATGAGGCTACTCAGCTCTGGCCACACCATCTCTTTCTATCTTCAACCTTCAACCGACAGATTGATGAGTTATAATTCAGCGGAACCCATATTTTTGCCGGGTCTTGGACGATTGGGATGAAGATGAACTGGACCACGCCTCTCGATAGGGTCACATCACATCCCGAGTTGTTCCCTCACGTTCACTTCACCTCACTTTACACTTTCACTTTTCGCTTCTCGTCGAGTATTCCTGCATCTCGCTATATATTTTCACTCTTCGTAATGATATCCGCGCTTTGCTACAAACAAGTCAACTTCTCCCTCTTATTTGCTATTTCCCCCCTTCATCCTCCACAAAATGTCTACCACCGAGCAACAGCCCAAACCCCTGGAAAGTCTGCAGGCTTCCATCCATCGAGAGACTCTTTCCCGAAAGGTATTCCGACAGTTGCGACTGCGACGAGACCAACACAAGGAGGTAGATCAAGAACCGGAAATGAGAGCTTGGATAAAGGCCAGTGGTGTGACGTGTGGGAAAGGATCGGCCTTCACGATATCATAGACAGCAGATGCGTCGAATTCAGACCATTGCGTTGGGCTGATGATTGTGTCAACAGCACCTTGGTCAGTAGATAAGAAGGCAACGAACTAAACAACCTTCAAATGCATGAATGCGAACCCACAAGATAGCATGGTAATGTTCGTTCTCTCTCTCTCTCTCACTCACTCTCATACACGCCCATCTCCCACCTACCGCGATCATGTCTAAGAACAGGGTCAAGAGTACATTGCTTAAGAGCTATATACATATATACAAGACGTTTCCATCTCGCAGGCGACATGGCAAGATTGTCAGTACGGGCATAGTTAGAGGTCAGCAGCGTAGTTTCGCGCTTATTCTATCTCATGTTGCCTTATGGGCCTTGTCCAACATGAATTCTTTCTTCGACATTGTCAAACGTCGCACAAGGGCAAACACCCCCAATCTCTGTTTACGCATAGGGCTACCAAAGTACCCGACACAGAAATGTTGCAACGGTGTTCGTTGACATGGCGTATTATAAGTTCCAAGACAACCTCTACCAAACTAGGTGTCGGCCATGGTTCAGTACATACCCTCAGCCATCAGCAGTGTCAACGATAATGTAAAACCCCCGTTGTCACTTCTTCACTTCAGTACGCGGAACCACGATTAAAAGACCAATATATATGTTATCCAGAAAGGTCTCGCTGCGAACGAGCACCATCACCAGAACAAGGGTATTCCGCAAGACTGCAAATCCTCGGCTTCAACGCCGTCTTACGAAAATAAAGGAATGAATGGTTCCCACGCCGCTGAGCTCAAGTCAAATGATTATAGATCGGGCATAAATTGGTCCAGATCTAATAAGAACGAGGAAGTTCAAGATAATAGTGTATATAATAATGACATGAAAATTAAAATTGATTCATACATAGTAAATGCCATCGCAAACATGGATATCATCAAATCCGTCTATCAAGAACACTCGCTAACGGAACAACACACGCCCTTCCATAAAACAATCAAGCCACAGCTGCCGCAGCCGCAGCCGAAGACGAGGCCGAAGACGCAGACGCACCAGCAGTTGCATTATCCCTCTGAACCTTCTGCCAGATAGACATGCAGCTCATGACAGCCATCAACGCCCACATGTTGCCCAGCTCGCCCGTAGCACCACTTCCTCTGAACTGGAACTCTCCAACACCGGACATGGTCTTCCAGCAGCTGGCGTTGCCCCATACGGCCACGATCTCCTTGCCGTCGCTGGTGTAGCCCTCGCCACTGTTGCTGCTGCTGCTGCTGCTGCCCTCGGGGAGGTCCTCTTCGCTCGAAGTGTAGTCCTCCTTGGTGTCGGTGCTGCCGAGACGCACGAGCTTGTAGCCGCCCCAGCTGGACTGGCCAACACTTCTGACCTCTGCACCGCGAGAACGTCGCCATTCGAAGCGCTCAACTCGCTGCTCGGTGCCATCACCAACTAAACAACCAAACCAGAAACGGCCCTTGAGGCCCTTGGGACGACGCAGTGTCTCTTCGTGAACGCCGTGTCCTGAGAAGGAAGGCAGAGCGATTTGGTAGTCATCGCGGTATTGCTTGATTCTGGAAGATGTTGCCAGAGGAGGCGATTCATTGCTAGCGCCGCTATGGAGGGTGATGTCGCCGTATAAACCCTTGGGCAGGCTGATGATGTACATAGGCTCAGCGTCAGGTGCGCCGGCCTCGAGGTTTACGCGGGCAAAGCAGGCGTATTTCTTCCATGAGCTTTGGTAGGCGATGCGAATGACTGGAGGGATGCCCTTTTCAATTCCCTCGGAGGAGAGTTGAGGGGGGTAGAGTTTTGAGTCAGAGTTGCCCATTGTGTAGATGTGTATGTGGTGATAGATTGGTGGTGTGTATAATGTGATTTTGTAGAGTTGGACAAGTAATTGTATTGTATTGTATTTAAGAAGGTATCTTTGTTGAATTGATTGACTGCTGGTTATAATCCCCTTCTCATGGCTTGGCAACTCAATCTTATATACTCCAACGCCATGAATCCCTTCAATATCGAGAGCGCTGCATTGATACTGTTTTAGGTAAAGATCAGCTCCGATCTGCGGCGCCGCTGAGACACTGCCGCAGTCTTAGCTCTTACAGTAGCTCTTAGCTCCCCAGGGCGGTATGAGCGATAGGTGATGACGTCGCTAGGCGCCCCGTAAGGCTGGTCAATTTCCCTTTCTGGACTTTTTCTTGGTGCAGGGTATGCGCCCACCTGCTGCGCATTTTCACGTTTTTGTGGATTATTTGATTCATCTACGAAAAAGGAAATCTAGTCTAACAAGTATGTACGGCTTTGCTGCGCCTAAGCTAAAGGTAAGTGCATAGCCTCGGATGGCGATAAAGAAGCTGGAGTTGAGGAATTCAATGCTGACGCTCTGTTATCAGGATGGAGGATTGGAGAGCGGCGCAAAGAACCAAATACGGAAACCAACCAGTTGCTCTGGTTTTACAGAAGATAATACGCCTGCACATGGTATTCTCCATCTAGCTGTTTCAATACTAATTAATATTGTTGTTAATTCTTACAGTAACTTACAGCTCAACTAGCGTGTTAATTCACACAACGACGCATCTACCCAGCAGCATGAACTCCCAACCTGCAAAAAAAAGAACACATCCAGATCCTCAAAACAGCAAAAAGATAATTTAGCAATTACTGGCTTCGATCCAGTGACCTCCGGGTTATGAGCCCGGCTTTGAGTTGTGTCAGTAAGGATTTAGGGTTTGTGTAAGAGAGTAAACATACCGCGCTGCCGCTGCGCCAAACTGCTCTTGTTTGGTGACATTTAGGAGTGTAATTTCAGTATATATCAGAAGCGTGATGTGAGCTTATTTCAACAGAATACCGAGTTTAAACGGAATTACTGAAATTATCGTGGAATAAACCACCTCTTTATCTCGAATACACGTGTAAATACCCATGCAGCACTCTACAACAGCGAGATGCGCTAAGTTGAGCGCTAACACATGCCCCGCCCCCGCTGCCATGACGCACCGCTTAGGGTATATAAATGCAAAATTGCACATAATTTCTCAACCAAGAAAGCAGCTTGGCGCAGTGGAAGCGCGGTAAGTTCAGCAAACAAACTGTATCACAGTCAATGTACTAACTTGCCTCAGCCGGGCTCATAACCCGGAGGTCACTGGATCGAAACCAGTAGCTGCTATGTTACAATCTTTTTTTGCTTGTGTCAACGATAGCTGGAGGTCAAAATAACAACATCTTCTTTTTTTTTGTGTTATTTTTGTGGTTTTTGGGCTGTTGATGTATCTACATGTCTGCTTGGGACTGCGATGAGCATACATACACTGTCATAGAGATGTATTAATCACATTGTTGAAGAGTTGCAGGTCTTCTCGTTGCAGCTCTCTTTCACAGGTTTAGAATTAATATTGCGTCGTATAAAGCTGCGAGTGACCATTCTCTTGGAGCGCCTACAGCATTTACATATACATTCCTTCACTTCAGGTATAAAGGGTAGCTCTGGTACGCTAATCCAAGTTATCCTTATCTTCATAGTCTTACGATACTGCTTCCATTAAATAGCATATCTAACACAACATCCCTCCCATAATCAAGACTCCTCCCCAAGCATAAACTGCACACCCGCCCTCGTAATCCTCTCAACAATCTCGAGCTCCTCCTCATTCCTCGGCGCATAAACCATGGCATTCCCCAGATACAAAATCCCCCCAGCCAGCGGGTGCCGCTGACCCCAACCTCTCTCCAGAACCAGCTTCGCATCCTTGGGCGCTAGGTTAACGTGCATTGAGCCGTCGCTCGCGTGCATGTGCCCGATCTCTCCCTTGGTGCGCTTGGCGATTGGGTGAAGTTCTTTTGAGGAGGTTGCAAAGAGAGCCGGGCCTCGTCGCTCGGCGATGGATGTGGCGATCCTGAGCTTGGAGGGGGTTTCTGAGGCGAGAGATCTGAGGAATTCTTGGTAACGCTGTAATTGTTAAACAACCGGTTGAAGAGATACAGCCATGGGCTGAAACATACCTCAATGATAGACTCGTCCGCAAGATCAGAAACCTGACGGCTCGGAACCGCCCAACTCCCTAAGACAGGTCTCGGCGCTTCACGAACAGGAAGATCCTTGTCACTCAAAAAAGCAACATGCCCATTCGGCCCAGCCTCTTCAAACGCCTTCTCATCGTAGCAACTCGTCCCAAGGGGCTCTTTGCGGAGCGGCTTCAGCAGCATCTGTCCGAGCCACCCGACGACATTGTGGGGCAGACCGCCGGGCCCGAGAGCTAGATAGCCACGGTAGTCCCGGGCCGCGATGCGGAAGACCGGGATTCCGAGTGCGGCGCCGAGAACGGCCGCGATGGCGACGCGTTGGTTCTGTGGGGTTAAGCCGTGGAGGAACTGGGTGAGGGAGGTGAGTTGGGAAGTCATTCTGTGAGTTTTCAGTGTTGCTTATGGATGGCTGTAAAATGAGAGTTCAGGAATAATGATAGGTGGTCCGGTTTGATGTCAGCAGGCTCTCGGTTTAAATACACCATGTGCGTGGAACCAACACAATTCACCGGCCGGGTTTAATCAAATCTGATCTATACAGCAAAGAAAGACCGGGATCTGTGCTGTATTTTAAAGTGAAAATCCCGTTAACTATATGCCGTGCAATCAACCGCACTCTTCGACCTCTGGGTTAAGGCTACAAATGAGGCTGTGCTTGGCATAACTCGTATGATCTGTCTCTTGTAGGAAGCGACTTCACCCGCGTCAATTCCAGGTCTCCGAGTACTCGGTCGAAAATGACGTGACTTGTATGCAATGCGATAATTGCTGCTGCAGTGCAGATTTCGTGGTGCTTTGGAGTAAAAGCATCCGGCTGTAGTTTGTTGCTAATCCTGTGACTCAGTCTCAGTGCTGTTATGGATGTTGTTATACATCCTTCAGATCAAGGTATGAATTTAATATAGTTAATTGAACATATTAAAAGCGTGCAGGGGCGTTGTCTATTTTTTCCGTCCGGTCATGTAACAATTTGATGTAAATACTATATCTAGACTCGATGATGGTCAGTCTAGTAAACGCAGAATGCTGGCAATTATCTCCTTGTACGCACAGGCTACCTTCATATGCTTCTAATACCACCGTTGTCTTTGAAACCTTGTTTTCATTACCTATTCGCTACGTGAGTCAAAGGATAGACGGTGTTGGGATTGAGGTGCATATATGTCTTTATTTACTACACAACCGCTATCCACACAGCACTGGACTGTTGCTCTTCTTTTCAATAACGTTTTAAGGAGATTCAGCGTCAAACATATCGTCAGGTTTGTGTTTTGTGCTAGGATATCAGATTAACTGTGCAGGTTACGTTGAGTGTCACACAGGGACCGGCATACCCCCCAGACACGACCAGCTTTACTCAGATCTACCGCTGCAAATCTTGTGATTGTGAATTAAATTGTTGTGTTACTCGAGATCTGAGACATCATAGGTGCACGGAAACCTATGGTAGACCAGCGACACTATGCATAAACACAATTCCGTGGAACCCCTGAACACATGTACGTGGTCAAACTCAGCAGCAGCCTTCATATAGAAAGCAAGGTGAAATAGTATACTATGCCTCTTATAAAGGCCTGTATTTCATCGTTCAACGATGTGTTCTTGTATCATCGTCTGAGAGGGGGGCTTCTCTGAACAGAGGCTTGCATCAAGAGTCACTGCGTCAATGATAACTCTCTTGTAGCTAATCAACTAGTCTGATTTTACGGCTTACATGAACATTAGCTCCTGGCGGATGGATCCAATACTCTGACTCTGTTGCTATTTTCGATAAGTATGTTGAACCGGTCGAGTTGTTGAATAAAGACAGCATCGGCAACCACAGGCGACTTGGCTTGGACACTACAATCACCGAACACTCAAACAGAAGACTTCCAATCTGTCGCGTTTCCCCTTATTTGATACTCTGGGGTTTTTAGTATAATCGAGAAGTCTGAGTGACTACAACCCATATCATCTTGTGGTACCCTGTTCAGGGGTATCGCTTCAGGCGCATTTCTTCTCTCAGACTCGAGTCATCGGCCAATTCTGCATATTCACACAGCATAGTAGCCAGATTTATGCTAATCCAAGTGGCCTATACCATGTTAGTCGATGTGGCATTAGAACTCGGACTTTCAGTCGTATGTTACACAAAGAATGATGAATGTGGTTATTGACATGGGAGCGCAGCAACACAGATGCAGAGTTCAACAACAAAGCGAACTTCTTCTTAAACCATAATAGAAAACTTCACATATCACTATAAATACGGTGTAGAGGTAGATACTCTTTCATGGCGTGCTTATATTCTTCTTATCATTGTTATTCTGTTAATATCAGGGGCTGCGTAGTCACATTCATCCATAGACCAACCATGGACATACAGAAACATATCGTTATCGAATATGCTCAGCTCTATATACCTCTTACTTGAAGTTACAAGCCAATTACGACCGAAGTCTTCGAGTTAATACTTGATACTATTAACATGATCTTGTCCAAGCACCCTGTTTCCAGGCTCATGGTAACAACTCTCAATGTTTTCTATCAGATACATTGACGAATATGGTTATCAGTTGTTATATAGCAGAACTATTTACAGACAAGCGGCGGAACTGAGCGTATTGATATTTATTTCCTTCGCGTCGTCTTTGCTTCTATCTTCGTTTTTGCGCAGACGAGTAGCTGGTGCCGTTGACTTACATGACATGAAACAGCTTAATATAATGCAGTGTACATGCATAAGCTTTTACAAACTATTCAGAAGTAAACTAAATAGATCACATGTAAAACTATATCTGGTACTCTCTGATTGTTACTATTATCCGTACAAGGTAATTCGCCTGCAATGTATTGTACACATTGTAATACCCTATATAAAACTTTCACTACAAGTCACCTAACCTATAGCTATCAATCCTGACACGATGCCACACCAACAAGGCTCTGGCTTATTTTTACTGGCATCGTTGCATTACCAGCCTCACAATGAAAGACTTACAAGGCATATTGGTAATGACATTGCCATTGTCGCATCAGTATCTGCCATGTCTAAGGTCTTGTCATCCACCGTGACACGCCCCCTTATCCCAGTCACCGGTGTAAGAAATCTGACGGGGGCAATCCCGAATGAAAGGCCGGGTTTAAACCCCCTGCCTAACCTGACATTTGTGCTTGTTGGTAACGGATAGTGTCTCGCCACATGTTGTGGACGATTTGGGATACCTGTTCGCAGGTCTCATACCATACCGTGGCCCATACAACAAAGCGAATAACAGTGGTTACCGGTTTGGTTTCAATAAGATGGGTAATCGCGGGCTGTGTGTAACGCTCCGTCGCTCTCCATGGGCTAGAATCCAGGGCGTCGGAATCACAGCAACAACGGGTTTGGTGTCAGAAGTGCCGGTGGAGCTGAGTCGTATACTGTCGAACCACCGTTGATGGTTGGTTGACGATGGAGGCATGTTTCCCCCTCAAAGGGTCATTGTGCACATTAATGTCTACGGCAAAGGTTTCCCGTACCGGTGCTCTGTGGGAGATAAGCAACCAACAGGAGGCAACACGAGCAATTGACATCAGTGTCAGTCAATACCTACGCCAAGAAAAGCCAGGGGCCATGTCGTGCCGGTGCTGGAGCTGGTGCTGGACCAGTATCAAGGGTTGGACAGTCTCCGTTTAACGCCCACTCTGAGAGCGGCACAGACTGGGTATTACATTGAGGACCAACTCTCTTGACTCGAGCTTCATTTCTTGAATATGCCCTGAAAGACAACGTCAGACAAGTCATTCAAAAGAGATGTGGTGAACCGTCAACATACTTTTCAATCTTGGAAATCGTTACCCGTACAGGCCGGACTTTCACGAAATGCCGAGCGCGGTTATAGAAACACACCAGGTTATTTTAGGTCTTGGGTCCGGCACCTCAATATCTTGACAGTTTTTATAGCGCGCCGGTAGCTGTTATAGCAGAGTCAGTTTCAATTAGAATGTCTCGCACGCCTGCGCCACAGATCTCTCTAGCGCTGGTCCTGGTGCAGTGCCTGGCCTGGCCTAGATCTTCAGGTAAAATCCGTAGTCCGTAGTCTCGGCCGTCCAACCCCAGAACTCGCGAAACCTTGTTACTCGCCTATTGCCTGGGCACAGCGGAATATAAGCCGGACTAGCCGCCACACGTCGAAAAGGAAGTGGTGATCGTCAAGACCCAGAAACAATGCCATATAATACCGCTTATCAATGTACAGAGTACGGTACAGTACATACGGAAGTGCACTGCTTAGCAGTACCTATCCGTAATACCTAACTCTCAGTTGGTAAAGGGGCCAAGTGACGAACGTACTGTACCACATCCTACCTGACAGTTGGCAGTTGGTCGTAGACAGTAGCTACTACGTAGTAGGCAGAAGTGGCCAAAACCCCTGGATCCTCTGACTGTGAGTAGTGAGCTCATGATGGGGGGTGGAGGGTCGGATAAGCCGCACTTCACGGCGTGATTCTCGGCCACGCTCAGTGTAATATTGCATCTCACTGCACCAACAAAGCACGCCAACAGGAAACGAAGGATCAAATGGACAGCATTGTACGGAGTACGGCAGGTAATTTGGTAGTGCATTCGTGCATTCGTGCGTTCGTGCAGCCCTCGGGGTGCAGAAGTCGACCGATGTGCCCCGTACCCGTACCTATAATGGGACCAGTCATGCACCAATCTTGGGTGGATCTATCTCCCATTCTGTTTCCTTCGCTTTGACACTAAAATACTAGTCTCCCAGATAATGCCGTGGATGTAAGTTAAGTTGGGCGATGCGATATGCCGATGGCGATGGAGATTCGCCGAGTCAATGCACATACAGTCCACTGCAAACATGACTCAGCTTTAGTTATCACCCGGCTACTACTCCGTACGCCGGGTACAGTACCGTCAAAGCACCAAAGAAACAGAGGGGAAAGATTGCAATCCAATCAATGCTGGATTATCTATGGATAATGGAGAGAGAGTCTCCAGAGCCCCAGAGCCCCAAAGCTCCAAGGTTCCCCCCAGCCCAGGTATGACCGGGAATGTCGCATTGGGATGCCGGTACTTGCTGCTTTTTGCTTTGTATCTGATCCAGATCGGGTCAAAGAGCCGGCGCCAGAGCCAAATCTGTCATAAAATGACCCAGGGTAGGGCGGGCTATCACATGTTCATGCGCTTAGGCGTAGATTTGCAGTCTATGTGCGACACTTCCTGAGGGTGACGCGCTAAAGGGTACGGATATACACGTAGTTGTCGATCAAACAGAGGGTTTTGTTGATCTGACGGCAGAAAGCAAGTTCAGAGTTTGTCATGACACACTCAGTTCGGTACGTTATCAAACAGCCTTCTGAGTAATACATGGCCGTGTTTCCGTCTCGCCCAACAACCTCGGAGGAGTCGCATTAACAATACAGGGCAGAGTAATGAGGATGGATGCTTGACCGGAAAATAAAACAAAATAAGCAACCGGCAAGCGAAAGCGAGACTGGCCATCAGCCACATCCACGAACCGTACAGTACTGTGCTGCACTGGCGCCCCAGGGGTTGACTGCCGAGAGGGTCAAACCTGGCTAGCAAGTATTATACTGTACGGCGTAGTAGGCATTTGTCTTGGCATAACTGTCGAGACCCGAAGGAATGTCCATATCTGGAAAGATTAGAGGCACTCAATCTCCCAGCCTGGGACGATACGTACTGCGGATGACAGCGGGAACATCGTACGCGAACTTCGCTTTGACAAGCGGATGCCGCTCTCACCTTGTCAATATTCGGCACGACTCCGAACGATTTGTGATTGGCTAGCCATCCGTAGAATCTTGAGGCCCCCAAACTCGTTTGAGACAGAGAAGGACCCAACGGTTCGCTCATGTTTGGCTATCCGTGATACTGTCGCATGTATTATCATTATACGCGGATTAAAATATCCAATCCGAAATATCTGAGGCGGAAAAATGATGCCTCACTATTTTTCCTCCAATCGTTGCTCTGTTCGCTGAGCGGTGTTTACAGTGATTGTAAAAAGCGTTTGGACCTGTTATTATTATTGTCTCGATTGAACGAAAAGTTCAATCAAGGGAGGGCAAATCCCTTTTGCCCGATAGTTTTGGATAGTTTTCTATACGGCAACACATCTTCAGATCTGTATCTAAGGCCTGAGAGGCTGTCTAGATTCATGAAGTAGCACTTGTTGTCTCCACATATTTCAGCCGAGTTTCTCATAGGAATATGGCAAGTCGTGGCCGAATCCTTTGAAGATTCAAGGCACAACCCTCGTTCAACCATCTGCTGTCGGGTAGATTGTGACCACGAGTGTTCTATAATTTTCCTATCTCGAGGCCCAGGGGCCCTGGAAGCTTTTCCTAGCGTAGGATTATGGCATGATGTGTAGGGTTCTGTCGTAGGAATGCACCGATGTTTCCACAGACTTTGCGGTGACTCTGTAGTAAGCTGCAAAGAGATAACATAGAATTACCCTTGAGCTTCAATATGTCTTTGACGCAATAGTAAAATGTGCCAGGCCACCGGGGATATTTCCAGGCCTTTCAATCTTGGCAGAAATGTCTCCGATTTGATGTCTCCGAGTCCAAACTTTAAGCACAGAAACGGAAATTCGTCTAAACCCAAGCCTAGCGGCTATTGGTGAGCTACTAAAGGTGAAGGTCAACTGTGGTAGCGCGTTCCCCAATAATTCTAGTAGCCAATTTGGAAAATTGTGTGACTTTCGCGCGCTTGCTGTCTATTCCGCGGCTCGGCGTGCGTGGGGATCTGCACCTGGTGATATCAGGGCGGTAGCGACTATGGAGGTGCAGGAGAGCATTGATGCCGGCTGTTGTGTTGTATGACATATCAAGGTAATTGCCAGGTTTTCCACATGCTCGGTATGTACCGGATATGATTCCATGATGCCGATAATATCATCCCAAGTCATGATCTGCATAGCTCTGGGCCCCTGGCGAGCTCATCTCGAATGCTTTTCCAGAATTGGAATTCGGTGTTTCCAACTACAGCCCTGTGTGTGTCGCATGTGCGTACCGTAAGGCGTAAGTACACATCTGCCTGGCCATCTTCAACGGAGTGTTAATTCCGGGCTTGGGGCTCTACTGTAGTGCCCGACCCGAAGGTCGACATTTGCCGTCCGCACCATCTGGCAAATGCCGGTTGACTTTCGTGCCAGTCCTAATATAGTAAGTTCAAGCGAGTTTTTATTTAGGCGCTTCAGGGGCCCAGGACGTGCGGCTTTACTGCGCGTTTGTCGTGGCAGCCGCATTCTTCCATTTTGATCCTGCCTCTACAATATTCGAATATCGTTGATGAAGACCGTGGATGTTTCTGGACGGGCAAGTGGCCTACTTGTTATTCGCTTCGATGGTGTCAATTGCGCATCAGCATAAGATGGCCATTTCTTCACCGATTTCAATATCGCGGTTGTTACTCAACAGTTGCTTGAGCATGATGTCAGCATTCAGCCACAACGTAGGTTCGACTGTTTCATTAATTTGTGGCCTTGATGTATCCGTAGCCTTGTCATATTTCGCATGGATGCTGTAGTATGGAGTGCTAGCAATATCTGATCAAGCGAGATGGCTCAGCGGAACGCAGTGCCGTATCTGCACACGGATATACGATTTAACGTTTTCCGGTTTGATTGTTGTGTCGATCCAGTGCAACAGTACCCCATCGTTGTATACGCCACTGTGCACACGAGAGTTTGATTAACTCGGAGGAACAACCATCACTTGATCAGTGCCCTCAGCACGATATTCGCGTGGGGCATTAACGACAGCGTGATAACGGGGTCGTTCCGGGAGAACGTCGCCAACCAAGGCTACCACGACTGGCCAGAGTCCGGGCTTAAAGATATGCATCTGACTTGGTTGGTATTGCAAGAAATGAGCCACGACTGTTCTGACGTCTTTATCGAAAGCCCGCTGCACCCGTAAAGCTCAAATTCTGGTAATGTCTTGTCGTTGCACCTTCGTACAGTAAGCAAGAGTAGCCTTTATCTTATTTTGCCCCACTGCTTTGGTCTTGGGTTACTTTGTGATTGGTGTGGCTGTGAAATGCCGAGTCAAGAAGGAGGTTCCCTTCGCTCCCGTCGGGACCGAGAGAGAAAGATTGAGCCCAACGGTGTGGAGAGGGAGGTCACTGCAGGTCAGGATGCTGACATCACGCCGGGGTGGGTGCGCAAGAGCCGTTGTATCAAGGCTGCACCCACACACCCCCAGACCCTAGCGCCCACGTTACGTTGGTCCGCGTATCCTGGCAGCCACTTGGCATAGTGCCTGTACGATATGTACCTCTCTAGCGGCAGTTACCCTGGTAAGGCCGCGGGTGTAAGTCGAACGGGAACGTGTTCCTGATTTTCAATACCGACTGAAGAGTATCACGGACTGGTAAAGGAGTCGAACTGGAGATGAGTAATGCTGAGTCTAACGGCCAGTAAGGCCATTCGATTGATGCTTGGAGTACGGAAAATTCAAAGAATGTTTGACGCCGCCGTGTGTTCAAGGGGCGGTGATGTTAAACCCCTCATACGCCCTTATACAGCACATCGCCGGCACCTCAAGGAGCCAAGACTATGGTGACGACCAACTGTCCAACCATTAATAGAGTGATTTCGTAACGGGAAAGTGATCCCCATGGGAATGTACTGTCCGGTTCGAACATTGTTGATCTTTCTTACGTAGTGTGTGCGAACTCGAGCTGAAACCCAATAGTCAAGGTTGGCTGTCAACCTGGTAGCCCTGAGCAGCCGATGAGAGAGAGAGAGCAAGGTGTCATCTGGGGACTCGGCCGAGCGAGGACGAGAGAACTGAAAGACATGGCCCGAGCTAGCGACTTTTGTAGATTGGCCCCGGAGATGAAGCTGGATCAGGAAGTCAGGAAGAAATACCCTGTCAGCACCATGTGAGATCCGCGACACGATAGTGGATCCGGGGTAGAAGCCTCTGCAGAAGCAAGGGAGATATGATTTTTTGATGAGTGATCGGAAAATTCGAGTGGACAGGGCAGTTGTTGCTGCACACCTGACAATGACACAGACAGATTACCGAGGCTCTGTCCTTACTGTATGTGCCCTTTTATGGCCAATGCTCAATGAGCCACCTCCAGCGGCCGACGCTCGCGGGCGTCAGGGGGGTAATTCCCTGTACCTTAGCATATGTGACAAGCGGCTTACGGTGCAATCTTTTGTCTGTAGATTCCGGTTCATCTTGGCTGTCTGATATATTCCCGGATTCCGTTCCAGGGGCTGAAGAGTATCAGATGAACCGGCTCCATACCTACGTCGCAAATCCTCATCCGAAGTACGTACTACGTAGTGATGCGTATTGTGGCCAACGAGCTTCAGACGATATTTCTGTGTCGTTTAGATAGCTGAGCCATGTTTCTGGTGATGCATTGCATGCGGCACTGCCTTGTCGAGTCCACTTCGGTATAGGCACAGCATGACTGCTGTTGGTTGGATCGGACTTGGTCGGATCTTGGCGATGAATACAAATTACACGAAGCCATTCAATTTTGGCCGTTTGTAGTAGCTTGTCTGAGGGATATCCAGAGTTTGTAAACCACTTTCCTACACGAGATGGCCTCATAACACGTGCTACCCGAGCGTTTGGCAGGTGCTTACAGCTGAAAACTATTGTCGGTCGAAGCAGACACCAATCGAGAAGGTAGGTGCGCGATTCGGGATATCTGCTTGTGCTCTGCCTTTCCCAGAGGGGCAGTTGGTAACTGGCAATTACCTAAATGGCCACGCCTTCCTCCATAGGTACAGTACTTCGCAGTTCGTAACCGTGCCTTGCACCAGTACCAGCACCTGCATCTGTGTTGAACCTCCTCTTGTTGGTGGCGTACGCTTGATCTAGAACATGAAACAACGACTTCTACCATTATCATCATCGCCAAAACATTACTCAGTTCTCAAGACAGACACAAGATGATTGATTCATATACGCGGACTATGCGGACGTCGCCCCGTTATGTCCCACGACACAACCTCTATTTCCGTCAAGGGTTGTTACCGGAGTGGAGTAACCCATTCTCTCGGGTCCTCTTCATAATTGCTGACTTATCCCATTTTCCCCTATCTCACACTCTTCGCCGAACAGCCTCTCCGTTTGGGCCCCTCCCCTAACTTAGTCTTCGCAATCACGGCAACGCTAACGGCATTACCAAGACTCTGCTGGGAATTAGACACTGGAACGACTAGAACGGAGACATACGTAGTACTCTTGCTCTGACGCTACAGGACGCCTACCAATACCCGAACCTACCCCACTACTCTCTGGAATGACGGCGAAACGATGTGGCGCCGGTCAAGCTTAGCGTCTCGAGATCGTACGACTGCCGTGACATGCCACACCCCTTTAAGGGCCATGTGCCGCACGCAGCCAAGACGTCATATCCATGGATCTGGGGAGCAGAATCTAGGGTCATGGTCGGCACTGGGCGAAAAGCAAATCTCCCCAGGAAGCCATTTCTCGATAGAGCCACGGTACCGCAGCGACACACAGAGGCTCTGCAAATCTGGTACAAAGTTTATTATCGTCCCGCCCTGGAGATCGACATGAGCTTTTGATAGCCTTCCGAGAATGACAACCGTGCCTGAGGGGTGGATGCATAATACTCAACAATTCGATTTACATCATCATTGACTTCTTCTTCTGGGCATGCTGTCGAGGCTGGATATTGTAGCTGCGCGCAACATACTCCTCGGGGGGAAGAAAAACATGAGAATCGCTTACACCGAAATTCGTCGATCTCCCACCTATTTCATTCTCGTGTTTTTTTTTCACCCCTAGATACTGTACATGTCCACTGCCAACGGTCTTACTTCTCAGTGTGGACAGATAGGAACACTCGGGTCGTCGAATCAACGCCTTCGTTACTCTAAATCCAGCTCACCGTTTTCCAACCTGGTAGTGCTATGCAGCCTACCAGATTTGGTATCCTGGAACCTATGAAGCCTTTCCCCCGTGTTACATGCGCTTGGCATGTCTTGGCTATTCATCTTACTGGCATCATCTCAGGCTGATCCCTTAATTGGGTATACCGGTGGTGAATAGCCAAGTCTTCTGCTCTCAGTGATTAGTTCAAGCCTCTGACTTGCGGGCCGCCTCTACACTAGCCACTCGCAATATTTTCCCAAGGTGGTTCGGATGTTTCTGACGAGGCTTGGATTGCAGAACGATACATACATTGAAGGATTTGAAAATTGGATGTTGGCTTGCCTGTCAACGGTGCCCCCACCTTCCCAAGCATACGATTAGATCAAGAACTTACCACACTGACGGTGTGTGGCTTCAATATCTGAACTGCACTAACGCTCGCACATGGAACAGCAGCAGACTTAGCTATGTTGCAATCCACACATGATACGATGATCACTAGTCTTGTATTTTGAGGATATTTCTACCTTCTTCTTGGGCGTTATCAACAGTTCAACTACACGATAACGACCTTGAGGAATTCAAGCTTCATCAGGCTCAGCCTAAACCGCTAGGAGAGTCTGGGGATGATTCAACAGACAAACACCTAAGCTGCCCGGTTGAAGAGATTAACAGATCTCTGGATCGTATCGTCTTTTGCTTCCTGTTAACTCAATAGTCACCGCAGCTCACCATGGCAGTATATCCAGGAGAGCCAGGAGCCGCGATGCGTTTGCGCCCTTCTTAGCTCAGCTGCGGTCACAGAAGACGACGTTGCCAAGACGTATAAGGTATCTTCCGCAGCACTTCTGTCATGGACACTGTTAACCTGCGTGGTACATCGTCAGCTATCCAGGTTCGATAAGAGCCAGTTCAGGAACTTTTCCAGCTTGACCGTGGCGACATATATGTCTCCATAGGGTCCATACGTTAGTATGTATCCATATGCTGAGAAGTTGATGACCAAGTTCATGGGTCTCTGTCAATATGCTATTGGCTGACTCGAGCACCTCTCTGTTTTATCTTTAATTTCTTCAAGAGGGGCCTGCAGGACCTGGTGCTGACACGGTTTGTGAACAAAAATTTGCCTATATGCCCGTTGCGTTGCCTGCCAGTAAATGCACGGCATAGGCGAGGAATCGACTTACAGGAGCCAAGTGTTTTTGTGACATGCTCCAACACTTCTGCCGACAACGCCACAGCCACCGAACAATTAAAGCCATTGCACATGCTACGTAGTACGCCACCCGAGTGCAGGTGTCGTACGGAGTAGTGCTCAGGCCAACGGCCCTTCAATACGGGTTGCATCGAGCGATGCCAGGGATGGAAAAAAAAAAAAAAAGTCTCAATACAGACTTTGCCTACTTGAAGAAAGTGTTTCAAGCGTTTAAGCGCGGCTACTAGCGGCGGCCGCCTGCACCAGGATATCTTTCTGGAAAAGCTGAGATTAAACTCTAGGTCGGCTGCCAAGGGAGGAAGGTGTCAAGGCATTGTTTATCCGAGCAGTTGGTATTTGTTCAATCTGGCATGGCACCTTTTCACTGATGATATTGTGCTTACTCGCTCGGTTACACTGGGGTTGACCTCCGTCTCCAGGCCTGATCCAAGGGTCTTGCTGACGCAAAGCGTCATCCCTTGGTTGGCTACCTGACTCTGGTCATGGCATGGAACCTTTTGGGCTGGACCGCACCCCGTTTATGGAGATTGCCTAATTGCCCTGCCTTGTGTTGTCGAGCGCGGCTTTCTGGAGCTCTAGAGCTCTGCCGCAACGCCGGCGTCTGGCATCCTTGGGCTGTGGGGACTCATCAACCGTCAGTCATGTATCAATCATCAGCCACACACCCCCAGATATCGGAGTGCCGCGCCCACAGCCCACACGGCCCCGTCCCCCGGTGCCCGGCAATCCATGCATATCTGAATCCCTGCATGTGTCTAGAGCCTGCATGTAGGATCATCGTCAAGCACCAGTGTTGGCTATAGAGAGTCGAGAGTCCTGGGTTGGCTTCAGGCTTCTTGCCAGACCCTCTGGGGGGAAGAGAAACATGAGAATCGCTCACACCAAAATTCGTCGATCTCTCCTATTCCATTTTCGTGTTTTCTTTCCACCCCTAGCCAGGCCAGGTTGTCGTGCCCGCCACGCCGTTGGCGTCGATGGCAAGCGGCCTGGGATCGCTGGACATCTGCACTAGTATCCGCAAGTCATCCAGTACAGGCATCTTGTCCCATGCAAATAAAGCCACACACAGATTGCATTCACCGCACAGCACGTGTGGGTGACGGCACACCCCCAGAAGAGGTGCCGGGGCACTCGCACTTTGCCTTGCGGGATTGGGAGATTCGAGGTCTGGGACCAGGACCAGGATTCTTACTTGCTGGGGTTGGTTCTGGAACGGGGGTGCACGCCTCCGTTGGCCGTTCTTTGATCCGTCTTGTCGCAAACTTCAGAAGCCAAGGCTGCACACCCGGCAGGAGTCTCCGCGCCCACGCCTCTCCCACGCGGAGGCGTTTCGGTTGTTAATGAAGCGTCTGCCGAATATCATCGTCAGTCAAGTCAGTACTTGTTGCTGATAACTCTTGTGTCTATGCCATCTACTCACGACCATGCCATATTTTTTAATAAGTCGGATTCTACTCCGCGCGACTGCTCTTTCTCTACTACGTATTCCTCTTCCGTGCTTTCGTGGATTGGACTTCAACTCGCTTGGTGATTCGGCCGACTATTGTGGTACCTATTCTTCAGGACTTAAACCACGCCCAAACTTCCCGACAGCTTGGGTCGTGTTAGGATTGGTACATCCCCTCCTTTCCCTTCCTAGACCAGCCTGTTCCTGGTCTTGAACTATCCGTATTAGGGTACCACTGCGTCTTTTACGGTGGCCTGTCTTAGCAACGCTGGCCCAAAAAAGAGCCGCGCCGCTGGTGTAATAATTGTATCCGATCCGAGAGGGATAGATAATTGCTTACCTCCCCCACCAACCATTCGGTGCCGGTCTGCCATAGTCGACCTCAAACTTTCACCACGTTTATTATGCTCTTTTGCCGCTACTCGATTCAAATCGAGCAGTTCTCCCAATGAGTGTCTTACCCAGCATAGATTCTCATCCTCGTTTGGCTTTCCCAAACACCCCTCCAGAACTGTCGAGTCCTGGCGCATCGTATTACTCTACTAACTCTTCATCTGCGGATCGACCTTGGATCTCGCCTACGCCTACTTCGCCATCCATGAAGGACTATGATAATAAGTTTCTGTCAACAAACATGACTGCAGACCAGAAGATGAATGGAGATCAGACTAGAACTGAGTCGGCCACTCAAGCTGCTCCACGACAACAGCTTCCTTCTTTAAGCAGCATCTTTGGACCCCCAGCAGCTGGTCGGCCAGCACACTCACCTCTTTCAGAACATAACCACAACAACTCTTATTCTGCAGCTACCCCTATAGATCGCAAGCATGCACGATCTGATGACAGACACCACTCAGCATCTTACTTTCCACAGAGCTTGTCACCTTCTATATCGCAACCTCGGAGCACTTACGACAACAAGTTCGATACAGACCGACAGCCAATCCATGGTCTTCCACGATCTTACTCTGGCTCAGCGTCGCCTAGGTTCCGTGATGGGGATCGTTCCCGCCAGGAGTCAGTCGCTGAGGGACAGGCTGGCAGATGGCCAGCGCATCAGGAAAACCGGCCTGAGTACTCTTTGGAATCTCGAGATGGATCTTTTCGACCACCCCAGGATCCGTTTAGACTTCACTTTCCAAGCCCTAAGGATCGTGTAGTTCCCGCTTACAACGACCAAAGGTCCCCTCAGACTGCTACAATCCCGCCGCCAACACCAAGCACTACAGCAACTGATGGTGTCCCTTCAAAGGACGGATTGGGTCCTAAGATATGGACTGGTACTCATTTCCTGCCCCGATTTGTAAGGGCCACTGAGGTGCCTGGAGAGGGAATGTGCTATTTCTACGATGACGGCAGCCACTGCAAGACGGTGATTGATGGGGAAGCAGTAAACGCTCACTGGGGTGTCACCAAGGCTGGCAAGCCTAGAAAAAGACTTGCCATTGCTTGCATAACATGCCGCGAGAAGAAGATCAAGTGCGATCCCGACTATCCCCGTTGCGTTCAGTGCGAGAAATTTGGGAGAATATGCAAATTCAAGAATGCGTACGTGCTGCCTGCTTAAGAGGACTCGTCTCACATGTTCAACTTACTAACTATTTCCCTAGACCTCGAGGGGGCCACAACACATCTCCTTCAACACCCCCAGCTGAGCTCGACGACATCCGGACGATAGGTGGACCATCAAGACCTACTGAGAGTGAGAACAGTTCGCCAGTATCGCCGCGGACCACCCTGCGAGCGGCATCTCCAGACACAGGTTCTCACAAGAGGCTTCGAGTGGGTTATGACAACTATGTTCCTATGGGAGAGCCAGTGCATGCAATGCCCCCTGTTGAATCACCAAGACCTCAATTGCCTATTCAGCCCCCGACAATCGAGCTTCCTCGAATCTCTGAAGACGTGCTCAACCAGGCTTGGCGAACCGACCCGTCACTGTCTGACCCTCAGTCCATCCAGACAGTGATCTCACACTTCTTTGTTCACCTTGATAGCACCATGATTGTACGCTTCATCCCCGAAAACGTATTTAAGACATGGGTCGTGAACCCTGGGCATCGCAAGTCGCCTGAGGACTTGATGATTCTGTACAGCATCCTTGCTGTTGGCGTTGCCCTATCGGGAGGACCAAAAGCCATCGCATTCGAGTACGCATCTGTCGCACACCATGCTCAGAAGTCCACAACAGTCAGCTGCATCCAGTTGGTTCAGACAAGGATCCTGCTCGCACTCTACTACATCTCAATCTCGCGATCATCTGAGGCCAGTGAGATGATGTCATCAGCTATTGCAACGGCGTCTTGCCTCCAGCTCAACGTCGAGATTGAGGAGTCAAGGGAGGCTAGCCTAGCTACCTACCCTTTCGGAATGAACAAGGCAGGATATTGCGAAGCCCGGAGAAGGACTTTCTGGTCTCTTTACATGCTGGAACGACTTGACGGCCGCTTCCCTGATCGCCTTGCCATGATAAATGCCGAGGACATCTACACCCGCCTACCCGCAGATTCTCATGGTTTTGAGCGCCAGGTGGACGGACACGCTCCAATCTTCAACCCCTACATCTCGGGCGTTACTACCGGCCATGAACGTGAGTTTGGCATCTCAGCCTACTTGGTTGAGATGGTACACATCTGGTCTAATGACGTTTGCCGTATCTACAGAACGGCTAGGCGTGCGAACATGATGGGGGCAGATGTGGAATCGCCCCAGAGAATCCTGAAGCGTATCCAGGACTGGCGCTATGCCTTGCCTCCTCGTTTGGCCTTTACAGCTTCAAACCTCGAGTCTGCAGCGCTGGCAGGAGAGCTTGGACCTTTCTTGACTATGCATCTCTTATATAACCACGCCATGATCAAGCTCAGCCGTCATACTCCTGCGGCAGGGCGGCCTTCGTCTCAATCTGCGGGCCACCAAATACATACATGCTACGAGCATGCGATACAGGTGTTGGAAATGGCCAAGGCACTTGTGCGACTCCATCGCGGAGGGCAGACTGTTCTGAGCGCTCCCGCACCTGTCCTAGCTATGGTATTGGCTGAAGCGGTTGACGTCTATACCTCTAGCGGTCGTCTGTCGCATGTTGGCGACGTTATCGAGAGCGTACACATTCTTCAGGGTGTTGTCCAGGCTATGCTTGCGGTTTGGGATAACGTACGTAGTGTACAGAAGGCGATCGATGGGCGACTAGGATTGCTTCGCCGCATTCGAGACCGAGGCAGGCAATCAGTCAGCCCAGTTGAAGAATACCGCATCTTCTACAGCTCTGAGATAAGCGACGATGAGAAGATCCTTCGCTGGCAGATTAACAGCCCGATGGAGAAGCTCTATCCCAGGGACATGGATATCATTTACGCTCCGCTTGTTTGAGCGATACACGGGCGGACGAATTGCATTGCATTACACTGCGTCGCATGACGCTGGCGACATGACCGGGACTTATACAATATTGTTACTTACACGACTTGCATTTTGGTGCATTTTTTCGGCGCTTCTGGCATTGAGCTTTGGCATGAATCGGCGTACATGGAGTTTTATATGGCATACACATATAACGATGTTAGGCTGTCGATTGACATGCCTGTTTCTTGTTGTTTTTTTGGACATTGGGATATACAGTGATTGTATGTCCTATTTTTGTATGATATATTTGAACTTGCACATAAATGGGGGAGTCCGGGCGTCTTGCCCAAGAGTCAATGTTCTACCTCTGACGAGGCAATGTTTTGGAGTTAGTCACAAAGATGACCAGTATTATGAGGCATCTGGGCTAGGCCAGGTCAGTTAAAATATAATGACGCTCAACACTTTGTTGAGCTTGAAGACATGAAATAATGTTCAAAGTGCCTGTATGAAGTGCCTATCTCGAATTGACTCTATAGCCGTAGCGGAGGACGGAGGTTACAGGTTGAGACACTGTAGCATACTTTCAAGGATGACCAAGAGCTCATGGATACATACCATGTCTAGCCTGTGGCGCAAACGTGGTCCCATGACATGTTCTTGTTCCATGGTGCAGACAAGCTAATGTCCATTTGCCGCTCTTGCAATCCTGCAGCCAAAGGTCCCTGCATCCCCCGCATACACGAAAGATGACACTTGGCTGTCCGTCTGCGGCGGTGAAGCATACTTGTCAAGCGAGCAAGTATCCAATGGCACAGCCACATGGGCGTTTGTCTGTTGTCGTATCTCGCAACGGCTGCCTCGTTTTTCTCGGAAGGATCGAATCTTACAAGCATAACCGGAGGCTAGGGATGGATGTAGATGGGTTAGTTAAGAGGTGAGTTCGGGTTTAGGCCCTGACTTGATACTGGACGGTGTAGCTGTGATAATAGCTTGGCGGGATAGGAAATGCATATGATGGATCTGTGGGCAGAGAGGAAGTATGTCGTTGGTCTGAGGGAAGTGAATCCTGGTTTTTGATATGAGGGTTTGTTGGGGGTTGATCAAGTGAAGGATCTGGTGTCTATGGCCATTATTGTTGCTTGAGAGGTGCAAGTTGATATCATACCGATTGTACTATTTCTCCTGATGACGCTTTCACAATCTTCAGATGTTCTGTACTTGGACGGATCCATTAGAGTCTATGAAATGTCACATCATATATTAGTTGATCAAGTGACCAACTACCGAAATAAGACGTAATTCCCCCATCAACGAAGCCCTTGTTGTTATATACCAACTATTCTGTCAGTTGAACAACCAAGATTCGGTATATGTTGGTTGTTTTCTTTGGTTCCCGGCACCTGATGTGGTTTCCAATTTCAAATAACCTCACAGGCTCTCTCATGTACATCATGATTCTGCATCTATAGCCTATGGTTACACTGCAGTGACCTTCTCTTGTCTTTCTTTTTTTCGTACCGGTTGAAGGATGAAGAAGAGGGGGAGTGTGTTTAGTGGGTGTGTATTTGTGTGTGAGAGAATATGTACCTAGCCCGATTAGGTAATGCTCTGAGGGTGACAAAGCTCTGCCGCAGAAACGTCAGAGCTTCATCTCACATCTCACTTTACACTTCACTTTTGTCTAGGCTTTACACATAAAACACAAATTGACTAATTCTTAATACCCAAAACTCTCATACTTTGAGAAGGATGGACATGACAAGTTCCCAAAATGGGTTTCCCCGATAAACCTTCTGCCCATCTCTTGGGCGCCAATGGTAAGTTCATTTCCCTTTTACTCTCATTCTCATCTTTCATCCCGCGTCTCCTTGCTTCAGCTTCAGGCGTGGCGTATATCGCCCCCATCGGAAGATATCATGTCATGATATGACCTACCAAGTCAAGGCATATCCCGCGCTGACTGACTGACTGACCACCCCAATGACAACACCAACACCGACGCTACAGTAAAACAACACAACTAACAGACACAAAGGCCCCGTCCATGCCCTTGCATACTCCGCCTCTCCAGGCACCTACATTCTTACCGGCTCTTCGGACCGTTCAATCCGGCTCTACAACCCATTCCCCAGCACCTCTGTTCCAGGCGAGGATCGTCACAGCGTCCCTCAGGGCCGTCTCATCCAGACCTATGCCGCACACGGCTACGAGGTCCTGAGTCTTTCGGTCGCTGCCGATAACGAGCGTTTTGTCTCGGCTGGCGGCGATCGCAGTGTGTTCCTCTGGGATGTTAGCACCGCTGTTACTACCAAGCGGTTCGGGGGCAACGTCCATGGGCATTCCGCTCGTATCAACTGTGTGAATTTCGCAGGTGAGGGCGATTCGCTCATTGTGAGTGGTGGGTTTGATACCACTGTCAGGCTATGGGATACCAAGAGCAGCAGCTTCAAACCTATACAGGTTCTTGACGATGCAAGCGATGCTGTGACCTGTCTCGCCGTCCGTGGGCCTGAAGTCCTCGCAGGAAGTGTCGACGGTCGTGTCCGCAGCTACGATATCCGTATGGGCAAAGTCACCACCGATGTTATCGGTTCACCCGTCACCAGCCTCAGTCTCACGCGTGACGGACGCGCCATGTTAGTCGGAAGTCTAGACAACAAGCTCCGTCTCATGGACCGCGACAACGGCTCCTGTCTACGAGCATACACTGACCCAGCATGGAAGAACGACGACATCAAGCTACAGGCCCTGCTAGGCGGCAAGGAAAAGTACGTTATGGTTGGCGATGCCATGACTGGCGAGACGGCATCAACCGGCCAAGGCAGGATATGGGCCTGGGATTTGTTAACGGGCAAATTGGCTGCTAAAGTGACAGTCCCCTGGGGGCCGCAGGGCTTTGAAGCCAAGAAGAAAGCCGTGGGTCGGGATGGAAAGGAAAAGACGAGGAGTAACGTTGTGAGTTGTATGGCGTGGAGGGAGGGCGGTTGGGGAGATCAGTTTTGTGTAGGCGGAACATCCGGTGTGGTGACTGTCTATGGAGCGTTGTAAACACCATTTATACCCATTGTTTGAATGAACGAAGCGAGGTTTAGAAATGTCTTTGTCTATTCTCAATATAAAATGCTACATCATCATCAGGCGTTTTCCAGTTCATAAATAGACAAGAAGTTGTCTATCAAAATACTCCATGCAACCGGTTTTGAACAACAATCGCTTTCCACCAGCGCCAAATTCGTGATTCAAGATTGTCATAAATCCAGAAATTCTGTACCCCTTTCTTTCTTTTCATACATCAAATATCTTCTGCTTCACACCAGCATATGCTGTAGATGATCTACTGCTCCTTTAGCCCATGCCGGCATATTTGAACCAGTTGGGTCGGCAATCTTCTCGGTGTAACCAAGCTTCGCCATCTGTGAGGCGGCCGGTAACACAGCCCTTGCATTTTGGTGAGTTGGGGCAGTTGAAGAAGGGGATGTGCTGATATCCAATATCACGGAACCTAACGGGATATGTTAGTCTACTAGAAGTCGTGCGAGCGGAAGATAACGAACCAGTGAATCTTGCTCTGGTCTTCAAATAGTCCAAGAGCAATACTATGAACAGGGGCATCACCCCATCGTTCATAAAAGAACCCACCAGCACGATCGAGGTGGTTGAAGTAATCCTCGTAAGTCTTGCTTCTCCAAAACGTCATGTCCGCAATCTCAAAATTACTCCAAAAATGGCAAGTCGAATACCCCTGAGCTTTTCTATTTGTTGTCGGTCGACGTACATCGTCGGTGACCCACGCAACAGCACTGTTATCATGGATGTAGGTCGGATGCTCGGCGAGGAACTTGACGGTCTCTGGCCATAGTGAAGGTAGCGTCTTCGGGTCGTCGTAGAGGTTGATCGTGAACCCATACGTCTTGTTGTTGTCGTGCATATAGCGAAACACATCGTAGTCGACATCGCAAAAGAAATGCACATTGGGCTCGACTCGCCAATAGTAGCGGATGTCTTTGAGGGCTGGGTGCTTGTAGAAAAGACCGCTGTTCCATCGGCACATCTGGTGGTACGAGATCTTGCTTGCGTATTGGACGCCGTTCTTCTCAAGGATCTTGGCGGATTCTTCAAAGAGTTCTTGGTCTATCCATGAGGGCATGTCCCAGTGTTCCGCGGGGATGATTTCGTAGTTGCATTTCGCCTTTGTCGCCGCTCTCGTCTTCCTCTTGAACTCCTCAGTGAAGGGCTTGTCGTTGAAGAATGTCCAAGGATAATTGAACTTGGAGTTCCACGTCCTCTCGAGGTCGCGCATCGACATGACCATAGCATCCACCTCCTCGTTCCTCACAAGGGCCAGCAGCGTGGCATCGATGCGCTCCGTCTTTTTCGCATCATGGGCATATCTCGGACTCGTGCGATGTAATGTTCCCTCCGGTTCGTCGGTAGCTATGTCACTAATTAGCAATTCTGTGGATAGCTTTATAGCACATGCGACTCACGATCTAGCATAGGATCCCGTTCAAAATTGGAGTAGCGATCGCCAGGACCCTTAAGAGACCATGACGGAGCAAATATTTGCCATAGGAAGAAACACCAGATGATGCATCCGCCGGCGATTAAGGCCCGGACTGGCCGCGCGACCGTCATGCTCGTTGAGGAGAATCGCAAGATAAATAAATACAAGGGTTGCTATGAAGCCAAAAAGAGAGACAGTGGAGCTCAATTGTCCATGAGAGAGGATATAGTGGCTATAGAGGAGATATTAATAAATATTATATCGCCTCGTACCAAATTGTCTCTGAAATGAAAGAATTGATAAAGTTCAAGGGATGATGAAAGGGGTTTCAAATAATTGAAGCTGATGTCACAACAGATGAACCAATCATATCCGATAAGAGCTATCGTTGTAGCGGAGCTTGGACCCTTAGACGCGACAGACGCGCCATCAACCACTGAAACCCCGCCAATTCATCACTTAAACAACCTAGTCAGAGTCATGATATAGCCACCATTCGACATGATACCGTGCAAGACATGAGAAACGATAATGGCATTTGCTGCAAGGCTGGGCGCTCTCACTGGAGAGCTCGTTGAGGCTGTTACTGGTTCATCAGCCGAGGTATGACGTCTGTTATTGACAGTACCTACTGGAACTTCTTACTCATGATCTTACAGACGAACCATCGATTCAAGACCCAGCGCGATGCTGCCTTGCAAAGGTTGAAATCGCATCCGTATTTACGAACCAACCAATTCGAAGTCGAGCACCAACTAGACGGACTAGAAGAGCGATTCCGCGTCAATGGCCGAGAGGCACTCGCCGATGCTCTCTCCGAACGTCGGGAGCAGCTCCTACAAATACCCGACAAATTCCACCCCGAGACCCTCTACTTGATATTAGAACTCTCGGACCAGCCGACCTATTACGCAAAACTGAGCGACCTAGATGCGCTCAAGACAGGACCCAGCGACTCGGAACTTGAACTGCGCTGGGAGGATATTGCGAAGGAGGATGGATGGGAGGACGATGCTGCTCTATGGAAGACGATAAATTATACCGACAGTTCAGATGATGAGCTCTACGAAGATGACTCCAAAAGTGATTCCGAGGCCAGCACTGATCCATCTGAGGTACCAGCCCTTGCACGAACAGCCGAAGACCTCATCTTACATCCCGAGAACATCACCCAGCTCAATGAGATTCGAGAAGCGCAAGAATGGCGAACGGAAAAACCTACAGACTCATCGGGCCACGCGCGCAAAGTACCGGTGACGGAGTTTCACATTGTGCGGGAAGTCCTATTCATGCTACAAGGACTAGAGACAACTCTATTCGGACCTAATGGCGAAGTTGACCCAGCGTTTCAGATAGCGCATCTGAAATGGGACACCCACAAAGCTCTTCTGGGCTACTTCTCTGAAGCTGGTCGCCAGTTGGCTATCTTGCGCAAGTTCGTCGATAAGCCGCAGCGAGCATCGCACCTCCAAGTTCTCCAGGATACAGTGGCCAAGCGACTTGATGACTTTGATCGGAAATCAACGGCGATAGAGTCGCGACTTGTTGCGCCGGTGAATAACGTGGTTGTCAGCTTGCTTTCCGTCAAAGGCGAGCTGGCAACTTCACTCGAGCCGCTCTACTCACTTTCGAATATCATTGCCCAGATACAAAATGTGCCGAATCAAGGTACATTTCGCTATCTAGAGCTACTATTTGACGATGCTAGTATGGCACAATTATCCGGGAAACTGGATATATATGAGTTTCTCGCACGTATATTTGTCGAGTGCTTTAATGTCTATCTCCGTCCTATCCGCCTTTGGATGGAGGAGGGCAAGCTAATTCCTGGCGACAAGATATTCTTTGTATCTGAAGCACCAAGTCAGGTATCTCCCAGCAAGATCTGGCGCGAACAGTTTAGGCTCCGCCGAACAGCCGATGGAAAGCTGCATGCTCCTAACTTCCTCCAGCCGGCAGCCGCAAAGATCTTCAATGCTGGCAAGAACATTGTTGTTCTGAAGCGGCTGGGTCGTTGGATTTCTTCGGGCTCAGAGTGGTCGATCCAGGAGCCTCCTCTCAAGTACGAAACACTTTGTCCTAAAGGACTCGAGCTTGCGCCCTTTTCAGAACTCTTCGACACTGCGTTTGATGGATGGTTGCAGAGCAAGTATAACACGACGTCGACCACATTGAGAAACACACTATTCGAGGAATGCGGGCTCTGGTCTGCTCTTGAGGCCATGGAGCGTTTGTATTTCATGTCTGACGGCGCCGCAACAGAGACCTGGACCAGCAGCCTCTTTGAAAAGCTGGATACATTGGACCCCAACTGGCACAATCGATACACTCTTACGAGTGTGGCACAGGAAGCTTTCACGACTCTTGTCGATGTGACACGCGTATCCATATATATCAACACGACTGGGCTGCGAATACCAGTCCTCGCAGCTCGGGACTCCGTCAAGGCTGCTCTGCCAAGTACAAGAGTCAACTATCGGTTGGCCTGGCCGATCCGCATGATTCTTTCCGAGGAGAGCAGCACCCAGTATGATACTATTTTCGTGCTGCTCTTACAATTGAAGCGCGCCATGCACATTCTACACAAACGCAAGATTCTTGAGAGTTACTGGGCTGACAACGAGAATTGGGATGAGCGGGTGCTTTATTACTCTCTACGGAATAATCTCCTCTGGTTCTGCACTACCCTCCAGACTTATCTTGCTACACTCGTCCTGGCACCCAACTGCGCTAAGATGAGACAAGACATGCAAGATGCTCATGATGTTGATGCTATGATTTCCGTTCACGCTGCGTTCCTAAAACAAGTTGTCGACGAGGCATGTCTTGGAAGTAGACTAACGCCGATAAGAGAATGCTTCCTTGATATGCTCGACCTGGCTATCAGACTCGAGCAAGCGCAAACTGCCAACGCGATAAAGGAGGCCGAGCGAATGCAACAGTTCTCACGTCTCTCAACCAGAAACCTCTCACCTACACCCGGAACACCCGGGTTGAAGTCCAAGTACGTCGTCGACAGTAGTGATGAAGAGGACGAGGAAAGAGAAAGATTGAAGACTCTGAAGATGGGAAAGCCGTTTATGGCAGTGTTGAAGGAGATCAAGGTCGATTTTGAGAGACACCTGCGGTTTGCGTGCGGTGGACTGCGCAGTGTGGCCAGAGCTACAAGTGACGTGCAATCTGCAAAGTGGGACATCCTAGCTGAGATGCTTCAGACGGGCTGTCGAGACGAAAGAGCAGGTGTTGCCTGAGCTGCAATGTTGGATATGAATAGCAATATGATACCCCTTATGAACACCCGCGCCTCTATGAATGCCCTGTGATAGAAATAACTACAGCTCATTTTTAAGCTTGTCCGCAAAGAACTGCATCAAGGGCAAAACCTCGTCTCTGCTCATCGGCATGCTCACCTCGCGTCTCTGCCACTGCACGACCTTGACGTCCTCAAACTCACGCTTCACAGCATCGACGTCGTCGTCGTATAGCTGGCAGATCAACACGCTTGTGCGGCTCTTGCTGCGGCTTGTTACAGTAGATACCATAGATTGCGGCAGCGGACCACCGAGAGAGACTGCGCCTTTGAAGCGTTTGGCATCCGGTTTGTCACCATCTGTAACATCCGTGACGCGCGATTCCTTGTTAAGAGACGATGCCAAACCAAGAGCAAGCGAACCACCCTGCCCAAAGCCAAAGAAGATAACATCGCTCGTCTCCCAGCCACACTTCTCCACAAGCACACCACGGATCAACTTATCCATAACAGCCTCGCGGGCCTTCTCAAAGCCCGAATCCGTAGCGATATCTCCCGTGTTAGGATCAATAGTGAGATCATCGCCCCAGTAGTAACCAGGCGTATCATCGCCCATGATTGCAGCGGGGAGCACAGAGGTTCCCCGCACGGAGATGGCCATGACGCCGGGCAGGTTGAGGTTCTTGGCGAAGGAGGCGAAGGGGGCGTCTTGGTCGCCCAGGCCGTGGAAGAGAATGAGGAATGTGGTGGTTGACTCCGGGGGTGAGGGGAAGTGAAGGGTGTGGGGGAGGGTGGAAGAGATGGAGGAGAAGTCATCTTCTGTAGGGATTCGAGGAGGCATTTTGGCTGTGGTCTGTGGTGTTTATGGGGGTTGAGTTGTGGTGAGTTGTGATGAGTTAAGTTGCGAGTTGAGTGGTGGTGTTGTTTGTGTTAATGTCTTGTCTTGGTTGACTGTATCACTACTGTAAATCTCTCCACATTTACCTGCAGCTTCCCCCACCTTTAACAGTGACAGCTCAAGTAACAAACACAAACACAAGCAGAAGCAGAAGCAGAAGCAGAAGCAGAAGCATAGCAAAGCCAATATAAAACAAAAGTAACAGAGTCGAAGGATACAGCGCAAATTAGTCAATCCAAATAACAATTAAATGTTACTTGTCATATCATGTCATGGCAAATAAAGGTGTAACTTTTCGCGAATAAATCAATCCTCCTCTCCACTACTTCACTACTTCAGCTCTTCTTTATTTCTCACCACCTTCTATCTAGGTAGTTTCTACTACACCTCTATACATTCCTTTGGCCACTGCCATGGTACCACTGTGTCCTCATAATTATTTTTGCTATTATATGCTTTACTGAAATCATCTGACTCCTGATTACATTCTAAACATGCCTCTTTCGACGTATCGGGTCTACAGTATATGTACACACCGGCTTCTATAACTGCCATTTCGACTACAATACACAGCATCTACCTCTATACAACAAACTATATAATGGAACTAGCTCTAACTATAGCTTCCTCAAATCCCTTCAAAATGTCTGCACAAGACGTGCAAAGCATGGAAGACGCAATCGAGAACCATCTGCGCCTCGGAACCAGCGTTCCATGAGATATTTCACCCGCGGGTAATGAGTGAGGACACGGGAATCACTACTTGTCCCGTCACATGAGGGCGAGGATTCTCTGGAACACCAGGACCTTTGTAACCCTTCTCGCTGTTCCAAGCCCATGTTTGTCTCTTATGGACCTGAGTTGTTTACTATAGTTAGCACCCATGGCTCAGATGGCTGAACTACTAGGACATATTCCAAAGATACACATGGACTTATTTTTGTTCTGGGCGAACTTTTTGAAGAGATACAAAAAAATCAAGACTGAACAGTAGTTCATAGACTGCCCATATATTGTATGGGGGTATATAAACCTAGAGGCATTGACCTCACATCTTTGGACGATCTAGCAGCCCAAGGCAAAGACACCCCCCGAAAAGCCACCTCTATATCCAAATTCTATGACCAGATCATGATACCTTCGCGAGTCACTTCAGATTCAGTACAGAATAGCAGATCCTTTTGTACCGGAGAGGCCTGACTATCGAAATCGACATAGATATTGTATTATCAGTTAACAAGTTATCAAAGTCAGGGAGATATCAAGACTTATGGCGCAGAATCATCTAGACTTGATGTTAGGAATCTTTGATACACAGGAACTGTCATCAGGGCGAGCTGTGTCTCTATAATAACCCTTAAATATCTGTTTTTGTGGTGCTCTTCCCCCAACCAGGCGGTAGCCGTGTTCCCATCTGCAACTCCCATAACTTGACATCGAACCGCCCATCCTTGAGTGCTTGTGCATCACCAGCATACATAAATGTCCTCCCTACAACTCGTTGAGGCTCCTTCCCATCTGTAAAATGTACCACACATGGAGCCTGTTCGTATGCATTGGTCTCGTAGTACGCAAGCTTGTACTCGTGCTCAGGAGACTGTACTTGATATGCGCAACCAAAAACCTCCTCGCCAGTCTTGCCGTCCACGAGTACTTTGTACTGACCCCAGGACGAAAGTGAGTACCCGATGATTTTTGCATGTCTTAGTTCGGGACCGTGAGATAAACCCAGGACGTGTTTCAACATATCTGGCTTTGCAAGGGTACCATAGAAGAAGTAGTAGAGAGGCTCATAGTGATCTAGTTCTGAAACGTCGGTCATGGGGACACTTGGAATCCAATCTTTTGGAGCGGACTTGAGCTTGGCTATAGACTTTGATTCTTTTCGTCTTGGGTTTTGTTTGCTTGGAGGAAGAGGCGGAGGCGGAGGCGGTGGAGGTAGAGTTGAAGATGGCAATGGCGATGGTGGTTGCTCTTTGCTGGCTGTAGTAGAGTCTGGCATCGCAGGATATTTGCTCTGGAAATACGTTGAATAATAAGATATATTAGGGCTCAATTATAGGATATAAAATAGGTATATGGGTAGGTAGTATCGTGGTAATTGTTTTCTGCTGAGGTCGAGTGGCCGTGGGAAGGGCAGATTAACCGCTGAGAAACACAGCCAACACTCAGTCCAATCCCATGCTTCACAAACGCGTAAGATCAGATATACTGGAATATGGGTACACCTGTATGTTGTGAAGCTTTTGGTTAGTTAACGTAGCGGAATGTACTAAGACTGTCACTATATGGCAGTAAACTCAATTCGAAGTGCCGTGGAAGTATATGTTGAAAATGTCATGGCCACAAATGGTTTACTGCGAGAAAGACTGTATCTATTCAAATCCCAAAAATACGCCAGTATACCTGTATATACCTAAATCCATGTCCAAAATCATCTGATCATCAACGCCTTATCAAATCATCTTTATCCAAGCTCCGGGCCTTGACCCGCGACGGACCAGGCTTCATCTTGGTCCACTCGCCGTCCGACGTCCAAATACCAGCCTTGGTATAATCCCCGCTGTCACTTCCGTCCATGTACGCAAAACGGAAATACTCTGGTAGATTCAAGCTGGTGTTTCTGCTCCAGACGAAATCTCGCTTCTGGTCTACGTCCCCGAAATATGTGCGGAAACGCTCCACGTCGTTGACTAGGATACTAATGCCATCGTACAGCTGAAGAGGTGGTTCTTTCCATGTAAAGGTGATGTTTGACAATGAGTCTGTGCCGTTTCCGATGTTGATGGCGGGTGTGGGGATGGAAGGTAGTCGTGACCCCTTTTGAGCATCGCCCTGTAGAGCTTCGGAGGTTTGTAGCACCGGGTCAAAACCCCATCGAGCGATACCGCTGATGAAAAGGCCGATCAGAATTCCCTGGTATAGCAGAGATGGCCGTGTCTGCATGCACGTTCCGGGGAGAAGTAGAAGAGCAATTATGTAATGATGTATCCGCAAGCTAAGCCCTGGGATGGTAAGTGAGACGAGAATGGCTCCTACAAGGAGCGCATAGAGCTTTAGGTATTTGAGCAGGCGTCCTTCTTGCCTAAAGAACCACACCTGCGAAGAGATAATCACTGCAAGCAAGATGACAATGATAGCAAGGGCAGCCCTAGCACCCGGTTGCTGATCCAGGTCGTGCTTGTTAAGCCGCTGGATAGGGATGAAGCTGAGCGTGTAATTCTCCAACCCTCCAACCCAGCATCCACCGAGCCACAAAATCGTCTTTTCGATCTGGGCTGTGAGACCGCCGAGGGTGCAACGGACACCCATCTTGTCGTACATGACCCATGCGATAAACATGGCAGGTAGGAACTTGCCGATCAAATTGGAGAACAGCGCTGCAACTGACTGGTGCGGAGGCGGATCGAGCGCCATGCCAACAGTCCAAAAGATGCCCGTGAAGACGGGGAAGAAGAACAAAGCGGCAGAGTTGGTGAAGAGAGACAACACTCCAGTAAAGACAGTTGAAACAGCCAACAACTCCCATCGCGAATCGCTGGATGAACATGTAACATCTGGGGCAAAGCGGAAAGACAAGGGGAAGTAAGAGTCGAATCCCACGCTTGAGATGCCGTGATGTTTGGACGAAACATAATTTTGATCGCGACCGATCAACTCAACGACACCGCAACCGCCATCCACGTTAGAGATGATACCGGCGTGGATAGCAGACGCGCAGACAAAAGAATCTCCACGATACACCGGCTCGTCAGACCCGTTCGTTCCCGGACCGCCTATAACCATGGGTGCATAGATAACCTCTTTATTTCCAACCGCTCTAGGGTTCAAAACATGGTAGCTCTCGCAATTGGCCCTGCATCTGAATGGAAATCCACTGCCGTTGAAAGGACGACACTCGCTGCCGTCCAAACCGCATACATTCCCTGCGCCGAAATATGTTACTCCGCATCCAATTGTCTGCGGCATACCCCATCCTTCGATCTCGCTGGCGACTGTATCCCGACGCTTGACAAGGGCAAATGTGACGATCCAGATGGAGAGATAGAAGAGGACGAGCCAAACGCGGTGTTTTAACTTGGGGAGAAAGCGCTCGACGAGGTAGAGAGGGTACTCTTGTACAGCTGGGAAGAACGGTTTTATGCGATATGGTTGAGGTTCTTTCGGACCGTGAGACCACTTTACTACCCAATTGGCACTTCGTCGAACAGGATACGGAACCCATTTCCAGCGCTTCCAAGAACTCTCATCTTGGATAAATCGCGGGGTCGGAGGGTCGCTATCGTCGACTTCGAGGCGGGAACTGGTTTCGATGGTCGAATCGGCGTGTGTCGCATTGTCTCGGGATCTATTATCGCGCTCGCTACCGCTGCCGCTGCCGCTACCGCTGACGGGCACGACGTCGATTTCTATAGGATCTGGGCCGGCCATTAGAGGTTGTGATTCTTCCTCTTCATGGCTCACCATTGCATTCAATGGGGCGAGCTCAATTATAGAGGAAAAAAGTAAAACCAGAGAGGGGGAAACGCGGTAAAAGTCGATTGCGTAGGCTCTCTTGGCTCGGCGAATTTGCCTTGTCCGGAGGAGCCGGTGGAGGAGGAGTAAAGTGGAGCAGAAGCGCCTTATCGTATTTTGTGTTTCGCAAAGAGGGACCCCTGTGTCGCACTTAAGATGCAGATCTTACAGTGGGGGATATTGATAGACTGGGTGATGCTAATCAAGATAGAGATGAAGCAGGAAATGTATCGTGAGAACTATCACGTTTACCATTCAATTTCAGTATTTACCCCAAATATCACACTTTGATACCTCAGATGTAACCCTGGGGGTAGGATGTCACCATCACTCGAGATTTGGGCGATTGATTGGTTGAGCATCAGCCCTGCGGCCCGGAAATAGCTCCCGTGGGACATGTGTTTTGCGCTAAGAAGCAGGTACAGTAATGGCTACAGTGGCTACAGTGGGCTTGTAAAACATCCGACAACTTCCTATCTAAGATTTTAGACATCTCGTGTTAATCCAAGAGATCCATCCAATATCAAAGAAGTTCATGGTGACTCTGTAGCAGTATTAATTGTACGATACATCTTAATTCATATCACTACTTGAATCGTAAAGGGAGTAATCGTATAGTCTTATCAGCTTACTATCGGGACTTTACATGGAAACATACATCAGGCTAACCTGTATCACTCCCAACTCTTCACAACAACATTGCTGAGATGGTATTATGGGTATGTGCCATTGCTTGAACACACGTTACAGGCGTAAGTAAAGAATGCGGCTGGTCGGATAACCAATATTGATACAAGTTTTTGACCGCCAAGAGTCAAAACCAACATAGTTACACAATTTGTCTTAAATTACTCTCTATGACTGGGTTTTTGTATCTGTATTCTAGGTAATTTCATAGACCTAACACCAAATGGCAACTCAACTTGATGTGCTAGAATAGAAGCAATACATCTTGACAATACTAGTAAATGCTTGGGTAGAAAGCATTCAACTATCATGACAAATTTACTACTCGTGTAGTGATAGGATAAAAATATAATAGATTTGGTTGGACATACTCAATATCGGGTATCAAGCAAGACGCAAACTCAACCGTATCAAGGTTCAAAACTGCATCCACATGACAATGAAGAACTCACTTAATTCGTGTATTTTGCCTCAGCATTTAAACCTTTTATTTCTCTTCTTTAAATAGTCCAGTGTCTTCTTTTCTTAATCGTAATACCTGTGCTCCAACTTCAACCTTCACTAACAAGCCCACCGCGCAACATGGCTTCACTATTTCCTAGACTGTCTCGCGTCTCGATGTCGGGTCCTATCTCACATCTCCCACCACGCCCGTCTTTGGCACAGAGCTCTCCAATGATGAAGCAGATCAGAGCTCTACATGACAGACCCTCCGTTCTCCCACCCTTCGCCTCCACGCGCCTCACACCGCAGCGCCCGACACTACCCCAAACCTCGGCGATCCAGCATCAAGTCCGAACAGTGATACCCACCACCCCTTTGCGCCCTCCTCCAACAAAAAACAAAGACGCACTCACCGCGCGGGAGAAGATCGATGAGATTCACGAATTCGTCGCAAGATTCGGGGAAAGTTTCAAAGACATGGAAGCGGCAAAGCTAGACCTAGAGTTGCTAAAGCTCGACATCGCAACCCTCAACCGAAAGACCTCCGATCTCGTTACTTTAGGGAAAGAATCATCCCAAAAGCATTACGTATCCAATGCAAAATGTGGGGGAAATCCCAAAGACATGGAAGCGACAAAGCTAGATTTGAAGTCGATAAAGCTCGATATCGCAGCCCTCAACCAAAAGACCTCTGATCTCATTGCTTTGGAGCAAGAATCGTTCCACAAGCGCATTTTTCGAGAATCCACTCGAAGTAGAGCATTTGAGCTCACTGAAGAGCCTGAGAAATTTGGTTTCTCTCCTAAGACGATGGCCACTGAAGCCCAAGTGGAACGCGGCAGTATGAAACAATATTCTTTTACATCGACTCTAAATCGGTACTGATGCTTCACTAGGAACCCGACTTTCGTTTTCACTTATTCTGATAATCCTGGCTACTCTCTTCACCTTCAAGATCCAACGTGAGCCTGTAGAGGAGAAGGAGAAGAAGAAAGACGAACCAAAGCCAGCCCAGTCGGAACCGGAGAGCCGTTTGGGGAAAAAGATCGATCTTCCAGGTTTCAACTAGTCTCCCTCCATAAAGGCAGAACAGTCGGAGATATTGAATTTTGTATAAAAGGAGTCTTCACTCGTTGCGGCTGATTCCAACAAAGCACAGCTCCATGATTATTGTGGTTATGTTCGGGATGCATTCGAATCAAAGATAGAATTCCTGCCATTTGAGCCCACCCTCCGACCACTACATCTTAGGGCAATTGGAAACACACTCTTCTCTTGATATTTTGTTAGTAGTTAGTTTAGCAAGCAGATACCCTCAACTCAACCTTTTATTATAGCATCGATATAGCATCACCCACACAAATGTGTAAGGCAAAATAACAAAAAGACGATGTAGTCCGAAATCAACTCCACACATGTCTAATAGATTATAGCATCTTATCTGTCCAATATCTACTCCGTATAGCGTCTGTCAAAAAAACATGTTGTTCTGTCGAACCTCCCCATCCAACGACTTACATCGGATTATCCTCGGATCCAGACATACAGTGTGTAAAGTGCGTACTCGCACCCATTCCACTAATCCTTGCTGCAAATACTCCCAGGGCTTCCTCACCAACAGATTCAACGAGCATACAAGTCGACCGCGAATAGACAGTGTCTGTAAAATTCCTTCATTTTTCACTTTCACGGCTTTTGTTCTCTCTTTAAAGCATTCGACGCTCCTTCTTGTCTCTCACTGACCGTCTGCCTTAAATTCCATCCTTAACTCTACTATGTCAAGATGACCCAACCTACATCGCAAGAATCGACACTCGCCATGTTTGAGCTACTAAAGCCCGCTGTTGGCGATGCTGGCGCTGCCAGAATAGGACGTCTGGCCTTCGCTGGTGGGCGAAGGACGATGCAGACGCCAAACTTCATCGCTGTTGCTTCTCGGGGAGTAGTTCCTCACTTGACACCAGACAATGTCGCCAAACACACAGCGTTCGATGCAGCATACATGGCAATCGAGGATTGTACGAGATGGTTATTCTATTCTAGAGAGACGGTCTGACTTTGTAAATAGTTCTTGAAAAGACACAGCCTCCTATTCTCCAGCTACCCCTCGGAACACCAAGGAATCTCCAAAGCTTTACAGCTTTCCCATCAGATCGAGCACTAATCCTCGGCCCAAGACGATTCCCAGCTGTAACAACACCCGTTGGAAATGGTGCTCACCACGTCAGCATATTCACCTCCACTGGCTTCCGCAACCTTACAGTTCCTGAATTCGCAAAGACCATTGAGCTCACTCAGCCAGATATTGCCATCCCTCCAGCTGATCTGTTCCACACCAGCACTACTCCCACATCCAAGCGCCAGATTCGCATGGTAGAGCGTACTGAAGAATGGGTGGACGAGTTCTTTCGCCTTCTAGACCCTCGGGGCCGCCTAAAAGAGATTGGTGTTTCTGTCTTTGCTCCAGTTCTGCCTGTCGAGTACCCTATACAGTGGGACTACTTGCGATATCTCGCAGAAGACGTGCGAGAGTGCCTCTCTGGTCTTGCTGTGTATGACGTTAATCTAGTTCCCGAATTGGTCAACTATCCTTCCCTCGAAGCTCTGCCGCGGTTGTCTTTTGGGCCGTCTAAGAGTCCCCAGGATCTCCTGCGTCAGATCGCTCTTGGTATCGATATATGCACGGTACCTTTCACCAATACCGCATCTGATGCGGGCATTGCCCTATCGTTTACCTTTCCACCCCCTGAGACCTCCGACGTGCAGCCACTGGGTGTCGACATGTGGTCCGAGGAGCATACAGCATCCCTGCAGCCTCTAGTGAAGGGTTGTCAATGCTACGCCTGTACCAAGCATCACAGAGCGTTCATCAAGCATCTACTAAATGCTAAAGAGATGCTGGGTTGGAACCTCCTTCAAATTCACAATCACGCAGTTCTCAGTGCCTTCTTTGCTGGTGTTCGGACAGCCCTGAGCGAGAGCACCGAGAAGTTTGAGGAGCTTTACAAGAAGTTCCTGGCGATCTACGAGCCAGAGATCCCCATCGGTACCGGTGTGAGACCCCGAGCTCGGGGTTACCACTTCAAGAGTATCGCTGGTCAGACTAAGATCAACGAGCCTAGTTGGCAAGCATTTGATTCGGTCGATGTCAGTCCCCACCCCGAGGCCATTGCAGAACCTCTTGCAGCTGTCGATGGCACATTGCCTATCGATGAGGTTGCATCGAGCCTGGAAAAGTGATGGGACTAATGTACCCAGCCGTTGACTTTATGTCAGGTACGGCCGTCATGATGAAGCCATTCCGACAATCTGGCTAGGCCCACCTTTGACAGCATGTTGATTGTGGGCAGCTGGAAGTTGAATCTGGAAGACATAGTCGAGCTCGGCTGCATACGTTATCCTCGACTATAGCAGAAAATAACAGTATATGTGATTAGCTTCATTGATAATCGATATGAGAGCGAGTTTGACTCGTACGGTCCTTGCCCATATCGCAGCTTTTGTCATCATGACACTCTACAACAGATGAGAGTCTGCTATAGATCACGATCAATGCGACTAAGGTGACAGTTCTATCATGTAGCCAGCATCAATAAACGTTAATCCTTCATATTTGTTCGAATTTCAGTGAACAGTTTCTGAACGGCGATGGTTAATACATTAACCTTATCACATCGACAAATAGCTTTGCTAGACCACAAACAGACTATACAAACCCCAAACCCAGCATCAAGACAAAGAGGGAAATGAAAGCAAGTCAATTGCTCAAGCTGGACTAAAAGCCGAAACTCTATTGTCGAACAAATCATTTGCGGCATTAACCTACAGCACACGTTCAAAGCACATGGATCAAAAGAGTCTCTTGTGGTTGAAAGCTCAGACGCCACTTACGCCAAATAGTCACCGGAAATTTGACACAACGCCAATTAACAATTCAACCGACAAGGCCCGATCGGATTATGCTAAGAAACAAGCTTGTTTACAAGGTGGAATAAACGAAGGATCAAAGCTCTGCTATCTGGGGTTGAGGATCTGTGGAACTACGGGAGCAGGGGTTGAGTAACCAATAGCACGACTCAATCTGCCCACGAGCGGCATCTGAGCTTCTTTAAAAGAGCCACCATCGGACATCCCTGCCTGTCTCTGCAATTACATCCCCCGATCTCGACTTCAACTGGACGACAAGAGCAAGCCAAGGCTGTCGTTGGCCTCGGCAAGCTGGGATATCATGAGCCAGGTGGCGTTCATGTTCGGTCAACGACTTTGGACGGAGGATTCTTCAGGGATCGGTAATGCTTCGGGGGGAACAGGTTCATCATGGCACCTGGGCCACAGGATCAATGATGATTGATCTGTTGGACTAGCACCAACGACATCAGGATATCACCCCCCTCATGGCTGGAGCCTGGTCCACGACAAGCTGCAGAGAGGTGACAAGCATCTGAGCTAGTTGCAGGGTCCTTTTGCAAGGAACGAGGCTGGCACAGCATACACACGTGCTATCGTCCGCCATCATGAGGCGCCAATCCCTCTCACGATGCAACACTCCAGATGCACTTTTTTTTTCATCCCAACACACTGGAACTACCTGCACTCTTCTCGTCGATCTAATCCAGTCTCGGGCATGGTCCTGGCTATCTCCTAACTCAATTGGCCAGGAGTAACGGGCGACGTTAGGCCAAGATCAGCTCATCATAAAGTCTCGTCAACTTGTCCCACTGAGGAAGGCCAATTGATCATCCATGACATGGGATGCCTTCTCGGAGACGAGCTTGTCTTCCGGACGGTAGCAATGGCACGTGGGATCGTCATACCGATATTAATTATGGTTATAAATGATGCTACCCTCGCAGAAAGTTAATGCTATCGAGCTCCCCTCAAGCTGCCATAGCTCGCTGTTTCTGCGCCAATCACCAGCTTCCGCTTCTCAATTACCTTTGAGACTGGGCTCAGCTTCGTCACAATGGTTAAGCTCAACGCCATTGCCGCCCTCGCGGCCTCGCTCGCCGCCGTTTCGGCGCAAACCTACCAGCGCCTGGGCACATGTCCCACGCTCGGCTGTGTCCTCCCCCCGGACCAGAGTGACTTCCTCCCCGGCCAGCTCTTCGACCTCCGTGTCGAGGTCCACGCTCCCGTCAACGGCTCCGAGGCTGCTCATGATGGCAAGCCCGACCAGAAGTTCAAGGTGACCATCGCCAAGAAGGGCGAGAAGGCCAAGGACTTTGCAAAGGCCTTTGACATCAAGGAGCCCAAGGTTGAGACCTGGAAGTTCAAGTGGTTCGAGGATCTGTTTGCTGAAGATGCGGACAAGCCTAGCATCGTCAACGTTGCGTCCAAGGTTTACCGCAAGATCTCCCTCAACGAGCCTGGCACGTACACTGTTACGCTGCACTACTACAACGGCGAGAAGACCACCGCCGAGTGGACCGTTCGCGAGCTTCAGCCCAAGCGAAAGGCCAAGAACGTCATCTTCTTCATTGGTGACGGTATGACTACTAACATGGTAAGTTTGTACCCAATCTATGAAACTCCCAGAAGCTAATGAGAGACAGATCACTGCCGCCCGTCTCTTGGGACACAAGAGCATCAACGGAAAGTACCAGACTCTTATGAAGCTAGACGAGTTCCCCGTCCTCGGTCACCAGATGACCCACTCGATCGACAGCTACATCACCGACTCTGCCAACTCGGCCTCTGCTCTGTACAGCGGTCACAAGAGCACTGTCAACGCTATGGGGTGAGAAGAAATGTTCAGAAACTAGAGGTCACGAGCTAACATGGTCAGTGTCTACGCCGATTCTTCTCCCGATCCTTTTGATGACCCTAAGGTCGAGACCATTGTTGAGATCTTCAAGCGTATCTGGGTAAGTTTACAACCTTGATTAAGTTTTGTACAATGTTCTAACTGTACAAGGGTGGTGCTTGGGGTGCTGTTTCTACCGCCTACCTTGCCGATGCTACCCCTATTGCTCTTACTGGTCACACCCGTGCCCGAGGCCTGTACGGTCCTCTCATCGATCAGGCCCTCAACGGCAACAGCAACTACAGCTGGACCAAGCACGAGGGCCCCGATGTTTTCTTCGGCGGCGGTGCTGAGAACTTCCTCCCCAAGGGCTCCTACAAGGGCAAGGACTACTACAAGGAGTTCCAGAAGAAGGGCTACACTGTCTCCCACAACAAGACCTCTCTTCTCAAGGCCGACAAGAGCAAGCGCGCTCTCGGTGTCTTCTGCCAGAGCAACTTGCCCGTCTGGCTCGACCGCAATGTCTACACAGACAACCTCAAGGATCTCGGCAACGACCCCACCGGTGCTAAGGGTGATGCTAAGGACCTGCCCGGTCTTAAGGACATGACCCTCAAGGCCATCGATGTCTTGAGCACCCGTGGCAAGGACAAGGGTTTCTTCCTCATGTCTGAGGCTGCTTCTATCGACAAGCAGATGCACGCCCTTGACTACGACCGTGCTCTGGGTGATCTTCTTGAGCTTGACGACACTGTCCGTGCTACTATTGAGAAGCTCAAGAAGCTCGACATTCTAGATGAGACTCTTGTCATTGTCTCTGCTGACCACGGACACGGTTTTGAGTAAGTACTTACTATATCAATACGTATAGAATTAAATGACTAACAACTATAGTGTCTGGGGTTCTGCCGACACCGAGTACCTTGCCGAGCAGGAGGACGACCGTGACAAGCGTCGTGCCATCGGCACCTATGCCCAGTCCGGCCAGTCCCAGTACACCAAGAAGGCCAAGGGTCTCAACTACGGCACCGGCGCCAACTTCCCCACCAACTGGGAGCCCCGTTACGCCATCGCCGGTGGTGTCGCTGCCGCCCCTGACCACCGCGAGGACTACAAGGTCCACAAGAACGGTCCTCGCGAGGCCGCCGTCGAGCTCAAGGACGGCGACTACTACGTCAACCCCGAGGACGCCCCCAAGGGATTCGTTGTCAACGGCACTATCAGCACTGATAACGCCCAGGGTGTTCACTCGCTGACTGATGTCCCTGTCTACGCCCTTGGTCCCTGCCAGGAGACCTTCGGCGGTACATACAACAACGTCGATATCTTCTACAAGATCTCCAACTGCCTGGGTCTTGCCCGGGGACAGAAGAACGGCTACTAAAAAGAAAAGAAAAAAGTATGAAAGGTGGTCGTGGTGGGCTTACGACGAGATGAATGAGCGATGTATAAATTGTAGATAAAGAGAAGCAAGTGCTGCTGGGTGTAATAGAGAGAAGATTTTGAGCAATACAGATGCCCCTTTGGGTATTTACAGATTTGATTCATGAGCATTTCGTCATGTGAGCAAGTGCTTGATAGCTTATTGTTACATATTCCCCTTCATCTGCAGTATTGAGCTCCTATCTTCACTGATTCCTCCATGATTTTGAGTGTTGGTAGCAAATTGCAAAATAATTCCAGACGCTTCACAAGTCGTCATTCGTAGCTGTTGAATTCTACAACAATTTCCCTTCTCACGTATCATCTCATCTCAGGCCCGTGCTTTCCGGTTAGCAACTGATGAGATTCAGTTAGTAAAAGACCTGCTTGCCGATGTCGTGAGGGGACATCTAATCCGTCGTCTCAAGACCCAGCTGATCAATCAACGACATGACGCCGTTCACATCGGCAGTCTCAGGATCGTCGTGCGAACTGGGCCGAAGACACTCGCCGTTCATCTAGATCGAGTGAGCGTTGTAGTCGTGCGCATGCTCCCGAAGCTTCTTGATCTCTGGACAGAAAACTCCGCCTGCGACGATGAACTGGATGTGTCTGATGTGGTGGCACATGGCGCCGAGACGGTCAATGTGGTCGTCGAAGTTGCCTGGTCCTCCGGCCGTCATGAAGCCGCTGAAGCCGAGGGTGACGAGTTCGGGGATGACGTTGTCCCAGTCTTCGCGCTCGGCAAACTCGTCGAAGGCTCGGTTGAAGATGCATCCGAATGGCTTGGCCTCCTGGATGAGATAGTGGCAGTAGTTTCGATCAACGACGATTTTGTTATGGGTGACGAAATTCGAACCTTCTAGGTGACGTTTGACGCAGCCAAAGACGAAAGAATCGCCACGGATAGGATTCATGACGCCAGCTTCCTTGAGCTCACGAATATCCTGGCCCATCTTGACGAGCTCGTTCTGGGTGTAGATATAATCGTGTGGTTCGCCGGGAACAGCAGGGCCAGGAGCTCCGCGGGGTCGAATAACGCAGCTGACGGGAATGTGGATCTTGCCTTTGAGATGCTTGAGTTCTTCAACTTTGGGGGTGAGGCCGCCCTCAGATGAGGAGTCCTTGCGGCAGAGAAGGAGACGCTTCGCGCCGAAGTTGGCGGCTTGGATGGCGTTGTGGGGGCCGTAGACGGTTACTTCGAGGGGGATTGGCTTGGGGAACTTGGTTGGTTGGGGAGGCATCTTGGTAGAGATTGTGGGTTGGTTGGTTGGTATGAGTATGAGGGTATCACCAGATGTGTGAGATGGAAGGAGTTACATATCTTGTGGTGGTGAAGTTTGCAAGAGATGATTTCAGAGGAAGGGAATTAGTTGATGAGATCTTATTTTAAGGGAGAGTGATAGAGCCATTGTAAACGGCCTTTATCAAACGACTTATCTAGGCTTTGGTGGCTACCATTGTTGGGTGAGAACGAACGGCAAGGGTGTGGAGGTTATCTTCTAATACTATTATACGGCGTTTGTTCACCAGAACACCACACGATAATAGTGAGTATTTCTATTCCATGATATTCTTTACTCCTATGAAAGGGTTTAAGATAAAAAGAATATGCTCTACAGTCTCATGAGAATGCTCTACTCTTCAACAGCTATACAAGCACTGCATAATTTATTCTACACTTAAAGCGTCTTCTCTAAAGCGGGTAATGTGTTATGAGAAACTTTCATTTGTGACCAGAGAACTACTCACTATTTATCGACGTAGTGCATGGAATTTATTGTTCGTTTGCACTGATGAATGATCGTTGGTATTTAACCCAAAGCCAGCTCGTTTGCCTCACCATAACTACCTTGTCGATCCTCATTCAATGATTCAATTAAACACGTCCCTCAGCGCAAGGATACCCCGCTAAGAAAACCTGCACCAGTGGAGACCACACCCCCTGTAAAGAAACACAAAGCTTCCATTTACAGTGGGGGCGAGTGACACCTGGACCACTAAAGCAACGCGTTTTGGCAGTGTCTTTAGGGGACCTGCAGAGGCAAAAAAGAAAATAAATCACCGTGAAGAAAAAAACAGGGGTCCTTCGCCGCGGGGCTTCGATGGCGAACCAATGACATCAGATGAACCCCACCAAAAAGTGAAGAAAAAAATGTTGATTTTCACCGCTGAGGAGCTTTCATAGCCAACACATGCAATGCACATGGAGCTTAATGGAAACGGGTTGAGGATTTTTTTTTTAATGGGTGCGGGTTAACTTTTACTAAGTAAATAGATAAATAAAGCACTACCTCACCGATCCTCTTCTCTCTTCCCTCTCTGAAAATTCTCCTTCCCCTCATCTCTCTCTTTTTTCTATATTCCCTTTAAAGATACCCCTCCATTGTTCTCTCGATATTTTCGAGTGATTGAATGCATCCTGACTCTTTTAAATTAAAACTCAAAATGTCTGCCGGAGATATGCAAGACGAGCAGCTCAAGGAGGCTCTCGTCACCTACGAGAAGCTTCAGGCTATCGAGGACGACTTTGAGGATGTTGAGCTCGACATCCGTAAGTCAACTACTTGAATAACAGTTCTTAAGACAATCACTAACAGTAGCACAGTCCGTCAGCAGGATAAGCTCACCAAGGACCTCTACGTCAAGCGCCAAGAGGTCATCGCCAACATCCCCCAGTTCTGGCCCCTCGTCTTCGAGCAGTCCCCTCCCGAGGTTGACGAGTACATCCAGCCCAGCGACTCCGAGCTCCTCCTCAACGCCCTCACCGGCCTGACCGTTGAGCGCTTCGAGCTCCCCAACGGCGACCCCCGCTCCATCTCCCTCAAGTGGGAGTTCAAGGAGAACGACTGGTTCGAGGACAAGGTGCTCGAGAAGAAGTTCTACTGGCGCTTCCACAAGGACGGCTGGGCCGGCCTCGTCTCCGAGCCCGTCGACATTAAGTGGAAGAAGGGCAAGGACCTGACCAACGGCATGCTCAGCCTCGCCAAGAAGGTCTACGACGAGGAGAAGGCCGGCCAGAAGCCTGGCGAGACCGAGGCCTCCAAGAAGCTCCTCAAGCTCATGGAGGAGACCGGCATGGGAGGCGTCAGCTTCTTCAGCTGGTTCGGCTTCCGCGGCCGCAAGGTCACCCCCGAGGAGTCTGAGGAGGGCCGCAAGCTCGAGGAGGAGAAGAAGAAGGCCCGCAAGGAGGGCAAGTCTGAGGAGGATGACGATGATGACATGGATGACGATGACGACGACGAGTACGAGTATGAGATCTTCCCTACCGCCGACGACCTCGCTGTCTTCATCGCCGAGGACCTGTGGCCCGGCGCCATCAAGTACTTCAGTATGTACCTCTCAGAGCATGATATAATTTGAATCTAGAAAAAGAAAGAAATTCTAATACGTTTTGAAAAGCCAACGCCCAAGATGCCGACGATATCCCCAGCGACCTCGAGTTCGAGGAGATGGACGAAGATGACTCTGATGACGACGAGGCCCCTGCCCTCAAGAAGCGTAAGGCCTAAACCTTTTACTTTTGGTTTATTTTTCTACGGCGGTTCTAATATTTGTTTGGATAAAGTATAGACGAAGCAACACGGAAGACATGAGCACAACGACGAAAAAGGATATACGGGTTAAAAGGGGAAAAGGGATATGATATACCGGTACTATGACCTGGATAATTACCTCTCAGGTCCTAGGTAGTACAACAAACCAAAAAGGAAAAAGACTTCACCAACCACGTCGTGTCTTTTGATCTGATAAATATGTGACGGTTGCTCGTGAAATGTCAGCACTAAGAGCTCTCTTTCTACTTGCCAGAAAAGCGGGGTCCATCGATCTACAATGATGTCAAGACGCTTAGAAATCTGGGGTAAACCACCTGCAAGCTTCTGTGTATTGGCTGTTAGCTGTTGGCTGTTATAAACGGAAAACAGCTAAAATACGACCACGTCAGGATTGCGCAGAATGATTCCAAACTATTACTAACCTGGGACTTTTGTAGAGACTCCACGGCTCAACTCAAGTGCGAAGTGCGACATCGTGACTCAGAACATCAGTCTCATTATAGTACAGATAGCTCAATTTGTCAGCTCATCTGTTACGTGCCAGTATCGTCACAAAGTAACACGTATCACTACCCTTTTCTGCAGTTTTGGACGACCTCAATTCATTACCTGTCCTATTGCATACACACACACATACATATATATACACCTGCGTGTGTCCTTCTCATGTGGACAAGGGCAGGCCTAAGAGTCTTTGCGAGACCTACAACAAGAATCACGAGATACTCAACAATGGCTACTCCCTTCAAGATTAAAGTCGAGCCTCACAACTCGGGTCTATTGGGCTTGAAGCTTGGTGAGAGTGAAGCTTCAAAAGTGACAGATTTGCTTCAGAAGGATCTTGAGGTACGTCCCATTACTCGATGTTCATATATACCAGAGACTAACACTCTTCAGGATCACCATGTCTTCTTCAACGAGGCTGGCTTTCACGACCATGTGAATTTCATCTACAACCTCCAGACTCACATCCCACTAACATTGCTTAGCTCGTCCATCAAGTCCTCACTCTATACGGCACAGGCGCAACACCAAACACTCTAGACAAAGCCTACGACGCCAACAACTCATATCAACTCAAAGCCATGAAGCCAAAGTCCGAAGTCATTGACAAACTAGAGCACGGTTCAGATTGGTCAGAGTACCTCGGCAAAGGTCGCAACTACGCTACATTCTTCCGCTTCTTCCAGGATGAGATTGAGAGAATCGGCTGGCAGGAAACTCTCAGGGAGTATCTCTTCAAAGACGACGCAAGAGGACGCGATATGCAGAGCCGTTTGTTCGGTGGCGTTCTCCATCCACTTATCCAACTCCTCTACGGTATGGAATGGTCGCAGCCTATGATCATCGCGGCGGGTCTTGCGCAGGCTGCTGTCCATCGGGATGATTACCACGACTTCTTTACCCTCGCTGCCAAAAAGGCAGAGGCTTCTGATGCGCCGCCCAAGATGAAGACCATTGTTGAACTTTATGAGGAGGTCGCTAAGGATGAGAAACTGAAACAAAGCTCGCATTGGGAGGATTCGAATCGCGTTTTTGATGGTGTACTTGTGAGGGCGAAGGAGGAGATGATTGACCTGGCGGCGAGGGTGAGAATTAGTGAAGATGAATTGGACGAGAGAACAGCTGAGATGGTGCATACTTCTGCATTCGTCGCTGCAGGCGCTGCTTTTCACCCTCCTTATTCCCCTCGGTTCGACTTTATTCTCATGTAAGTCCCCATTCTACCTCATAGTTCCCCAACTCGTTTGCTCACAATACCAGGCATCACATAAACTCCACACCTTTCTTCATCACCTTCAACAGCCAATCCTGGATCCCAGCCTCCATCAAAGCACGCTTTCTCGAATACAAGATCCGCATAGATCTCCTGCAATACATCGCCCGTGGCACACCAGCTCTCCGCAGCGATTTGCTTCGTGAATACAAGCCTCGAGACGGAGACAAACTAGTTGATAAGCCGGAGGAACTGTTCCCCAGGATCCATGAGATTGTGGACGATGGACACACTGTCAAGTTGGCGAGGGCGCTGATGCTGGCGCAGAGAGTCACGAAGCCGTACGAGGATAGGGAGTGGATTAGGATCAAAAGCGATGATGAGTGGTTGAAGGCGGTTTATGTGCTGCTGGATGTCAATGGGGAGGCTGATGAGCAAGGGGGGACAATGTGGGTTAGATCTGCAGGATTTGAGGAGGCTTGGGAGGATATTCCCAAGGCAAAAATGTAAAATACCCCAAAGGAAAGGATTGTATGATATGTATGGGTATTAAGCATCGTATTTGCTGTCTATTCTAAACCAATCCATTCGTCAGATCCCGCCTCAGACTCCTCGTCTCCATCAACAGCCAAAAGCTTTACATCCACATCTGTTCCGCTATCCAACGTTTTCACATCCTTCTTTTCATTTTTATCCTCAGCTTGACTCAGTAGGTAATCAACCATGTACACGTTCTCATCAGCAAGTCTCCTGATCTCATCTCTCATCTTCGACACAGCTCGCGCAACGACTCTCAACTCGATATCAGCCTTGGCTCGGTTCGCAGAGAGCCAGGCACCATGCTTATCGACGATGGCCTTGATCCAGACAAGACAGAACTCAATGTGTGGTGACTCCTCGGTTTGGGCGGCGACGAAGCGGAGGAGGCGAGAGACGTAAATGGTAGGTAGGTCGGCCACGACGAGGGGAATTTCGGGGGAGGGAATGGCCTGGAAGACACGCTTGATAAGACCAGCTTCGTTGAGGCGGAAAGCCATAACCAGTGCCTTGAGGTAGTCTCGCTCGGTCTCGAGAACAGCCAGGGTCGAAGCAGGAGTGATCTCCATGTTCAAGTCGAATGGGTCAAACTGAATATCCTGGTCCAAGCTGTAGATCAAAAGGCCTTCGGTCGAGGCAGCACAAAACGCAGTACCAGCGGGTGAGAAACCAATTCCAGTCACACGGACCTCGGGTGCCTTCTTTCTCGCTGAAGGATCACCACGTCTTGATCCTGGCAGTGAGCTATCGACGCGATCCTCACGGTCTGATGCTTCTTGGTCATCGAGCTCCCCAGCTGGGCCGGCCTCAGTGAGCAGCTTGCTGTTAAGGAATTCCTGTGTGCCAGCAAGAGACAAGTTCACACTGACGGTGAACTTCTTCAACAACACCATGGTGGTCACGGAGTACAGGCAGATATACTTGCTGTTTCCACCAGCCAAAAGACAACTTCCGTCGGTGCTGTATCGGATGGTGTTGAAGCTCTTTGTGCCAGCCATGGTTGCTGCTGTTCGACGATCTGTGAGTTTTCGTCCACCAGAAACATCTCTTCGTCCATCCACTCCAGAGGTCTGTTCGGCATCTGTGACTGACCAGAAAGTCAGCTGGCCGTCTAATGTCGAGATAGCTAGCTGGAGAGAGTCTGGTCGAACAGCAATGTCGAGGACATCAGACTGAAGCTGCAGAGGCTCACTGGTTTGTGTTCGGCTGAAGATTGACCAGATACGAGCAGTGCGGTCCCAAGAACCACTGATAAGAGAGTTGCCGTTAGGTGTAAATGCGAGAGACGACACTGGTCCTTCGTGGCCTGATAGCTGATCGAGAAGTTGGCCTGTTTGGACGGACCAGATGTGGATATCGAAAGAATCAAGAGAGCCAGCAGCCACGACTTCACCGCTAGGGTCAACAGCCATGCAGGCGAACGACAACCTTGTTGGTGCTGTGAATGTTCGGAAGTTTCGGTAACGGATAAGATCCCAAGCTCGGATGGAACCGTCCAGACTCGATGTGAAAAGAACATTGCCCTTCTTGGCAAACTCGCAGGCTGTCACGCCGCTGGTATGCTCAGTAAAGGTGACGATACAGAAACCAGACTGGATATCCCAGACCTTGATCTTGCCGTCGTCGGCAGTGGTGATGATACGCTGGCCATCTGGTGAGTAGACAAGCGAGTTCATAGCATCGAAATGGCCTTGTTGCTTAAGGATGTAAGACTCGGACTGCCACTCCCACACCAACAATTGACCCAGCTTTGACGCGCCAAATGCCAACCACTCGCCGCTCTTGTTGATGGTGACAAAGTCAATATCGTTTTGAGAGATGCTCAGCTTGTGGATCATGTTGAAGTCAGGCATCTCGTACAGGCCGAATAGTCCGTTGGAGAAACCGGCAACCAATAGATTCGTCTCCGGGTGGAAGGCAGCACATCGCACATGAGCGCCTGCTTGCATGAAGTAGTGTCTTTGAACAATGCGCCATCGCATATCCGAGTCTTCATCGTCGTCCTGCATCTTATCGTCCTCCTCAATACGGTTGATAGGCTTGACATATTGCCAATCAAAAACTGCACCGTCCTTACTAACAGTGTAGATGGTCTCCTGGTTTTCTGAGAACCACGCACCAATGACAGCCTGCTTGTGGCCTGAGAGCACTGTTGGGGTGAAACCCTCCTCGGGGGTCAGACTCCATATCCGCGCCGTGAGATCCTTGGAGGTTGTGAGAAAGAAGCGGGAGTCGCTCGACCACTCAATGTGGCTAACGGTATCGAAATGGCCGGTGTGGGTGTGATATCGAACAAAAGGAGCGAATTCGAGCTCGCCCTCAGCAGAAGCGTCGGGGGTAGAGGGAACGTGCCAGACCTCGATCTTGCGACCCAGTCCTACAGCGAAATGTCGGCCTGATGGGGAGAACGAGAGAGCCGTGACAGAAGATCGGAAGGAGAAGTGATATATGGATATCCTCCGAGGAACATTGGTCAGGATCGCGTGACCATCTTCGTCAATGGACAGGAGGAGGTTTCCGCGGGGTGTAAGTCCGATACGGGCAATGTTTTTGCGATGAGCGAAGGGGAGGGTATATGATTTGTTTCTGTTACCAGGGGTCAGTCTAGTTCTTGGGATACAACCCAGTTTGGAGCAGGGCGAGACGACATACTCTACCAAGTTGAAAACAGTAACTCTGTTGCCGACAGGCGAAAAGAGATGGGTGCCATCTGGGCTATAGAGTAGATTGCCCTGGCAATATACTGTGCCCAGCAAGTTCGAGAACTAAAATAATAGGTCAGCAAGCTTAAACAGCCACGTCTACAGTTCGGGGTCAATCTTACCTTGAAATCGGTCTTCATTATTGTTTGCAGGTCATGGCCATGATGCTTCTAAACATTAAGTCGCAAAGCCAGCCAAAAAATCATCGTTGCGACTTATCGATAAGAGCCAAATTTTGCGACGGCCCGGCAGTGGAGTTAATCCGATGCGGCTCGCTACGCTACGCTAGGGAAATTTCCCTGTGGCTGGACGGGCAGGATTGGCGGGCTGTTGCATGGCCAAAGCTTCTAAAAGGGACCAGTGCTAAGAGAAGCGGTGGCTGTTTATTCGACCCCTTGGCACAGCAAGACCCGTTTTGTTTGGCACTTTCCCTTGCTGCCCCGTGTTCACTAGCCACCGTCCACTCACATCTCAACCTATCAGAAGCAAGCATCCCCTGTGTCTTTTTGGAGGGAGTTGCTTTAGGGGGAAAGGGCAGGAAATTCGTTCCCCTGAAGTGAAGCACGAGCTGTCCCCGAACCCAAACCAAACCTCCCTCTCCACCTTAACCTTTGCACTCGTTCGACCTTCATCGCGATATCGCACCTGGTTGTTGTCTTGACTTGATTTGTCTTTGTCTTTGTTTTACAGCCGTGCTTTACGCTTCTAATACTTATTAACTCTACCCGTTTGAACCCTGAACCCTGAGTAAATAACCTTCAAGATGGCTTCTGCAGCTGCCGAGAACGCTTCACCGATTGGTATTGCCAATCTGCCCAACCAGCGACACAAGATTGTCGCGAAGCGTGGCGCCGGCTTCACTATTATGGTACGCCTATAGCCAATTCTTTCATGTTCTTGTTCACGCAAACGAAAAGAAACATGCCATGAGCTTCTCCTGAACTCCTGCTGACCGTATCATGTCTAGGTTGCTGGCGAGTCTGGTCTGGGCAAGACTACCTTCATCAACACTCTTTTCTCTACCACCATCAAGAACTATGCCGACCACAAGCGCCGCCACCAGAAGCAGGTCGACAAGACCGTCGAGATTGAGATCACCAAGGCCGAGCTTGAGGAGAAGTTCTTCAAGGGTATTATTCCCAATCAAGCACTTTTTCCAATATTCGCTAATGCCCCTTTCAGTCCGATTGACCGTTATTGATACCCCCGGATTCGGCGACTATGTCAACAACCGCGACTCGTGGATGCCCATCATCGAGTTCCTCGACGACCAGCACGAGTCTTACATGCTCCAGGAGCAGCAGCCCCGCCGTCAGGACAAGATCGACCTCCGTGTCCATGCTTGCCTGTACTTCATCCGCCCTACCGGCCACACCCTCAAGCCTCTTGACATTGAGGTCATGAAGCGCCTTTGCTCGCGTGTCAACCTTATTCCTGTTATCGCCAAGGCCGATACACTCAGCCCTGCCGACTTGGCCAAGTTCAAGCAGAGAGTAAGTAATACGAAATTGAACTGATGGATCTAGTATTAATTTCATCCAGATCGTCTCTGTCATTGAGGCCCAGAACATCAAGATTTACCAGCCCCCGATCGAGGAGGACGATGAGGCTGCTGCCCAGCACGCCCGCAGCCTTATGAACGCCATGCCCTTCGCTGTCATTGGCTCCGAGAAGGACGTTAAGACTGGTGATGGCCGTATTGTCAAGGGTCGCCAGTACTCTTGGGGTGTTGCTGAGGTTGAGAACGAGGACCACTGCGATTTCAAGAAGCTCCGCTCCATCCTGATCCGAACACACATGCTCGACCTCATCCACACCACCGAGGAGCTGCACTACGAAGCCTACCGTGCCCAGCAGATGGAGACCCGCAAATTCGGCGAGGCCCGTCCCCGAAAGCTCGACAACCCCAAGTTCAAGGAGGAGGAGGAGGCTCTCCGAAAGCGCTTCACCGAGCAGGTCAAGATCGAGGAGCAGCGTTTCCGACAATGGGAGCAGAAGCTCATCTCCGAGCGCGACCGTCTCAACAAGGATCTCGAGCAGACTCACGCTCAGATCAAGCAGCTCGAGCAGGAGTTGGAGCAAATGCAGGGCAGCGCTGTCCGCAGTCACGGTCGCCGTTAAACGGTTTCGAGCGGGCCGTTGTGCGTATATGTATGCACGGCTGCAGTTGGACAGTCGTTTCTTCAAGCTTCTTTTACATGGTGCTCCATTTTGGGGTTTGGAGTCGAAAAGATGAAAGGTCCGAGAAATACCACAAGAAGACGACACGAGGGGGGCCACGAGTTCATGGATATACCTGCTCTCTCTTCCCTGCGGAGGTCAAGGGGGAGTTACCCTTTCTGGGACTTGTTATCATGGCTGTGGCTTATTGTGTAGGAGTTATGATTCCCTCCCCATGATTTTGTTTGTCCTGATTGCTGTGTCGGCAGCTCACACCTACAAAGTACGAGAGGCCTGTCAAGCGAACAAGACGTATGGAGAAAGCCTTGATAGTCTTGCCCATTTTTTTATTACAACCTTTTACTAGAGCCCTTTCTCTCAGCTAGGCAAATTTTAGTTCCGATGTAATTTCAATCACAATATTTTATGATACCAGCTCAAGGTTCAATGTGTTTCAACGCCATGTGATGTGGTTCAACACCTATCCAATATTTCATAAACTTGGCAAAACCGCATATTCGTCTGAACAAGTGATAACTCGGAAACCCAGTTCCCAAACTCCATGCTGAAAGCCAAGTTGACCCAATTCGTATTCAAAACATAAAACCGTGTCCTCTGAAGGTTATCCTGAGGTTCAAGATAAGTTTGTTACCGCTTCAGTCTTTCCTACTAGGACATTACCGTGACCACAAATGCTATAAAGCATCCATGCTGGCTCTTGTAGTCAGCTGCTCATTCTTGTTCCCTAATCTCGAAATCTGCAGAAATACATCCGTTCCGTAGCCTTCGAGACTATGCAGGTCGAGATTTCCAGCCCAATACTCGGCATACACGCGGCTCAGGGGTAAGCCCATGCCGAGCCGCAAGTTAGGCGGTCGACTTGTCAGAGATGATAATGAACTCTGGTATGGTGGTGCTTTCAGGTCTGCGCGTCCAAGCTCCTCCTCCACATGAAGCTCCTGCATTGTTGCTGCCATCTTGGGCACCTGTGCGAGGTTCTCAAGACGCCTCTGACTCTGCGGTCCCTTGCTGAAAGACCATAGGTGCGGCAACTCAGCACGAGGGATGCCGCCGCCACGATCGCATATTCGAATGATTACATGTTGCTGGTTTTCACAGACGGTTATCTCCACAGGGGGAGGTTTCACGTTATAAGGATCCGGGTGAAGTCTCTGATGTCGATCGATGACGGCCTGAACAGAGTTTCGAAGGAGTTCGCCAATGATGTACTCGAGATGGCTGAGGATATAGGGGAAAGAAGCATCGAGATGACCATCCACAGTGATATCAGGGATCTGGACGTCGGGGCCATTGGTAGTCCGAGCAAGAGCGGTAATGGCCTTTGAACAGCGTTCAACAACGTCTTTGGCGTAGCATTTGATAAAGACTTCACCAATGAAATCCGACTCTGAAAGTTTAGCACCGGGTGAGAAGTTAGGCGAGTTGTATGTTTCCGTTAAGGAGAGATGCTGCTCAGCGATGACTCGTCTGGAGATCCGCTGTTCGGTCTTAGCAAGGGCATCAGAAAATATTCGAACACCGTTCACCTACCGATCTGAGAATAGTGTTCATGAAAATGTCCAAATCATTGGGACTCATCAGCCCGCCACATTCAAGAATACCCATAGAGAGCTTCGGTATCACGGTCAAATGGCCCTTTAGGTTAAAACTTATAAGTTCGCACAGCCTGTCGTTGTCCTCCAAAGTTTTAACCTCCTTTAATTTACGAAATGTGTCAAAAGCGTGATAGTAAAGATCGTAGACTTCTTTTATGTGTCGATTCGTAGTGACGACGTATGGCAGGCGTTGCATGTCTCGAATGCGATGCGCAATCCTATAAGCACATGTCAGATTCTTATCTTGCCCCAAAAGTTTGTTCAGAACTTACCGTGTAGGTAATTCGGTCCGAACATAGTTGGCAGAGCTGATGAGGCGTGATTCTGTAAGGGATCGACCAAAAACCATGAGCTGGCGAAGACTGATAGGGCGAGCTTCTTTTGCGACCCAACTGAAGATATCATGGGTTAGCTTTGCAAATATGATGGTAGCGAAAATTCTTGAAATGACGTACTCATCGAGAATAGAAACAGGACGCCATGATGCGTTAGCCACGGCGCGAAATTGTAATTTCGTATAAGAAGAATGAGGAGTATTCGTCAAGTAAGCGCGCGGGTCTGTCAATCTACATCGCCTGCTCTGTCGCAGAGCGATGGATGGCATGTCGTCACAGGCGCATGCAAAGGTATATCAAGTCGGTGCTAGTTGCTGTATCAACTCAATGCAGTCGCGCGTGGCTGTTGTGTTATTTTCTCATGAAACTGTAAAGAACAGAAAAGGCGAGAAATTAGGAAAGACAAGGTAGAAAAGGTCTGCATGTGCCGCCTCGGTGGGAAGGAAGCTTTGGGTGAGTGACTCGATGCTGCCCAGGACAGGAACGAACGTAGGTACGTAATTGGAGTTTACCCCACATCTTTGGCGATACCGGCCGACCCAAAATGGTGGGTTGCAGGAGGGAAAGCTGCCGGCGCCCCACGTCCATTGAATGAGAAAGGAAAGTTCAATGCACTTTTTTATAACTTGTATTTTCCTTGAGGTCAAGCATAGGTAACAGGAAAGAGAGCCAGCCATGGCTGGCTACCGGCCAAGATCTCTTCACCTCCAAAACACAGGTCTGAAACTTCGAGCTATATATCATCACACCCTTTTCAATTCATACCAACTGCGATCTTTGACACTCAACCTACCGCAAGCTTAATTCGAGATGGCTAGCGACAGAATTGCCTGGAATTGCCTACCTCCCGAGATTCAAAACGTGATCATCGGTTACCTGCCAGTTCTCGGTGGGAAGTGCAGTCAGCTCGTGACCGTTTCCCAAGTTTGGCGATCAATTATCGAACCGCTCAACTTTGCTGAGATCAGCCTGACGGTACCGCGCCTTGCCGACCTCAACTCTCAAGCTATTCTGTTTCGAAGGAGAACCCAGATTCGCTATATCTGGTTTCGGGTGGAACTGAAGCAGTACGATTGCAGTAGATGTGCGAACGCTGACCGGGACCTTTGGGGCTTGGACAATATCGACAATCAATTCATCGCGGATGCGTTTGAAAGCCTATTCGCGACACTGAGCGCATAGGAGCCTCGTGGTGACTTGGTCCTCGATATCAGCGTCTACTCGCCCAGTGACAACCAGCACTGGTTCAAGTACTTAAGCTTCTGCTCAGACACCAACCTAGGCGAGTGCCTATCTCGCCATGGACACGAACAAGCAACCCTCCTGACGAATGACCCGGTTCATGGCTGGATTGCCGGACAGCAGGTCCTTGCTCCTGATCGACACGCCATCGAACGTACATTCGACGAGATCATATGCGAGGGGCCTTTCAACGACGAGGAACCCGAGATGCAGTAGTGGCGGGGTCTCCCTTTCATACCCATTGTCGGAGTCGTGCTCCTTCGCCAGCAGACCCGCCGACGATAGAAGCCGGTTGCGCTCGCCAATATGCTCACGCGGTTCCCAAACATGAAGGAACTTTGTTACGAACCCTGGAGAGAGTGGTCTCTAATGGACATACATATTGATAAACGCAAGTGCTTGCTTGATCCCTGGCAATTTAGTTGATGCAGCCGCTGATAAAACAGAAACAGGCAACCAGACGCTGATCGAATCATTTCCCCGGACGGGATTGTGCAAGCTAACGATATTCGAGAACTTTAACGAGGCTTACCCAGAAATGTATTCCGAGTCTCTGGCTATCAGGGTGCCTAGCCAGGCCGTGAGCCAGAAACTTGCCCGCGCCAGCCTGAATCTCACGATGCTATCCGCCTCTTTCATGGCCGACGCCGGTCACTTCTTTGCAGCACGTCAAGATTCATGGATATGGGATAAGCTCACCTCACTGGCGCTGACTTCGAGGGTCCTCACTGACGATGCTAACCCCTTGGATATCAACAATATGCTTCGAGACGCCGCTGCCGCAGCGCTCAAGATGCCGAAGCTTGACACGATGGAGATATGGAACGGCAGACAGGGTGTGGCGATGCTGTTTCGCTACCAGAGGGCTCAGGTTGGGCAGTCAGCCATCATCACCGTACGGGGGACGTCGGAGCTTATCCTAGGGATTACGGTTACGCAAGCTTGGGATGTGGTCGCTCACCGGCACTGCCATGGTAAGGTCGTCGTACAAACCTCTTCGATCGATCCAGATGGGATTCAATGCCATGGTGATGCAATCCGCCAACTGGGACTTTCGACTGAGGTCGTTAGGCCTGTCTCACTGCGTCAAATCCTTAGTGAGCATCGGTCTTGGGCATGAGACTATCGCTATCACCATCAACACCACTATGATCATCGTTAACAACATGCAGAAGAAATTGTGCAATGATCGAGTCCAGTTATCTCGGCCTAGTCATCAGGATACCATGGAAAGGTAAGAACTAGAGTCAGTAATGTTAACGGCCTAGCATAGTACACTATTAAACCGCGATTAAATTGAGTTGACTTGCCTGCAGCATAGTGAGGCAGAGAGAGCGTTAAGAAATAAAAGGAGACTAGACGAGGCAGCAAAAAGGCAAAGAGGTAAAGTAATTCCTCACTTTTATATGTTGCATAATATTATATGAATTTTAATAAGCTCTTTTAATTTTATACCATTTCATATAATCATATCCTAAGATTATATAAACACTTCTAAATCTTACACATATCCATCCCTAGCTTATTGTCGGAGAATTTTCATGGAACCGCAGCTTTGTGGCGCTTATTTGCTAAAATGCGACAAATAGCTCCAGCTTGTCACGGCCCCATGAGTAAATTCAAAGATATAATAATTTCTCTCTCTGTTCAAATTACAAGGCTATTGTAAAAGTTATCACTATATCTCATGATATCAATGCTGAGGTATGCTCTTGTTGGCTATCAGGTCGCGGCCAAGTTGAGCTGCTATTACAGGGTAACTCTGTGATGACCAAAGATAAACCAAATAAAGAAATTCTCATTGATACGAGGTTTTGCTGTGTTTTTGCTCTTGGCTCCCTCTTTCCCACGTCCGACTATATAGTAAATAAAACAGCAGACTGTTTAAAACGAGACATGATAATTATCTGCCTCTACTTACGAGAAACTGACAGACTAACAACGTCATTGGCGGGGTGACCTGATGACGCTTGGCGTGGCTGATGAAAGTTAAAACGGTACTTGTCTTTATAGCGTCATCATCACCAAGAATCAAGTACCTCAATAACATGATTAAGCTCTCGCCTCACCTTTCGTAAAGTCTCGCACAACTCAACTCTTGTTCCCGCTTGGTGGTGATTGATTACTACTGGTTCTCTCTACCTATTGATACAAGGCATTAGATCCCAACTCAATCACCTCACACTCCTTTCTCCTTGTTCTACCCTCCGAACTGACCTCAACTACAACGCATCCTCTTTATTTAGAAGCGATCTGGCCTAGAATTTTAAAAAAGTCCAAGGGCTCAGGATTGGAGTTGTGGGTTTCAGCCATTGTCCATCGACTTTACTGACATAACCGACCGCTCTACGGATACTCTGCTCTGTGTTTTTTCTCTTACAGCACAGTGCAGTGCAGTCCTCATCCTCCCCAATCGTCATAGCATAGCATTGCATCGCACCTATTGCATCGCACTGCGTCGCACTTATTGCTCTGCGTTGCGCTCCAGGACATTCTTTTTGGAGTATCATTTTGCTCACTGTCACTGGCTTCGACTCTTATTCCCTGCCATATCCTTGCGCCACTCGACACTGTCGAGCTCTGGCTGAAGTACTGCATTGATAGCTCTGCTGCTGCCACACTTGCGCCTTTGTATCGCGAGGTCTGCTCACCTACCTATTTCTACATAAGGACGTTTCCGTTTCCAATTCTACCGTCTCGGTAGCAACTTCCTCAAAATGGTACGTTCCTGCCTGCCTGTCTGCCTACCTGCTGCCCCTTCCCGCATTGTTTTGTTCCATGCAGCCTGCCGTGAGTTGGTACATGCTCGTACAGCCCCATCGACCTTGAGCTGCGTCATCTTTAACCTCTTGCCTTTGTCTTTGTCTATCTTGAACCTCACCCAACATACAACTTCAAATCGACGTTACCGTATGGCCTTTTAACATAGAAGCACTGCGCAATCTTCTATACCTAGTACCTTGAAATCAGCATCACCTCCAATAGCATACCACTTGCCCCTCACCATCCGCACTAATCCCAGTCAATCCGAATGCCGATATCATGACCTCGCTTCATAGCATATTACCCTACCATGGGAGGCTCTCAGCTAACAGTCGCGATACCCGACAGACCCACGATATCAACTCACCTAACGACATGGTCATGGACACGGATGACTATATCAACGTGGCCGACGAGCCCGAGAAGGTCGCCATTATCAACCCCGACAACCTCGAACCAACCGAAGTTGACCAGCTGCAAGATCTGCCCATGGCCACCGACCGTGCGTATTCCCTTCCCTATTCATCGACTCCCTATGTTGGCGCATAACTTTCTTCTTGCTGTAATCATAATTTTGGGTATAGCACATTCAGGAGCTGTCTAGGCTAACTGTCATGCTTGAAGACGAAGCCATGAAGGAGATTTGTCTTCCTCCACTCATCGACGAACCAAGGATCCTCGGAGACTACGATTACACATGGACCGTTGACAACTGGCGCAGTTTGAACAAGAAGGAACATGGCCCCATTTTCCAAGCTGGCGGTTTCCCATGGTGCGTATGAGTTGACCCCGGCATTGCCGTCCACCGCACTGCTGACGTGCCCTCGCTACAGGAGAATTCTGCTCTTTCCGCACGGTAACAATATCGATCAGTGTTCTATCTACCTTGAACATGGTTTCGACGCTGAGAGTATTCCTGATAACTGGAGCTGCTGTGTTCAATTTGCGCTCGTCCTATGGAACCCGAACGACCCAAGCCTATACATCCATCACACTGCCCACCATCGATTTACCAAGGAAGAAGGTGATTGGGGCTTCACACGGTTTGTTGAGCACCGACGCATGTTCAACGTCCCGTGGGAAGGCAGCAACCGACCCCTCTGCGAAAATGATACCGCAAATATTACCGCTTATATTCGCCTTGTTGAGGATGAGACGGGTGTCTTATGGCACAATTTTGCAAACTATGATTCCAAAAAGGAGACGGGATATGTTGGTCTCAAGAATCAGGGTGCCACTTGCTATCTGAACTCCCTCATGCAGTCGCTCTACTTCACAAACAAGTTCCGAAAGGCAGGTCTCCTCGTTCAACGTATTTGTTCACTTTTCGCTGACTTACATAGGCCATTTACGAGATTCCTACCGAGGCCGATCCTAGCATGCACAACAGTGCATACACATTGCAACGGCTGTTTTATCAATTACAGACTTCGGACCAGGCAGTTGGGACTACGGAGCTCACAAAGTCTTTTGGCTGGGACACACGACATATCTTTGAACAACAGGATGTCCAAGAGTTCTCGCGTAAGCTCATGGAAAGAATGGAAGACAAGATGAAAGGAACTCCTGCTCAGAGCGTCCTACCGGAAATGTTCAGTGGCAAGATCAAGACCTACATCTCGTGTATTAATGTCGACTACGAATCCAGCCGAATCGAGGACTTCTGGGATATCCAGCTGAACGTCAGTGGAAACAAGCATCTTCTCGAGAGTTTCGAAGACTATGTTCAGGTGGAGAAGATGGACGGCGAAAACCAATACTTTGCCGGCGACCAGCACAAGCTTCAAGATGCGAACAAAGGTGTCATTTTCAACAGCTTCCCCGATGTGCTGCACTTGCAGCTGAAACGCTTCGAGTATGATATTCAGCGCGATACCATGATGAAGATCAACGACCGATACGAGTTCCCCGAGTTTTTTGATGCTGCGCCATACCTATCCGAGGACGCAGACAAGTCTGTTCCTTGGACGTACCAGCTCCACAGCGTTCTGGTCCACAGTGGTGATTTGAACGCAGGACATTACTACGCCTTCTTGAAGCCCGAAAAAGACGGCTGGTTCTACAAGTACGACGATGATAAGGTCACCAAGGCAACACTGCGCGAAGTAATGGAGGAGAACTTTGGCGGAGAATACCATGCCGCCAATGGTTACCCGCGCGCACCTATACAAAAGAAGGCTCCCATCATGCGCCAAAACAGTGCATACATGCTGGTTTACATTCGTCAATCGCGCTTGGATGACGTTCTTTGCCCAGTCACTAAGGAACACATCCCACTGCATCTCAGTAAGTTCATGGTGGTATTCCTATCAATCGCCTAGCTAATCAGCATAGGACAAAAATTTGAGGAAGAGACTGTTCAGCGGGAAGCTCGCAAGAAGGAACAGCGAGAGGCGCATCTTTACATGTGGGCAAAGGTGATAACTGATTATTCATTCCAGCAATTTGGCGGGACGGATTTGTGCCAATTCGATGCAAATCCCGAGGTCGATCCTGCCGCACCCAAGTTCTATAGAGTCCGTCGCGCGATGCCCATGAAGGAATTTGTTGCGCAGGTTGCATCGGACATGGGCGAGGACCCCCGACGTGTTCGACTTTGGCTTATGGTCAATCGGCAAAATAAGACTATCCGTCCTGATCAGCCAATCATGGATCTGCTACCTACAGTTGATGAGACATATTCTCGATCTGCTGCGCATCGAGATACTAGTCTACGAGTATGGGCTGAAGTTGCCGAAGAAGTTGATGCCGACGGGGAACCAATCTGGCCATCTTACCAGAGCCAACCCAACGGCGTTATCGTAAAGAACGAAACCATTCTTCTCCTTCTGAAGCACTTTGATATTGACGCTCAAACGCTACGGGGAGTCGGTCACGTTTACATCTCCAAGGAAAAGAAGGTGGAGGATGTGCTTCCCATGATCCTGAAGAAAATGGGATGGGGTGAGAAGCTGCCCGCAGAGGAGAAGCTTTTACTTTGGGAGGTGAGAAAGTCTATACCATTTGGAGGTTTTGGATATCTAACTTGCAACAGGAGATCAAACCCACGATGATCGAGCCACTCAAGCCCAAACAATCGCTGAAAGTTGCAGAGTTGCAGGACGGTGATATTATCTGCTTCCAACGAACTAAAGCTGGCATAGAGAAGCGCGCTGGTGACAAGGCCTCGCAAGAATCGTGCGTCCCGATAACGATCTAGTTTGGACAATCACTGACATTGACCTAGAAGCAACATATCTGACCACTTTGAGGATGCGCGCGAATACTACGACTTCCTTGAGAACAGGCGGACGGTTAAGTTCCATCCTCATCCTACTCGATGTGACCAGGCGCAATATCCTCCTTTCGAGCTGGTGCTCAATTCCAAGATCACATACGATACTCTGTCAGAGCGTGTTGGAACATATTTGGACGTACAGCCCACACATATCCGGTTCTGGACAGTAAACGCCTCCACGCAGAATCCCAAAACGCCCGTTAGAAGGGGTGCGAACCCTACACTTAAGCAGATTCTTAGTCCTATGGGGTCTACTGCCCTCAATGCAACTCAGAGGAACGATGCGTTCTACTTTGAGGTTCTCGAGATGAGTTTGACGGAACTCGACACCAAGAAGAGCATTAAGGTGACTCTGCTGAGCGAGGGAATCACTAAAGAGGTGTGTTAACTTGGAATTTCTGTGGACTCTGACTGATTGCTTATTAGGACACCTATGATCTGCTCGTCCCCAAGACGGGAACGATTGAGGACTTGGTGGAAGCGCTGATAAAGAAGGCACAAATCCCAAGCGAGGCTGAAGGGGGCCGACTTCGCATCTACGAGACAAGCTCCAACAGATTCTATCGTGAGCCCCTTCGTGAACACCCAGTTATTAACCTGAACGAGTATGCCACGATTTACGCAGAACGAATTCCTCAGGATGAGCTCAACGCCGACGAGAGTCAATTCACCTATGCTTTCCACTTCCAGAACGACGTGAGCCGTGTCCATGGTGTTCCTTTCAAGTTTTTGGTAGTTGAGGTGAGTCGCTCCGCTATTTCGTGACATGTGCAAGCCGCTAACAAGTAGACAGGGAGAGACCTTTGCAGACACCAAGAAGCGGTTGGAAAAGCGATCAGGCATCAAGGGCAAAAGCTTCGAGAAAATCAAGATCGCTGTTGTGCGACGTGCGAACTACTCGAAACCTCAATACCTCAATGATGGTTTGTAGTCCTCCCAAGATATGGCTTGCGAGTAACTAACGAGATTCTAGACGATGTGCTATCAACCTTCATACAAGGGGAAGATGACTCCCTTGGCCTTGACCATGTAGATAGATCAAGGACATTGAGGAACGGCGTTGGGGACCTATTCCTCCGATAAAAGCTGTCAGAAGAGACGGGAGAATATGATACAGCAAGCGCATGTAAGAGTCAATCGAGGGCATGAGTATCGCCAATCATGCCGCAGAGACGGAATATCTAGTATATCTGTCCGCTTGGTGCTGAGGTACTGAACCACAGTACATTCGCGGCCACAGGCATCGGCGTTGTCGTTCAAATAGCGAGCGCATGGCTATGGAAGAGAGCAAACGTATGGATGAATGCATTGAATGAATGTCCCAGCTTGGAGACAGGTGTTGCTTGCCTACCTCGTCTACGATGGATGGGAAAACGGGCTAAAAGAGGCATGAGGGAGAAAGATGGTGATGAATACGGTATAAAGTTTTATTCTTATTTTCCATTGCCTAGCTTCAATGTGCATGCATGTCCATGTTTTACAACACTGTAGTAATTTGCACGTGTCGCAAAACCAATAAGTAACCAAGTCACCATGTATTATCAAGGACATACAATCCTCAATGGCAATTCATTTTTGTCTATCTCCTCCATTTGATAACATCGATTCTCTTTTGATATCGGATCTTAATTACAACGCTAAATCTTTAGGTACCTATGTACCTATTCCTTCTTTCGCTGAAATGGCTTTTTAATCAGATCAATCAACTTGCCCAGTCCGCCAAATACTTTGCCGAAGCCAAAGCTCCAGCCCCGAACGCGGACCGTGTAGATGAAGAAGTATACGAGCATCCAGTTTGACACACAGAAAGCAAGGAAGATTCCAAAATCTATAGTGGATGTTAGTGTATAGTAACAAAAAAGGGGTCAGTTGTATCAAGCTTACCTCTCCACTTGTCGCTCGCTTTGATGTTGAGCGACGCAAGGTAATCATTACCAGAAGAAATAGGACAGAACTCGCAAGCACTTGTAGCGTCGGGGTTCAGGAGATAACCTCCGGCAGTTCTCGCAAATGCTCCTGCATACTCTTGACATGTTTGACCTGGCGGTGAATCAAACTTGGCCGTCTCCGCAGACGAACACTCCACCGGAGCACCATCGAGAGTTGCTGCAAGCATACCTCCAATCCAGTAGGTAGAGGGGTTTGCATAGTACATCCAATACCTCCAAAAGACTGGGAGCGAGGCGTAAGGGCGAACCACTCCGTTGAATAAGCCGAACATGACGAAGAAGAATGGCAGGACCTAATTGATATGTGTTAGCATTCTGCATACATCGGTAAGAGTAGACCATGATGAAACTTACATTGGAAATGACAGTAAAGCTGGGAGCAAATGCACAAATCCATTGACCCCAGCTTGTCATGAAAAGGAAGATGAGAAGAGTCATCAAGAAGCAGTAGCCGGAAACAGAGCTCTCAGTAGGTAGACCAGTGGGCCAGTACCACAACACAAAGTATAGTACGGCTGATACCACGGCAGCAGGAATATCAGACACAATATTGGCAGTGCAGAAAGCAGCCCATCCATAAATACGAGACGGGTACTCTCGGGCTTGCCAAAGGGCCATGTTGGTGAAGAATTTTGGCACAACGCCATTGACGACGGTAGGTGGAATTGTCACAATCAAGAAGCAGGTGAACATGCGGTTCTGCATATCTTGCATCGTGTAGCCAAGGTTCCAGAAAGTAAAGCCGTTAAATATACCAAAGATGACGGCGATGAAGAACTTGCCGTAGATGTAAGAGGGATCACGCCAGTGCTGTCTGAACATACGCTTAGTCAACTCAACCGTCTGAAGCCAGGTTGAAGCAGCGAACTCTGAGTGCTCCTTATTTTCAGAAGCTACTCCTTCTGTCGCGGAGCTTCGAACTCGCTTGAGACCGTCTATTTCCTCAAGGACCAGCTGGGCTTCCTCACTTTCGACCCATTCTTGGTTCCAATCAACCTTGGTACCATCGGGTCGTCTGTGAGGTCGAGCAGCAGTCTCGAGGATAAATTCGGCAACGTTCTTATTGGGAGGGCAGACAGCACCGCGGTCAGAGAAGTATTTGACAACATCTTGTCCGTTCTCTCCCATAGGACCAAAGTAGAACGTGTTGCCTCCAGGGTTTAGAGCGAGGACCATATCAAACTGCTGGATTAAAACGGAGCTAGGCTGGTGAATGGTGCAGATGATGGCCTGGCCAGCTCGGCTTAGCTTTCGGAGGAAACGAACGATAGAGTAAGCGGACTGAGAGTCAAGACCGGAGGTAGGCTCATCGAGGAAGAGAAGCAGAGATGGCTTGGCTGCCAGCTCGACGCCAATGGTCAGCCTTTTGCGCTGCTCTACGCCGAGGCACACAGTAACGGCATCCTGCAGATCATTGAGCTCGAGGAGATCAATGATCTTATCCACATATGCAATCTTCTCGGCACGAGGAACAGACGCATCCTGTCGCAAGATAGCAGAAAACTCAATGGCCTCTCGTACAGTTTGGGTTGTATCATGAAGATCACCTTGAAGGCAGAATCCAGTATTCCTCTGGAAGTCTGCACTTAGAGGTCGTCCATCCACAAACATCTCGCCCGTCACAACACCAACATTCGTACGTTGCGAGAGAATATTCAGAAGTGTCGTCTTTCCAGCGCCTGAGGCTCCCATCAGAGCAACCATGATACCCGGCTTAGCATATCCGCTGACCTTGTTCAGGAGCTTCTTCTCACCGCCAAGGTAAGGTACGGTATACTCGATGTCGCGCCATGTGAAGATGGACTGACTGTCGGTAATTTGCTCCAAAGCCTCATCATCGCTGCCTGGGTTTGGGTCAGCCACGACGCCTGATGAGGCACTGGCACTATTTCCAACGGCCTTTTCATCGTCAACGGGTGCCTCAGCTTCCCGCGCTTGCTCCTTGGCCTTGCGGCTCTTCTTGAAGATTACGGCACCACCTCCACCTCCTGCAAAGCTGACCAACTCTGTTGCCAGTACCGTGACGAGAATGTAAAGAACAGCAAAAGCAACAACGACGCCAAAGTTTCGCCAAAGATTCGACCGGCTATAGTTGTATGTCGCTTTTAGATAATCGCTACCAGAAACTGACTGCGCATTGACTGCGGCTCCGCTAATCGCACAACCCTGGTACCCTGACTGGACTCCCGGTCCCTGGGGAACGAGTTGAGAGGGAGCACATTCCATGATCCTGTCGGACATTTCGTTGCTCAAGACAGCCTCAAAACTATAACTGATAGGGTTAACCCAGTACAGCCAACCAAACCAGATATAGTCCTTCAGCAACTGAGTCTTCGGGATGACGTATCCTGTGTAGATGACGAGCAAATTCAACGAAATTCCAGAGAATCTCACAGCGGTATCAATCTCGGGAGACAAGCTGGCGAACATGCGGTACAAGGCAGTGACCATAATGGTGTTGGTATACACGAATAGCATGTAAATCCAGAACTTGGACACATCCACGTCAAGCCCAGTCATGAAGTACATGAGGATACCAAAGATACAGACTTGAACGCCAATGACAGGAAAATCTAGCAGAACTCGAGCAAGAGAGACAGCAGATGGGCGGTAGAAAGCATAGTCATGGTGGCGAGCAACAACAGCACGTCCAGAGACAGCCTTCATAAGCTCAGAAAGCTGAAGCCAACCCAGGAAGAGGACAGAAAAGAAGATTGTACCGCCACGGCTAAAAGCGCTCGCAGTGTCTTCGGATTGTCCGTAAAAGAGAGATCCTACGATAAGACCGTTTGACACGATGATGAAGAGCTTGGTCCAAAGGGTCGTTGTATCGCCAAATAAGAGCCAAGCTTCTCGCTTGGTGCAAGCAAGCACTTGTTGAGGGAACGAGATAGTATAAGAAGATTTGTCGGAAACGTGCTTGGACTTCGCCTCCTGAACAGCACCCTGGAATCTCTTTGCATCCTGGTAGTTTGACTGCTGCAGGGACTCCTTGTAAGCAGCAACATCAGCCAGTAGCTCCTGGTAGTTGGGTGAGTTTCGGAATGCAGACTCGAGTTCTTCGGCCGTTCGGGGAGCGCGGTGCTCAAATCCAGGCCGGAAACGTCTCTCAGTCGGGTCGGTGACGGCGGTCAAGAAGTCGGCAGTAGTCTGTCGTTCGGGACACTCGAATCCAAGGTCGATAAAATATTGCTTGGCCTTGTTGGCAGGTCCAGAGAAGATTTGACGACCCTGATCGATGACCAGAACCTTGTCCATCAACTCGTAGATACCCTCACCAGCCTGGTACAAAGTGACTAGTGTTGTTCGGTTGCTAATATCTGTCATGATACGGAGTGACCGCGCATAGTCGAGGGCAGTAGATGCATCTAGGCCTCGAGTGGAGTTATCCCATGCCATGACAGTAGACTTGGAAGCCAGTGTCTCTGCGATTGAAACTCGCTTTCGTTCGCCACCAGAAACACCTCGAGTGAAATCATCCCCGACCACGGTATCTCTTGTGTGGCTGATACCAAACATCTTCATAAGGGCATCCACAACAATAGGGATGTCGTCCTTCTCTTTGATCTTGGTCTTGTTTGTGAGCGCAAAAGCAAGGGTCTTCCACACGCTCAAAGTAGCAAAGTGAACATCATCTTCTCCGTTATAATTGACCTCGCCTCGGTAATGCTTCTTTTGCTCAGCAGCAGGTATTCCGCTGTAAGAAACCTCGCCTTCGACAGCAGCATATGTCTCGCGGTTGTTGCTGATGGCCTTGAGAAAGGTACTACAGCCAGAACCCGGTCGTCCTAGGACGAGCATCATCTCTCCATCTCGAACGCAGCCGGTAAAATCATTGATAAGCGATCGAGTCGGGGGTTTTCCAATACGGAGAGACGGGAAATACCGAGTGAGCACATGATAGAGGTCGGGACCAAAAGTACCAAGAATAGCATCGGGGACTGTTCGAACAAAAGAGGTTGTGCTTCCAACGCCTTTGACAGTCAAGTTCTCGTACACAACTCCAACTCGCTTTAAGGCCCCCTCCTGCTCAGATCGCTTTTCGAAATGGCCTTCTCGCATAAATCGTCCCAGTTCGAAACCTTCGCTCTCCCCGGCTTCAACATCGGTTTTCGACCCGTCATCGTCGGCATCGTTTTGGTGTTTTGCTGAAGAAACTCGGCCAGCAGCGCTCGCTCTTCTGCTTGCATGGGCTCTGCTGGCGTGTGTTTCTGTGGTTCTTGTTTTGTGCAGGCTCATTAAGTTGTGTCTCAAAGTCTCGAATTCTTGCATGGCGTCCTGTGAGGTGACATCTTCCTGTCCACGTTCGCCCCATTTTCCTTCTTGGATAACATCTGTATCGGAGGAGCTGCTGCTCTTTGGGATTTGCTGTCCGCCCTCGACTGTTTGCTGAGAAATAGGTTGTTGCTGTTGTTGCCTCATTGATGATTGGGTGCGGCGAAGCGCATCACCGTCTACGGTGTTGCCCAACATGTTGACGGCGACGGCACAATGTCAAGAACAAAGTGCTGTATGTATTAGGAATAAAAGAATACGACGTGATGTATGCGAAGAGGCACTCAATGCCTTTGATATGGACTCTAATTATCGCTAGTTGTCCTATGGCTTGAAGGATGAAAGGGGTGGTGAAAAGAGGAAGGACCGGTGAAGATAAGCTTCACAGAGGTCGCAGGACAGGACAGGCAGGAACGCAGCACGGGGTGATAGCGATTCCCCAACAATTGAGAATGGTGTATTTATAATGACATCTCCTTTAGCATATGCACATTTTTTTAATCCATAGTGACGTAAAGCCGCCTGCGTTACGCTAGGGGGAGAAGGAAGGGATTGAGAGGAATAGGATCCAAAATAACTTGCTCACATCTTGTCCATAATAGGCAATAAAGCCAGCCCGTTATAGCCACTCTTTTGTGTCACCTTCTCCAGAGCTCAGTTAGCGTGTGGGTGTATGGACCCTCGCTGCGTATTGCTGATATGTAATGGAGTTTAGCTCTTGTTTCCGAATTTTTAATACGCCTTATGTCTATACGACGCTGTAACGTTATTGGAGATTGTGGAGCTAATGACTCGGGATCTAAGATAAGGCCCCATATTTTTTCCTTTGTCGGATTCAGGCCCAAGTGCAACGCCAGGGTTGCATGCAGATCCCTTCCAGTCAAACTATCGGTCGGAAATATAGTGTAAGCCATCGGATTTTAGTGCTCAAAGTTCAGATCTTACGCCTAAACACCGGGCTGTCTGCACTGCTCGTAATTATCTGGTTACGTCCGACAATCATATAGAAGAGTGGGAATTCACGCCGTAAGAGTCATTGTAATTTGCCTTTGATTAACTTGTTGCTGAGAGCACGTCTTATATTATTAAGCATCCTTTGACAGGTCCCCATGCTAAAACCCCTGTGGATAGTGGAACTACCTAGCATTCACGCTATATGCACATAAGCAACGACTCCCAACGTTATCAGTTAATAATGCCGGCAGTTGATGACTAGGAACCTTCTCTGCCTTCTCAGCTAGGGACTCTAGGGGTTGAACTTTCAGCGCAGGCAGCTTAATTGATTACAAATTCTTCAGCCTAGACATACTTAGTCACATGTCACTTGAATATTACTCCGTAGTCCGTCCGTCAGTTCTACATGAAGGGAGGTGGTTGAGCAACTCATTGAGAACATTGATATCGTCAGTTCATTTGACAAACAGTATTTTTTTGCTCGCCCTTCGAAGTACCATCTCAGACAGGTCCTTTTGCAGCGCTTGAGCAGCATATGCATTAATAGCTCCGCCTTATCTCCGTGCTTAGATGTTGGTAAGAGCATGCAAAGCCAGCACACATGCTACCCTACGGGTTATCATCAAACGCAGCTTCGGTTGCCGTGAACGAGAGTCCTGTGGAGATTTACAAAGACGAACTAATGATAAGCCATTTGGAGAGGCAATCCATCATTGATTTAGTTTATTATCTGACCGAGATCCCTCGCTCCGCCAGTGGTCGTGTCATAAGTAGTGAATTTAAACTTTGCCAGTTGTTTGACAGCTTTTTGAATGCTGACCGTTAACCGTTGGTCGACGGTTAAATCTTGCAACATTTTTAATATGTACTTCTATTCTTTTTTCTCTTTTTCTTTCTTCTTTTTTTTTTGTTTTGTTTGGAAAGCAAGAGAACAGAAAACAGACTCTATTATATAAACAGTAATTATATGCTTGAACAATAAAGTGACAAGCTATAATGCGCGCCATATTTGATATAGATAGAGTGCAGCGCAAGAGCAGAAACGGAGGTCAGAGCTGGGGTAGCCTTTATATACTGTAACCGAGATCCAGTTTGCCACCACAGAAAGCAGCTTGGCGCAGTGGAAGCGCGGTAAGTTACTCAATCAACTGTACGATGATAAACTCGTACTAACTTGCCTCAGCCGGGCTCATAACCCGGAGGTCACTGGATCGAAACCAGTAGCTGCTAGGTCTACAATTTTTTGGCATTTCTATGGATGACCTTCACCCTTTTCTTTTTTGATGCCCATGACTATTTCAATGTCGCATCTCTCGCAGGGCTTTGCATTTTGCTCACACTTTGTCTATGTTTTCATTCGTCACATGCGAAAGGCGTCTTAGTCTGTTTCTCAACACATGGTAGTAATGTTCGATGTGGTATCATGATATCTAAATATGAGGATCGCAGTATATAACAGAACATTCAACTAGAAGATGTAGTGGAAATGTAGCCCGAAGACGAGACTAGAGCTGTGATTGTTGGGTTAGCAGTACCTTTGTTGTAAGAGTTGACAAGAAATATCCGTTACGTGTTTCTCATTTCGGAAACAGGAGAAAGGCTGCCTTGAGTAGGCATGGTCTCATGATGATTCTCAAATCAGTTACAAGTTTCGAGGTTAGTAGTCTTAGACTCATGCATGCAGGATGCACCTATGCCTCAGCTGAAAGATGACCATGACCATTTCGCTAGGCAACAGCATGGCTTATATAGTAGCACTCACTGTCTTATTGTATCCGTACTCTCAAATTCATCATTTACACCATGGATAAAATAGCAGAAAGTTGTATCGAATCTACAAACGTCTCGCCTCACTGGCTTCCAACCGGCAATGCCTTTTGGTATAAACAAAGCCCTGAGCCAGATAAACACCAGTTCATCTTCGTCGATGTTCTTCAAAAGACTCGCGAGTTGGCATTTGATCATAAGAAACTTGCCGAGGTTCTACAAGAGAAGACAACCGAGAAAGTTGATGACTTTTCTCTACCTTTTTCCTGGATTGAACCAGTTCCTGAAAAATCGTCCGTACGCTTCCGCTTCGGCAATCGCAAGTGGCAATTCGGACCCGAGAACAAGCTGCAAGAGTGGGATGGCCTATTCACTACTGAGCCAGATCATATGTTGGAAAAAGAAGTGCCTTCTTCGCATAACCACTCGCAAATCACAGTTGATTTCGTGAACCGTACAGGCAAAACACTGAGAGTGTTCTGGATTGACTGGAACGCAAAACCAGTCTTCTACAAGACTATTCATAATGGCCAGACCAAGCGACAAATCACGTACGTGGGTCATGTTTGGCGACTGGTAGATACTTCGAATGAGAATTCTAGGGCTGTTTATGTCGCGCCTGATGAGGGAAGCCATGTCGCTATCATTGAGCATCTCAGTGATTCGATTCCTGAAGCGTCTCCGCCAAGGGATGATGGAGATTCTGATGATGATGCGGAATCTGCTGAACCTGAAGCTGGCAACCTTTACGTTAAGGATTTCAACCTATGGTTTAAAGACGACAGTGGTCAAGTAGCTCAACTATCTGAGAATGGAACCAAGGAGAACCCTTTTGACAAAAACCACCTATACAAATCACCAGATAACCAATACGCGGTTGCGTGGCAGTACAGTCCAAAGCAAGACCACAAAATCAACCTGGTCGAATCATCCCCAAAAGATCAACTTGAGCCGAAGCTACACACCAAGGCATATCTCAAGCCGGGTGATCGTGTTAGAACCGACAGGCCTCGTCTCTTCGATCTGAAGAGCCACAGCGAAGTCACGACGGACAATAAACTTTTTGAGAATCCATACCGGTTGAATAGCCTAGGTTGGAATAAGAAGAGTCAGGAGTACCTCTTCTATTTCAACGAGCGTGGCCATCAACACGTCAGAGTGATCGGTATGAGCACGAGCGGACATGTAAGAGTACTCGTTGAGGAGGAGAGCACCACTTTTGTCGACTACACAAAGGTGTACTACAAAGTCTTTAAAGAGACAGATGAGCTCCTCTGGTTGAGTGAGCGAGACGGATACAATCATCTTTATCTCATCGATCTAACCACTGGCACAGTCAAAGCCCAAATTACAAAGGGGTCATGGATGGTCAACCTTGTAGAATCCGTCGATGAAGAGCATCGCCGAATTTGGCTTCAAGGCTATGGACTGAAGGACGGCGAAGATCCATATCACGCACATCTTGCTCGCGTCAATTTCGACGGTTCGGACTTTAAGATTCTCACAGATGGAGATGGGACTCACTCGTGGGCATTCTCCCCAGACAAACGCTACTTGAAAGACACCTGGTCAAGGGTTGATTCGCCACCGACAACGGTCCTTCGCGATGGCGAGTCTGGGGAAGAAATAATGGAACTAGAGAAGGGGAATTTGAAAGAGCTGCAAGATAAGGGATGGGCTTCTCCAGAGAGATTCATTGCTCCTGGTCGTGACGGCGAAACGCTTATATATGGAATCATAATTCGACCAGCCAACTTTGACAACACCAAGGAGTATCCCGTTCTTGACAGTATTTACGCGGGGCCACACAGCTTCTTTGTTCCCAAAGTCTTCTCAGCTCTTTCACGTCAGCGGCAGTGGGCAGACGAAGGCTACGTCGTAGTCCAAATCGATGGAATGGGCACAAACTGGCGTGGCAAAAGCTTCCACGATGTCTGTTACAAGAACCTCCACGACTCAGGTCTGCCAGATCACATCGCTTGGCTGAAGGCCGCAGCATCTACTCAACCCTGGCTAGACCTCTCTCGCGTGGGCATCATGGGCGGATCAGCAGGCGGCCAGAACGCCGTGGCAGGCATGCTTCACCACAGCGAGTTCTTCAAAGCCGCTGTGGCAGACTCAGGCTGCCACGACAATCGCATGGATAAGCTATGGTGGAACGAGTTATGGATGGGTTATCCAGTGGATGAAGCGTACGAGGAGGCGGCCAACATAACACACGCTGCGAAGCTCAAGGGACCGCTGATGCTGATTGTGGGAGACCTTGATGACAACGTTGACCCGTCTTCGACGTTTCAGCTGGCGGATGCTTTGAATAAGGAGAGGAAGAATTATGAGTTTCTGTTTATTCCTGGGGGTGAGCATTGCTGCGGTGGAGGTGATTACGGTCTTGCTCGTCAGAGGGAGTTTTTCAAGCGTCATTTGCAGGAGAAGGTGAGGTTTAAAGTTGATTTACATGATGGAGAAGGGAAGTGACAAGAATTGGATTTATTCGATAACTTTTAACAGCACTTTGTTGAAGTTGAAAGAGTTGACCCTTTCATAGATACTGGTCCAACTAAGTTAACAAATAACCCTTGAACCCCTGTCTGATGTTCCTGAATAGTGCAACGCAAAGGGTCTTTCCTGTGATTCCCCAATACCACAAACAATTCCCAACAATCAATTGCTTTATTCAATTGGCAAACTGAAGAGTAAATATTTGCTACGCTTAGACAAGCTCAGTTTGAGGCGCTTTACTTTGCGTTGTATTGGGTAAAGAAAACCATTGAGTGACTTGCAGTAGTAACGTGAAAAGTATTGGACAGCTGGCCTTCTGCAATAGGTCCCCTCCTCCACTAAAAAAAAAGTACCGTAGAGGTAGGGATGGAGCTGGAGATCTAAGCTGTAACTAGCCCCAGGAACCGTTACAAACCCCCTGGCCTCTCTCTCTCTTCCTCTCCTCTCTCTCCTTCTTTTTCTTCTTCATCTCTTCATCTTATTTTACTTGTTCTTACTTCTTCAACCCGTTCACGAGTCGAAGATGAAGATCGAGTATTTGTCTGTCGGGTTGCTCGCCCTCTTCAGCCCCTTGGCCGCGGCCTGGAGCAAGGAAGGTATGTTTTACTTTTACTGCCTTGCTCTCTAATCTGAGTAACAATGTCTTAACCTTTTTCTTCCTCTTCTTCTTCTAGATCGCGAAATCTTCCGCATTCGAGATGAAATCGCAAAGTACGAGACCGACCAGGCCGCCAACTTCTACGACATCCTCGGCGTGACCTCGTCTGCTTCGCTTGACGATATCACAAAGGCCTACCGCAAGCAGACCCGCAACCTGCACCCCGACAAGGTCAGGCAGGCAATGCGATCGCAGGCCGAGAAGGACAAGAAGAACGGCGCAAAGACAAAGCCCCCTACCAATGCCGAGGTCAAGACCGCTGTCAAGAAGGCCGGCGAGGCCCAGGCTCGTATCTCCCTCATCGCCAACATCCTTCGTGGCCCCGAGCGCGACCGATACGACCATTTCCTCTCCAATGGCTTCCCTCTCTGGAAGGGCACCGATTATTACTACAACCGATACCGTCCCGGCCTGGGCACGGTCATTGTCGGCCTGTTTATCGTCGTCGGCGGTGGCTTCCACTACCTCACCCTCTACATGAGCTGGAAGCGCCAGACAGAGTTTGTCGAGCGCTACATCAAGTTCGCAAGGGAGACAGCCTGGGGCAATGGTCTTAACATCCCCGGCGTCGACGCTGCTCCCGCCCCTGCGCCCGAACCCGCTCCTGCGCCCGCCAGCGATGAAGAGGAGGCTCCTCCCGTGCCCCAGAACCGACGAGAGCGCCGTATGCAGGAGAAGTATTCCAAGCGCGATGGTGCCAAGCCCGTTAAGAAGACACGCCGTGCCCAGCCTCAGGCTCCGTCCGGAACTGCTACTCCTACTCCTGCTGGCGGTCCTACCGGTGCTCGCAAGCGGGTTGTTGCTGAGAATGGCAAGATCCTTGTTGTCGACTCCCTTGGCGATGTCTACCTCGAGGGAGAGGATGACGAGGGAGAAGTCCATGAGTTCCTCCTTGACGTAAGCTGATCTAATTCCCTGCGAGAAACCACTAAACTAACATGTGACACAGCCCAACGAGCTTGCCAAGCCCACCATCAAGGACACTGCGGTCTTTCGCGCACCCATCTTCCTCTTCAACATCACCGCCGGACGCTTCCTGCCCAAGAAGAACTCGGACCTCGAGTTCGACGTCTCCGGCGACGAGGACGACTCCGACGTCCCCCAGCCCACTCCCAGCACGGACTCGGCGGGCGAGGACTTTGAGCTTCTGGACAAGAGCACCGATTCGCTCAGCAAGGCCAAGGCTTCCGGCGCTTCGCAGGGCAAGGCCAACAAGCGCAAGGGCAAGAAGAGGTAAAGCAAGCGAGGGTGATGCCTTTTTTCTGTTAAAAAGTTGAATGCGACTGGATGAGGAGTTGGGGTGGGGATATGAGAAAGGGATGCTGTATTTCGTCAAGCAAAAGAGATGGTTAAGATCTTTATATGCCAGTCATATTGTAGTAGATGTCATTGATGAAAAAAGATTAAATTCTGGAATATGAGCCGTTTGGTCGCTGTCGAATTGACCTGGTGTAGCAACGTTGAAGTGATAGACGATATTCGGGATTGAGTTCTGAGATATCATGAGTCTCAACTCAAGTCACAGGCTTGCTTGACTAGTTTTGCAGAGATTGTGTGAACTCATGAGACCAAGAATTTAGTACGTCTGGCCTTTGACCAGGGTACCCAGTTCGCCAGCCTAGACGAGACCCTAAATCTCAATTACCAAAGTTTAAGCAATTGGCTGTGAATTACTCCGTACTCCATAAACTACAACGATCTTCCAACCTTCCCTCTTACAAAGGTAGTAAGCATTGAGTCGGAAACCGAAACTTCCGGATATTACAAGCATCTATGTCCGGCCAACAACCCAAGCTATACAGCATTAACTCATCATGGAAAGACAAGCAGCATATCATAGACTGGTCCCCGATTACGTGCTTTGCCGATTAACCAGGCCCCGGAATGATATTTCCGGGAACTCCATTATTAGAGATGTAGGCTAGACTATAAATCTACTTTGGATCTATCAAGTATGCTGATAATCTACACTTATCACCATGTCGATTTACTATATAACAACTTGGAGTTTCCCACATTGATCAAATTGTTCAATCTTCCGCTCGTCATCTAATTGTCACTTATTTCTGGATCTCGTCAGCATTGGCTTTCAAGCACAATGACGTCCTCGAACCACCCCCAAGGTCCAAATGTGCCTGACGATAGCATCAAGGAGACATTTCCGAGCCAAGATTCCGCCGAAGACACAAAAGTCGAGAGTGAAGCTGAGTCGACTGAAGAGACAAGCTCCAGTAACGTGGTTCTACAGTCTTTGAAATATGAATCGAGTTGGCTTCGTAGGATACTAACACCAAAGAATTGTCGATGGAGCGATGAGTCGCCACCGGCTTTGTCTTTGGGACATTGTGTTTTATATGCCTTGGTATGTCAATAACTGTTCTTGTCGAGGAGAATGTCTTCTGACGATTGTAGGCTTCAGGTACAACTGTAGCAAACCTCTACTACAACCAGCCAATTCTCAACAAAATAGCTGCCACGTTCAACGTCTCTTATGAGGAATCCTCTCAGGTTGCGACACTATTGCAATCAGGATACGCAGCTGGTCTCATCTTCGTTCTACCCCTAGGCGATATCCTCGAAAGACGGCCTTTTATCATCGCTCTTGTTCTCGCCACTGCAACAATGGTAAGGTCTTAGCTAAACCACTACCATGTTCAGCTGCTGACACAAATGCAGTGGATAGGCCTCTGTGTTACAAACGACTTTACCGTCTTCCGTGCCTTGTCGTTCATATGCGGTGCTACCACCGTGACACCGCAGCTCATGGTTCCCCTCGTGGGCGACTTTGCACCCGCTCACCGGAAAGCGTCTCTCCTGGCCATCGTTACGTCAGGGTTGATGCTCGGCCTTTTGATGGCTAGGCTGCTCTCGGGCGTTGTAGCAAACTTCACCAGCTGGCGCAACATCTACTGGCTGGCGTGCGGTCTGCAGTATCTCATGGGCGCTGTGCTCTTCTGCTTCATGCCTGATTATCCGTCCACGAACCCGGACGGGCTTAACTACTTCTATGCTCTCGCGTCGATTCCTCGCATGATGGTGACGGAGCCGGTGCTCATACAGGCGTGTCTTATTGCCTTTACGCTGTCAGCTGTGTTCACATCGTTCTGGACGACGTTGACATTCCTCCTCGCTTCTCCGCCGTTTGATTATACGTCTCTACAGATTGGTATTTTTTCTCTGACTGCACTGGCGACGATCCTAGCTATTCCTCTGATAGGGAGGCTGATTGATCGTTACGTGCCTCTGCTATCTACGATAGGCGGACAGGTTATGGCATTGATCGGAGCAATTGTAGGGACTTTCACAGGAAACTTCACCGTGGCTGGACCTGTGATTCAAGCGATAGGTATAGACGTAGGCATGCAGACAGCCCAAGTATCGAACCGCTCAGCCATCTTCAGCATCAACCCCAAAGCCCGCAACCGAGTCAACACAGCATACATGGCGTTGGCTTTTGCCGGACAATTGACCGGTACAGCTGTGGGAAACAGACTATACGCCAGCGGAGGCTGGAAGAGAAGCGGCGGATGCAGCAGTAAGTCGAGCCAAGATCTGAGGAATTGCGTGTAAGTCATGAATGCTAATCTCATCTACTAGTCGCGTTTGTGGGGTTGTCAATCTTGATCTCTCTTGCGAGAGGACCTAGAGAAGAGGGATGGGTTGGTTGGAAGGGGGGCTGGCATATCCGACGGGAGAAGGCTGTGGCGTCGCAGGTTGAAGATGAAGAAATATGTCATGAAGAGCAAAATAAGGAGCAAAAGTAAATAGACAATGAAATATGTAGATGGAGGCAAATTGGAGAACTGGTGGGTGGATCAACCGCGTTAAAACACCGCCAACCCCTGAAGATATATCTTACATAGCAAATATGAAAGTTATTTGCTTGCAATATGCCTTGCGTATAAATAATTACAATTAATAAACCCTATTTCGTTAATGAAGCTCTCGGAGGCTGAGCCTCCATCGGCCCCTCATTTGGTGTAGCATGGTAGCTCAAAAGCAGGGATCTTGGCTCTAATAATCCGTAGGAAGGACGGAGGATTCGGTTGAGGATTGTCAGCGGTCAGCGCTTGATCGCGATTTTATTCTTGTTTTCTTTCTTCTTCTTGCGTATAGCTTTATCCATTTATTATTCTATATTTCTTTTCTTTGTAGTTGTGGTCTAGCATTCACACGTATAATGGCTGGACCACAACATCACGACGAAGAGTCTACGAAAGACTCGATGCCTCCTCACCAAGATGAAGCTCTAAACCAGCCACAACCGATGACAATTCAAGATGGAACAAGTCCATCTATCAACGACCCTCTATGGGCTGTCAAGATAAATCTCCGTGTTCTCTCTATTTCTATCGACACTCTCCTCCTTATAATTGTCTGCATCCTCGCCGCTGGCTCTAGCAACGACACAGCCCCTGTTGTAATCTTTGGACCTCTTGTAAGTTTGCAATTCTCATGAGGTTTTACATTTATTAACATGTGTTAGACTACTGTTGCTCTGATATGGAGTTTCGTGGACTCTGTGTATCTCTGGACCAAGCGACATCGGAACTTCAGTCCCTCTACACGGATGTACTCTGATCTAGCACTATCCACTGGCTTTATGATCTCGTCATTCTTGGGTGGTTATTTTGGCCCTACCGATCATCAAGTGTCGGGATCAGCCCCCAGTAAAGACGAGTCGCATCTTGGAAGAAGGGCATTGGGATGTTTTGGTATTGCAAAAGTGTAAGTCCTCTAGCTTGACTGGTACTTGCTTTGTACTAACTGGCGGATTGTAGTTTTGTTCATCTGATATTGGTTGCCGTCGCGTACTATGAAAGAAGAACGCAAGAGATATTGTCAACGTCTCAGGGGGACTATAGCAGGAATGAATTTGATCTCTCGCGAGATGAGGAGGAGGGGTTACTATTCAATGAAGAACAGTCTTCAAGTAGATAATCCTTTGCTTTTCACTTTTGAATACATCATCACAGCTACAGTGGTACACATATACCATAACAACCACCAAAACAAAAACCCATTCTTATTCTCTCCCATCAAGATCTCCAGGCCCAACTAAATAAACCCAAGGTCCAGCCTTCTACTCCATCTCCCGCATCTAAGCCTCAAGTATCTTCTGCTTCAAGCTCAACTTATTCACCCCCTTATTCGCAACCAAGCACGACCGACAGAGTAAGTCGCCTGGTCCTATAAGCTGCACCAGTTCAGTCACCTCGCAGAATTGGCCTCTGTGTATCAACTCACCGCAGGGCCGCATTTTACCAAACGGGTCGAGTGTTGCTTTGCATTGCCAGCAAGTTGTCACACGAATGATTTCCCAACACATGCTGAGCGATGTATACCTGGTGACGCTGATAGTTGGCAGTTAAAGTGGAGGGGATCTAGTTGATGTTGAGTTGAATTGTCTTGACATTGCGTGGTCTCCTTATAAGTAAAGATGCCCTGAACATGATTTAGTTGGACACTGAGGTTCCTGAACACTGTATCTTACGTGTCGGCCACGCATTGTGGTTCTTTGTTCGAGGGGCAATAATTCATGAACAGGCAATGTATCTCCATGCGAGAACAAGACTGTAACAGAATAAATCCAGACTTCATGAACGCTTCACTTGCCTAATACAGAGATGAGATATCATTCTTTAGGCATTCATACAACTGTGTTTAGTAGGAAACGCTCAACAGCAATCCGACCGCACATGTAAAAGAATGAGCACGTCAAGCAACCCAAATACATAGAAATCTTCTTTTAAGTCTCTTAACTTCTTTTGAACTATAAAAAGTCGACAAATACACGTCCCCTGGGAGCCTTTCTCGTAAGAACCCCCACAGAGACTCATCCTCTCGCTTCTACACATATGCCGCCATCTCTTCTTCCCAAAGGATATATATCGCACATCTCATCTCGTCTCATCTTGCTACAAAGGAGACGCTGCCCTGCGTAGAACCATGCATGCCAAGTTTCCCAACAAGCTAACAAAAACTCCTTCCCAAGTCCTCGTGTCCGCGAACGCTTAGTACACACGCTTGAAGGGCGGCACGGCCTTGCACTCGGCCTCGTCCAGGGTGGTGGCGATGACCTTTCGGTAAGACAGCTCGACCTCGCCATGGGGCTCCTTCTGGAAGGACAGAGTGTGCTTCATCCACTTCTCGTCGTCTCGGTCGGGGAAATCCTCACGGGCGTGGGCACCACGAGACTCTTGTCGGTTGGCGGCAGAGGTAGCGGTTTGGATACTATAAAGTGTCAGTGTTGCCTCCATATTTCAAAGGATGTGTCGAAACTTACGCGCAAGTGAGCAAGTTGCGGAGCTCAAGAGTCTCGACGAGATCAGAGTTCCAGATCATGCTGCGGTCCTTCATGCCAACCTCGCTGTACATGGCATCGATGTTCTTCATCTTGGCGACACCCTCGTCCAAGCTCTCCTGGGTTCGGAACACGCTGACATCAGTCTGCATAGCCTTCTGCATGGCAAGTCGGATCTCGGCGGTGCTCTTAGGGCCATCGGCGGTTCGGACCTTGTCGAGGACCTCAATGTGGTCGGAAGCAGCATCAGCGGCAGTGGGCTTCAGAGCGTCACCAGGGTTGAACTTGTCACGGATGGTGTGCGAAACGGCACGACCGAAGACAACAAGATCCAGCAGGGAGTTGGCACCCAGACGGTTAGCACCGTGGACAGACACACAAGCGGCCTCACCACAAGCGTACAGACCAGGAACAACCTTGTCCTCGCCCTTGTCGTCAACAGTAAGAACCTCACCAGTGTATCGTGTAGGAATACCACCCATGTTGTAGTGGACGGTAGGGAGAACGGGAATGGGCTGCTTGCGAACATCGACACCGGCGAAGATACCAGCGGTCTCAGAGATACCGGGCAGACGCTCGGCAAGAATCTCAGCGGGCAGATGGCTGAGTTGGAGGTAGATGTGATCCTTCTCAGCACCAACACCACGGCCCTCGCGGATCTCCATGGTCATGGATCGAGAAACGACGTCACGAGAAGCAAGATCCTTAGCGGTAGGGGCATATCGCTCCATGAATCGCTCACCCTCGGAGTTGAGGAGGTAACCACCCTCACCACGAGAACCCTCGGTAATCAGGCAACCAGCTCCGTAGATACCAGTAGGGTGGAACTGGACGAACTCGAGATCCTGGTTGGGAAGACCGGCACGGGCAACCATGGCCATACCGTCACCGGTACAGGTGTGGGCAGATGTGCAGGAGAAGTAGGCTCGGCCGTAACCACCGGTAGCGAGGACGGTGTGGTTAGCAAGGAATCGGTGCAGAGTACCGTCCTCCTGGTTGTAGGCGAGGACACCGCGGCACTCGCCGTCCTGCATGATCAGGTCGAGGGCGAAGTACTCGATGAAGTAGTTGGTCTTGTGGCGGAGAGACTGTCCATAGAGAGTGTGAAGGAGGGCGTGTCCGGTTCGGTCAGCAGCAGCGCAGCATCGGTAGGCCTGGCCACCCTTGCCGAACTCCTTGGATTGACCACCGAAAGCTCGCTGGTAACTAGTCAAGGTCAATAACCGCAGTTGAAGCGGATTTCAAAGTCCAGACTCACATCTTGCCATCCTCAGTTCGCGAGAAAGGGCAACCGTAGTTCTCGAGCTCGATAATGGAAGCGGGAGCTTCTCGGGTCATGTAGTGAATAGCGTCCTGATCACCCAGCCAGTCGGAACCCTTGACGGTATCGTACATGTGCCATCGCCAGTCGTCCTCGTGCATGTTACCGAGAGCAGCGTTGATACCACCCTGGGCGGCGACGGTGTGAGATCGAGTCGGGAAAAGCTTGGAGATACAGGCGGTGTTGAAGCCAGCCTCAGCGAGACCGAAGGCGGCTCGCAGACCGGCACCACCAGCGCCAACGACGAGAGCATCGTACTCGTGGTCCTGAAAAATGTCAATTGACAAGATCTGTGATTCGCGAATAGTCGGGTAGACGTACGATGACGGCGTATTTGTTGCTCACAAAGGGAGAAGCCTCCTTAGCTCGCAGAGGACCGTTGCCAGTGATAACTCGGGCTGCAAACAGTCCACGTTAGCATCTCGAAGTCGCGCGGAGGGATCGGGGAGAGAAGCGTACCGACAGGTCGAGTTGTAGAGAAAGCTCGAGAAGGGAATCTAGAAGCCCTTGTGAACTGCTCAATTGTTAGCAAACTGCATTGAAGGTGGACAAGGCTTCACTCGAGGGTGCCACGCAGCGGGCGATCCCACTTCATGAAGCCATCACAGCTGATCAGCCCAGGGACAACTCACGGCAGGGCCAACGGCCAATCTTCTCATTGCCATAGAAGAAGCCATCATCAACTAAAGTCACTATGACCAAGACCAAACTGCATCCGCGGGGAGAATCGAAAGGGGGTGTTTTAACGATATCCTCGGGTGGCGGAGGAGCAGGACTTTTGTTGGATGTGGTTTTGGAGGAAAGAGGATGATTGAATTGGCTACTGCAGCCAATCGACAGTTACGCTTGATGTTTTTTTGGGTCTCTCACACTTCGCGAGGCTCTACCGGGACGGATTCTCTCGGCTCCTCGGTTGACCCAGCCAATCAGCGTTAGCTTATTAGCAGCGCCGATTATTCGCCGCCTACTGGAAGTGGACGGTTGACGCTCAAGACGCTGTAAGCCACTGGAAATATAGTGTCTCGGAAGTCAATGACCTCGCTATACGGCGTACTGCAGGTATGATAGAGGCCTTTGACAGCAAAGCGCAAAGGTCGTAGACGTCAATTGGTTGTTAATTTCTGGCTACGCTCGTGACTCTCTAGAGTAATTGTCATTCTTTCTCGATCTTTATGCCATATCAAAGCTCAATGGATCGGGAGAACTCGCCCTATATCAAATCCATGACGACTATGAAGCTAATCACGTGCCGAAGCGGATGTGCTTTTTGCCTTTCATCTCAATCGGCTCCCCATCTCCCCCGCCAACTCCGATATTAACGGCATGTGCTGACGGGATGGGTCCACAACCAGCGTTCGGGGCCGGTCATCAAAGTCCGGTTTTCGTTAGCCAATAATGTGTGTCACCAGATCGCTCAATATCACTTGCTCAATACTCCAATGTTTTCAGTATACAGATAGTTTCAGACTGAAGTCTTGAATGTCTATCCAACTCTACCATTTCCTATAGCCTCATGACTTTAATCCTGTCACTGTATCTATATACCAGAACCCACACAGCAAACTCCTCTTCCATCTTGAAACAGGCATTCCTCCAAACCCCATATACAGCACCAATAAGGATATCATCTTGCTAAACTCAATTCGACAAAACTTCGCGCAGCATAACCAAGAAATTGTCCGTCAGCTTGTGGACCTCTTCCACAGGAGGCTTGGCAGGCTCTCCAGCGCTTCGTCGCAAGCGATCCTGTCGCTTTGCCCTGCGTCGCCTCTCAGCCTCGATAGGGTCCATCTCATCTTCTTGCTCCGCTTCTAACTCATCCTCGGATCCATCATCATATGCCATATCCTCGAGGTCTTCACTGTCCAATCCAAAGTCAGACGAGTTGAAAGCCATTGCTGTTGGCATCATGTCACTTCCTGCATGGCCCTCTGCTGCCATCTTCTGTCTTGTCTTGTCGTTGTGCCACTTCTTTCGTGCTTCTTGCCATGCAATAAGAGAGTTGATCTCTGAGACTGCCTTATCTTTGTTCAAGATACCAGCGCTGACAGCACCTTCGAATAATGCGTTAACGTTGAGGGTTCCGTTCTTGGGACCCTTGCGCAGGAACTCGAGGATACCCTCAATCCATCCCATGAGCTGAGTAAAGAGGCCGTTATCGTGTGTATGAACTTCATGTACAAACTTGTAGAAGTTGTGTTCGTGTCGCTGACAAAGATCAATGAAAGCCTGGACGGTTTGGTTGGGATCAGCTGAGGCATCTTGCTCTCTGCATTTGTCGACGACCTGTATCAATGTTAATACCCCGTTCAATTATTTGAAGACTGCACTTCTTACCTTGATCATGTCATCAATAAACACAGCAAAATCGGTAACGCTGCTGTACACGTTGGCCGACTTGTAGACTCGTACGAGTGGCTCGTAAAAGATGGTAAAGAGGTCTCGGAAGAGCTGGAGAGTCACCGGCTCTTCGATCAACTGAAGCATCATCTCCTTGTCTCGCTGCCTTGTGCATAGCTTTAGGTACTGCTTCATGTACGAGAATAACTGGGCTCCTTGGCGTAGCTCCTCGTCAATGTTCTCTACCGCATTGTTGAAAGCAACATATGCATTGTAAAGTCTCTGGATTTGCTCTCCATTAAGTCCCGGCTCGATCAGGTCGGATCGCAAGACTGCCACTATCAAATCCACATCGTCCGCCTCAGCCTCCTCCCGGATGGCAATCTTGATGTGCTCCTCTGCGTGTGTATATGTGTAAAGCTTATTCGAAAAGACAGGATCGTCGATCTTGCCGGCGAGAATGTCGATGGATTTCTGGAAACTCTTAATGCCGTCGTTCAGTGTTAGAGAGAAAATTCTCTGCATCAATGACCGTGTACCAAATGGTTGAGCCAGGAAAATGTCGAGAACACCCGACATGACAGCTGCAGGGTTCGCGATTCGGATGACGTTCTTGATGACCGAGTATGGGATAAGAGAGTGAATACGCTTAGCCTGGGCAAAGAGCTCAGGTGAGTTATCCTCTGCCAGGAACAGATGATAGATGACGGCGGCGATCTCGATACGAAGCCACTCAGCAAACTTTCGATACTGGATGCTAAGATCCGGGATCGTCTCCTTTTCCTTGATCTCTTGGAATAGCATAGTAAGTCCATTGCGCTCCACTATGTCGCGACGGAACCTGGAATATGTTAGCTCAAGTTCAGCTCTTGTACATTACAATACTCACTGTTCCATATACTCATCAAGCTCAGCAGCACGTTTTCTAGCAATCTCATAAAATTGCTTTTGTTCTTCCATGCGCTTAGCATCCACTTGCTTCCTCCGAAGGATATCTTCCACATCATCGTCTGTTGGGGTAATAGGCTCGCCACTCAGGAACTCTTGCATAGCATTAGTGTTGGCAAACTGGGGATTGTGCAGGACAGATCGCAAAAATGCCCTTAGTGAGATTCTTTGGTTCTCGCGCCATAGGGTGACAGACTGTACGTCAAGTTAGTTAACAGTAAAGGATTATCAAGCTGACCGCACTTACCTCTGACTTGTCTGAGTCTTGGCGGATGGCTGGGCTGAGTCTTCCTCCCTCGGTGGAGACTCGAGGAGATGGGATCCTGGGAGAGTTGAGTCCCTTTGATCGAGTTGAACGGAATGAAGCCGCAGAGTCGGCTCTTTGATGACCTTGATAAATGTTAGTATGAGAAAACAGTAGAAAGGGACTGATCCTACCAGGTGACAACATGGACGAGTAACCATTAGGTCTTGTCGAAACCGAGGAAATCGAGGAAGCGTCCGAATCATCTCCATTGCTAAACATGGAAGGGAACCCAATCGTCGTGGTTGTATCGGACTTGTTCTTCTTGGGCATCTCCGGTACAACCCGACCGGGAAGCTCTGTACGTAACCGGCTGTGGAGTTTCGCAAAGTCGCTATACCTGCGTCCAACATAATGCTCCAGCTCTCCCTTCTTCTTGATACGCAAGATAAACTCGGCGTGTTTGTGCTTTCGGATCGTATGCTTAACTTGGGTGACTCGCACGCCAGCGACATTGACATCCCAGCCATTGATGTAGTTGCCCTCGGGCAGAGTATGCATTACGCCTGTATCGATAGCATTGCTGTCGACAATTTCGATTTCCGAGAACCGGATACGCTCTTCGAACCCTGATGATGTTCCTATTCCAGAGACCATCATCAACTCAACAAGCTTCCTTGCCTTGATGGCCAATTTCCGTCGCTTCGTCTCCTCTAAGCGATCCTCAGAAGACGATATTTGCTTTCCTGCAAAGGATTCGAGGAACTATAACCGATCAGCTTCGAGAACTATGTTGGTCTACAATGTAGTCATTACTCACCACTTGTAGTTTGTCCTGCCAAAACTCCTTCTCGCGCGCCTTGTCTAGGAAAGGAAAATCGCGAATATGATGGACGAAGATGTATCGCAGAATAGGTAGTTCAGACTCCTCGGGAGGGACCTCGCCATGTTCGGATCGAAACGGTGCGCCGAAGCGTTGCAGAGCGGTTGTGGAATTGAGTTCGCTGATCTCCCACTTTACCTGCTCAGAGATGAGTTCTCTCTTGAGGTCTAAGACAAAGAGTCACGTATCAGCATCTATTACACCGCGTGTATTGGGGGGAACTGGGCGCATTCTAACTCACAATGCTCTTGCTTGCCGGTCAGCGCCTGGCCTTGAGACGCCGCAACATCTTGTTTCGAGCGCACCGGCAGGTCAACGGCAGATGGAGCGGCTGCAGCAGCGCCCTCGACAACGGCGGGCGTATCTCCGGCTTCAGCAGCCATGGTTTGCGCGCGACAGTCGAGATTCGAGTGGCTTATTAGGTGGCCTTTTGTAGGGATGAAAGATATATCACAATTTAGAAAGGTCGTCGATATCAGGGTCTAGAGGATGAGTCTGTTGATATATAGAAAATGTTGTCGATCTCGGGGAGATACTCGTCGGAAAGACGCTCGGAAGATTGTTGGTCTGGTTGGTTTCAGTTTGGTTTGGTTTGGTTTGGCGGGGCAAAGCTGCAGTCAGCTTCGTTGTTAGTAGCAGCCCAGACTAAAAAGTGCCTTATGGAGCGCAGCTACGTAATAATGCTGCCGGCTCTTGAGATGCAGCGTCTTCCTCAGAGTATCACGTACAAACGAAAAAATCTCTTCAGTCACGGAAACCTCAAATGATGACGCTTCTCCTGTTTTAAACCTCGCCCTCATCCTTTTTAAAGCACTCATCACGCTGGGCACTTACGTGCAGTAAGCGCCAAAATGCGAGGGGCATGACGTGTGTCGCCAAGTACCAAGCCACTCGCCCAGACTCACACAACCCTGCTTCTCGGGTCCTTGGTGCCGTAGGTAGCATGTAGTATGTAGCATGTGCACAGCGTGACGGTAAAAAAATATTTTTATAATTCGCTAATACATTGACTACTAATGTAGTTTTGGGAATAACATGGCAAACCTAATAAGGCTGAGAGGATACGACTGTAAAATCAGGTATCAACACGAAGTGGTTTGGTTGATATCAATACTCATATGCCAAGCAGTCGCATACTTGGTTGTCAACTACTATCAGGTACCAGAATGTAGCAACCATGAGTCAAGTATTTCAATTTTGTTGAATTAGCATCTCATCTCGTTTACATCGGTTGTGATCCGAAAAAAAGCAGCCGTTGATATTTGTTGATCTCAATATCAGACTTCTGTTGAGGCCTGAACAAACAACGATAACATCCACTCCCTGCCCGTTTACATTACGGCCGCAGAAGCAAATAAAAGAAATTAGCTTCTCTGCAGGCTGTGCGATAATTACGAATATACGCATGAGCCAATCATCCAGGTATATCAGCTGGGGAAAGTTAGGAGAGTCCCGTCTTCTGCCCCGCCACATTCAGTTACGCAATGCCGAGTCTGTGCTTCATTGGCCTGTAACTGAGGCTTGCGAAATATGGACGTGCCGACAACGTTATCACGGATACAGAAACTATTATGTGAATCTTTTCGCAATTGCGAGTGGCTTGTAGCGTAGTCATACATCAGAAATAACAGCGTTCATGAAGTCAGTATACCGCGTTTGGGCTATTGCGAGTCTCTACGGAGATCTTTCGGTCTTGGTCGTACAACCTAAATCTGCACCAACCTGATCGAATTGAGTTTCTGATCCTTGGCAGTCTGGGTCAGAACAAGACTGTTCCATACAATTGGAAGACGTCCTCCGGACACCGCTCGGCAGTGGGGAAGTGTAACACGGAGGCTCCGAAGACTGGCGCCGGCAGCGGCTCGGCGCATGAATGGTTGCTTGTCAGGCTTTTTACGTGACTTGCCTAGCTTGCCTACCGTCGTATTATTTCTTCAATAAAACAGGGTGCTGGATCACTTGTAATTTAGATACCATAAGACGTGCAGTCTCCCCGATGCTATGTTTCGTCTGTCTATATTGACTTGACAAGTGATGATTGGTGTAGGGTATGGCAATGAGAAAGGGTTGACCAAATCTCTGAATAAGTTGATGAACTATATTAATACAGATACTAGACATATGAGATATGTAATCGTCATCTGACCTATGCATACCAATCTCTTATTAAAACACTTTTCTATGCGCTAATGTATGTCATGAATCATGGGGGTATCGAAGTAAAAGCAAACAATGCCGAGAGCAAACAAAATCACAGCTCGTCAAAAGCACGTAGCTCTTCCCCTCTATGAGCATGAGTATGAGCCTGTTTCCTCTTCAGATACGGCGACTCGCCCTTCTCATGTCTCCGAAGAGGCAGTGCTGTGTGTCCTGCTTCCTTATGCGACTCGATGATGGACTCTGCAACACGAGGCGTGCTTGAGACATCGCTACCCAGAAATCCACCGTGCCGTGATACATACTGCGCGCCGAAGAATAGTACCAGCACCGTCAGGAACACAACCGTGATGCACACCATAATGGCCCTCAACCTTAGTCGCGTCTTTTCCTGAGATTTCTTGTCGAGGCGTTCCCAATGCTCGACTTGCTCTCGGACAATGTCGACTCTGTCGCTCAGCGCTCGGATCCTTGCGCGGCCATCCTGGACGCGAGTCTGGAGAGACTCGATATTCTCCTGGTGCTCTTTGAACTGTCCCATTGCTGCAATCTGGGACGTGATATCGTTCTCGATCTCGCAAGCATCCTTTTCGAAATTACGTTGTATGCTTTGAGACTCCTCCGCTAACTCCTTCAGCGCGGAAACCGTCGACTGGAGTGTGCTCATCTTCTGAAGAACGGCGTAGTATGTCTCGTCGAGTCGTCGTGCTGTGGATGTAGAGAAAGTGCCCAGTTCGACTAATGACTGCTTCAGGCCCCTGTGAATGCGTTAGTGATATGTCATACATACAAAGAATGCGTGATGTCTTACTCGACCTGCGAGGATGTTTTGGCCTGGTCTTCTTGGACCTTCTCATTTGTCTTGGGTTCTGTTGGAGCAGTCGTGTTAACAGCCTTTGATTCTTCCTCCCTTGCTAGCATCAAGCTTGGCCGCCGACTCTGGTCGGGGCTCATATAGGGCGTCACGCCTTCGGACCGTGTCATGATGTCTACCGAAGCTCGGCCCTGATATTGAGGGTTCGGGGAGAGAGGATGTGAGACAGAGATGTGGTGCGCATGGGAAGCGCGCTCTTCATTATATCGGTCGCGTTCTTTCTCCTTTCGGCGGTTGAGCTTGACGGGCGACGCGAGTTCGGTGATGGATCGCTTGAGCTGATGTCGACTGCTGGAGCGGACGCTCGAGACAGAGTTGACAGAGTCTCGGGGACTCGTAAGGCCTGCGGAAGCCATGGCGTGAGCGGTGTTGTCCAAATGCTGCCTTGGTTGGGTTGGTTGGTTGTGTGGCTGTTCCTGATTCGTTCCCGATTCGTTCCTAACTCGTTCCCGACTCGTTCCCTGCAGCTGCAGTAGCTATTACTGACTGTCACTGTATCCGTAGGGAGCAAGTTTTGTAATAACTTTATGCCTGGACCCTGTGACGCATGGGGTGGATTACCCAGAAGAGTTGATAGCGTAGTTGCATCAGGCGATCGTCGAATAGTAAATGGTCAATCTCGGGGATGGTTTAGTGGATCCTTGTAAGCCGGTAGTTTTCACATGTCACCATCAGACATGTCGGCACACAAGATCGAGACATCTCCACATGAGCTTGAGATGGCATATCCGAATACGTTTTAGAGGAGCGTGAGCTGACGGTTTTGTTTGTATTGCTTATTGAAACTACTTGACCGTTGTGGCATGTGCTGCTAGCTTTCGAGCTGAGGATGGGCTCATAACCACCATCATACCCACAATGATAGTTGTCAAGTATGGATGAGCAACGTTGAAGGACCGGTAGAGAGCTCCATTGTCAGATTGACGGACGATTGTTTCATAGATCTAAGTTCCTAGCTTTACGGATCGCATGTTCCATACTTCTAGGCTGGACCTAGCTTTGTGCAACACCTATTCGATCTTTCGAGTCTTTTGACTTTTACCTGAACCAGTCGAGATGCGCAAACCATTTAACCAGAGTGCCTGGTCAGTAACAGCTCTAGATCGTATACGAAAACGAACGTGTCCATGGATGACCAGATGATTTGACGTTGCGTTCTACCGAATCTTGATATCGTGTTCCAACGCCAAGGTATATTATGCTGCTCCCATGTTTGTCTACCCTATTCTCTCCGTTGCAAGTTGTAGTGTGAGGTATTGCCGCATCGTAAATCATAATGTTGTCGATAAATGTCTGCTCCTTCAAGTTCCAACCACCGCTCAAGAAATACTTCTGCACCCCGATCAAGAGTTGATCAGCTTGTTTCGCTTCTCCTTGCGCTTTAGTCGCTCGACTCGCTTCTTGTGCATCTTCTCGGCCATCTTCTCGTATCGCTCAGCCTCCTCCTTCTTGGCGCGCTTCTCCTTGATGGCCTGAACCTTGCGCTGTTTTCCGTGGTTAGATCTTTGATTCTAGTCGACACCAGCAGAGTCTTCTTAGGCTTACCTGACGCTCCTCTTCCTTCTCTTCCTTCATCTCCTTCTCCTTGGCCTTGACTTGAGCCATGATGGCGCGCTCTTGCGTTCGCTTCTCATAAGACTTAAGGCCGGCAGTAGGTCGGAAAGCCTTCTTGGGAGCGTGCCATTGCTTGCCTGTCGGGCGATTAGATATTGGAAATTCGGTTGTGCGCAATGCTATAGGATTGAATATTACCATTCTTACGCATGCCATAGGGCTGAGAAGCCGCCGAAGCGGGAGTCAGGTTTGTGTTCTCTGTTTCGGACATGTTGCTGATGTTGTGTATGTCTTTGATACTGAAGCGTGTCGTTCCAGTGATCTTCGCGCGCCTTCACCAAATTTTCTGCCGGTCAAAAAAAGTTGCAGCGGGGCATTATCTTCGAGGCGGTGAATTGATAAAAAATACTGTGGCTGTGCTCCTCCACGGTCTCGACTTGCAATGTGGCTCAAATCCAGGGTCCAATGCTAGGCTCCCCACACTTTAAGTAAGGGGCAGATAAGGGGCGATCTTGTTACGTCGCTTCGTCTTTGTGTTTCACGATGTGAAGGCTGCTTGCCCCGTCGGACGAAATGATAATCAATGCAAAGGGCAGAATTCACCGACTATACAGAGTACTATTTGGCCCATCCGATAGCTTGCGCTGTTCCTCGAAGTCAGGAACTCTTCCAATAACACGCCATCCCGCCCCTTGTTAGCTGTCAGTCGAAGGGAGAGCACACGCTATTGGCTGTGGCTTCAGCTGCGAACTTATAAGCCTCAGATCCATTATCTGCAGAAATTTGCAAGGGTTTACTCCGTACGGCCTGCAGCTTCTCACAGGTTGCTTCGAATGATGCATGGAAGCTAGCGGTTGAGATGCTGGTTAAGTGATGCGATTGGAGCAGGGGTATCGCTCTTCGTATTGCCAAAACTGCATGTTCATTTACGTTCAACACGCATTTGTACAAAGGGGCCCATGAATATGCATGAAGGGAGATAGCCTCGGCCAAGCCAGGAGCCTCGTCAGCCTATCCCGTGCCAGAAGCTACAAGCTGATGTTCTGCCATTGATGTTTATGCTGTCTGGGTTAATTAGCATCATTTGCAGATGTCAGCATGTAATTTACCATGCATTAGAGTACAGAAACATTGCATAAATGGAGAGACATTGCTATGTGGAGAGTCAAGACTCTGGAGAACGTGTCAATTAATAAGACTTCAACTCAGTGCTTGCAAGACATCGTGAACACTCATACATCGTGGTTAACATGGTCATGTCATAGTGGAACGAGTTTGTTCAGAGACGATCAGACCTTGTTCCTTCGGTATCGTGGCCGGATCCTACCTTGAAATGACATCCATCACGGCCCCAGAGCCTAGGCTAAGCCCAGGCCACGAAATGACGATAAGCCATCGTGTGCTAAATACGGATACTGGGCTGTCAAACCCCATCAAATACGGCACGATATTATTTTTGGGAATCCCTCAACACAGCGAGGCCTCCTTCACCGCAACGCAGGGAGATGGAGCATGACGGAATGGAGAGGAAATCGCAATTAGCTAGGCAAATTGGCTTATTACCACTGTTGATAATAATAGGAATGCCGCCGTGTCGAATGGCATTGCATGGCTTCCGCCTCGAGAAAGCTGGCGAAATTGCTAATGCACAGAAAGGAATTGTTCATTTCTTCAAGACAGCGACACCTGGCGCACGCGCGAGGTTATTCGCGGACGAGCTGAACTGTGGCAGGCGGACTTGCGATGGGATTCCGTAAGCCCTTTTTTCCTGTTTGACCGTGAAATTGGCCGTTCGGCGAGTGCACGCACGGTGGAGCATGACGATGGACAGGGGAAGTCGAAGTCTTGAGTGGAGGAATCCTTGTATGTGATCCCTCGGGGAAAATAAAACACGACACATGAAATTTACTGGATATCAGGCTTTTCCCGCGAGCATATATATCAAAATAGTATAATAGGAATATAAAATTGATGTACTTTAGAGGAAATCTTAATAATATTTACAATGTCTTTAAAAAAAAAAGAAAAAAAAAAAGAGCAATAATTTAATTTAATTTATTAAACTTAGCTAAAGATGGATGTCTTGGTGGCAGACTCACATCTCGCGTTTTATTAAACCCCCATGGAGTGGCCTAGTCGGTGGAGAGTGCTCCATGAAAGAGAAGCCCCAGGTCTTGGTGAGACACAAGGGATGGAAGAATAAGAAAATATGCGCAATGGAGGTTACGAGGTATCACGATTTGCTTCTAGTGATGCAGGCATTATATTCGCGCATGTTTGTAGAATTTGGATATCATGCATTTGGTGCTGTACTTTGTTTGCTAACACGCAATTGTCATGACAACCGTCGATCATCAGATGCAGATGCAGCAGCTTGTGTGTCGTTATCGCCATACGGTCTGCAGTCTGCAGTCTACTTAATTTAGGTGCCGATAAATCCTGACAGCCGTTCTGCTTATACCGAGTGCGGTTAAACTTCCGACGCGCCAAGTGTCTTGCCATCAATCCAGTCTGTGCATTATGTTGCAAGTGTCGTCGGATATTGTGGTAGATCTATTCGTCTGCCGCGCGGATTGCAATTATCAGACAAACCGGGATAGCCTCTGTTTGGAAGTACCGGACAGGCACTTAAGCTCAAATGTATCAATGCAATCAAATAAGATTAGAGTATTGCGAATGTTATAGACAAGGAAGGATAATATTACTCGCTATCGCAAGTTGACTGCTGTCAATATTCGGGTTGGGTCTGTTGAAACAAATCGTAATGAAGATGGATCCACGATCTGTCCCATCGAGATATCTAACATCTTGTCCATCAAAAAAGCAATATCAAACCAAGGAATCAATGCCAAGACCAATCACATCACACAAGCTGATGCCGTTGCCTGGACGAATCTCCCGTCACTGACGAACAAGGCAAAATGTTGTCCCAAGTGTCCTGAACGCCCAGATTGGAAGAAGGCCCCAGCCTCAACAGCTTCCGTCATCAGCTGCCACATCGCTTCCTAGGACCTCACTCAATCAAGGAATGACTTTCAGGTACGGGTGCCGGGGTGGGCATAGGCAGACAGGGGAATTAAGGCTGTTCCTGGCCCCGTGCGTAGCGAACGAGGCGTTAAGCCTCGACTACGAAGACAAAGATTTTGCTGAGGGATATAAACTATAGTCGGTGTGATAGAGCCGCAAACAGCAAAACAAATGCTTGGTGATACCGTCTGGTTAACAATGGAACTCTCTCATGAGGCTACAGTGCAATTGGATTAAGATATCGATCTGTCAAGATCTAAAATCGGAACTCCTCTAGCACTGCAACAAAGCGTTGGGACAAGGGCGGTACGTAATCTTCAGGGGCTTCCTTGCCGATAGATCATAGCCTAAACCCGATGACTGTTGGGGTTGTTGTTTTTGACGAACTGTCATGACTGCTTTGTTATGATCGTGTCCTCGGCCTCGTAATCTCTAGACCTGGCCAGGGCCGGGTTGACAGTGGAGTGCTGGGTGGCCTGTAAGACAGGGCCTATCACTTCACCCTGGACAGATCTCAGGTGAACTGGCTTAGTAGACTGGGGAGAGAGAAGTGATGGGGGAGAATCTACAGAGTAGACTAAACCCCATGGTAAACTGCAAAAGCAAAAATATACGACAAAAATAATCCTGTGCCATACTGTATACAGCATCGTATCGTAATGCATCGTACATCTTGGACTCTCGTGGCGCATAGCAGTAAACGACTGGTTCTAGCCTCGATTCATCATGCAAGCCATGTCTCGCCTGTACAATAGTTTAGGCGACCAGTGCCAATTAGTGAGGCAATTGAGTGGAGAGAGAAACGCATGTTGAAAGACAAACCTGCTTTGTTTCCAACGGATGGCTCGGCAATGTCACAAGCAGATGAGTGATAATAATCCATGGTCATATGCGGAAACTATCGTGTCTTTTTTAAACTCCCGAGATGGCGGTGTTTCAATGAATTGGATGGTTACTTCACTGTACCGTTGATCTATCTAGGTCCCGCCCCCTTCTGGAGATCGATCCGTTCGTTGGTGGCTGCCTACTGCAGCAGCCCACTGGTCTCTCTGTTGATGTGATTGGCCTGTTGACTTACACCAGATCAAGGTACAGTAATGAACGGGTTGCAAAAAGGCCACGAGGCTTTGAAAGTAGCAAAGCAGTGACAGGACTGATCATGCATCTTACGAGGATTTTCAAGTCCAGACTGCACTGGACCTTTGGTCAAGACAATTCACAAAATCACCATTGGTGTGGGAGGCTTCCTTGCTTGCCATCATGAACGTGTTTTATGCCGCCAACCTGCCTGATAAGAGATACTCGGGTATAGTTCTGAATGAAGCTGAATACCCCCAGAGTTGTATGCTCAAAACGGTCAGCCCGTTGTCATCTGACCGAGGGGGAAATAAAACACCGGCCGGGAGTCTGCTGCGAAGATCATGTCAACCGTGTATAACAATATGAAACATATATTTTACAATTAGTCAAAATATATAGTAAACATCGCTGGAATTATTTCTACAAGCCCATCATTTTTATATCATCTTCTTACTTCATTGTGGTAAATATTCTGGTATAAAAAATACAACATTTAGGTTCTGAAGTTCACCTTCGGTGTTTTATCTCACCCGAAGCCGACGAACCCTCACCTGTCGCTGACCACCCTATGGTAGTAATGCCCTATGGTAGTAATGTTTGTTGTAACTCGGCCGGTCACATTGACCGGGTCCAATGCATTGTGGTGTGAGCACATCTCAAACCTGCATGGCTCTAAAGTTATTCTATATGTGTCGAATAATCCCTCGCGATATGGGAAACTGTCCAAGTATGATGCCAGGCCATGACTATCAGTACTTGTTTTTCAAGATACGCAACCGCCAAGCCATTAGATTGTCGCAACATCAAGCAAGACATCGTGCCGCCCGCTGTAACCGTTACTCCTAGACCTCCACTTGTTGTTCGCCTCCCCCGCTCACTAACCTGGAGGACATCATCCTGGTAAAAGATGGCCTGCGAGTGTGGCTCCGGGGGAATTCAAGGTCATTGATATCAATGGAGTTTGATAAGCTCTTCAAGCCGAAGCTTTGTTCTCTGGAGGAGTATATTTGTCGTTCCAGCATCATTTAAGGTTTGTGCTTGATGCAATTTGCTTCTACGTAGCATGCTTGTCTGTTTGTTCCCTCATCTGTCGTGGACTTGCTGCGCTTCTGTATGCATGCACAAGTGTTCCCTTAGGTGCAGGTACACGACGCCCTGGACGCACCGAGGGTGACATGGGCCGGGGTATCGTCAAGTGGCTCCCCTGGACAGAAACAGCAGACGAATAGCAGAGACTTGAGGTGCCTAACAGAGCAGCACCTCGACAGAGCGTTCGCAGAGGCAGTGAACAAAGAACCGGCGACCGGCCAGGGGTGTAGGGATGCGCCAGCCTGGGAGGTCACAGTGCAGATGTGGAGGAGCAATCCGTATCATGTGCCGATATTGGCAGTACCAGTCATGAAATGGTGACCGCCATGAACAAACTGCGTGTGCGACTGCTTGCAATGAAGATCAATATCTACGATGGTAATGCTGTCCTGTTTCAGTAAGATTGGGCGAAGAGTTGGAAACGCTTGGTTCCTCCCTGGTGCTGAGTGAGTTGGTGCAGAACTTGGTTCTGCCAGATTGGCATGCTTAACAGCAGTAAATTAATTGATATCTGGCAGCATGAGATGACATTTCGATTTATTATTACCGCCCAGTAAAGACAACAACAACATGAATCACTGCTTTGGTGCAATTTGCCTCACCAAGACAAAAAAACGAACAGCCTACACAGTGCGGTGCGGGTCTTGGTCTTGGGGTGGACGAAAAGCTCCACGGCCCACCACCGACGCAGAGTGGAGAGGCCCGGCCGCCCCTGGAGAGGATGAATCCATGGAAGGGAAGGGGAGGGATCTCGTTGGCCTTGGAAGAGACAAGTTGCAATTGGCATACGTTGGCCATTTGTGTGTTATATTTTTTTTTTGAATACTGTTTTTGTTGATTTTACACCGTATACCTTAGACTACCACCCAAAAAGCAAGATGGTTCATCTCGCACAATCCTATTTGGGTTTCTCGGCTTCTTGATCGGGTCACCCTAATTCCTCGATTCATGAACCGCCTTTTGCTGGCATCCACTCACTCCAATCTTGGCAGAGCCAGTAGCCAACAGTTCAACGCGGGCCCTGCTGGAGTCTCCGAGGTGGCGCCCCTCGTGTTCAGTGTGTGTGTGTGTGTGTGTGTCTGTTTCTCACTCTCCGTCCCCAAGCAGGGCAGTAATTCAGGCAGTCCAGGGCGGATTTGTTCAGGCCAGGTACCTGCCCGGGCTAAACATAAGGGTAAGGTCTAGGGATTAGGGATTATACTTAGACACTAGAGAGGCACAGGCTAGAGCCTAGCGACTAGCAACTAGGGGGGGCCCAGGACCTGGGGGCCTGGCCAAAGTGGGAAGGAAGCGTGGAGGTACAGGAGATACAGGTCCTCCTTGGCCATTTCCGGCGCTTCATCCGCCCTTACGATGGTTGCAGCGGTACTTGCTCTAACGTACCTGACCTTTACTCTAATCACGGTGGACCCCTTGCACTTGCACTTGCTGGCCGTGGCTGAACACAAGGTCCATGGCCCATTTGGGCTTTACCTTTTCCTCTGGCCCTGCCTTCGGTCCATCACGAAATCGCGTTTCTTCCCCCCTCCCCCGTCCCGTCCCGTCTTCTCTTCTTCAACTCTCCGGCCGCACTTCATCGACAACGCCGTCTTTGCGAGCGAAGATTCTCTTTCTTCCTCCTCCCGACCTCCTCTCTCTTGGTTCGATTCCAGTTGCTCTCTTGTCTTTGTAGAGTTGCGCTGGTCTTGTCCGTCCACTCATTTTCATAACATTACATATCTATCTTAGTTTTACAGTCGCCATTCGAGTTATTCGTCCTGCCAATTTTCCGCGATTTATCTCGACGACTTTCACGCCTGTTGCTACCGTTTCCATCTGGTCCGTTACCCCAGTACGAATTATTCGCCTTCAGTTCTTGTAGCAAATCTTTTCTCGAACCCGACACTTTGCTTTCGCCTGTTCAATCTCAGTTCAAGATCTGCATACTGATCGTTGCGTATGACGCTTCAGACCCGGCCATTCTCCCGAAACTACCAATCGATTATTGCTATCCACTTGCTCGAATCGAATATCCAAGTGAGCTTTACGGTGTCGGAACAGTTGCTTCGCTTGTCCTATGAACCTTTAATTCAACCATTGTTGTCCATCACTTCGATTGCCGCTGCGCGGCTGAGGAGAAGATGGCAACCGCACTTGGCCCTGAGCGGCTATCCAGCCCATCTCCCGGTCCAGCCTTCGACAGCCCTGCCAACCGATTTGCTGTTTCGATGAACTCCTTCAATGGACCTCAATCACTTGGTTCCAATGATCAGGTTGATGAACCACCGCCAAACCCTCCATTCGTCTTTCCAGCTCAAGCGCCCGGAACAGCCTCCGCGCCCTCCTCTTTCTCACGAGCCACAGGTCGTCGTCCAATGTCGGCCATTGAGACTCCCAACTTTAGTTTTGGCTTTCCTGCTGAAAACGCGGATGGACAATCTCGGTCTGCATTGCCCAACTTCAGTTTTAATCCTGGTGCTATGCTGTCTCCAGATCGTGAGAACAACTTTCTTCTAACTCCTCCCATTTCCCCTCACTCACCCAGGAATGGTGCATCTACTCAGCGACCAGGCGGCCACGGGCATCGAAGAGGTGGTAGTGAATTTGTTGGAGGCCGTCTACGTGAGGGCAACTCGATCGCCATCATGAGCACTAGTCCAACAAAATCTGAAAGTGGACTGGTGACGCCAACGTTTCAGCCACCAAGACGAGGTCACCGAAGAGGAATTTCGGGCGCCATCTCGACTAATGACCTGCCCATCCTCCAACCCCCAGTTTTTGATGGCTTCGATCGAGGGAATAGCGCGCCAACCAGCCCTACCAACTTTGGACAGCCTAACAATCAAGTCCTACAGCTTGACGAAAAGATCGCGCCTGTGCCCGAGACTGTGGTCGAATCCGAAGCAACAAGAGAAACAGAGGAGACCGCAGTATCGAATTCTTCACCCAGTGGCAGCCTCAAGCAGTCCAAGACTCGTGTTGGGTTTTCCGATACACTCGAATTTATTCCCAGACCTCTTTCTCTGGTATCTAATGAGACGTCTAGCACTGTAACAGCACGACCTGGCCACTCTTTATCTGGCAGCATCTCATCCATTGTGTCAGCAACATCGCACAGTGGCCGCGACAGCCCATCGCCTCTGTCTCAAACACCCACTGTCGAGATTTCAGACTCGAGACCGAGTACTGCAGGTGCCATTCTTGAGCGTACGCACGACCTGGCAAACACACCTTCTTCCCCAAGGCGCCGAAACTCGATCCCGACACTGCTCAATTTTGCCGACCCTCCTAAGGTGGAAGAAGCTGAACCGAGCCCGACAAGGAAGCGCTGGTCATTCTTCGGCCGCGAGCCGTCAACTGGCAACGGATCACCTACCAAGATAAGACCTCAAAGTTCTGGCTCGATTGACTTGCTAGCTAAGGTCACGGCCCTATCTGGTCATGGACTTGATACGGTCGAAGGTACTGATAAGGCACCAGTCAAGAGTAAGAGCAAGAAGAGTAAGAAAAAGAAGAAGAAGGTCAAGGGTTGGGCTGGGGCTATTTTGCCCCGAAAACCCAAATCTCACAGTAAGCGATCAAAATCAGAGGGCGGCTGCCCCCCTACTCCACCAACCTTGAGCGTCTCTCGATACGAGGGCGAAGATCAGATGTATGGAGAGCCCGAGTTGCTGGACGTTTCGACGCCAACTCTTACCGTTACCGAATCTCCCGATGTTCCTCAAGAGAATGAGAAGCCGAAGCGATCCATGGATGAATCGTCGTATCCTATGATCGATCTGGATGCAGCTCTAGGCCCTTTCAACACGCCGCTACCTCTCAATCCTGAGTGGGAGGCGGCACAGCGAGCTGCTGGTGGCGCGGGAAAACGTCGACTTCACAGTGCTCAGGGCATGAAGGGCTTTAGTGGTCCGGGTATGCATTATCATCGACGTGCGGAATCTGCTCCTGATCTGCCTCCATTCGATGCTGGTCGTGCTGCTATGCATCGTTACAACAGCAGTTCTACCATGGCTGATGTGTTTGAGGAAGACGAAGAGGACGATGATGACAATGCTCGATCCGGCACAACCGACTCATCTTCCGATGAAGAGACCGATTCTGACAGTGACGCCACGCCTCCGGCTGGCAACACCCGCGACCCTCTTCGGGATTCTCAAGACAAATTGTCAATTCATAGCTCGTCTCAGAGTATGAAGCGAACCACTTCCAATTTGAGCGAGAAGGATCAAGCTCCTATTGCCGCAATTCGAGCCGAACGTTCGAGGTCATCTCTTCACGAAAGTGTCATCGCTGAGGAGATGCCAAGCGTTATCTTCCGATCACCATTCATGTCCGCTGAGAAGAGTGATACGACCGATCCAGCCAATCCCTCCCTCAAGAGGTTTTCGGCCCACAATGATCTATCGCCTGTAGACCTCAGTCCCCTGCAGCTTCCTACTCCATCTAACGCGCCAACCAGCCCTTACTCTATGAGCCACTCCTCTTCGTTCCCATCTCCCAGGTCGCCCATGTCTGTAGATGTTCAACGAATATCGACAGCTCCATCTTCGGTCGCAGATGAAAACAATTTTCGATCTCTGCTGTTGATGGGCGAGCCGGGCCCAGAGGTTCGAGTTTCTGTGGATTACGACATTCCCTCGCTTACATCCAGCAACTCTACAATGACGCGAGAGAGTATGTTCCTACCTAGCCAGCGCCAATCGCAGCCCATGCTCCGAGAACCTAGGCCCGTGTCAGTCTCTCGGCCTGTGTCAGTTTCATCTGCTGCTTTCGGACGCCGAAGATCTAGTCTCGCCAGCTTAAGCCGTCTGATCAGCAGTTCTCACGGCGAGCGAAGCAAGCTATCTATGGAAGTTACGCTGGACAATGACGACAGCAACAAGAAGGCAAAGAGTAGCCGAACAAAGAAGCTGGGCCGTATCATGCAGTTCTGGAAGCCCACAAAGGAGAGAGAACCTATCAAGGAGAAAGAAGGCGAGGCGAAGTAATGATTGAGAGACCCGACTCGAAGAAACTTTACAAGCGTTGGCGTTCTATGACTGTCGCTGCATTTGCAAGCTGACATGTGTACACTATTTTTGGCAATCCGCGGTCGAGAAATATTTATCTCGGTAGCAGCCAATTTGACACTATTTGGGATGATTGGACCAAGTAATGGCAAGCTTAACAACAACACCGATGGTCAACAAGCGAGGTACCAACAGACCTACGCGAAGACCTTGGATCGATGGAAATACTGGAATTTTAGTTTGGGGAAAGGAATGGGCGCAGAGGTTAATGATTGCATGAATAGCATTGGTATCCGGCACTGGCTTACGTCCCTGGCTCCCAGATCAGCAGATTTCTGGCCGAGTCAGGCCAACTGTAGCTTTGACTCCTGACGGGAGTTGGGAGGATATGATTTGGGGTGGCATTCTCGATGCCGCCGTCAACAGGAGGACGTAGTAGAATACGAATGAGATCTAGCTAGGTATTTTGCGGAGGCTACTGGTAGATGCACAGAACTAGTAATGAACATAGTGCTGAAAACATTTCACAAAGATAAAGTCCCAGGTCAAAGCTGTAGCGTTTGAGAGTGAGTCTTGAGGTATGCCTTGTAAAAGTAATCTGGGAGGGTCTATTAATGTAAGTTTGGGGACAGTCGATCACATTCTTTAGACAGGCACCAGGGCCAAAATCCAGGGGGTCATTAAGTCGTGAGTTTTATTCAAGAATGCTGTCATGTAGTCTATCCGAAATCACCAATGAAATGGTGATTGGAGCAAAATAGTCCTCCCAAAATACCGTGCCGTATTGCGGAAAATCCGTTCCTGAAACGCCTCGAGTAAACCCAATTGCGTCTCGTCAAATTATATCAATAGTCGTGTCCGAAGCAAAGCAAAGCAAAGCAAAGCAAAGAATGGCGTATCGCTAATATCACATCCACTTCTTGGCCATGCCAGCGAGACCACCCCAGGCATCGCCGCCACCACCCCCGCCGCTGAAGGTGTGGGTGTCGCGCTCCATGCGGACAGCAGTGTTGCCGCCGAAGCCGCTGGCCATGCGGACAGCCTCGCCCACGAGGCCGGAGGAGTCGCCGGTGGCAGCCTTTGAGGCGACGCCGAGCATGCGCTCAATGGCAGGCGGGATGCGCAGGCCGAAGCGTGCGAGGAGAGCCGTTAGGGCGCCGCCGGTGATGAGGGGCATGATGACGACGAAGAAGACCTTCCAGGGGTGGCGCTTGGCCCAATGGACGAGGTCGCGGAGGAGGCGCTTGAGCTGTTTGTAGGTCTTTTGGACGAAGCCCTGGCGAGGGGAGCGCTTGTAGTAAGAGGATCGACCTGGTTTGTTTAGTTAGTATGTGTATTTCGTCTCGAGGTATGCAGGGGGAGAGAGAGAGAGTCTTACTGTTTCCAAAGAAGCTGGAGCGGCTGTTGTTGCCGCCGCCCAGGCCAAAGAATGAAGCACGAGAGGAATTGTTCTTGCCATAGCGGTCGCCTCCAAAGATGGACTCTGCGAAGCCACGGCCGCCGCGGTCGCGGGAGCTAGAGCGGGATCGTGAGCGGTGCTTCTTGTGGGAGCGGGAAGATCTGTGGCGACGAGATGAGGTTCGTCCTGAGAGGACTGAGGCGCCATCGTTCCAGTCGAGAAAGCCCATTTTAATTTTTTGGTTGAGTGTGAAGTTTTGGTGGTAAGATTAAATTATTGGTGGTGAGCGGGGGAAGGAGGATAAACCTCAATTTGTGGGCATTCGCGAGACCAATGTCGCTGAGAATCAATTGAGGGAGGAATAAAATAGAGTCGTGTGTGAGTGAGGATGAGTTGATGTTGATGTTAATGGAGAATTGAGTTGGAAGGATGGAAAAGAAAAACTAAAACGAGTAAAGGGTGATATGCGAACCAGAGCTTGCGTTTGCGTTTGCGTCTTGGGTCTTGGGTCTGCAGATGCAAGTCAGAGCTGGGCTAATCTAAAGGATTGAGAGAACCACTCACTTACAGTAGCTTCGAAAGCTGACGCCTGACGGGCAGGTCGCAGGAGGGGGAACACGGGACTCGTTTCCTTGTTGCTTCACCGTAAATTCGAGTGGCTGGAGATACGATTCGCGGGTCTAACGTTACTCCACTAACGCACGCGGGGGGAGTTTTACCCTTGTCTTTTTGGAGCTTCTTCTTCCAGTTATGGCCCTTGAGATTGGGAAGTTTTGCCTCTAATGCAGTAGTCTGCAGGCAGGGGGGAGAAAGAGTAAAAAACTGTGGTTCTTGCCCCTGAAGTTTCTTTCTTTCTTGGCTTGGCTTGAGGGTTTTTGGTCTGCTTTTTGAATCGTGCATGCGCATCTGGCGGCTCAACAAGACGAACTAGGAGGGGGCTGGACGAAAAAGGGAGAGAAAGATAGTGGGCAGGGGTTGTCGTGATATGGCTCGCCCTTGTCGACGATGCTGGTGATCCTCCACACTCGGCACTGGGAATTAATATCAGATTTGCGAGTCGCTTGGGGGGCAGCACGGTTCAGTAGAGTTGACCTGCTTTCACACGTTCGAAAAGAGCTTATTTATTGTAAAAAAGAAAAGAAACCCGTCCACTAACCCTTGTGTAATCCACTTTGAGGTTTTGGTTGAGAAAAATATCCTGGTTAGGTATGCAAGACAAGCTACAACTTCAACATCAGGCTCTCGTTTAAGCTATATAGCAGCCCATCAAGAGCCACTTTTTGTAAAAGAAAAATCAGCAGACGGTAAAGCTCGGGATTGCACAGCAATACAGCATACTTTGCAAGTAAAAAAGAAAACAATACCTAACCCTGATACTAACGGCCCAATCGTAGTCACGGCCCGACTTACATGGATGGAAAAAGATGGATATTTCCATGACTCAACACGCCAACTCAACCATATGTATTCGTTGTCGACAGAGTTTTCAAAGAACTGACTCACGGAGGAGTAATATCATGTTTGAATAATATCCCCCGATATTGAATATCTTCCTTGGAACAAAGCTTGTAGGGCTGAATTCAAAATGGGACTGGCTTTTTCGTCCCGTCCCGTCCCGCTGTGGCCCACGTTTAGGAGGAGCAAGAAGATTAAAAAAAGGAAGAGGGAGAGAAGCCCCAGTGCTGAAAGCTTCAATCTTACACCGCCAGAGTTTATATCGTTACCTTAAATATTTCCGTTCTATAAATACCCGTTCAGCTGTTTAGTGCCACGTTTAAATCGTATCCTGGGCGTGCTTGGTGGATGATACCCACAAGCGAGAGGGTCGGCTTTTTTTGGTTATATATGCTGGCTGGGAGAAGTGTTGGGATAAGAGGGTTTGGGACGATGTTTGGTGCCTAATGCTTACCTTGTGGTTTCCAGCTGTTTGCTACTTTCGCTTTGTGGGCGAGGAGGGTGTTGGATGGGAGTTTGTGTTCGATGTGAAGGTTACTCTCACGTATTAGGGGAAGACCACAAATCTACATAACTGTAGCTTCTTGGAACCAATAGCTGATTCTCCTCGTGTCTTATTGATACTAAAATACCCGTGGGAGCAAAGCCTCTGATCTTGCAATGGGATCCGAAAGGCCTGCTCCAATCTCACCTCGGACTCGTGATTCATCTCAAGTTAACCCTAAGCTTCTACTTTCAGAGCACCGTATTAGAATCAGACTATAGTATGTCTACATGAAGCTTCTTTGGAATCAAATACCGATTTATATGTGGCTAACTTGAGGGGTAAACACATTTACTTGATTTGTTTCTTGGTAGCAAGCTGAGGCTGCTTGCGATAGGCAAATGATGAAATATTGCACAAGAATATAAGTGTCTGGTGTGATGGTATCTCCCAAATAATGATCTGTCGCTCCTTTCTTCTATATAAAACCTCGTCTAGTCCCTTCTATTTCGTTCTCCGTCTCTCAGTCGCAACTCGCCGCCCTCTTCTGGGGGCCCCGAGTTCAGTGTCATTGGGCACGCACAATTCCGAGATGAGGATGTTCCCTGCATATTTTATTCCCTAAATATTTCTTTTTGAACCTTCCTGAACAAATTCTTCCTCTCTGACTATCTTTTCTCATTACGCAATTCCTAGTAAGATCTCAGTTACAGATATGTTCAAACTGTGTTATAGAGACCATCTGCATAACCACAACACTGTCCGGCAAAAGAGCAAGATCCTCATGTTTTGCCAACATATCGAGAGGTCATAAGTTGGTTCTTGTCTCTACGATCAAATACCATTGCTTCAACATTTGACAAAACCCCATACCAGACTCAGGACGAGCCTATATACTACTGATCGGATATCCTGTACATTTCTTTTTCTATAGCCAACGTAGCCATGTATAAGACCTTTAGGTGATAGGTATATACATACAAGCCACAACATGAACTCACAGGCCATTGTTTGTCGTAAAAGCAACCAGGTTGAGCAGAAAGTGTGCCCTGAAGCTGTATGCAGGGTACACCATTAGCTGTCGCCGGCCCCGTCTTGGATCAGAACGAAGCATATCCTGAATGCCACCAACGGTAACGGTAGATGGCTATCTTTAGCAAGCGGTAACTCGAGTTGGAGGTTAGAAATATCGAGTGCACGTTAAGCCTTCTGGTCTCATTCTCGTGTTACTAATAATGAAGTTCAAGAGAAGTCCGGTTCACAGGGGACGGAAATCATGATACAGATATTGCATTATCATCCAAGGCCTTTTCGTGTGATCTTACCAACATTAGTGATCTTACCGTAAAACAAGGGATTTTGACTTGCTCATGGAAGTGCGGTGATATTGTCAGTGCCTGTATATGGCCCTGCAGCGGTCCTTCCTTCTTTCAACATTCAACACACAAACATTTTCGGCAAGAACATACAGGGCTTTAGACTTGCCTAACTAGATTCACTCCGGCTACAAGACCCTGCATACGTACGCTTCTGCTCTATGGGGAAATAACATACCACTTCCACTTATGACATTCGTATTATCCTCTACCATGACAGCCCAAGCTTTGATAAGAGAAGAATAGGGACAGCTACATCGCTTCATCAATAAACAATAGCAAGGCTCAGATCTTCAGTCGAGTTTGGCATGTTGTGCTCAAACTCTCCTATTGTGCTTGATGGTGGGCCTGTTACAGTTCAACAAGTCGAGTTGTGGAGGGGCGTGAAGGGCGGACGAGTTTATGAAAGCTGCTTTTATCACAACAATAGGAGAGGATCAAATTATGGAGCGCCGAGATCAATCACGCCCTTTATTATGCTGCTGCCTGGGCCGAAATCGCTTGAGCCTTCTCTTGCTTTCTCCCTCCCTCTCTCCAACCATCACCACCCAAGAGCGCAACACTTCTGCCGGCGCCTCTCCCAACCAACCAAGATACCACCACCTCCTCTTCTACTCCTTCACTTCGAAACTCTTCGCATTCTATCATGCGATGAGTGAATCACGCAGCCGTAACGTTCGAGCTAAACCTCGCTACAAAGATCCAGAGATGGCTTCAACCAAAGGAGATGCCCCTACCTTGGTCATTGGCATCGACTTTGGCACCACGTAGGCACACCTTCAGATACCCCTTGCTTTATCTCTCCCTCTTTTGCTAACATCTCCTTTGTTCAGCTACTCAGGTGTTGCCTGGCTGCTGTCTGGCAAGCAGGAGGCGATCCAGGTTGTGACAGACTGGCCCATGGTAAATAATTATCAGAGCGACCGACCAAAGGCACCATCCACAGTCTTCTATCGGCATCTCGATGACAAGAACCCTTCATGGGGCTACTCTACCCCTCAAGACGAATGCGTCATAAGGTGGTTCAAGCTCCTGCTGATTGATGAAAAAGACCTTCCTGACAAGGTCCGAGAATCCTCCCAGGTCAAGGCCGCGCGAGCTCTTTTGCTCAAGTACAACAAAACACCTGTTCAGGTGTTTGCAGACTATCTAGTCAATGTTTGGACCCATAGCTACCACCAGATTGCAGCGGCAGAGGGAGATCGTTTTACCCATATCTACCCACTTCACTTTGTGGTTACCCTGCCTGCAATTTGGCCTCATTATGTGCGAAAGAGGATGACCGAGGCCATGCAGCTTGCCGGGCTCCTAGACTTTTCCTCAGTGGGGGGCACCAAGATCAGTTTCATCTCTGAACCTGAGGCCGCTGCCTTGGCCTCACTCAATGAGAACGCGGGCCGGTGGGAGAACGAGGTGAGATTTCATACAGTATTCAATTCAGCCTCCCTAACCTGACCTAGGTCGGAAACCACTTCGTTGTCTGTGATGCAGGTGGTGGTACTGTTGTGAGTTTATACCATCCCACTCCTTTTTCCCTTTTGCTACACAGTCTCTCACAGGGTCTAGGATATCATCACGTATAAAATCGAAAGTCTTGAGCCTTTCAAGGTCGTTGAAAGCGTCAGGGGAGATGGTAAGGTACCCGTCTACTCTCATCCGTCCTTTCTAATGTTTTAAGGGGACCTCTGTGGTGCCATGTTCCTTGATGAAAGCTTCCTCAAGATGCTCAACCAGAAAATTCCTCTCGAGACTCGAACGAAACTAAAGCGCCAAGGGATTCAAAAAATTATGAAAGATGAATGGGAGTCGGGTATCAAGACTTCGTTTTGCAAGACAAGCAAGAAATAGGAAATTCCCTTGTCCTACAGCGAACATGTCGATAAAGACTTCTATCCCTCAAAGTTCACTCTTCATGCGTAAGTTTTCGCCAACCGGGCTCATCTCGAGATACGTTCTGTTACAGCTAACTTTTTGTCTAGACCACCTATTCGTACACAGGTATACAAGCCTGTGGTAGATCATGTTTTGCAGCTTGTTAAGGGGCAGATCGAGCAAGTAGTGACGGAACACAACACGACGCCGAAGGTAAGTTGTTCAGTCTGCAATTGTATGGTATACTAATTTCCAGTAGTTCGTCTTGTTGGTAGGCGGTTTCGGAAGATCTCGGTACTTGTGGGAATGTCTTCAAGAAGCCATCCCGAGCAAGATAAGTGTTCTCCAGAAGAGAGGAGGTGATCCGTACGTTGACACTGGCGCCGGTAACTTGTTTTTCTGCTAACTGACTATGCAGGTGGGCGGCCGTCCTACGTGGTGCTGTTCTTCATGGCTTGTCACGCAGTGGCATGTCAGATACTATCGTTGTTGACTCTCGCATTTCGAGATTTCATTACGGCACTCTTGTCAACAAAGTACCTTTCAACCCTGTCGAAGATGATCCAAGGGATCGAGAGTACAGCACATACGATAGAGCTTTCATCGCCGCTGATCAGACTGAATGGTTTGTCCAAATTGTACGTGCCTTTGCTCACTCACCCTCTTTTGCCCGAGCCAAGATACTTACTGGTTGTTCAGGATGACTTGATATCGGCTTACAAGCCAGCTGTCTACAAATGCCACCAAGACCTTACGAGCCGAGAGCAGGCCATTCAGGTCGACATCGTAACTTCTGATTGTTCTACGGCTCCCACTCGTTACGATGATTCTGTCAAAAAGCTGTGTACGATCAAGGCGTCAAAGCCTCCCAATTGGACCGAACTGCCGATATATACCAGCGAAGACGGACACGCTTTCCGTCATATCGAGTACGATCTACGCATGGTAAGCGATGGATCATCTCTTGAATTCAAGATTTGCTACGGCGATCAAACCCTCGCATCTGAAAGCATAATGTTCGACTCTACCATCCAGCCGAAGGCAAAGAGAAGCAAGTTGAATGCCAGGACAGACACTACCATGAAAGATGTGCCAGAAGAACTGGATGCAAGAGGGGAAGCATACCCAAGCATGATCGACAACGACGATGAGTATTTGTCGGGTGTTGACGACAACAGCGATGGTAGTAGCGAAGACTCTGACAGCAGCTAAAGAATGGACTGCGACAGCGATGAGGACGATGAATGAAAATGCTCATGATGAGGGCACCAACAAGCTGCATGCGACATCGAGAGGGTTTGTTTTAACGTTAGGAGTTAGGGGTATCAATGCGAAAGGCTTTTCGTTGAAGGAAGCATCCTTGGGGACAGGGCTCAAATAGGTTCGCATACGGTTGCTATAGTCGTTTTAGTTATGATCAAATAATATGTTGCTCATTAAACACATGATTGTTGTCGTGACTTCGCTCGTAAACTGTTGCATTTGTTGTTCAAGGGAGGCTCAAGATAGATATTTTCATGCCTAAATTAATGCCAAAAACAACATTTTGAAACACTGGGTAGTAATATTACTATGACGCGGATACTGCTAATCGCCAACTCAATCAGTGGTATGCTTAATATCTTATTCGAGAGGCAAGGCGGTTGTGATGTGGGATTCCGCGGTGGAGCGAGGCCCCTGGTATTTCTGTAGCCTATGTATAATGAAATATTGAACCCTAATCTCAACCAAGAAAGCAGCTTGGCGCAGTGGAAGCGCGGTAAGTTATCTCACACATTATGTGCTACAGTACAAATGTACTAACTTGCCTTAGCCGGGCTCATAACCCGGAGGTCACTGGATCGAAACCAGTAGCTGCTACGGTACAATCTTTTTTTGAGGTTTTCTTCTATTTGCTGTGACTCTTTTTTGTTGGCTGGACTTTTTTAAGTGTGTGTTTGTGAGGTGATGTCTGCTAGCTTTATTTGGTATCGCTTTGGTGTGTCTGGGATGTTGTGGTTAACCTATACTTGAATTACTAGATATAACTATCTATAACTTGGTCGAGAGAAGTGAGAGGAAAGAACACAGTATTGATGATATAGATATAAATTTGGGGAGATATTCTTTTTCGCGTTGAGGACGCTTTAGCATACTCGAGGCCTTCAGTTTCAGGCTCCGTGGTAGTTATTCACTGACAATAATCTTCATTCCCAAATGCGCATATTGTCTCAAACAGGCGACGAGCTGTCTTTCGAACTGTACCAACGACTCTCAACAGGCCTATTTAATTACTACATTTGAGTAAAAGGCAAGGATGGCCAAGGTCGTTTGAGACTTTATGAGATGAAGAGTACGGCGAACTCGTCAACTTGTCAGATTTGTGTATAGAAGAGGCAAGGTCACTACCATGGGGCGTGAGGAATTATGGGATTTAACACGCCACACGAATTAAAGAAATAGACATTTAAAGGTTCGGCTACAAGAGAGTTTTATTCCAAAATATAGATCTTAAGGCCTTTTCATACGTTGTGGCCAACTATTAGTACAGGGTATTTCTTGCAGAGGTTTCTGAACGATGTATTCATTAAGAGTGTACGGAGTAGGCAGCTCTTATCGGCAGTCCACCAACTATGCATTGGAGAGCTCTCTTGTATCAAGAAAAGTCTGTACAACACCAACCGTTGCCGTGTAGCGACATGTTATCGACCATCGTATTTCAAGGTAGTACTCTACTCAGCAAGTATCATCCACTATCAACCTCACGTACCCAATACTATACAAAGAACTGACAGCCCATTCGAGACAGAGCAACCTGCGCTTAACTCTCACTTCTAATATACCAGAGATCGTGTGTTTGTCGTACTCACAATATGTACGCTCAAAACGACTGACCAATCACACAAGAACAACAGCGTAATTGGTTTAGTGGTAAAATTCTCCGTTGCCATCAAGGTGATTTCGGGGAGCCCTGGGTTCGATTCCCAGATTACGCAATGAATATCGCAGTGTAACAGTTGTTCTTTTTGCCATCACCGTCTTTTTCCATCGCGGACCAGCCCTGCTCAACTTGGATGTCAATATCACAGCTTCCTCACATCGAAGCGTAATTGGTTTAGTGGTAAAATTCTCCGTTGCCATATTCATGAATATCGGGGAGCCCTGGGTTCGATTCCCAGATTACGCATTGAACATTCTCTTTTTGACCTCGTTTGAAGCGTTTGTCAGTGGTAACCTCATTCTCCTTTTTGTGCCGGGTGCACTGATCGTTCTTGTGCTGATGTGGACTGGAAGAGATTAATTCGTGGTAGGTAATGGCAAGATTGGCAGGGCAGAATACATCGCGAGGCCTTCAGAGAGGAAGACGGTTAATATACAAAACATATACTTCGTAATCGGATAAGCATCAAATCTGCTTGTCTAAAGATTAGCGTGTTTGGTGTATTTCGCTTATCAAGTGGCTGGACGTATTGCCTCCACTGTTGAAGTCCCATCTTAACTTGGGGGTTCAGTTCGTGAGGGGGGAAGAAAGCAACCTGGAACGATAGCAGTGGTTACGCAGCTATTAAGCGGTACACTGCTTGATATGTAGCTGGTTAATCACTCAAGGCTGAAAGCTTGCTGATATTGGGGGTGCTATGATATCCAAGAGGTATGTGGTGATACGGAACTCTTGACTTAGCTACGTAAAGGTGACTCATGTGTAACTGCAATATCATCATTGGACACAGAATGCACGTTAGCAAATATGTCATGTTGTGTAAGTACAATTTATTCAACTACCTCGATGTGGCTTCTTAGAGCCTTAGCATCAGAGACTGCACTTCCTATTCAATACAAATGGCCTCAAGCGTTTCATCTTATACAAGACTCATGTCAGTACTTTGTCATGACAGAAACATAGTATCCTAATCATATAGGCTCTCCATTAAGTTACGTGTTATTCAGCTGTATACATGTTTCGTTTCTATCTCGTTTCACTCTAATTATTCACCTTGCCAAAGACACATGCTATCATACCATGAGTCTGTGATATCACGGTATACATGCAAAATGCTCATACATTTCAGAGACCTTGTAACCCTCTCCCGCCTTAGGATAGTCTCTATCGAATAGCCCGTGTTTCCCTCTAATAACACTTTACTTTTATTAGAGCATCTCATATATTCAAGACCCCTTGAACTTAACTCTTACTTTAAAACGTCTTATACCACTGTTTTATACTCTAGTGAGCCATCATCCTGTCATCATGTAGCACACGTTCAAACACATGTGGATGTGCCATGAATGGGAGACCTATAACGCTGTCTAGGGTCTATTCCATGATCGCTACTATCTACAACACCAAACAGCTCTCTTATCAACTGTCCCTTCCCATGCCAGATATCCTAGAAGCCACCACCAATCATCACCCAGCAATAACACAAAGACTACGGAGTACATCCCATACTAAGCCTCCGCACTGACTTCGACGGGACTCGGCACTCTTCACCACAAAGTCATCTCATCCCAGCTTCACTCCTTGTACTCCTTCAGCATCTCTGTTAGCTCACAGCCAGAAACACAAAGTATTGTTTCAATCCACGTAACAAGAATAACTTCCAATCTTCCCCAACCTCGTCTTCCCTGTTTGTTTCCCCTTCAACAAACCAGATTCTTCTCTTTGCCACAGTCGAACCTGAAACTTCGATCCTCAGCTGACGTGATGGAGGGGAGGAAATCCACATGCTTAATGCTATTCTCGTATCTCCCCCATCTATTTGAAATCGAACTTGTCTTGTCCAAAACCGATCCAGCGAGATCTAACCCGAGCGTTCGTTTCACAACAAAGTCCGCCCGGACCAGGCCTTGCCCGGAGCCGAGGTGTGAAACTCCTTCTGGTCGGGATATCGCAGCCACGTCGGGACTTGTCACTTATCCTGCAGCTGTACTGTGTGTCCCAAGTCTTGGGGGGTCGGTGCTTGCGATTATAGTACTCTACCTTGAGTTAACCTGGGGGCACGTACCATGATGAGAATGGTGCTTCGAGCTTGGAATAGCTTCACTACTGAGTCAGGTCTTGTGGAGTCGAGGGACTAATAAGTCAGAAGCTTCCTCTCTCAGACTCTGACCGACAAAATCTTGCAGAGTCCCTAGATCCAGCTCATCACACACATGGCCAAGTCGATCTCGCCGGTCTTCATATAAACGAGCGCAGCTAAAGCTAATACACGCGGTGCAATAAGCGACTCTCAAAGATCGGTCCGCCCATGTTGTCTTTAGTACAGAGCTAGAAACATCAAACACAGCAATTGATATCGCCGATCACCAACGAGAAGTTGTTTGTTTAATCTCCCCCAGACGAGCCCCCAGTCGCGCAGAGTATCGAGTATCGAGTATCTCTACAGTGCAGCCCTTGCGTGATATTGATCGTCAAGATTATGTTTCAGGGTCCATGAACCTCCAATTCCAACATCAATCTGCCTTACGAAAAATGCGGATTTGGATCAGCGACAGTTGATTACGCTCTGCCCATCTCTATTCCCACGATGCAACAATCTCTACAGTGTGTTCCCAGCGTCTAGTTAAAGACGGTACCATCACGTTTCTGACCGCTTCTTGAAGGCGTTGTTTGACGCCCTTCTAGAAGCGGGAACAACAACTAGTTAACAATAACTAGAAGCACCATTGAACGCGCCATGGCCCAACCTAACGTGTTCCTCTCGTGTCCCCTGAGAAGAAGAACCCTGATTCCTTTTTGGGATGCGCCAGCCACAGTCTACAATCTACTAACTACTCAGTACTCGTTCACAGTATCGCGTCTCATGCAGGACACAAGAAACGCTTCATCCTAGGAGCGGTCCAAGCGAAAAGGAAATTGAACGAGCGCGTCCGTGGTTTTTAGCGGGCGAGGGCCCCTGCGGGATCACATCACGCGAGTTTCCTACCGCTACGATCAACTGTTGGTGCGTAATAGAGAGGATTTTAATCTCTGGTTATTGGAAATCCTTTATTAAATCCTTCTTTTAATTTGGGGCTTCTTTTGCGCTTTGTTCTTGGGAAGGACCCTGAGACAACTGACGCTGTCTGACACAGACATTTGTCTTGTTACAGAGTTGAAGGGAGTAGAAAGGGAGGCTAGTATCGGAGCCAAGAGACAGAAAGTGGAGGAGACTAGAGATGAGCTAGAATTGGAAGCACATCGAGTTTAGATAGTGAGAAGCGAAGTTCCACTTTGAAAATACGGTCAATCAATTTACGGTTGTAACGGTTATTCATGTACGGATATCTAGGGTTACTTTGCAGTTGAGAATACTACTAAATAGCCTGTCATACATCATGCATGTACAAAGCACATCACCTTCACATTGCTTTTCTCACGTGGACCAACGTCTCTGTAGAAAAAGAGGGGGGAAAATACTACAATAACGGGAGACGATACCAATTATCTCGTACAATTGACTCCATCTCGAGTAAAGATATCGCATGTTGGACGGTTCCACAAGTAATTCGGTCCAAGTTTTTGACAGCTCCACCGCAATTCGAGAGCTTCCCACCCCTGACTGGAGATTATTTGTAGCTTTGGAGGTTTCGTAGGTACCTTGACTCAGGAGACGGTGTAATATAATTAGTGATTGACTAGTAGATATCAGATATCAACAGTAGGAGTAGGTACATACAGTGCATTACAGCATCAATGCAATATTAATGCCAATGATAGTCAATCCCGTGCCGTCTTCTCACTGCTCTTTTTGTCCTTTGCGGTTGCACTCAAGGGGGTAGATCTCAATCAAAGATTATTTGGCCATACTAAAGCTAACAGGGGGAGAGACGATCCCGCGTCTCAGGGGGAATACAGTTACAGGTTGATACTTACTTCACCAACTGCACAAACCATCAATTAATTATTCCCCCAGTATTTACATACTCAACGACATCATCACCGTCTTCTAGAATATTAAATCTCGTCTAGTTGGTGACATCCCGAGATTAGATCTATCAATCTCGCCCTGGGCAAATCATAACGTGGGCGGTATATGGGCACATCAAATTTGCCCGACCCGTGGAGTACGTAGTCTAGTATCCAGCCAGTTCATTTCCCACATACCCAATCGGGCAAGTACATGATCTATACCTCCGATCCCCTGCGACCATCGCCACGATCTCATGTACCTCCCCAGTAGCTTTCTCACTTACACCCTGTCTCTGTGATCTGATGTTCCTTTCCCATCACCGCAACAACAGAAGCAAAGAGTTACAGGGGGAAGGTAGCGAACAGCTGCAGGAACGGGGTCGAGAACGGTTATGACGAGATGTATCCGTACCTAGACAACATATGCTTCAGTCCTTACAATACAGAATAGAATGCAGTGATTCCAATCCGGAAAGACAAGCGCCAATTAATTCAACTAGCCATTAACAATAGGTACCCTTCATCCGCAGACGGACACTCTAGAACAATCATGCCAATAGCGGTAGCCCTACCGGTCTATCGGCACCTCCATGCTATCAGTGGCTAGAGAGTTCAACCCCAGACTCAGGTACTTGTCGTGGCGGCGCCGAACTAAAGCAACCACTTCACCGCATTCCAGCCTCCATACACACAAACATGTATGGCTACTCCGCAGATCCATTACATTGCATTCACCATCAACAGACAAGACACAAAACAGTACCAGAAAATCGTAGCCATTGTTATGTTATTCTTTGACAACAAAGCTATAAACTCCCAACCCATGACATGGCATGGAGCTGGTGTTGGCCGTCCAAGTGCAGCCTGTCTTCATTATCAATTTATCCTACAAATGTCCATTCAAAAAAGACCTGTCTAAGGTCGTCGATGCTTCCAAAGCATGTATGTATATGTGTCCAAATATGCAATCCAAAAACGCCGCTTCTCAGTTCGAGTGGTGAGTCAATACAGTACAACGCCGGGTTTTCTTGTCCAGCAGAATGTGTTCCTGAGAGCGCCTGATGCCTTTGCCCTAAGACCTTTTTCGGTCAAGTACAGAAGATATTAAGACAAAGGAGAATAGATATTAGAGGCGTCTAGCACCCGGAACCGTTTAGTTGCCCAGTCATAATTCGTAAAAAGGTAAACCGTCAGGTATATTCTTAAACCTTGACGCTTCGTCGTCGCGCCGCCGCCGCCAATCCCTGCCTTAAGCGGCTGCGGGTACTGTTTGGTGTCATTGGCGATGCGGGTTCAGACATAGGTGACATGGGCGACATGGGAGCTGAAGACATCCTCCTCTGGGCAAACTCGTGGAAGGTAGGGGCCTTTTGCAGAATAGGCTTGGGGGCCCTGTCACTGAAGTCGTTGCTCGACTCCTCTCGAACCTGCTCCATAGGCAGGGTAGGTGTGAAGAGAGAAAGGTTGTCCTTGGATTGACTGGCAAATTGTGTGTTGAGCGAAGGTCGGCTGCGCTTCTTGACCAAGCTCAGTGTGCGCTTGAACACACCAGTAGGTGTCTTTGGTGTCTTGGGCCTCTCGGTGGGCTCGTCCCTGCTCTCAGGCCTAGCCTTGGTTGCAAAGGGGTCAATGCTGAGGAAATCAGGTCGTTGCTTCTCGAGACGGCCAGTGGCCATGCTACTCGTTCGTGGAGGGTGCAGGACAGAGCCGGAAGAGGTGGTGCAGAATGACATTCGTCGGTCGAGAACAGGAAGTGTGACGGGGAGAGTAGAGGTTCTGCGGAGGCAACTAGGAGGTCGAGATGAAGTAGACATTCTAGATGAAGGTCGAGAAGAAGCTTCACTGATGAGGCTAGGAGAAACTGATCGCCGAGGAAGGTCAATCACTGAAGGCTTTCCAGCGTAGACTACTGAGACCATCTTTGCGGTATCCTCGCGGCTACCTCTTCGGTCCAAAGACTGCGATCCATCGCTACCAGAGTCGGATTCGAAGTCGGAAAAGTCATCGGCGGAAGAGGAAGCATCTTCCTCGGAGGAAAGGTAGACATCGTGATGGGTAGAGAAAGGTGTTTGACCCTCGGCCAGCTTTTGAGTTAGGAGGCCATCGAGGCATCTGGAGGCTCGGAGTGAGCTCTTGGCTGGTAGTGCAGGAGCTGCTGCGAGCTGCCGCTGTGTGGGAATCATAGTTGTGGTAGGTGTGTTTTCGCGAGAAGATTCGTCGGCGTCTGCGGTGGGAGAATAAATGGGAGGCTCGACGGATAATGATTGTATTTGAGATCGAGAGTGTCTTTGTGCAAGAGATGTATCAAGCTTGGGTGCATCAAGCTCCCTGTGCTGCTGTTGGGTCTGCGTCACTGCTAAAGACATTGTCGATAGTGATCTATTATTGAATTCCCCTTTAATAGGCCCTTTGACAATAGGGCGGGGTGTAGAATAAAGGGAGCAAGATCCGAAGCCGTGAACAATGTCGTCAGGTCTTGTTCTTTTTTTCGAAGTTTGGGTCAGGCGGGCGTCAATGGCGGTCTTGGGCGTGGCCGGCAGTAGTAAGTGAGACAATGGACAAAAGAGACGAAAGCGGAAGGAATGTCTTTTGTCGAAGCTGAGGTTGATGTTAAGGGCAAGGGTATCGGTATGAGAAGGGTGAGAGGATCGATAGTCTAGTTGTCTTTTGGTATTGGGTATGTTTTACAGAGGGAGAACAAAAAGGCTGAGGCTGGGGGAGAAGCATTAATATGAAGGCACTCGAGTCCCTGAGACGATGGGCACCCAAGGATGGTCCCTTCCCACCTTGTAGTCGAGTGATCCACTTGAGCCACATTCTGGTACGAGAATGACCGTGTGAAGTGGGTTGCAGAGTCACACTGTATACTTGGCGAGGCAGGGGCGCTTATGCTGGGCAGGGGTCTTGGGTCTTGGAGAATAGCGCAGGGCATTGCGGCAGGGTATCCATCCTCTGAAGGTGGGACTCTTGGGGGTCTATGCTTTTCTTCTTTTTTTGCCAGGCCAGGCCAGGCCAGTTCAGTTCCCACTCCCAAAAAGTCGTTGCAAAAAGAGGCGATAGAATTTCGAGGCTGGAGATTCTAGAACCTCAGCCTGGCTAAAGAGTTAATTGAGAGTTGTCGATAGTTTTGCCCTATAATCTAGATGATGGCGTTAGATGCTTTCAGGTGAGCGGCCTGTTCCTGTGCCTGAATGACAATAAACGCCCACAAGACTCACCAGACATCACCACGGCACGACAATGTGAGAGAGTGAGCCACCTAAGCCTTGGCATTGACCAGGTGTCTCTGATCTTGGGCTTGTCTTGTCTTGTCTCGTCTTATGCCCGACCTTGAACCGTTTCAAAAATCCACGCTATTTCCAAAACAATCACACATTCGTGATTATTCATTTTTCTAGTAATTGTCGTTTATTAATCTCGAAGCATTAAGCGCAGTGACTACCGAGAGACCAGAGGCCGAGACAACGGTAGCTTCAGATCCCGATTACCGGGCGACGGGACGAGTCAATCTCTTGCATCTCGTGTTTGCAAACAATGAAGATGATGAAGATGATCTACCACATGACGAATGCCAAATCAACTGCAAACGAGCTGAACCAAAGTCACAAACAATTCATGTTCCAGCAGTTGAGCTTCACTGTGTATATGGAAAATACCTTGGGTATGACTCTAAATTGGCATGCGATCATCACCAACCTCGTCGGTTTCCTCGTGGCCTTTAACCTCTGACTGGTTTGTCGATACCCGTGTTCGTCACCAGACAACGTGGACATGAATGACCAACCTCCTGGAGTTCGTCACCTTGAGTCGATCTACCCACCGAAACTCAACCTCGCAATAAAAAATCATAGCATCACAGTGAAGCCAAATGCTAGCTATTATTATACCAGCTATCCGTACTCCAAATCACGCTTCTACAATGAGCCATGGACTTCCAGACTTCTTGACATCATTCCCCTGCCTCGCTGGCTTTCAAGGCGAGGAGGCTTGCAGTTTAGTGAGGGACGGACTGGCAGACCTGCATCTCCATCTGCAATAGCCAACTGCACTGATTGGGCATCTTCTGGTCGTCGGCAGCCAAGATGCAGATGACTACTGTAGGCGAAGCACAGAGTGATTGATAAAAAATATTCCGAAAATTTCCTCGACACCGCTTTCTTTTGGCAAGTCATGGCCTATGCATGATCTGCACGGGTAACATAGAAGAAGAAAAACTTTGATGCTTCTCCCCTGTCCTCGAAGCGAGATGCACATCATGACATCAAGTCACTACAGCGTGAGGACACGACAGTCCCTGGCTTGTTTTTGTGTAAGAGGTTTATTTTTGCACTTTGGTGACTTGCCGCCCGTTTTCCATCTATTGAAAATAAAGGCTGCATTTTCAGGTCGAGGTTGTGTCCAAGGTGATGATAAATGACCCGTGCCTTGGTGTGGTGTTGTTCAGCTGCGACCTCGTTCTCACGTATCACATCTCGCCATTCGACCAGCCAGCGTCAAACCACAACTGAAAGCTCCACACCCATAAACAAGAACAACTCACTTACAGCTCATTCACACACAAAACGAAGACGAGACAGTTGAGACAGTGTGTTGGGACAAAAAGAGTACAACAGGAACGGGTTCTTTTGATCTGGTCCATCTCGAATAACCACTCTTTACTGGATCTTGCTTGTCCTCTACCTGTTGATGGCATCAGTCTAGCCTGATGGTCCCCGTTAGACTGCATACCAAGACAAAAAAGACGATGCCCGTCCTGCACCAACTTGGCCAACTCAGCAAGCGGATCTCGTAGTGCCTTGTGCCTTGTAGCCATGCATTGCATTGCAACACTGCAGTGTGGTTTTTTACTCAGGCACGCACACGCACATACACACATGGACTAACTATCTTGACTAGGTAATGAGGCATATCATATCCCTAAGAGTATCCCCCCGAGTGACACACTGTTGCATTCTCAGTCGCGACGCAGGAACTGTACTTGACAACACACGATCAAGATTGGGCGAACCTTGCTCCCCTCATGAAGCGCCCATCTTCAACTCACAGCGAGTCCTCATCCTCATCCTCTAAATGGTCCCCGCTAGCATCGCTAGCATCCATCCACATGGCTGATCCGCTGGACGTGTTCTGGCCAATCACTTCACACAGTCTCTCAGGTCCCGAATACTTCCAGACACCCACTTTCCATCCGTGGGTTTTGTATCGCCAGACCGACATTTGCCTTTGGCCCTCGGGTTCGTTGGTGATGAACCACTACCGTTTTTTCTCTCTCTGCCTTTTCTGACTCTACGGCAATCTAACTGTATGAATCGCGTTCCTGAGAATGGAAAACCATTCCCTCCTGTTCGGACATGTTCCCTTCTAACTCACCTCCTTATCCTTGTCGGCTGAGTTCTCAGGAAGACTCCTCCAAGAGTGTGCGCCTCTTCCTTCTTCTCATTTGTTGATGATGGGCTAAAATCCTCAACCATTAAAAAAACCTCCTAATTCGCTATCTCTCTCTCTCCCCTTGCTACTCTCTTTTTTGACATGGGAATCTACAAGACGCAGCCCGTCCTCTTTTACCCTTTTGCGCCTCACCCTTTGTAGCCTCTGCACCTTTCAACCCTCAGGTCTGGAACCCCTCGATTTCGAAACCCCTTGCCCTCTGAGTCTCAGGTTGCTCGGTAAAAGCGCCAAGCAGGCTGGGGGTCTGGTCCCAGGGTCCAAGAACTCGACGCTGATAGGCTGGATCTGGTGTCGCAGGTTGGTCTGCTACTGATGCCTGTAGATGATGATGGACACGGAGAATCTTGTTCCAGTATCAAAATCTGCACCTGACAGCGGCTTTTCTGCATTCGACCATGTCGGTTCTTCGATAAGGGCCCTTGAGCCGTGATGATGGAACTGGGGCAACTGTTTAGACTGTGGATTGCGAACACAGTGAGCGGCATTTTGTGAGTTACATGGACGGAATCGTACTGGTTCGGCCGGATGCGATCATGTCCAACAATGACAGTTCCGTCCGAGATGAGATGGGGATCGTTGACGTGCTCCGCTCTACAGCCTCATATCTCACATCATACTATCTGACTATCATACTATCACCCGTATGGGCGCGCCTTTGAGCTAGCCAAGACGTCTACTTTTCGAAGCCGATCTCATCAGTTTAGACGCTCAAGCTGTGACTGACTGAATACTGAATGCGTTCATTCCTTGACGAGGCGTCCTCAATGGAATGTCTTTATTGACAAAGTTTAGACCAGACCAATCAAGAGTTATTGTCTTTACTCTCGCTAACTCCAATAACCATAATATGGAGCATGTCGATAGCAATGTCAACTATTGACTAACATGATCTGCCCGAGATATGTGAACCCTTAGTTTTAGACTTTTAGTTGAAGATTTCCGGATTGGCTGAGACTAAGGGTATGACGACATGGGTGGTTGCGGGCCCTGCAGAAGCGAAAAGGAGAGCTTTCCCCAGGTCCCCACTGCGCATTAGCGTACGCCACATGAGCTACACCAGCCACATCGACAAATCTATCATCTGCAACGTCACAGTGGGTGTCACCAGCCACTTTCTGCAACATGTCGATCTTGCTAACTGTAACGAGATTAGTGTCATCTGACATATCCGTCCAGACTCTAAATTTGGGTCCTGCTCTAAGCAGCCAGCCATCCTTTTTTAGTACCACAGCAGTAAACTTAAATGTGTCCATCTATACTTTTGCATGTGGACTTTGTAAAGTGTAGAGAAATACTGTGAGTACATGCTCAAGAACACAGCCGCGCTGAGGATGCAACTGGATCCGGTGGCATTGGCACTTATTACTCCCTTGAGGGAAAAGATGACAAGAAACTGAGACTCTATTGTCACTCTCTCTCTTGTCTTTACTCCGAGAAGGATGCCTGGTACTCAGTAGTGATATGCCAAACAGTATCCCTGATCGACAAAAACTCAATAATCGAAACCACTATTCCATCTGATGTTCCAGTCTTCTCCGGGCCGAAAGCACAAATACTACCACACACTCAGCATTTCGATATCGATATTTCCTCCCTCCGCAACACTAATGAAATACCAAGCATCCCACACTGTCGCGTGCGCCCTTGTCACTACCCCAACTATTGCATTCTACTGGTAATACTTGTCTCAAGTCTACCCGCAAATCCGTTTCTTGTGCAGTTTCACCCTTTGTTGTGCATTCTTGGAGTTTGTTTCATGGGCGTGCCGGCCCCACGTCGATAGCATCCCTCACATAAGAATAAGACAAGCCCCAGGGTGGTCGTTGTTTTCTCTGCTACCCCGCGATTCTTACCAAGACCAGTACCTTGTTGAAGAAACAACCTTACTGTGCAGGTACAGAAGGATGAGGCAATGACTGACACGCATCCGGTAGAGGATTTGGAGGGTGTTGGCGTTTCCGGACACTGCGCCCCGTGGGGGAACGGAGGCCCGGTCTAGGGACCGCCGAGACGCGGAGCTGTCAAAGCCCGATGCTATCTAATGTATTTTTATGTCTGATGAAAGACTGTGTCTATATTGAGAGGCCATCATCCTTCTGATTTGCTCAGCTGAGGCTGAATTGTGGTGACATGGTGCACATCCCCGAGTAAGACTTGGCAACAACCCAATAATAGAGCTGAGAGTGTTTAAATCCACCTCTAAACAAATAAATCTGTGAAAAATGCGAGTGACTTGCAAGTATTTCATCATCATGCGATTAATAGTTTTTTCTGCCTCCCGTATTAGAGAGTTTATGGGGATATGTTTCTATTCTTGTATGTGCGTGCGCTGTCAGAGGGTCCCGCTGGGTTGAATACGAAAAGGCGGGCATTAGCACCGAGAGAACTCCACTTGCTGTCATGAGCCGCATGTCAAACTGGGGTGACCTTTTTAGACAGCCATGGTTAGAATAGGTATGGGAGCTATGGTGAAGAACAAATTATCATATATATGACTAATAGCTAGACTGGTTTGTTCATAAAAGTGCAAATGCATTTCTAGTTTAACCATATCGTGGCAGCCTGGACCTAGCAGAAGAATTGGCGTAGTCCTCAGTCGGTATACTTCTGGAACCCTTCTACAACTGGTGAAGTTCTCTAATAATAGGCTATTGCAAGCTTCAATAATATATTCTCGCAGCTAGTTGTATATCCAATAGATGGAGTATAGTGTCTAGCATAACTCCTGAGGCTGTCAAACCCATGTCCTGGCTCACTTGGTCTACTCCATATGGAGGAGCCACAAACAACTTCCTCTATTCTCTTGTTGTGGCCGGAGTTCCTCGGTATGTATAGAACAATAAAATATGAAACCTTGATATTTATATACCTTGGACAATGCTTGAGATAGTTCCGTTCGTTACCATATAGGTGGTGATCTTTATGTTACTTTCTAATAGTCACTATCACTTCCCTGGGACGACTTCAATACCATTAAAACACGCAATAATCCATCCTATCCTATACAAACCACAAAATCTGATTCATAGTACACATATCCACTATAGTAAATAGAAGGGGGATGCATACGTTCAAGGCAGATCTGCCTCAGCCTTTTCCTCCATCCGCCTAACTGTATGCTTTGATCAAACACAATTAGGAACTCTTCTCTAAACCACTCAGAACAAACGATTCAATCAAAAATCTCTTTAAATACTTAGTACGTAGTGATTTCTTATTGTCCCAGGGCATTGAGTTCACCCATCCTAAAATGCTCCCCCAAGTTGTTTAACCATGTGTAAGTCACCAACTCAGTGTGTAAAGGCTAACTCCCTACGTAGTATTTCGCCCCTCAGTATGCATTTCGATGAGCCCCAAATAGCAACTCAGATAGCAGCTCAGTTGACTACTATTTGGATGCTGCCGGCAATTCAACAGATCTTCGCGAAATATTCTGTTTGTAATGTTATAGGATTGAGGAACTGAGGCAGTGTCAAAACTGGCCAATGCATTTGCATTTGAATGCTGGGATATTCTTCCCATTCCTCGAGGCTATGTTACCAACGCTAATCAGTCATGACAAGCAAGACTTGCAGGATTTCCTTGCTTTATAGGATTGTAATGCTACAACACATTCGTGTCCTGACCATACCGACCTCTACAAACACATAAAAAGACCACATTACACTCTTTCCGTTTCAAAAAAGCAATTCATAGCCGAAACGTCAATATCATCCATCTCATTCTCAATTACAATGGAAGATCCCAGATTTATCCGATTAGTCTAGGGTAAGATTCCACCCCCAACCTGTCAAAGCGAACAAGGGTATTCAACACCTCACCATGCATAATAACGTCATAAGTCCTGCACGCAGTTTATGAAACCTGAGAATTGACCAGCGATCGACGCATCCTGTTTACAAGTTTTAATTGACCACCACCACACAAACAAACGTCACAAATCCTGAATCCCGCTATAAACGTGTCAGTGATGCAATTGTGTTTTTGACAGGGGGAAAAGGAAGGGAAGGGTGGGTGACTTTGCACAGTATTTCTCAACTCTAAAGATAGGATTTGTGTACAAAGGTAGGATGATGTAAAGAACACCTTAAGCAGGGACGTGGCGATGGTAATGCTACTGAAAACAGGTGAAGGATAGATGGATGTGATATCCAAGACATCAACTTTTGTTATGCACGAATGAATTGACGTCGATGGTCAAACTCATACAAGGCTATCACCGAAGGCTTATCAAGTGCACACCGAATATCACTGGAACCTATCGAATCCTCTTTGCAAAAGTCTATCATTCTACATGTAGAGAAACATAGATCTTTCAGTCAACCTAGGGTTGCCTCAATCTGCCAGTGATGCGAGCAGCTTTCTCCTGTACAACTGCTAGGGTATTTTGCGTAACAACCAATTCCACGAATAAATCATTCTTAACTGCCCTATCACTCATAGACCTCCATTCATCCATCATCGTCTTATCGATCATGTCAAAAGCTTCGAAGAACAAAGGAAATATTATGAGTAAGAAGCTCACTGGATAGACTCCTTAGGTCCACCGTGGCTCATCGTATGCCTGCCTCAATCTATACGGTATCCATCATCACCATAGTTCTCGACTGCGTCGTGGTGATCCCCCACTACTTTGAGGTCGCCATGAATCAGAGCTGCCATTAAATGCATCGTCGTCACCCTTTTGGCCAGGAACGGCCAAAAACACACCAGTACCGTTGCCGACCATGACGCTACGTCGTGCATCCCCTCGATCCCATCCAGAACCCGTGACATCGGCCGCCAGCCCGTAGCTGCTCATCGGCCGTCCAGACGGTGCCGTAGCGGATTTAATCAATGGATCAACAGACACAAAGTTCCATTTGCCGAACTCGTCACTCTTAGTAAAAACCTCGAGAGTATGCGTAGGAGCCGATAAGGGTGTATTACGAGGAGCGAACGGGTTATTGGAGCTGAAGCGTTTGCTGGCTGGCTGAATGTTCGATATTGGCCGTCTTTGCGTCAAAGGAGGAGATTTTGCCGATTGTGGTGAGAGGCCTGACGGAGCTGGGAAACCAAACCCGGGAGATGATCTGGTGGATGTGTTGGAGCCGGAGCGTGTATGCCCTCCAGCAAAGGCCGCATTAGGTGGTGGGAGTCCCTGGAGCTGGTCTGGAAAACTCTCATCATGAACATAGAGCTGTCTTAATTTTGGGAAACCACCGCCGAGGATGGACGATGCAAGATAAGAATAATAGCCCATGGTCACACTTGAGAAGGCACCGGTCGAAGACGGGGAAACTTCGAACCTCAATGTTTCGAGTGACCGGGATGCCAATGGGCGGGAATTGGCCGAGCTGGGGAACTGTTCAGAGACGCTGGATTGAATGGCAAACGTCTTGAGAGACGAAGCCATGGTAAAGATCTCCTGCAAGCTTGCTGGGTGAACACCAGTGTCCTTGAGTGTTAGGACTGTAAGAGCTTGCTGTGTCTCCTGCCATGCCAGATACTCAATAAGACCCTTCAACGTCACTCCGGGTGTATCCTTAAGCACAAGTTCCTTCATAGGCGGCAGTGTAGGTAAACCATCTGATGAGGATAGAACCTCATCTGAGAGGCCTGGTGTGTTCGACACCTTGAGCGCTTGTAGATTGTTGAGGCAGCTGAGAACAGCTCGAAGTGTCATGGGATCGATATCGAGGTCATTCAATTCCAGCACTTCAATGTTCGGCCACACCTGCCCTGTAGCTAACATGGCCAAGCTGCGCTCAGCACCACCGATATAAGTCATCTTTCGAAGGTTCGGGCATCGAGCCTGGACTTCGAGGCGGAGAGTCGCGTAATGAGGGTCATCGCAGAACATACCCTCTGGCAAGTCGACATATCGTAGGTTCGGAAGGACGGCGATGGTCTGGGCAAGCTCGACCTGTGAAGACTCGCGCAACATGTATGGGAGCTTCAAATACTGAACCGACTTTCCAATGCGCGTCGGGTCGTCGCGAACGGTGCGTCGGAGGAGACGTAGACGGGCCTGGGCGGGATCCTCGGGGACACCATTTCGGTCGAAGCGGGAAGTCTTTTTGCGTTTATCGGCGAGCCATTCTTCGAGACGGCAGTAGTGGACTGGATCGATACGAACGCTGTGGTACCTAGGGAAGAGGGGTCAGTTACTGAATGATATCGGACCACCATGGCACGACTTACAAGACCTTGACAGCGCTGGGCCGCCATGCGCGACAAACTTGAACACAATGACCTAGATCGCGCAAGTCGCATAGCATGCAAACACTATCGCTTGAGCTCGCACTAGCCTCGCAAGTATCATAACTCTCGTCAAGGGCGTGTGGACAAACAAAAGCAAAGATGCGCTCGAGGACCTTTGGTGGTAGGTGGGCAAGCAGATATGCCGAGTTGCGAGTAGGAGGGTATAACGGCAGAGTCCCGGCACCGGCAGGGCGAAATTCTATAGGAACGACGAAGTCTGAGCTCTGGCCGCCGCTACCGGCTTTGTCCTTCTTGTTCCGACGTCGGAAGGGGTTTCGCATCTTGGCGTTATGTATCAGTAGTCGTGGTGGTTGTGGTCGAAGGGACAGAGTGGATAGTGACAGGGAAGCTGAAGGTTTAAAGTGAGGTTCAAAAAGAGAGGAATATCTTAGTGTTGAGATATGGAAAGAAGGAAAGGAAAGGGAAGGAAGTAGGAGGCGGCGAAAACATGAAAGGACCGGACACAGAATTTGTCAGTCTCCTGCCCTTTGTGAAGCTGAAGAGAGATTGACGAGAGGCGAGAGGGAGAGAAGAAGGTGAATGAGGGGACCTTATTAGGATCTTTCCCCCAACTCAATTCAGACCAATTCAATTCTGGGGAACTGAGTAATTGCAGGGGTAGGTGATAGGTGGTAGGTGGTAGGTCAGGTTGGGCTATCACCAGGGACCCAGGGTACCTGCCTTTTCGCTTTCCGAAGCCGGGAAAGCACGTGCCAATTGGTGTCTATATCCGCTTGACCTCAAGAAGGAAGGAACAAGGACCAAGTAACAAACAGATATACGAGGTCAAACGGCAAGAATGGAATATTTCTCCTTCTGCAGCTGTTGCGTAGGTCGCTTATAATATCTTTCAATGGCTCCAGCTATCAAGCCTCTAATGTTTCAGGGGATAGACGCTATATCCAAACGACATGCAGCCCTACCCCGCCAGCCCGCAGCCCGCATTCCTCTTGTCCTTCCAGAGGCTGACAGGCGACAGGTTTGAAGTGGCGTTTACCTCTTCAGCTTTGTGCTCCCCCAAGCGCGCGGCCTTTGCGCTTTGATTCAGTACTAAAAGACCTCCTTGTTAACGTGCGACGTTGAGTTATGCAGATCAAGCAGGGGGGTTAAAGAAAGAAACAAAAACAGAAACAGAACAAAAAAGTCTTGGCTGCGAGGAATGAAATAAAGACCACAATCCTCTACGTCAAACTTGTCCTGCGTATCACAGACCAGCAAACATGAACACATTGGATGCTTATGGCCCCTTTGATCTGCAGCAGAAAAAGGGGTTGGATCTAATATTCTGCTAATAAAGGTAGTATACTTACGTGTCACAGGTGTAAGCGCTTCTTTCTTTTAGGTGAGAAACAAAATGAGGACAAGATCCTTCAGTTCAAATCAAATGCCTGAGCGTGTCTCTTTCTCTTATGATAGTCCATAGAATCCCTCGCATGTGCAGCCAATGATCCCCCTGTATAGCAAACAAGGGTTTTACAAACACACATCCACGTCTTGTACTTGGCAAACCAACATGGGCTGTTATCAACCATTAATTCGACTCGAACCGTTGTTTCCACTTGCTTTCTTTTGTTTAGAATAGAACATGTTCAGATTGGACCCTGCGTGTGACGTCACTTCATCCGTTAGAAGCGTTGATACAGTCAACTGAGGATATACCAAGTTCATGAAACCGAATAAGATTATGTAAACGGAATAGAGTTTGTTGTAATTTGTTGCAATTAGATAAGTATGAAAGAGAGAAAACTATCAGGACTTTTGAGCGCCTACTATATCAAGATTCGACTTATTAAATGAAGATCTAACCCTACCAGCAGTATCATGCCAAGCCAATGGATATCTCGAGGCGTCTTAGTCCAAGTGGCCACTAACAGCCACAGGCAACTACAACGTCAAGACATGCACCTGGCAAACGCCAGTTCTGCATGAGAGTACCTGTTGGGATATATCCATGTATTCGCCATGAGTATAATATGTACTGAGACTTTCTCTTGACTATGCGTCGCTTTCTACAGCCCCCTCCACTTATTAAAGACCTGACGATACTGCAAATGCAATCTGTAAGCCAACTATCTTCCTTACGTCTCTACCAACCCCTCAACCCCAACTCATTAGAAATTCGCCTTCTCAAACTCCCGCAAGAGACTTTATCGCAATTCGACCTCGCTACTATGTCATTGGAAGATAAGCCCAAATATGTAGCATTGTCCTACACTGGAGCGATCCTAAAAACTATGGCGAAGTCACCACGAACGACACCACTGTTAAAACCCCAGACAATTTAGCTTCGACTTTTTTCTGTCTTTTGAGGGGCGAGGGTTCTCTGACACAGTCACATGTCCAATATCTTTGGGCTGATGCGGGTTGTATCAACCAGAATGATCTCCATGAGAGATCGGGACTTGCTCTGATCTCTCATGATCTCAGAGGGAAACTGGTGTGCGATATATACAAACATACACCAGATGAGAGCACTCTACTCCAGATAGATTTCGACATAGTATGGCTACGATATTGCCCTGAACCTTATACTGACAGAGGATCCGATCTATCTAGCAAACACTCAAACGACTCTTGATCGGCGGTAACTGATTTTCTACAATACCAGTATTGGCAACGAGTATGGACATTTCAAGAATTTATTCCCACCAACGAGCTTGTTTTCATCAGGAGAAGAGAATCTGTCTTGACCCATGCTTCGTGATGTCCCCCCAAGCATTTGTTCCTTTGCCAGAAACCCGAAAAGTGAGAGCAAGTCGGGTTTCCTCCCTGAAATAGCATGGAACATCCTTAGCGAGACACTCACTTGGGGGAAGCTTTTATGGCTGTTTATCACCCAGGCACATATCAAGATACCCGACCCAGACAAATTCAAAGGCTGGATATCATCTACCTTTACAGGGAACCTACAAGCTAACAACGACCGAGACTATATCTACGGTTTTCTTAGAGTTCCCGACACTCTAGCAACTCCTAATTACAACCCAGAGAACAAAGTATCGCCTGTCTACACTGGGTATATCGCAGGGTGAGTAAAGGCTGCGCGTACCCAACATGCAATGCATTTTCATAACCTCCTTGCCGTTTTATCTCTGGTGGGAACCGAAATAACTGGAAAGTCTGAACTCCCAACCTGGGTTACCGATTATACAAAGAATAATAACACAATAACACCTTGGTGCTACATGGCCATCGACTTCAGCTCAATCACTGAAGTTATTCCGTCTACATCTCTGGCAGACATCGATATATACCCCTACTTCATAGAGGCAACTCAAAGCCTGTTCTGCTGGGGCATCGATATCGAAACCATTTCTTCAGGGGTCACCAGTCTGATTCGGACCATGCGATTCTGGCATTGTTCATGTCCTTGCCGAGTTCTTTTACATAACCCAATTCGCGAATTACATCAAGAGTTCCGGCAGTCCAAGCTATTGTCGAGTTGTTCGTCGATTTAACCTAGGTTGTTCCACCTGTTTTGCTCGATAGTGTCATAATTTTACCGTGCTAATGACTTATTCCAACACGACTGAATCCCAGCCAATCTGGTAAACCTGGAGTAGTAATGGGGATGAAAACATTCTCGAGATGCTCTTTGCAGCTACTGAAATAGCTGAATTTGGAATTGAACCACATACCCCTTTGGAACTTAGCTCATGAGATACAGAGAGACGCAGAGCAACCGTATCAGACATCATGCCCACGCTATATAGGAATATCCTTTTTTCGACACAAGCCATGGATGTTTGGGTGTAGCTAATTATGAGCCTGCCTTGGACCGCCTTTGTCTTCTCGCAGGCTACAAAGGGGCAGTGATTTAGAGACCAACCTTGCATAGATTCTATGTATTGGTAGAGTTGGCAGTTGTGGTAGAAGAAGAAATCGAAGACGTTCTTCACAGCCAGCAGTCTCAAGCACAATGGTTTGAGCTACAGTAGAACCCATGAAGCCACCAGGGGTTAGTTTCAGTGGGCGTGCAAGAGTTCCGACAACTTTCTATTCTCTATAACTATTTTATATAATCTATATAAATTGTAATAACTTCGATTTAGTTTATATAATCTTATATAATCTCTTGATTATAATATATAGAGTTTTATAATTTATATATAATTTATATCTATATTATTATATATCAGGTAGTTAGCTCGCTGTCGGAACTTTTGCACGGAATTGTAGTATAGGACAAATAAACGACTTCGATTCTACACGAGCGATCCGCTGTGAGTTGAGTAATGAGTACAACGTAAGCTCGAGTTGGAAAACATCATGATATAATACCATGCTTGTACTATACAGTCATCTACCAAATACAAGGTACATTTGATTTCATAGAGGGACAATCAAGCGAGTGTTACAGTAATTGGTTCATTCATCTCCTAGATTCAATAAATCTGGAGGGAATCAATAATTCTATCATACGTAACTGCGAAGATTGATTACAAAGGTTCTAGATAGATCGTCGTAGCCTGGGGCCGCGCCTAGTCGGCCGAGACTTGTGTCCCAATAACCATGCCCGTCCTTCAAATGCCCCATGTTCGCCTGGTAAACACAAACCCGTGAGAAGCATCGTCAACACCCTCCGTCATTATCGCTGCCCACATAAAGACTATTATTCATAGCAGATTCCGACTTTGAAACCAACCAAGCCGAAACCCTTTTGGAAAAATTCGAAATCTCCAAACTGCTTTTATATACGTATTGAAGCCGCTGAGATCGATCCGGATCCAACTCCAACGCGACATGGCTTAAAATGCTCGCGTAGCATTATGCAGTCGTTACAAGGCCAGCCTGTCAAAACAAGTCAAGGTACCCATCCGGGTACTCATCCTATTTTGACACAGTCGTAACCAGCCACTTAAGCCTTGCGGGATCGAGCAGTAGCACCGTTGGTCTTAGAGCCAGTAGCGGTAGCGCCGTTGGACTTCTTCACAGGGGTGGTCTGGACCAGATGAGGGTCGGGAAGAGGAGCCTGGGACATGCGTCGGAGGCTCTGTCGGCTGGTAGGGGCCTTGCCTTGCTTCTTGTAGGTAGCAAAGTAGAAGGAGATGAAGAGGACGAGGTAGGAGCTGATGGTGATGATACCGGAGAAAGCAGCGAACTCCTCACCGGAGCACTTGCCGGCATTGGGCATCCAGGGGAAGTAGGTCGAGGTGAAGTAGGTGTAAGAGGCGAAGTAGATGAAGCCGAGATCAATGACGAACTGGATGATCTGGAGGCGGGTAACCCACTCCTTCCACCAAACACGGACACCACGGGCGCTCTGGAAGTAGTACCAGTACATAACAACGTGAACAAGGAGGTTCAGGACAATAGGGACCCAAGAGACCGAGGTGGAGCCGATGAGCTGAGTGTAGCAGAGGAAGGCGGTAGCACCATGGTGGTAGCAGTGGAGGAAGGTCAAGGGCTTCTTCTTGAGGAACAGGAAGACGGTGTCAAGGAGCTCGAGGTACTTGGTGAGGTAGTTGAGCTATTGCGATTGTTAGCTTGGGTCGCATGTGAAATCTTGCTGGTAACTCACGTAGTACAGAACGACGAGGGGCTGGGTCCAGCCACCCTCAGAGTCGCAGATGGCATGGAAGATACCACCGCGAACAACGGTAGGAAGAAGCTGCTCAATGAAGAGAGCCAAAAGAGAACCACTGATCAGAGTCAGGTAGAGGTTGTGGACAAGGAAGAGACCCTTGAGCTTGAAAGGCTCGCGGTTACGCATCCACTCGCGACCACCGAAAATGATGCAGTAGTAGATGACGATGAAGATGGAGGTCGACTTCATGGTAGACATGGGAGTCTCGAAAGGCACAAACTTGAAGTCATTGGCGGAGTAGCCGACGACAGCGGTGAAAGCCTTGTCAAAGATGGGCCAGAGGTGAATACCAAAGGGGCGGTCGATGGTAGGCAGCGGCAGCTGCTCGTAGAAGGTAGCGGGAGACGCAGACATGATGGGCGAATTGTTGGCTGAAAGCAACACAATTGGAAACCACGAAAGCCCTTTATTAGGTAGGATTTGTCGGAAAAAGTAGTCGAGTTATGTATTCGACGTTGCTGTTTCTCGAAGACGCAACAGAGGCCGGCGGCGGCGGGAGGACAGTTGAAGAATGAACTCAAGTAAGGACTGACAAGGAATGACAAGAAGAAGAAGAGTTCTCCGGAGAGATGAAATGGTTTAAAGAAGAAGCCAGAGAAAAAGGCGGTCGTGGGGAATGCGTAGAATTAAAAAGGAGTTAAAAGGGGAGCAGGAGAGTAGAGTTTTAATTGAGGTGAGGGAGAGCCCGAGAGGACAGCGGACGCGGACGCGGCGCATCGAAAAGGGGAAATTTCCATCCGCACCGCTACCTTCCTTTGGGGCACTCCCACTGGATCTCCGGTGTCCGCGGCGGGTGCAGGCTGTAGCAAGATGGAGCTGGAGCTGGGAAAGTGGCACTTGCACCGCGCTTTCCTTTCCATTGAGCTGCACCGTGCCACTAGCACATCTTTGTCAGGTACGGAGCAGACAGGTAGGCAATCTGGGTAATTAGGGGGGACTTGGCCTAATCTGCCAATCTCCATGCGCTATAGGTAATGGATGGATATGGATATCATTTTCTTGAGCCAGGCCCGCCCACCCGGGTACCCAAGAATTGGCCCGGCTCATGCTCATGCGGTGTTGGACTGTTTTCTTTTTGGGAAACCATGACACGCGCTCGCAGGAGAAAAGGGCCACACACGCATGCATGTCCGAGATGAGGCTTCACTACATGTTTTTCCAATTACATGTGATAAGCCCGGGTTGTCCGACCAATGAAATGGAGCTGATTTAAAGGAGGCACGTGATGATATTAGAATGCCCATATCCTAAACTGAAACAATATGAATAGCAAAATGCGTTCATGCTCCAAAGTGCCGCGTCGCTAGACTTACAGACCACCTAGTGAGGCTCGTACCTGACCGTTGCTTACCTATGCTTAGGTATGCACACCTTCATCCGTCTTGTCTGACTCTGCTGTGCCTGTCTTGTGCCTGTGTCCCGAGGCTTACTAGATGCCAAGGCCGCGGTCATGACCGGGAGGTGGCTCCCACTTGCTACCCATTGGCTCTCCATGCTCCAAGACAAAAACCCGTTGGACCATCGTCATTTAATATCCGTACTTCGTATTACCACTAAAGAATGTCAGAACCTCAACTGGTATCCATTCTCGCAGCCAATCCATATATGAAGTATTTGGAGAACAACAGCTCCTCATTATATAGATAGATTATTGGGGTTCAAGGGTGTGGAATTGTTTCATAATAAACAGTAAGGATTCAGGAGAAACATTATACATACTTATCTTCATGCCTACCTAAATGAAGTTCATGAACTGTAGGCTCAAACTCTAATGCCTCTTATTGTAACCTAGTTTGACAACGGTCATATACCAGTGGAAACATCAATCTCAACAGTGACTGGCAATTCATTGGTCGGACAGTTGCTACAGCCCGAAGATCTCCATCATTTCGATTTCAAGCCAAGGTTCCATATATACTCCGTAAAAACATCGGTAATTACCCCATATCAAACCCGATTAGCAACTATCAAAGCAACCTCCAATCTCAGCACGGTTCTTCATAAACAGGCTAATACTCGTTAATCAAGCTTTCGCTAAACTGCTACTTCAATCTCTCCAAGGACAAGCATTCAGAATCATGAAATATAGATGTGGCTGTGCGGCTGTGCGTTGTTGTCATTGTGTGGCTGCCCTACAGATGTCAAAGTGAGGGAGTGGGTGCGTAATAATTTTAATGTCAGCCCAACGATTGGTGGCTTGTAGCTTGATGTTACCGAAGGTATGGAGTATACTTGTGGTACTTAGAGTGCTTGATGTGACAATTGATTCATTGGGTTGAAGTTAAGTTGCGATGCAAAAAGCTCATTCGTATTATGATCCCCAAGTTTTGAGATACACCGCTATAATTAAGGTTTCCAGCTTCATCTTTATACGTCAAATCTGTAATACTCAATTGGATGATTGCCCTGCTAAAAATGACGAATGGAAGCGAGGTGGAAGTAAGCTCGTCAAAGCACAGTACCAATACTGTCTTTCCCGTACAAGAAATCCCCATTTCTCAAGCCTGTCCACACAATTCGCACTTGGTTCCACTATTACGCGATCAGGTATAGCCTCGCGTTAGTCATCAATCCTCAGCCCATCCTCTCTTGCCCAAACAACTCTGCAGTCATCACCCGAACCCGGAAAAAGCCAGCCCACTACCTACCTGTAACCATATACACGACCTCGTCTCCCGACAACATCACCACTTGTCCAGACTACCTCCTCCCGCCCAACATGTCCGCCTTCATCCGTGTCGCTCGCAGCGTCCGCGCTGCTCCCATCCGACCTGCCGTCCAGCCCCTGGTGGCCCGCTCGGCCGTTGCCCACTTCACCACTTCGATGCCCCGACGAAGCGAGCACGCTGAAGAGACCTTTGAGGAGTTCTCCGCCAGGTAGGGCCATATCCCGAACCTCAATCGCCTGCCGACTGCTTTGGAATACCGATTTTTGGAGGAAGCCGGAATTGCTTGGAGAATTGATTTGAACGAGTTCGAATCCTTGCGTGGTTGCGTTCCGGCTGTGGGAAAAAAGATGCCGCAAAAGCCGCCCAGAGCTCTGCTCTCTCCACACGCGGTTTCCTCCGAATATCTTCCAATGCAGTCGCGCAGGCCTTTTGCGGCGCTCAATTGCTAAATACCGAATTTCTACAGGTTCGAGAAGGAGTTTGATGGTGTTCAGGACGTTTTCGAGCTTCAGGTATGTCTGCCCCACGGGGTAGAGCTCGCTGCTTTCCGGCTGGCTCCCCAAAATGTCGTATGACTTTTTGGCTTATCACCAAACCACAGCGCAACCTTAACAACGCTTTCGCTTACGATCTCGTCCCTTCTCCCTCGGTTATCGCCGCCGCTCTTAAGGCCGCCCGTAGGGTTAACGACTTTGGCACTGCCGTCCGCATCTTCGAAGGTACGATTTCATCAATTTAACATCGCATTGCCGTCCACTTGACCGACGGTCTGGCACTGCCTAGACACACTCCCTTGATTCATGTCACCAATACACCTCGAAATCGATATCGCCCCGACAAACATCATTTGTCGCATGCAATCATATACAGCCAATATGGATGCAGTTGCTAACTTGTAAACTTGCAGGCATCAAGTCCAAGGTCGAGAACAAGGGTCAGTACGAGCAGTACCTCGAGGAGCTTAAGCCCCTCCGAGAAGAGCTTGGCGTGCCGCTCAAGGAGGAGCTGTACCCCGAGGAGAAGTAAACGGTGTTATGGTCTCCGTGTTTTAAGCCCCGTGTAAACTGGATGTTAGCCGAGACGGAAGGGAATTTCAGACCAAGAGGTAGACAGGGGAGTTTGGTTGCGGCAGCTTCAAATCGATTGTGTTATAGCCACAACTGCGACTTGGCGACTCTCGATCCTTGCTAATCCCTTTGAATGTGGAAAGTATTTTGCATACATCACATGCTTCTCTGCTCGTCCATCTAAGTGATTTGTTTCGTACATGAAACTTCAGCCCTCCACCTGCACATTTTTGAGCCTTTTAAACGCGAACCTTCACTGGGACTGTCACTTTGGTTGACATGTTCATACCATCAAGTTTGAATAACACTGTTGACTATAACGAGTGCTCATTCATGGTTGATGAAAGGGTTCTAAAATCAAATACACGTGCCCTGTCGGCACAAATACAAAGGATATTGATATCATGCTAATTTCCCAGACAAATCCGTGCCCTTCCCATAATCGGGAGTACTTTGTCATCTTCTCATAATTGTACTCACTGAAGCTGGTTCCAACGCTCTGAACGAGCTTGCTGGCTCATAAACTGAGCACCTGGCCCACTAGGACTTGTTCCTCTGCTAGCAGAACCAGCAAAGGCAGACCGGCTGGGCCGGGGACTCATCCCACTAGGCACGCGAGGGCTACGCGGCATGCTGCCCCCTCTGGTATTGCGCCCGTTTGCAAGACTATTGAGCTTCTGATGTGCCGTGGATAGGTCTGTATCCTTCTGCTGAACTTGCGCTTGGAGACTTGCAATTTGCTGTAGCAGTACTTGCCGCTCACCAGAAAAGTTCTGTGCATGTATAGCCAGCAGATTCGCAGATGCTTTCTGACCTAAGTCCTCATTTTGACCAGTCAACTCTTTGTTGCTGTTTGTCAATTTTGACACCTGAGCGCTAGCATCCTGGTACCGGCCTCTCATAAATTCCACATCGCTGAGTGCGCGCTTCAGTTTGTCTTCAGAGGTCTTCAGCTGTTGCTGAGATTCACTCAGCGCTTGCTCGGTGTCGTCTGATTCTGGATTATCCTTCAGGCGCGCGATCGTGGTTTCCAGCTCCTGTATCCTTTTTTGTTGTTGCGCACTCTCCCTCTGTGCGATCTCTGCGGCAACTCGCGCAGCAGCCTCCGCGCTCTTCTTCTCCTTCTCAAACATGGTTCTCTCTTGAAGAGCGGTGCGGTTGGACATCCCAATCTTATTCGATGTCTTTTTGAACTCCTTAAGCTCGCTGTCAAGCCGATTGATATGGGTCTTGAGTTCCACTTCGACTTCGCCAGCCAGCATGCTGCGTCGTCTGTACTCGTCGATCTAAAATGACTATTAGACAGGTTGCAGACGGTTATTATCTTTAATCTTACCTTTTCTCTGATCGACTCAAGACTTTCTAGTGGTATAGTGACCATGGTTTCCCTCTTAATGGCCAATCCTCGGGGTGTCACACTATCGAGTAACTGCCTCACGGCAAGAGGCATAGGAGGGTTGTTAGAGTCGACCGGTAGATCTCGGAGAGGCAAACAAATTCGCTTGGAATCAGCCTCGTCGCCATCGTCAGTAGCCTGTAGGATCATCAGTACAAATTGGGAACAGAAAAGCACGAATCAATCAGCTCTTACATATTTCCGCTTCAGGCCGTTTCCATCTAACGAGTCCATCGAGAATAACGTCCGAGTTTGGGTCATGGGGTTCTCGAAAATATCGAGAACGTCATCCGGTATAGTTTGAGGTTCCCAATTCAACGTGTCGGTGTTGCCATTCAAGTAAGCTGCAAATACCTCTGCCACTTTATGAGGCTCACCATAACCCCTTTCTGGATCTTCGAGATAGCGCCCTGCGCTGACAGTGCATGCAAGGATTGCATTCTTTGCCTCCAGATCTGCTATTGTATCCCAAGGATGAAGACTAACATGCTCGATAGAATGTGTCGTAACAAGCAGTAGAACAAGGGGTGACTTGCGACTAGACTTCGTGTACAGTTGTCTAGCAATAGATGAACGAGAGAAGTGGAAATCGTACCCGATAACAACATCAAAGTTGAAGGGGTCAAATTCTTCAGTTGATAAAGCAAGAGTGATTCTCGTGACAGACGGATAGTCGGTGCGCTTGCTGATGCTCTCGGCTGAACATTCAACTTTTGCCAACTCTGTGACAGCAAAGATCAAGCGCATAAGTTCCTGACTGCGAACCACAATAAGAATGCCCTGCTCCTTCCCGTCCAGGGCAGACATCAGCTCAAACAAAAAACAGAATTTAGAGTTCGCGTCACAGGAGTACTTGGCAATATCAGAGCTAGGCTGGCTTTCGAGACTGCTCCCAATGACATCTTGTGGGTAGTCACAAATGCCAAAAAGCCTATCGAAAAGATCGTTGATCTTTTCCACAAGACCGTCGGCAGGCTTCTCAGATGTCTCGCCAGTAAAAAAACGGCTGAAAGCCTGGATTTCAGCTGTGTGGTCTTTGATTACTTCTCCATAATAAGGTCGACGGCTTGCTTGCATAGGGAGGGTGATTGGGTATTGTAATAGACTGTCATCTCGTTGCGAAGATTCTGATGAGGCATCGGACACTTGATCAACAGGAACTTGACCCATGGTGATCGACAAACCCGAACTTTCAATCTCGGAGGTTATCGCGTCTTGGCCCGGAAAATTTAGGATATGCGACGAAGCCATCGGTTCAACCGAGCGGCTAATAGCTGCTGGGGAGATAGTTCCAGGAGGCACCCCATCGTCAGCATCTTGGCTCAGAAGGGTATGAGTAAGAGAGTCGTTCGAGTCGTTAAAGGCCAAGTTAATTGCCTGTCGCATACTGTCGACCGCCGAGATATGTGTGTTAGGTACAGGCATGATCGAGGCTGGAGAGATCGAAGGGGGAGGTGCCTCTGGTGTGTTTCCAAGGGCTTCTGGTTTCCAAGGGTCCACCGAGTATACTGGTTGAGATTGGATGGTAAGCTCGGGAGAGCTCACCACAACATCAAGGCCAGCTGTGCCGGTATTGGTCATCGATTCGCCTTCATTTGGCACATCATAGGACGTCTCATCTAGACTCTCATCTAGTGATTCCCCAACTTGAGTCAGTAATGAGTCCTTACCGAAGTCGATAAAACTTTTCAGTTCATCGACTGCTGAACTCCGCGGTTGGGAGATTGAGCGCTCCATTTCTTGAAGTTCCGAGGTCGACCTGAGCAGTTCTGAAGGTGGCTCAGATGCACTACCGTTTTGGGAGTGGCTTTTGAGTTGTCGCTTTGAGCCACGGATGGTATTGACTTCAGCTTCTGTGGGCTGTGGTTCAGTGGCGAACTTGATATCTTGACCGAGAATAATTCCCAGGGATTGGGATCCGGCAAGTTGAGAACCTACTAACCGGGCTGTTTGCGAGTCTTCGAGCCTCCCTTCCTGACTCACGCCAGATTCGTTGGCAGATTGCAATTGAGGAACTTGATCGGGTATGGTATGTGTAGCCTCGTCAAGAACTCCCATCCGCGAAGAAAAGGAGCTCGAAATATCAGGCAAATTAGTTGAGAATTGAGGCTGGGTATAATAAACAGGCGAATTTGGTGTATTATTCGAATTCAAGGATTTTTGAGTAGATGCAACTGGTGCCCGTTCCAAATGGTGGGAACTGGGATCGCTTGGGATAGAACTATCAAACCTATCTTCTTTTTCTAGCGAGGCTGGACGTGGCTGATCCGGTTGATGAGACGGTATGTCTGAAGTAGTCGTTGCTGCTGAGTCCGGGACAATCTCGGTTTGAGAAACGTAGGGAGTAACCTGATCCTGGGATAACACAGCTAAAGCCGCGGATGCGCTAGCGTGTGCAGCTATGTTCGAATGATCCTGTGAATCTGGGATAACGCTCTCTTCACTTGAAGAGGTCTGATCCTGTGACTCTGCGACTGCTTTTGAAGACAAGGTTGGTTTCAGACGAGAAGCTGTATCAAGCGCATGGGCACGCTCTCGACTGCCGCAATTCTGGAGATTTATGTTACTCTCCGCGAACGTCAATAAACGATCAGCTCCGCTGCTCTCTACACTCTGTGGGTGGTGGTGTTTCACGACGCTTCGCTCAACTTCAATTTCCTGGCCACGATGATCTTCTCGATGGGATTGGGCGTTATCAACAGCTTCAGAGACGTGCTCTTCTGTAGCCTGTTGCTTGTCCTCAGAATGCTGGTCTGCCGAGATACTTTCCTGGGTCTGGTTACCTTGGACGTCACAGTCTGCGCTATCCAGACGACTCCGGCTATTTTGCGAATTAGCCGTCTCAAAGCTCTGGTTATCAAGGGAGTGCTGGCTCTCTTGAGAATTCTCAGTGTCCCGGCGGTCGTGCTCGTTGGAGCTAAAGGTATCTCGTTCAAGTCTTGTGTTATGTGCAGGACTTTCAACCTCAACGTCGTTCACTTCAGGATCCTGATCGTCGCGGATGCTATGAGCTCCCAATCCCTCTTCGTCAGAGTGATTGGCAGTGTCAGTGTAACCTTCTGTAGAAGGATGAGAGGTGCCGTCTTCAGGAGGAGCGTCCTCGTTATCCGATTCTGGAAATCCCGGGTCAAACTCGACAAAAGCGTCGACAGATGAAGGTTCTTCGACGTCTAGAGAGCCTGACAATGGTACAAGGCTCTGTGGTTGTTGCTGAGTCAAGGTTTCTCTCACTCCGTCAACAGATGCAGGATGATCTGCGGGTACTAGTTGTTGATCGTCGGACGCCTTAGGGCTGCCTGGCTCGTAGTCAGGCCTAACCGCAGATTGACTTCCAAACTCTCGGTAATCCCAATGGCCTGAGAGATCTTGAGAATCAGGGATTGTGTCTTGACTCAGTTTTGATGCGAACGCAATCCGCTGGTCGTCCTCCTCGAGATCAGAAATCTTCTGAGAACTATCCTCGTCGTTGACGCTTTGGTATTCGGAGGGGTCGAAGTTGTCAGGCTTACTCAAGAGAACAGTGAATTTTCTGTTAGGTAACAAAAGAGGTTCGCTGGGGCTTTCAGCGATCTCTGGCGACGAAGCTGAGACTATGGACGGTACAGGCTCTTCAGACAACCTGCTGCTTTGCTTGACCTTGGATTTGTTTCCTGATCGCACGTGTTTTCTGAAAGAACTGGGCCGAGATCTGGTCGGAGTTGACACATTTAAAGTCTGCTGTTGTGGCCCGTCATTGACTTTAGCTTGTTCAGCCTGGTTGACACGAGGTGTAAGGTTCCGAAGTCCGAGCTGGTTTCTTGTTTCACGACTCTTGGCTTCAGCTTCACGACCCTTCTTCTTCTTTTCACCTTCCCAGTCTTTTCTTGCTTCAGCGTTAAGATAAGCGACCTGAAAATATGTCAGCATGATATCCTACCAAGTTCAAAACACTACAGGGCAACATACAGGAATCCACTCTGGTTCGTATATTCGGCCCTTGGGGCTAGGTTCCCACTCTACAAGGCACTTGTTTACGATTTCGCCGTCGTCTGCTACTGTGAGGCGTTCGTCGACAACTCTCTTGACTTGCCACCAGCCGTCCTGCTCTCCGTCGTCTGAGCTTAGTTGAGCCGCGGTCTCTCTGTTTTCGTCTTCCTGGCCAGTTTGGCCTTTATTTTCGCCTTGTTTGTCTTGAAGGCTACCTCGACGCTGTTGTCCAGACTTAGGGGTGCCGGATTTCCTGCGCTTGCGGGAAGACGGTTCCACGTACTCCTCTTCACTATCCTCGTATTCTCTCTTTCTTCTTGATTTCCGATTGATTGGTGTTGTAGATGTTCGCGGGGTAGATGCTCGAGAAGTTGATATACTTTTGCGCGTTCTAACCATGAGTACGATGGTACGACAGGGACTGGATAATAGTAACCACGAAGGCGACCCGAGGGCGACAGGGGTGGAGGTCGCTGCCGCAGAAAAAGGGCGCAAGTCAAGGATGATGTTGCGACAGTGTTCAGCCGGCGACAAAGACCTGCGAGAACCGACTACAGCGGTCAACGCTTGGTGTAAGTCGAGAGACTATGCGCGCGCGCCGGATGAGAGCAAGGCTACCGAACAGGAGTTCGGCTGATGGTTTCGGGGGACGTCGTCGATCAAGTCCCACTACAACGCACGTGATTGTCGCTGGAGAGCACGCTGCTACGAATAGTGCTGCGGTGGTTGATGAGGCGTGAGGGTCAGGGGTTTAGTGTGAGTGGACAGTGGGGGAGCCCGATTCAGTAACTGAGATGTGCTGGGGTTGCAGCGACAGTAGTGTGATACACCCAAAGTAAGGTGGCTAGGAAAAGGTGACGACCTTTCAGGTTTGATCGAGGTTGAGTTCGAAAAAGAAGTGAAAAGTAGGATGTAAGCCTTTGATAAAAGAGAGTTGAAGAGGTAAGAAAGGAAAAAGTAAAAGCGAAAGAGTTTATGAGTGCAGGCGCGTTTAGAAGAGGAGAAGGTGCAATTGCCTTTCACGGTCGCTATTGTTGATTGCGCCGTACAATAGGCAGGTGCACCTTTGCTCTGTGCATTCACTGCGTTTGCACTGCCAGAGGTCTCCACTTTCGTCTCAACTCACCCTTGAGAAATATCTTGAACACCTTCATTATAATAGTATTTCATTCGAAGACTCGCAAGTATATATAGTAAGAATGAGCATAGATGCAGATTTTTCTCCTCAATTTACGGGATTTTTTGAGATGTTGCATCAGTCGCAAGTATATGAAGCGTCGGGCTCTATGCTGTTTTTGCACTTACATCTGCTGGTGCCCGCCAACCAACACAGTTGAAATGTGTAATGCCGTTTGTTTGGTGTCAGCATCTGAACTGCGGACTTAAGTTTACCATAAATTGCGATACTTACAGCGTGTTTCTATTAGAAGTTATCTTTATGTAGGTGCTTTTCTATTGTGAGAATGATAAGAAAACTACAATACATGTTGATATCCATCCAATCTCTTCGCGTATGGACAGTAACGCTATAACCTAGACCCCCTGTGACCTGAACGCTAAACATCAAGACACAGTGGCTGGCCGCACCTCCACTAAAACTCAGGTGTCTGGTCTTTACGGGAGTGTCCCTACAGTTTGCCTACTTCTTGCCGTTTCACAATTAACTGGTGTCACCCCATCATCGATAAGCGCATTAGCCAGCACACGTCTCAATTGAGTCTTGAACATCACCAAATCATTACTTTTACATGAAACAGCTGTCTCGGTCGTTGCAGATCATGTCGGCGCGCTTCTCAGTTCAACCCATAGGCCGCTTTGCGGGTACGAGCCAGCCTGTCAAGAGACCCAAGGTGAGTTGATTATATTGGTTGTATGAGTTGACTGAAAAGTCTCACCAATAACCATCCTTCAACTATCATTTCAAATACTTACAATGTTTATAGGAGTTCGCCTGCTTTTCATACGACGACAACCATGAGTTTCACCTAGACGACTCTTCTCTCAAGTATTACTACACACCACAGCTCGGAGCAGACCTCTCCAAAGGATTTGATACCTTCCAGAAGCTGAATGATACTGGAGATGACCATCTCGAAAGTCTTCTTAAGACCATTGTTGCTCATGAGCAGGAAACTGGCAAAAAGATAGATGCCAACGTTGTCACATGGAGAGGTATGATGACAAAGGTTGGAAGTCCTTTCCCTTGAGCCTCCGTATTAAGATCTAACCCTCAATTACAGATTATGGCAACACCTTTCGACAATATGGACGGGTAGGTGCAATACCAATGCTCTCATTTATACGATATTTTAACTTATTGGCCGACAGCTTTGAGATGAATGCCACCCTCTATCAAGTACGCTCATGATGAAACCCCCCCTCCCCCCCCCTGAACCAACGAACAGAATCACTAACACGGTATTGTAAAAAGGATTGCATGTAAGAACGCACCCTATCATGACGCTTATACCGGCTAAACTCTGTAGCTTCATTGAAGAAAACAATGCCTATAAGATGGCATCCAGATCCAACGAGGGCAACAATAAACGCAGGAGGGGACCCCCCTTGGAGGTGATGCAGTTTTGGGGTATGTTGTCTTGGTCCGTACAGCCTCTATCCGTGCTCACATTACAATCTAGGTTACAAGTTCGAGACTTTGTCGACCTTGCCAGCACCATGGGCAGAGACGTCGCGGGAGTTCATCGAAAACCGTGAGAACGAAGTCGTCAACAACAAAGCTCAATATTGCTCTGTCGTCCGAACAGGTATCGGCAAATCAGTACTTTGTCTTGGTGGTGAAGTCGATGCTAGTAAGAGACTCGCTCGCTTTCTTTCTTCTGTCAACTAACGTATTCGCAGTCTGGGACTCTAAGCCCCAAGAAAAAGGCAGCCCCATCAACTGGGTAGAACTTAAGACGTCAGCCGAGATTCGCAATGCGGGCGACATGGAGAATTTCAACCGTAAGCTGATGAAGTACTGGATTCAATCATTCCTTCTTGGCGTGCCACGCATCGTTGTTGGTTTCCGCACGCGTGACGGAATTCTGGTTGAAGCGAAGGATATCGAGACTCATCGTATTCCCGAGACGGTTAACGCCTATCCGAATCCCAAGTGGAACGCCGACATGTGCGTCAACTTTGCAGCTGCTTTCTTAGACTGTAAGTATATGACACTCTTCTTGAGCGGGATCAGACCGCTAATGTATGATTTCGATAGGGCTCACGGAGAACATCAACGACGAGGGTGTTTGGAGGATAAAACGTGAGCCACAGTCGCCAACTATTGAGCTTTTCAAGGTGGAGGAGACGGGTCACGGTGACATTCTATCGGATGAGTTCAAGAATTGGAGGATCAAATTAGCTCTTGGACCCAGCGACGAAACTTCATAACGTCCAGAAACCCCTCTAGCATCACGGCCGAAGATGGCAAGACTTATTCACGAACCAAAATCACTTTGGACAAAAGTTGTACAAGAATCGTTTTGTATTCTCAAGCTGTTGGACTAACAAGTATAGGCTGTGCCTGCATCTAGCTATGTACTTGCCTGTCCGAAACCAATAGAAATGCAATCAACAATCAAAACAAGAGTTGCCTCCGTACCACCCATGTTCTTAAATACAATGCCTCTCAACGCCTGGCGCAATTAATGAAACCCAAAAAGAGAAAGAAGAAAAAACAATAGCCCGGGCCATGAGATCATCCTTGAGATATTCATTACATCGTGATCATGCTAGCCCCGGGTCGCCAAATGCTGATGAAAATGCAATCTTCAACGGAACCGTCCTTGATGTCTGCTTCTGTTCCATGCTGGAAAACTGGAAAGTGCAGAGCCAAATGCAAAATGAGTAGTACAAAAACCTTGGTGCATGAACCGTACCAAACTGATGCGAGAGCACAACGCCGTTGGAGGTCGTGCCATGATATTAATTCGTCCATCATTCGTGAGTATGTCGGTAGATCAGACAGCGGGCCATCGAATGCGCAGGCCGTCTACCCAGCGTGAGTAGAGGACATCGGACAGCTGCTTGCAGTGCTCCATGCCGGCCCTGGCCTCCTGACCTGGATATCTGCCCTCAGCGGCCATCTTCTCGCGGTCGAAGTTCTTCTCATACATGGTTGGTGTATCAGCATGACGGCGTCGGTGGCTGCGGAGATGAGGATTGCCGGAGGACATTGTGAGTTTCGCTGGGCTGGCTGCGGGGGTGGAGTTCTTGACAATCACAGTACCCTGAGGAGTGCCATCGTCAGGAATCTTTTGAGCGGGCTGTCGTAGGATTGCCGCGCTGAGCTTGTTGTCTTGGGAGATGGCTGATACCATGCTGTTCATGAGGTGGTAAGCTCCTTCGGGATCAACCGCGTCCAAAGCTGCAAAAGCATCCGACAACTTCGCCAGGGCTTCACGCTTCTGCATCGCAGAGGTTTGAGCGTGCAGCTCGGAAAGGGAAGGCTCTACAGCCCTATTATATAGCCGACGTCCCAGCACGGCCTCTTTGCCATATGGCTCAACTGGAGTCGCAACCTGCTGGGGAAGGTTCTCGTCGCAAAAGACGTCGTCAGGAGAAGCCGGTCGATTACCTTGGCCCTGGCTTGAACTGTCAGAAGGCACTCTTCGGAAGAGACGCATAGTCGATCCCGAGTTGCCGAATGACATGTCAGGTTGCAGAGGTCGCTTGGGAGCAACAGAGGCTCTAGGAGAACCGCTGGACTGCATTGATGTGCTTGGGGCAAGAGACGGTGTTCGTCGGACTGTTGACTTTCGGACAGTACCAGGCGCGGGAGAGGTTCCACCAAGGGGTCCGTCATTGAGGTCCATCTTCTTCATCGCCTCTTCGGCACAGAAGATCGACGAGGCCTTTCGGTGCTGCTTGATCGTTGGTCTCTTAGGTGGCGCAACCGATTTAACCGTATCGAAGACCCATTCCTGTTGCTCGTCCTTAGGAGTCATGGTCTGAAGGGTCTCTTGGTAGTACATAGGGTGCTTCTGTCTGTTCTGGTTGGCATCCCACATCTGTCGGCGTGCGATGAGTTCCTGTAGTGCCTCAACCTTACCAGCGTTGCGGATGAAGCGGTGGCGTAGGAGGTCCTTTGCGGTGGGCCGACGGTCGTAATCCTTGGTGAGGCATTGGGCGATGAAGTCCTTGAAGTCCTTGCTGAAGTTACCCTCTAGACGAGGAGCAGAGTTCTTGGGGATGTGGAAGAGAACTTTCATAGGATGGATGTGGCACAGTGGAGGTTCGCCGTTGGCCATTTCCATCGCAGTGATACCCAGTGACCAGATATCGGCCTTGAAGCTGTAGCCATCTTGCTGGATGACCTCCGGGGCCATCCAGAAAGGTGTTCCAACAAAAGTGTTTCGCTGCGACTTGATGTTTGTTAATTGGGCAGCAACACCAAAATCAGCAAGCTTGACTTTGCCGGTTTCGGAGAGTAGGACATTGGCTGCCTTGATATCTCTGTGAATCTTGCCCTCAGTGTGCAGATATTGAATGCCCAGCAGCAGCTCACGGCAGACGATTGCGATGTGTGTTTCGCTGAAGTTGGCGGGTTTCAGCTATTCCTGGTTAGCAATTGAGATCTCGTCCGTAAGATGTTTCAAGAAGAGACATACCAGATCCAAGCAAGATCCGCCGCCGAGGTACTCCATGACAATCCATAGTTTGGTGCCTCGTAGAAAAGAACCCTTGTATTGGGTAACGTAGGAGCTGGCGCAGGTGCTCAGCACAGCAATTTCGGCTTGGATATCTTGGATATCATCGTCGTTGGATTCGAGGTCGATCTGTTGATGTTTGTGAGTGGTAGACCCGGCAACCGAAACCCTATGTACTTACATGTTTGATAGCGACGGTCTCACCGGTTGACTTCTCAATACCTTTGTAGACGATACCAAAGCTACCCCCTACAGTAAACAATTAGTTAATGTGGCAAGACGGGATAGACAGGAAGACTCACGGCCAAGCTCCTCGAGAACTTGATAATGTTCAGCAACGCCTTCGTCAGCCATTGTGAATTGACGTCATGCAATGTCGAGACGATATTCGGATTCACGCTGCTCGGGCAGAGGAGACAACGGAACAGAACAGATATCTTGGGAAGAAGAAGATGATGGTGCTGGCTAATGCGATGAGTGATGCAATGCGCGAAACGATTAAAGATTGTCTGTTGATAGAACTGATATTTGTTTTAAGATGTAAAGGCGAGCGTAACGAGTATGGGAGTTGCAGTCTTCGTCTATTAAAAGTCATGCGGGCGAATGTCAAGGCAGTCTGGCGGTTGTCTGGGAAGCGGACCCTGTCAAAGCTATAACCAGCCCCTGGCACTTTTGTTTACTTTGAGCTTGATTTTTTTTTGTAGGAGCTCCAGGCTGCTTAGGCCAGCTCCGGGCGGACGGTCCAGCACTGGCACGGAGATTAAACTGGAATAAAATGATATTAAAAAGTTTCTCAATTGGAGAATAAAAAATGGTCCGGAATCGTGAGGTTAGGCTCTAGTTCAAAGCGTTCAGGCGCTTGTAGAGAGAATGACAGTTTCGTGGAGTCTCTCCCAAGGTTGCGCATGCCAACTGCCTTCCCTACGTCCATACTTCCCTCTCATGACTGTGACTGCCCAGACCTTGTAGGTTGCCCGTGCCACACTCAGTGGGGAGCTACCCATTACCCCGGTCACTTTTTAGTCCATCATGCTCTCTATGCCGACCAGCCCTGGCGTATGGTGGTCAGAATACGACGGACATGAGAGATCAGCATCAGCTGGAAGTTGTGTTATTTTTCTGTAAAGTAGATAGAATATGGTTTATAAAAGAAAGTGTTGAAGGACTAAAAGTGAACCTCAAATTGCGTCTCATTACTCTCTGTAATACGTTTCAAGGAACATGTATACTAGTCTTATTGTAGTTGATCAGAGTTATCAAGCTACTGACTGTCACTGCTCATGGTTTGTGTCCCTCCAAGGAATGGCTAGTGTCCAAAATTGCTTGATTATGCCGGTCTCGAGGTGAAGACAGAAAACGGTTGCTTAACTAAAATAGATGCAACGGCCTATGACCACTATAAGGCTGATTACTGAGCGTTTGTTTATGTCTACCCCCATTACGTCCAGTCGTTTCCTGCACGCTTCGGGTGCACTAAGGCAAGGTACGGATTGTGTGGAGGCGACGGTCTCCAGGCACAAGAGGTTCTGGAACAATGGACGAGGCTATGCGTGGTCTAGGTAGTGCAGATGCTTTCCATAATTTGTTGCGACTCGAGGTCTGAGACTGTTCGTGTCGGTTTATCTCTGTTCAAGGAAAAGCTGCGTCTCAGAAAACGTGTGGGGTAGAAAGACATGGTCACACGATTGAATATTGCAAATCGAGAGCAAGAGCAATATACACGTCATGATTTATTGATGTTTAATGTGGTGGATAGAGCATTGGCCAAAAAACGAGGATGGAGGAGACTATTGCAAAATTGCCTATGGCAAATGCGCAAAGCCCGTCTTCTCTACAGATGGATCCTCATGTTATAATATCCCCGTCTCCCATCATAGCCTTGTCCGCTTTAAGCTCCAAGGATCTTCGTGATCATGCAACTTCAACAGGGTCCCCTGTTGAAGCGATATGGAGAAGTGCAAGCTAGGCAGGTACAAACAAATCTGCGTACTTCAATACATATCAATAGAATGAAGAGACAACGGAGAGGGTAGTATTGATATAATCAATGTCAGAAAGGAAACTTAGTGAATCAGAACACTTTAGATAGACTAGTATTACAGCAGCAAAAAGAAGATGAATTCTCTCAAAGTTTAAATACGTGATATCATCTAGAAGTGTACGGATCTTATTCTAACCCACCTAACCACAAGCCTAGCAGCCTCGCCTCCAGCTCCAGCTCCAGTTCCATAGACGTAAGTTTTGGAACGTGGCCAAAGCACTTTAGATCCATAGCAACATTAATTACAATCAAGGCCGTAGGGTAGGAAATTCAATTTATCAACACTATGCCATAACCTCTTCCATGTATTATGACTAACTATCATCAACATAGCATGGCAACACAGAGGCTGCGCAATGCCAATGTTTCCGATCCATAAAACAACTCCTTGCAGTTACTCCCAAAAATATCAAGCCACGATAACATTGTCAAACCCAAATGCAGGTACCGTTTCGACAGCAACAAACTCTCTGTCCAATGTTTTTACCGCTGTCTCAGTTAAGTCCAGGGCCTGGGGACTCTCCCTTGCATCTAAGTTACGGGCTGTTTGCGGTGGTCATAGCTCTATGGGGCAGCCGAGCAGCCAACCGTCCAATGCCCCGCCGATCTCGGGTTGCTGTAGTAACCTCGACCTCTCCCAGCCTCTGTGACGGTAGACGCTCGAGCACCGCGGATGTCCTACCGCTTTTTTGACAGGCGTAGCTTCGAATCATCGTTTCTTTTCAACACGCTTCTTGCGCTATTCATTATATCGGAGTTGTCATCTCAAGGCTGCTGTCTTGTGTTGTTGTATATTCCACAAGTTGTGGTGATTATTTTATTTTTCTCATTCGTTACCTCTGCAACACCACGTCTGTCATCGTGGGATATCGTTTTGGGCCATCTTTCGACTCTTGTTTTTGGGGTTTCAGCATATATCCGAACAAGACTGTGCTTGATATGCGTGTATCTACAGTTCGATAAAGCCTCACCTTGCTCCTTTGCGAATTGTTCGAGTTCAAACATACCTACTTTGGGCCTTGTTTAGTCTTCGCTTGAATTACCATTCCTACAATATGCCGCCTCCAGCACCACCGTTGCCAACACGGTTCCCATGTTGGTGTAGAGCTGTGTATTCGTGGGGAGGAGAGGTTTGTTTCAAGGTCATATGAAAGATCGCGATGGAGACTAACAGAACATAACAGTCAAAACGAGATCTTGGGTTTATTGAGGGAGATCTAATAGAATGCCTAAACGCCGGTGATGGTTCCTGGTGGGTGGGCAGGCTATACCGAGACCGAAGAACCGTCGGATCTTTCCCTTCCAACTTTGTCGAACTTCTCCCTTCTCAGTTTCGCCCGACGACCAAATCTGTTCCTGCTCCTACACCAAACGCGCCCCCGCCTACTGCACCATCAAAATCGAAAACATTCCGAAAGCCATTTGAAGCATACGCCAAGGCTCCTCATTATACCAGCGCGAAGCAACCAGAGACCTTCAAGGAAACCCCGAAGCCCAAGGACCGACAAAACTCTAATGCTTCATTCACACCCAGCACCCATGAAGCTGAACGAGGCCCATCACCTGCTCCTCCACAGACTCACGACCATCGAGCACATTCACCAGCACCTCCTCGCTCATACAATCGCCGTGCGCCCTCACCTGCTCCTCCTCGGCCATATGATCATCGTGCGCCTTCACCTGCACCACCTCGCGCATACGACCATCGAGCTCCTTCTCCTGCACCACCTCGCTCATATGATCATAGAGCCCCATCTCCAGCTCCTTCTCATAACTATGGCTCAAGGGCTCCATCTCCCGCTCCTCCTATGCACAATTACCATTCAAGGGCTCCTTCACCATCACCAATGCACAACTACCACTCAAGAGCTCCCTCACCAGCTCCCCCACCAGCTCCCCTGCAAAGCTACCACCCAAGAGGTGCATCACCCGCACCTCCACACAGTTATGGCGCAAGAGGACCTTCTCCTGCTCCGCCAATGCACCAGAACTACGACTACTCTGGGAGAGGTCCATCACCCGCCCCATCATTCCATCGCCAACTGGTTCCCTATCGAGGAGGTCAAGACAGAGGAAACTCTCCGCCTCCCCCACCGCCGCCTCCTCACAGGCATATGACGCGAGGTGGATCAAGTGATCTGCATAGGAAGTCTGTTGATATTTCACGACATGGATCTAATGCCTCATTCAATCGCCTGCCGCCTTCAAGACAAAATTCTAATAATTCATACCGAACCCCTCAACCACCACAACCACCACAGCCAACCATCAGACATGGGTCTAGAAACTCTTTCGATGATAGGTGTTATATGCCATATACCCCCGGCAGGGCCTCGCCCATCCCACCATCTCCTGCTGGAGGCATGACACCGTCCCCATTAAGAGAAGCTATGGATGGTGTCATGGAGCAACTCGACGTTCTAGGTAGAGCAGGGCAGCCTCCCACACCAGAAACTCCTGCCGATCCTTGGTCACCAGAATCTTTTGACATGCTGTCTCACCACTCAAGTAGGAAGCCTCAAGATCGAAGCCGACCGAAAACATCAATGGGAATCACGCCACAAGACGAGGGCTATGAAACATGGAGCGGCGAATCTTCCCAAGAAGTTTCATATCAGAATGGTGGCCGAGAAGACAAACTGAGCAGTTATGTTGATCGCATGGAGAAGCGCTTTCAGTCAATGCATCGTCAGAACTCAAAAGCAAGTGATCATGATGATGATCAACCCCCTCCTCCGCCCCCTAAGAATGCGCCATACGAGCGGCCCAAGTCATCCATGGGACGTGCTGCTGAGCCTGAACGAAAGCTGCGAGCTCGCAAGTCCGCCTACGAGATCGGAAGAGGAGTTGCTCGCACATTGACAACCAAAACCACCGCGACCAGTTCCTCGTCGGGCAACCAAAGTAACACTAGTGCGTCAACTCAAAGTACTTCAAGAACTTTGTGGAGCGGAACATCGGCTGGCGCCTTCAGTACTACGAGTGCGGGAAGCATGGCTCGCATGGGAATGCGCGAACGTGCTCAGAGCGCTATAGGAGCTCGTGAGCTGGAAATCGACAGACCAGACTCCCCTTTCACTGGAGTAACATACCACAGCAGCCATGCCAGTGACTCTCCAGCCCAACAGCGCCCACAAACTCAAGTCGGCTTTCACGAAGAGCCTTCCCTAGAACTAGGCGGTCTGGTTCAACCAAAACCACCAAAGAGAAACATCTTCCGCAAGATATTCGATACTGCCAAAACAGGTGTGGCGAGCAGTCGAGGTGGACTGGTCGCTGGTGGCATTGACTCTCCCAGGTCACCTTTCGCTCGCTCGATGCCAGCGGGTGCGTCAGCTATACCAGTTCTGGGCCGCGCTCCTACCAACAGAGAAGCCGCGGCAGACATGGGACTTGGCGGTGGTGTTGATTGGGTTCAAGTTCGTCGAGATGTGAATCGTTCCAACTCGCTCAGTACAATAGAATTGACTGAGCGTCGGGAACGATGTCAGATGATGGACCACCCCGCCCTCAATCCTGTGGACGAGCTCTACGATTGTGTTGAAGGAGATGAGGGAGCCGATGGCGAGCCAGTCCCTGAACCCACTAACTACCAAGCGATCAATTTGTCTCAAGTGGACAAAAACTCAAGATTCGTTAGTGGTCTTCCCCCAGCCGTCACTGCCATACAACTCGCAACTACATACGTGTGCCGGCCATACCGAAGCGACGTACAGCGTCTGCGAGCTATCTTCACATGGGTCTCTGAAAAGATCTGCTGGGAAGAAGACTTCGAGGGTGAGATCGATACATCCCGAGTTCTCCAAGCCAAGAGGGCCTCTGCTGAGGAGTACGCTGTCCTGGTTATGGAGATGTGTTCTGCTATTGGCGTTCACTGCGAGATCGTTCGAGGCTACCTCAAGACTCCAGGCGAAGTTTCCGAAATCAACATCATGCCTCGGCCAAATCATTGGTGGAATACTGTTCTCATTGATAACGAATGGCGCATGATCGACTGCTGTCTTGCCAGCCCTTCATACCCTCGTCGGGGTCTATACTCGAATGCCAACAACACTGCCGATCCTTGGTGGTTCTTGACTCGGCCATTGGAGATTTGCTGGACACATATTCCTGAGCACCACGGCCAGCAGCATATCGTTCCTCCTGTGGCACATGAGACACTCCTCAATCTGCCATGCGCTTGCGCGCCCTTCTTCCGCAATGGATTCGAGATGGTGGATTATAACACTGCTTCGACTAGAATCGAAGATTTGGAGATGGTTCACATTAAATTCAGTGTCCCTTGCGACGTGGAAATTGCCGCCGAGGTCGAAGTCCGTGGCTACTCGCGAGATTCGGATGGCGATGTCTTTGAAAGTGGCGATATAGTCAAGAAGAGGGCACTGGCTCAAGCAGAGTGGTTTAACGGCATCAAGAGATACACCATCAAGGCCCTTCTACCTGGAGATGAGGGACAGGGTACCTTGAAAGTCTATGCAGGCAAGCGAGGCCTAATGCACAGCGTGAAGGACATTCCACACCCGCTGGCCTTTGCACTGCCTATTGTCCACACCGGCGAGAACCCACCATACGAGTTTGTCATGAGACATCCTACTCCTCACGCACAACGGCATGATATCTACGTGGTTCAGCCGCAGTGTCAACGATTGGCGCTCAACAATACCTTTGTCTTTGCCATCAGACAGCACCCAAGCTCACTGGCAAGCGGATCAGCCCTCACCCCATCTTCGAACCCGGGAGGTACAAGTCCCATACCGTTTGTCCGCCCAGGCTCAGCACTAAGTATGGGTGCGTCAAGTGTTAGTGGGTCAACCCCAAGCTCAGCTACGGGCACTGTTGCTGGGAAGAAGCCTGCGAAGCTCGCGATCCAGACCCCTGGAGGCAAGATCCTCCGACTTATGAGAAAGGAGGATCGCAAGGGTATTCATGTCGGTAGCAGAAGTCTCTCTGGCAGCGAGAACGCTAGTGACGGTGGAACCTGGGAGACAATCATCAAATGCTCCGAGAAAGGTGTATGGAGAGGCCTTGTACTTGCAGATCGCACAGCCAGGTGGTGCGTATTTGCTGAATGGGTGTGTATGGGCTGAACAAGTGTTGGAGGATCGAGAAACGGGCAGACGTCGTTGGAGTTTGATGCATATCTTGTTGTGCTTTCTTCTAATACCCGAGGATATTGCATGCCCTGGAGCTTAGCAGGCATTATAGAGTTGAGCGTGGGCCTTGGATTTATTTTGTCTTTGTTGGGTTGATCTGCCTATTGCATTGGGACTTGTTGAAAGTTACAAACATACATGGTCCAAAGGCTTAACACTTCTATTAGTGTAAGATAATAACATGTCACGAGCAACGACTGTAGCGAGCAAGCACATGACGAATAATTTACTTTATGATTCTTCTAAATATCCGTGCCTTTGATCTTTATATAAATGTGATAAAAATCACTCTAATTTAACTTGACCAAGATAAGGGTCTCCAGAAGTTCCATGTGTTGGTTGTTAGTCTGACTGGTAGTTCCGCACTTACCATACTAGAACCAGCCAATCACGTTGCTCTGCGACACGACGGTAGGATCCTGTCGCACTCGTGTTTCTCATCCTTTCACGATTTAAACTCAACAAGATCGAAGTCGCCAATTGGAAACCCGAGACTCGGACGGAAAAGACCGGTTTGGTTATCGATACTTGCGCTGTAATCTTGGAACCGAGCGATACGACACGATACGACACGATCGTGAATGGACGAAGCATCGACCTAATACAGCAGACCATGAAGCGCAATCGCGTTGGTCTGCGCCCCGCGACGAAGAGAAGACTCGAATGCTGAGAACGGCCCCCCGAAGAACAAAGAGAATCGCAGTGACGGGATAGACGGGTCATGAGCTACAGGCCTTTCGATGGCCATGGCCAGGGCCAACAAAGCTCCCAGCAGCCGCTGCCGGGGCCCGGCATGAATCCGCCATCGTCCTATGTGCCCAACGGTTATCAGCAATTCACGAGCCCGCAACAGCAGCAGCAGGGGCAATACTATACGATGCCCCAACAGCAAGCACAGCAGCAGCAGCAGCAGGCGTATCTTCAACAGCAGCAGATGGCCCAGTACGGGGGCATGCAGACGGCTTATCAGGGATATGAGGCGGGTGGGAATGCTTTTGGGGGTCATCAGATGCAGCCAGCTGCAGCGCAGTATACACCGCCGGCGAATGTATGGCAGCACCAACAGGCACCGGGAGGGCAGAACATGATGTATCAGCAGCAACAGCAGTTCCAGCAACCGCATCATCAACAGCAGCAGCAGATGTACCAGCGGCACGTCGCGTCACCGCAGCAGCACGTTCAACAAAGGCGATCCAGTCAGGTTTCTTCGCCGCTGCAAAGAGCTCCCTCCATACCTCAAAATCAAGGCTATCGACTTCCACAGGCGCAGCAGCCGACTCAGAACCATCAATTTTCTCAGCAGCACACCACACAGCAGCAATATCAGCAGCAGCAGCGCGCACACGCTCAGCAACAGGTTCACGCCCAGGCGCAAGTCTCTCAGCAGTCACCGCAACCTCGACAGAAGCAAATATCGTCGCCAGCTCAACCACAGGTCCAGCAACAAGCGCAGCATCCACAACAGCCACGCCAAGAAATTCAGCAGCAGCCACAAGAGACGGTGCAACACATTGCGCAAACGCCTGTCAAAAAACCTATCGCCGAAGTTGCTGCCAAGCCTGCTCCAGACCCTGTACCGCAGCAGCCGCTCCCACAACCGGAACCTCAGCAGATGAGCTATGTGAATTTGCAGGAAATTCAACAGCTACCGCCACTTCCCCCTGTCAATATGGGCCAGGGGGCGAGTTCTACCGCTGCTAAGCCAGAGCAGCCAGATACTTGGACATCGCAACATGATTCTGGCACCATAAACCCTTCGGATATCATGCTGGGTAGTCCGCAGGTTCAGCATTTCCCTCCGCCTCACTCGCAGTCACAACCACCACACCAACAGCCAGCCCAGACTCAACCACACAACACGACCCCTAGAATAAAACCTAGCCCTCTCTCTTCCGTCGCCAACTCCCCCGCGATTAGCGCTCGATCTCCGAGTATTACAAAAAGATCGCCAGCTAGCACCCATAAACCCCGGCCTGTAGACAATGTGCATATTATGGTGGCAGTGGCCGAAGAATGTTTCGACAAAGCCCGTGGCTCTGTCCACGATGTGGCAATGTCTCTAGACGCTGCACTTTTGGACGAGTACCAGAAGCTGATATCGACAGGCTTGGCATGTTTGGAGGCATGTCTACAAAGCAACCGGCTCTCTCCACGCCAGGAAGCTAAGATGCGATTAAGATATGCAACCGTGTTGTTGGAAGAAACAGAAAATTCGATGGAGGCCGAGACAGCCATCACGAAGGGCATCTCGCTCTGTGAGAAGGTGAGCGATCATGGACTAACACTTGGAACTGAAGTAACTGACTGGATATCTCAGAATGGTTTGGCCGATTTGAAATACTGTATGCATTACATCAGGTTGAAGCTCTTGTTTCAGCGTAATCACAAAGCTGCTTTGAACGCAACCGATAGACAGATCGCTGACTGTGAAACGTGAGTACTGCTATGGTTGAGATTTCTCCGGAGTCAACTAACCGGCCTCGTAGTTACAAGCATCCTCACTGGGTGTATGCTTTCAGACTGTTGAAAACTTCATTTTACATGGAGCTTGGTCAGACAGCTGATGCCAGCGCTTTGGAGAATATTCGCTCCATACAAGTCACTGCTAATTCTCGTGGCGACAATGCTCTAAGCGTATTTGCCTCCCTTCTCGAAGGTCTTACTCTGCTTAAGGCTTCAAAAGATGGCAACCTTGAAAAGGTCCAGGCTTGCATTGCCCAGGTCGCCAAATTCCAGCACGATGAATCTGTTGCCATCACGCAACTCGATATACTCACGTTACTTCTGGACCTTGTTTCGAGCATCAATCATGCAGGCTTGGAAGTGACGCTTCATAAGCTCAAATTGGTGCAGGATCGCATGGATGCATGTGGTGATTGGCACAGCGTCAAGTCAGATTTCCTGATTCCTGTCAAGAAACAGCCTTCTACAGGACATACGATCAGCAGTGACACGGCGGGCATTATTCGAAGCGGTGAGGGTGCATCAGTAGACTTTTTGGTTATGTCGTTCATGACCCGGATGGAGCTGGCTTCACTTCTGTAAGTCAACATCTTTCGACTCGTCTTTACAACCTCAACTAACATGGTGCCAGTTTTACTTTCACGGGCGTGGTGAACATGCACAAGTCAAGTGCACATGGCCGTCGAACAGCTGAATTCTTGCACGAAGGAGTCAGAGTTCTTGAAACCTGTACGTGCCACTTGATACCTCATTATACGAGTACTAACATGACGCAGGGGACAAAACGACCGCTGGAATCAGATATGGACCTTCTATCTCGCTACAAGAAGCCATCGCGCAACGCGAGTGGCGATTAGAAGCACAGTCGTATCTCACCATCTTGCTTGGTCTCTACGCAGCCAGCCACTGTCAATGGGACTCGGTCAAGCAGTTCATGGAGAAGCTTCAAACTCCATTAACATCATCTATACAAGGTATTCTGCGGCTACTCGCTGTCTACCTATCTGGTGTCTTCCATCAAGGCACAGGCGACCTTCGAGCTGCCATGGAAATTTTCCAAAGCCCTCTATTCGATCTCAACCAACGCGGAACTGGTGTCAAGGCTGCACATCGGGAGCTGGCTATGCTGGCTGGTCTCAACAGACTTTGGATCATGCAGCATCCTACACAACGGGATGATCGAGAGACGCTCGATCTGATCGAACAGCTGAACCCGCTGTGCGCCAATCATCACAACGCCGATCTGCGGACAGCGTGGCACAATGTTATGGCTGCCGTTGTCACAGATCCTCCTCAGCAGCTAAATCATCAGAAGCAGCATATACAAGCTGCCATGGCTGGATCCAGAACCACCAATAATGTTTTAGGCGCAGCTGTCACGCTTGCCATCATGCGCAGCCGCTTATTCGAGAATGTCATCGGCGAGCAAGCTCTTAAAAGCGCCATGGCCGCAGCTAAGCAAGCGCAACGTAGCGGCAACGTCCTATGGCAGAGCGTCGCTGATGGCATGCTTGCCCAATCACATGAGGTACAGGGCCAACACGACAAGGCTGCGCTTGCATGGGATAAGGCGACGAGGGAAGCGCAAGAGGCATTTGCAGGGCATTCTTAAAGAAGGGGGAGAGGGGGCAGAGTTTGCAAATGTGGCGTTTGAGGCATGGAGGGTGCCCGCATTGTTTTAAAAAAGAAAAGAGGAATTATTTTCATGATTGTATACCAGACTTAGGGGGTTTATGGAGGTCTGTACGATACCTGGCCATACATATCTTTGGTCTCATCTGTTGGAAGAGGAAGAGGTAATTAGATATACGACTAAATGTCGTTCGTTTGGCCGTGATAGCGGCGTCAATCTTAGTCTTGGGCTCTATCGAGTCTTGAGCTTACTGAGGGAACTTTTTGTACAAATACTGCTCGGTGATGTTTTATGAAGAACGTGGCAATCATCGACGGAATCCAGGGGGTGGTTGGAAGCCAGGAGGGGGCATAAACCCAGGCGGAGGAGCACCAGGAGCAGCGGGTGCAGCTTGCGGAGGAGCTGGGAAACCAGGCGGGGGAGCAACTGGGAAGCCCTGTGCGGGAGATCCGGACGGTGGTCTGAAGCTGCCGGGGTGGAAGTCGGCTGGGTTGGTGTAGCCGGCCTGTGATTGCGGTGGTCGCGCGGGTAGACCGGATGGCGCTGGTGGTAGAGGCACGGGAGGGCCACGGGTGGGTATTCCGGGAGGCGGAACGCCGGTGTTGTATGGTGAAGGACCTCGACCAGGCGGCGCAAATCCACCAGGCATGCCTTGCGGCGGAGGTACACCGCCGGGCATCCTCCCCATTGCTGAAGGATCGAAACCAGCTGGAGGCGCAGCTGCAACAGGCGGCGGTTGAAGAAACGCCTGGGGAACAGGCTGGGCCTCAGGAACAATATTACGCTTCTTGGCTTGCGCTGCGAGCTCTCGTTCTGCCTCGTCACCGTGTCTCTCTCCCTTGCCGTCCTTCTTGAAGGCATACTGCACCGAAACCTCCTTGCTCAGAATATACTGTCCGTGCAAATTCGCAATAGAAGCATCACTGCTCTCAAAGTCGGCAAAGCTGACAAACCCAAAGCCCTTGCTCGCGCCAGACTCCTCCCTCGCGACCTTTGGCAAGCTCAGCAGCGGACCGAAGCGGCTGAAGGTGTCGTAGAGGATCTTCTCGTCGACCATGGGATCGAGGTTTCCGATGAACAACTCGGCGCCAACCTCTGCGGCGCGCTGCTTATCGGCACTGGCCTTGTTAACGCGCAGAGACTTTCCGTATAGCTTGATTCCGTTCATCACGTTGGCGGCGTACTCGGCGTCGGTGGGCGTGCGGAACTCGACGAAACCGAAGCCCTGGTGCGTCTGGGTGACGCGGTCGCGAGGCATGTGGATGTTGTGGATTGGTCCCATCTGCAGCATTATCTCGTATACCATTGCTGAGGTTGCGCGCTCGTCGATGTTGCCGATGTAGACGGTCGCCTCCTTGTCCTGTTCCCTGAGACGAGTTAGCTTTTGTTGTCGCGTCGCAAACGGGGGATGTAGGGAGCTTTACCAATGCCTATTTTGCGCCATGATGATGGTTTTTGAAGAGACCTTTATCTCTTAGTTCGCTAATTCAACAGGTAGAAGAAGATCAAAAGGATTGGCCAGGAATTATCCAGTTATGGTGAAGAGGTGAAACTGGCTGTCACCTTTGCATGGAGCTTCTAGAAATTTTGGCTGCTGGTTGGATGAGCGAGGTAGCCTTGTCGCATACGCCACACTTAGCTCTGAGCAGATCAGACGCAAATGTGGCGTCCACCGAGGTTAATCCGCCCACTGTCCGTAATCCGGAGGTGGAATTTCCAGCTCCCGGCAGCTCATTACGAAATTTTTGGGTAGACGTCAACGCCAACGCCTTGCGGGTTAATAGATCATCAGCCTCGAGCCTCGAAACATCTTGAACGAGCTACGTCGTGGACTTTCTTTTTTACGACTCTTTTTTTAATCACAGATCATTGACGTAATTCAAGATGTTTGCCCTTTCTGAGGAGTCCAAGGTATGCTATCACTGGAGCATTATATATCATAGCGAAGCTTGCTAACGTATATCACAGGAGCGCATTGCCAAGCTCATTGACGTTTCCCGCGTCGCCATTCACTAGTATGTTGACATTGCATAGCATTGTTTTAGAGTTAACTAACATGTACTGCAGTGGCTACCTTCCTCTGATCCTCTACCTCGGTACGAAGCTCGAATAACGACATGCGACCACGACGACAATACTGACTTTATCCCAGGCTACACCCGCAGCGAGCCCCGACCTTCCGTCATCCGGTATGCCTCGATCTTTGTATGACATCTACTTCTAACTATACTAACACATTACCTTCAGCCTTCTCTCTCCCCTCTCTTAAGCAAGAAGCAATTCTATAATGAGAACAAACCAAAACAGTGTACAATATCTTGAAGATGCTTTACGATGGGGGGACGGAAAAGGGATCAACCACCACCAGAATTCTTGGGCGTTGGGACACAACGTGATGAATTCCACGACGGACCACGAGGAAAATGCTGGGGGATTGATCGTGTACGAAAGCGTGAGAGAATCACCATGTATCATCTTGCAACACTAGCATCAAGACTAGGAAGGCCCGGAGTAAGGGAAACCCACTCATAATTAACTCTTGAATCACTTGCAGTCCTTCGTGATGATGTATATACAATTATATGTGGAAATTTGGCTTCATGCTGCAAAAGATGCCCTCAGGTTGTTATGAGAAACAGCTGGAGCTCCTAAAATCTGCCTATAAGATAAAAGATACGGAGTAGAATATTTATAATAAAATACTACAAAGTTTAAGATTGGAGATCAACTTGATGTAGAGTTTATTAAATACTATAATATATTTAAATACATTCATAATACAAATCTTAGGTAGAGTATTAAAGCTGTTAAACTACAAACCATATTGTAAAAAAGCTAGGTTTCCAGAGAGTAATATAATTTGTTATATAAATTATATATCAATTGTATCAAATTATTAATCAATTCGAAAGATTCAAAGAAAAGCGATCATTTCTTACAACAACCACTAGAATGCCTACTTTGTAAGAATTGCTCTGGTGACGTCGAAGCTCCGGCCGAGCTCCCGTAGCTTTTAGTTTTGCGCTCCGCAGAAATATCGAATATCAAATAATTATGTCACAAGGTGACGCTTCTACTCCAACAACAACTTCACTTTATACGCTCTTGTTATTTTACTCGCCTTTTGTAAAATGTGACAGTAGACTTGAACGAATCACTTAATTCTACTATATGCCCGACCTCAATAATGCGGGACTCTCCCCCGCGACCATCGAGTCTATCGCCGGTCTCAGTGCCGGTACCGTCGCTACCTTGACGGTGCATCCTCTTGATGTAGTCAAGACTCGCATGCAGAGTATGTATTTATATGCTTTACTCACAAAATACAATATCTAACGCTCATTTATAGTCTATCGCAGCACAGTCCCAGACGCTGTCCGTCCTACAACTGTCTCTATCCTGCGCGCCTTGACGTCAACTCCTCACCCTGTAGCCTCTCTCTACCGCGGCCTGACGCCAAATCTCATCGGAAACGCCTCTAGTTGGGCTTCCTTCTTCTTCTTCAAGTCGCGTTTTGAGCACGCTCTCGCCGCGTGGCAGAATCGGCCTAATGGGCGTCCATCAGCAGGCGACTACTTTCTCGCGAGTGCTCTGGCGGGTGCCTCGACGACGACACTGACAAACCCTATCTGGGTTCTCAAAGTACGCATGGTTTCTTCCGATCGCGGATCTCAGGGCGCGTATCCTTCTATGCTGGCTGGCGCACGCTCCATCCTCAAGACAGAGGGTATACGGGGTTTCTACCGTGGCCTAGGTATCTCTCTGGTCGGTGTATCCCACGGCGCCGTGCAGTTTGCCGTCTACGAGCCTGTCAAGCGGTGGTACCACACGCGGCGGCGAGAGAAGTACGGTATTCAGAGGGACCACATGACGACGGAGGCGACAATCGGGCTGTCAAGTCTGGCCAAGTTCGTTGCTGGAGCTGTGACCTATCCGTACCAGGTTCTGAGAAGCAGACTGCAAAACTACCAGGCCGACGAGCGGTTTGGTCGGGGCATCAGGGGTGCTGTGGTGAGGATATGGACAGAAGATGGACTGAGAGGTTTCTATCGTGGGTTGGTGCCGGGTGTCGTGCGAGTGATGCCTGCAACGTGGGTGACTTTCTTGGTGTACGAGAATGTCAAGTACTATCTTCCCCAGTGGGTTTAAGGTCTAGGAGGTATCTGGTTTGGCATGGCGTTGGTGCTTTGCGTTATCGCGGCTATATTGCAGCCATAGAAGGGATTCAGTTAGTTGAGGAACATGGTCAATATAGGCATACAGCCTGAGTCATAAGTCATCATTTCACTACACAATCTCATTCCCCGATACCTCACCTCTCAATCCTAAACAACCTCACTACCTAGTTCCATTCGTCTTGTTCCCAGCCGCCGCCTGCGCTTCTTCCACTTTCCTACGCTCCTCGCAAACCTCACATTGATCAGCTGGGAGGTAGGTCGTCTCGAATTCGAGGACGGTCTCACATGTCCTGCCCTCTATCGCCGCACTGCATTGACACGGCTGCTCAGTAGCGTAAATACGTCGCTGGCACTGTTCACAGTCATATTTGCGGCAGTCCACGATACACATGTTTGTCAGTAGTTCAAGGTGATTTCGAAAGTTGGTTTTATAAAATCTCGGGCAATGGATGTAGCTTTGTAGCTTTCTTGTCGTTACAATGTATTGATAAAGGTAACCTTTTCGTAAGCAGTAAAGTTTTCTTGGTCTTATAGATATCGATCTGAGTGATTCAAGTATCTTGATTCCTTTCAGCTTCTATAGTTCTTTCGTCTCTGTCTTCTGGCTCGTGAGGTCTGGACACGACGTCGTGAAACACCGACGAGCCTCGGTTCCGTCATACGATACAAATATCAGAAGACGATATCCAGGTATCACTGCGTGATTTTGTCCTCTTCAAAATCATATATGATTCGATGTGACGCGCCAGAGCCACATAATCTGCATACACCAGCTTTGGGTGTCAGTTGATCAACAAGAACAACAAGCAGTGATTGCATGCCAGATAACTATCGATTGATTATTACAAGTTCACTATAATGCCGCTGTGATACCTACAAATTTACATTTTTCTTGCAAGCTGAGCCATGTATAAGTTGGTTTGGCACTGTAGGACAATGGGAGCTTCCATCGCAACCCAATGTTGTTGGTACGAAGGCACGTCCCATGATATACGCTCTCACCAGAACTTAGGTGACTACATCAACTACATCAAGTGGAAGGACACACTACAAATAACTCACCCAGGCCAATCATAGCTACTAGAAATACCGGTGTGATTGACTATAGCCGAGTGTCGTTGTGATGTCTTCAAACCCATCAACTGTTGTTTACCCTACACCTCAGCAGCATATCACGATCGTTCTATGGAAGTCTTGATGCTTCAAAACCAAAGAACCGTATTCATAATTTGAGAAATCGGGTCATTTGAACTTTATCATCAACTATTAGGCATGAATGAAATCTTCTTGTACCCTGCAATGTCATATTCTCGCACCCAGCCCATGGCTGACCAAGAACCTTCATGAATACCGTCTTCATCAATGCTACTTACAAAACCCAACCCTCAAACCCCAACATCAAGGTATTGGATCCTTTGAAGCACTCCAATGTCAATTCCGGCTGCGGCTTCTTTTTAAAGATGCTACACTCTCAAGACCTCTCCATAAGTCATTCCATCCCTCAAAGTCCCGACGTCCAGTCAAAATCACACCACAAACAGCCCGAACACCCGAAGTTGTCCGTAACCGCCATTATCTGGTTGGAGATCAGATTGCACATAGTTCCACACTTATCCCTTCTTCTCTCAATGGAAAATTTCTCCTACAAGGAAGTGCATCCGCTTCTTGCACCCTGGTCTTTCCAACAACATAACATGCTTCGCCCCAAGTGTCGCTCAGCAAGGGATCAACTTCGTAACAAGATATAGAACTGATGCTGGGACTAATAATATCACAAATCACCACTCAGATATAAGTGTTAGGGCATAAGAAGAGTGATATGATGCGTTTTCCCAACCTGGCAACCTGCGACTCGGCTTTGACGGTTGAGATCTGTGCTCGTATGCCAGATCGATCCAATACACATTCTGCAACATAACAAGATGATAAGCAGATTCGGCCAACAAATTCTTACTGCCAAGGGATTGTCTCTCCAAGAGGCGTAGTTCTGATGTGACAGGTGAGGCATATTGAAGCTTAAACCCAGTGACAAGAACTTTCTTGCGACTTTCCATGCGAACAGTGAATGTAGGGCATAATCTGATACCGCCAAATATCGCTAGGAATCTGACCGAGCTATAATGGGTATCAGTTACGCTGAAACTGGATATAGAGGCCAATCAGTCCATATTCGACTTGTCTAACCTCTGACAGTCCTGTCTTGCGAGCATTTAGAGTATCAGTCGCTAGGTCGATAGACGTTCAGATAAGGAAGGCACATGGCGAATCCGCGAATATTACCGTAAGAGGTTCCTTCAACTGGGACAATGGCCTCAAAGCGGTGTTGCCGATTATGACAGGTAAAAACATGAACAGAAGCTGTCCACCATGGAGACACTGGATACTATGGTAGGATTCAGCAGTGCATCGTATCATCCCCATGGCTAAAGAAACGTGAGGTCGGAGTATATAGTTGCATACCGATGATTCCCCACGTCTGAGAATAACTGTCAATCCTAAAACACAACAGTGATCGCAATCCAGGGCTCAAAAAGGAAGCCAATCCGGTCCGTAAACGGCAGAACTTGCGAATCGACGGGACGAGCCGAAGGGCTGGTAGACAAGCCCTACTCGGTTGATCTCTTGACCCCCCGGATACCGAATACTTGGGTTGACAGAACGCTTGCTCCTGTCCCCTGTTATTTTCTGCCCTGCCTGAGATCAGGGTAAGCAAAGCCTTGTTTGCTCGAACCTCGCATGTTTTAGGCTTCGTATCCCATGCCTATAGCTGATGTTTGCCAGTTTCTCATATTTCGATAATGCGGAAGTTTGCCAAGCTTAGCCTGGTAAAGATCTCTCAACCAGCAAGACGCAAGATCACGATCAGGGCACATGGGGCATCGAGGTTAAGACACGCACATACCGAGACTTGGTGAAATTTGCGAAGGCCATCCACTTGCAAAGTTGCAGGAGGCAGGGGACGAGTGACCTCAAAAGGTGAATACTGGAACCCAAGTTTCGTGGGGAGCACACTCTTCTTGATGAAAGCGATGTCACCCTGGCACCAGATCTGACCCTGGTTCGATCCACCCGACGTCTCCCACAAGCTCCAATTAGAGCCTCCACGATCGAATCTTGCATGCATAGTATAATTACCCTCAGCTGAGATTATCTTCCACAAGATGCACGGTAGATATGACATCTATCCCTATCTGCTTCAGTGCTTTTGATATTCAGCCACGGATCTCGACCACCATTGCCTCGGGACCGAATGAAAAAAAAGAAAACCAAGCAGGTTCGTGACGAATTTGGCCACAGAAACGGTGGCCACGAGGAACAATCAGGCAGGTGTGATCAAGTCGACAAGAGAGAACAGCGTTGGTTACTGGATATGGAAGCTATCGTGCGTTGTTGTCTCTGTATAGCAAGCAATGGACTCTACGCATGACCATTTCCGAACCTGATAGCGAACAACCCCTTGCGTCCGTGTTGTGGTAGCCACGACAAAGCCCATGTTCGAAATGCCTCTCTTGTTACATCACATCGATGCAGATTAAGGTTGAATCCTCAGACATATCAAATTATGTATCGGAGCCACAGGGGAGGGGACCGATGAATTTCGGACACTCCCTTCGGGATTTCAGATGCAACAAAGAGACAGACTCGGTGTTATTGTCAGAGGTCTTCACATCGCATATCACAAAAATATAGCGACGCCCTGTATGGGCCCCGGAAGGATCCAGGGTTCCTGCGAGCGGTGGCTCATTCATCTGGTTCGTCCGGATAGAGAACTACCCGTAAAGATGCGCAAAGAAGAGGTCTTTGGAGACAACTTAACCTACACATTGCTGGCGTACAAAAGTGATGCTGTGCATCCAAACGCCAGAAACTCGTTACCAAGGTGAGTAACCATGCTCCCGAACTACTGGGTCATAAAAACGTTGCCACTGTAGTACAAGGCGAAGCCTTTTGCCTCATTGCCTTACTTTTGAACGTTCGCCCTGCCAAACCTTTTGGTGTTTGTCATGGCAAAGTGAGGCTTGAGACCACTTCGTGATATGAACTGAACAATTGGCTCGGGTTTTAGCGATGTCGGGGCGCTGGGAATAACGCCGGGGTCGAGAAACGGCCAGATGTGCAGAGAAGCGGCGTAAAAGCCACGATCTCATGATGTTCAAATGCTGGTCCCAGATGCTTCCTTCATCAGCCTGTGGCGTCAGTTCAAGACAAGGCCTTAACCTGGCTGCTTTGTTTGAGGATTGACACACCCTGCCAAGGAGAGCCAAAACCCATCATTGAAATGTGATAAATGATCGACTTCAGGATTGAGCGTAGGGTAACCTAGTAGAGGTGAGGAGGGGTCAACATCCCGGGTCCCCTAGTTGGAGATAGTCTTCCTTTAACAGGATTGGAGGGGTTGATGAGAAAAGAGACAAGAGGACATTTACCCAACGTCATTGGCCTTTTAAGCCTATTTTTGAGGCGCTTTAACCAGGACTAGGGAGAATGCGATTTGATTACCGGTAAACCTCTTGTTTGTATGGCCAGTATGTAAAGTGCAAGGATAGGGTTTCTTGCGTTTGATGGGATATGCTGTGCGTCAATTCAAAGACATGTTTGGCGTTGATTGCCGTTGGTTTGATCGATTAATTGATCGATTGATTGATTTCTTGCGCGCGTGTGGCAGGTATCGGAGATCCCACCCCCGTTTCTGAATCAAGATCTGGCTTGACGATTCAGTTAAGTGGCTGGATATCGGATTGTCGACATATCACTCTTTGCTGTGCTTCTTTTGGCATTACTTGCGATTTATGGTGGGCAGTGACCAATGAATACATGATCGTCGATGGGCATCCAATGCGGGGGCATGTTGAGCTGCGTCGGCTTTGCCTTGCGTGGAAGGCAGGGGAAGAGATGAGATCTTGCAGGAAGATTGACGGGGGCCAGTTGAGATCCATGGCATCGATCCTTGATGACCTCCCCTTGTTTCCAGCCCAGTCCAGTCCTGTCCTGTCAGTTCAGTTCAAACTGAGGCTGAGGCTGCGGCTGCGGCGCGGAGAGGGCGACGAGAGGTGAGGTATCCACGACGTACCAGGGTTGTTACTCTTCAGCTCGCTGTCTAATGCCTAGATAGTCTAGCAGCAGCAACAGTGGATGGAGTCATCATCTGTAACTTGACCCTTCGTATGGAGTAATGCTACGCAATTCAAGATGAATTCAGATACATCATCTTTCAGCTGCAGGCGGTGGCGCGACGAATCTCTGATCCTCCGCTTATACGGGGTTCTCAATGGCTGGCTGGATGGGGATGAAAAGATGAAGATGATGCAAACGTAATGTTGGACGCATTTTTTGTCAGATTGTGGTTGTCGGCAGATGGAATGTCGCGCACTAGAATCCTGCCTGTGTGAAATGTGTGTGTTGTAAGATGATAGATCTATTCCAAGAGGCCGGGCCACGATATGTCTCTGCGTCCGGTCCGATAATGGCAAGATCGAATCGAACCGATCCGATCTTGCCTCTTTCCTTCTCCGACAGTTTGGTTTTGCGGCAGCCACAATCTAGCACCGACCTGTTTCCTTCCGTTCTCCCAAACGCCGCAGGTGGCTCTCCCTCTTTCCTCTTTCTGCCCCGTGCACTCTCTGGTAGTCCGGAAAGCACGAACCGTTTGCCGTAGCTCGCGGGAAGTTGCCCAGTGCTGAGACGGAATCCATCTCCATTATTTCCTAGTGGTTGACGTTACAGGGGACACGCCCTCCATAAATTCAGGGCAAAGGGTCTCTGGGTGCGACTCGTATAATGAGACCCATGTCGTCCATCAGAGTCCGTGTGTCAAATTTTGGCCCAAAACAGAATACAATTTTTGTTCTAATAATCCCGTCACGGGCCGGGAGTTGAGGTTTCTCTCCGCGTTAGTTAGTTTCTGTACGCTCAGACTCTCACTCGTGTCATCCGTGGAGCTGGATCTCAACTGCCGCACGTTGAGATTTTCTTTGCTTTGTTATTCTTTCTTCCGTTCTCTTTTATGTCTTAAATCTGCAACACGGTTCGATGGCGCAATATCTCATGCCATGCTTTTGGACAGCAACTGTTGTGTTCATGCAAGTGATATCAAAGAACTCCCGAGTCAGCGAATGGCGAAGAACTATAGTTGCCATATTAATCTACAGAGATGTGACTCCTGAGACGAGTGACAGGCCTCGCGTATCATGTCCGGCAGTGCTTGCGAGTCATGTGTCTCTATGGTCCAATCGATACCTCATGCTTTTGCTGTGCCGTAGGATAAAGTTCAAGCTGAAGGGTTAAGGGATAGTTCCTGTTGAGAAATATGGTGTATCTTGGCTGAGTTATATCAAAATGACGTTGTGGTTGGGGTGATCTACCATCTGCCGTGCACTCGTGCGGGTGTGCAACATTCAAAGCCTATCCAATCCCCATGCAATCCCTTGGGATGGTACTGTTAGCTGGTTATCCGTGCAGAACGCCACGTCCACGGCCTTGTCTTTATCTTACATATTTTAAATTTTGTCCTGTGTATAGCGAGGCGGAAAACCGTGCGCGAGCGCCACAGTCTCAATACGTATTCATCCCACGCTGTGCCATTATACTACAGATTCTCTTACATGCGCCGAGATTGCCAACCCACACGGTCATGCAAAGACTAGTTTGACCGCTATATTCGGCATTCATACTACTGTGCTATTCATGTATGAGCCTAGATAACAACTTCAAAACTCCGTATCCGAAGGACACTCTTCGCGACTATATCCAGATATTGGATGATTGACGGCCAAAAAGCAAAAAACCCGGCGCGGGAAGTGCCATAACGGCCCCAGATTTAGCCGCCCGTTTGTCCTAACCAAGGTTCTTCCCGTTGACGCCAAAAAGGGGGGGAAAGTCAAGATAAAATTCCAAGCTTCATCTCTAACACAGCTAAGGTTTGTAGGGATACGACTAGACTGTTTCGCCCACCACGCCTTGCCTTGTTGTGGGAGGGGCTTGCGAGTTGGGACGATCAAACACCCATTAACAAGGTAGCAAAGGAAACAAAGATCTGCCATCAAGAAAAGAAAAGAGGATCTGATAACGCGATTGCAAGGCCTTGAAATACGGATCATAGCAATGCCGTTATAGTTACAACGATGGGGGTTTAAAGTCGTAGGCTCGCAAGCTGTGCCCTTCTTGGGAATAGAACAGCGTTACAACGCGTCTCTTTGGCCTGATACAATGACAGCGTGTGATCTGCTTTGCCGGAAGATCCCATCTCCATTCCAGATCCTACTCTGGCTACCATATTTCTTGACATTTGGCCCAATTCAGTGGGTCGTGGGAGGGGGTCATAAGTATGAATACCCTTTACGGTGAAGGGGGCTCGTACCTGGAGTCCTGGACAGCGCGTGCTGTCTACTAATGGCTAAGCGTTATCTCTCAGGGACTGTAAGGGGCCCTCCAGGCAAATGAGGCGGGTGGCAGTCGTCAATCTTTTCTCGAGAATACTACTCCGTACGTGGTAAATGATATGTCAACTGAGGCTCGTCCCAGCCACAACATGGATTGTGGCAGCGGTCAACCAAACCCTGGCGCAAGACCGAGAGGGAACAAGGTTAATAAAGATTCAAGGCGACAGGGGCCAAGTCTGATTTCAGGTAAGGCGACCATTGAGGAACATGAAGATGCCGGTGCCGATGCAATATCTAATGGAGTATTGTATATTAGTTGACAAGGAACTTGAACCACGCTTTTTGTGAATGGAAGTTGTCAGAAACCATTAGCAGGCTCATACAGCACCGAGTATACGCGACAACAACTTACAGATGTCGCTATGACCGTTGAATACACTCCCGCGTAGTCAACCCTGATAGAACCGGACCAAGCGGCAATCAAGCCGGCTCTCTTGGGCTGAGGCTAACACATCAATTTGCCCTTGCACCATCTTTCAGATGCTATGCTCCCTTGCTTCCCACGTAGTCATAACCCTACCCTATAACAGATTTATCTGGCCCTCTGACCATGTCACCATCGTCATGGTGGGGGTACCATGGATGCCAGCCATGCCCCCGATGTCCAGCATTTCTGTTACGTCCTGCAAGGTACGGCTGCAACCTCTGGGAATATGACCGCCCCGATGACTTTCGGAGCTCAGGCTAGAACCGCTCAACTGGACGATGGAAGCCTGCACCATCGCCTAAACTAGCCAATCACCAGGTACTCGCATTGGCGCGGTGCCTATCTTGGAAATTCCGACCGAGGATCTGAGATGCAGAGAAAATGACATATCGCATGAATCCAGCTGCTCGGACTGAGCCAGGCAGGGGCTGTTGCAGACTTGATTGCGCGATTCCTGGTGCAAGGTCGTGCATAAGCTCGTTGTAGCAGGGCGAAGAGAGAAGAGAGAGAAGACAGTAGGGCGACATACGAACAGACGAGTGTACTGTTGCCATGTTGATAAGATTTTCGAAACAATTCACAGAAGAGTGAATAATGACTCACCTACTCCGTAGAAGCTTTTTCTTTGAGCCGCAGCAAAAATCGGCTTCAAACTGCTGTGATTTACCCGTTGAATAACGCAAAGCAGCACAGCAGCAAGCTGTGGTATATTGGTGTGCCAGACCAACGGCTGCAACGTCCAGGGTCATTGACAGGCTTCACAGCCTTAGCAGAGACCCTAATTAATTGATTTCCACCTAGGCTGGCTAGGCTGGGCCCGATTGATCCGCCCCGTCCCCCCGCGCTTCCGGTTGTGTTAGGCTTTCTAGGTTTTTCAATCTTTGCCAATCTGAGTAATCCGTGGCTTAACAGCTCCCGCCCACTAACAGCACTAACATAGACGCCAGAGTCAAACTGCCTGCCACCTGCATGGTTTCCATTACCATTAGCTTGAGGAAACAATAAGGGGAAACATAATCTGGACTTCACCAGCGACTTCTCTGAGATTTCTGGACTATCTTGACTCTCCTCACAACGTTCGAGTACCCTACCATGCAAGCTTTCATTTCACCCCAAGGCATATTATCCGTATGTACACAAATGAAGTTGGTGACGCACCAACGACATCGTCGCTAAGTTGGTCTTGGCCAGGGTCAGATTGACGATCGTCGCGGCAAACCCGCATCCGACGGGGGTTCCCTGTTAGTCGGACCCGACACTGCGGTGGAAATGGCGTTAGCTCAAGAGAAGCTCCCTAGGCTCCCTAGGCTCCCCAAAACTCTTACTAGATTGACGCCTGCGACTGGGATATGTGAGCCAGCTTCGCGGCAGTCCCCGACGGGCGGTAGAAACCAAGACTGAGCCGCCGTCCCGCTGTCAAGGTCAAGGTCAAGGTCTGCGCACACTGAGACGGGAGATAACTTCAGTACGGATAACCACTTGGGCTAACGGGACGCTGTGAACAACTCATGCTCCCTGCTCTCTTGCAGAAAGAACAGACATAACGGTCTTGTTGCGTACTGGGCGCACCGAGTGCATAGACCTAATAAACGTCGGGAGCTGTCAATAACCACAAATTTTGTATGGAATTCGAGTTTCCACTTCAATCTTCCGCACGTGCTCCGATATCCGGGGTTCCAGCACCGAACGTTCGGGAGATCACGCCTTGTAGAGCCCGAAACCTTCCTGGACTCACTAATATCAGCCCAAGCCATTTCCACCAGCTTCACATTGCTTATGCCCAATAGCATAACGCCTCCCGCATACTTATATCCTACACCAGAAAAGGAACACTATATGTGGGGATAGAAGCACGGAGCATATGTTGGCTGGCTCTTCAACGTTTGCTTCTGAGCAAACATGTTTGGCGCAATCAAGAGCGCACGTACACTGCGGAATCTTGTCGTGACATACTGAGTTAGTTGTTGTGTACACTGGTGAATGAAAAGAAGAATATAGCCCGTGAGCCATTGCACTTTCAACCCTATTGGTTCAAAACTTCAATGTTACCATTTTGGCTTTTGCTGCTCAATCGGCACATGCCCAGCCATAACTTGTGGACTTTCTGCCCCTTGTCAAGAGTGGCCAGCTTACACGCCACTGCCATCAAACTTCGAATGAAGGATTGTCAACGTTTCAGTCAAGCTGCTTCTTGGATCATTCTCGACGTCTGACCTGTCTGTTTCCTCATCTCCCACCACACGCAAAATAAATACGATGGTCGGATTGGAACCTCAAGTGGCCATCGGACAAGGGGATGAAGAGGGAGTCCCCTGCGAGTCGCTGGCCAACAACTAGGTGTTTCTGCTTCTTTCTTATTCATCTGCATGTATTTCGTCCCTGCATTGGCTGAATATCACAAAAAAATCAGTCTCAAATCCTATCAGACTCAGAGTTTGGGTCTTGAAGATTGGATCAGGAGCAGGATCAGTCCCATGCAGCATCAAGTAAGAGAGAAAGAGCGGACGCGGGGTTACCGAGAACATAGGAGTGAAACGCCATATAAAAAGTAATATGAGGGTGTAGAATGGGCTTGGTGTGATATGAGAGTAAAAAAACTGTTGTGTGACTGATATCTGATCGAGACCAATGCTCGATGTAGACGCTCATGCTCATGCTCATGTTCATGCGTAAGGCTAGTGTGAGGCTCAGTTATCGAGAAGAACAAGGGTTGAAGGCTGCAAGAATCACCTGTCGGGTTCACCTATTTTCTGGTGAGAACTACATGTGTATTTGTTGTACCCATCAGGTTTCATGTAGTGTGGGTGTGCCTGGATCTTGGCAACAAGGGTCCTCCAAGGGGGCGTGGTCAGGAAAGGAAAAGCCATGGAGGGCTGGAGTGATTTCCCACTGATCCAGCTCTGCACATTCATGTGATGCGTCGAGAAACGCTTCAATCTGTAGTATCATGGCATCAGGTGCGCGTACAACTCCAAATGGCGACTCTCCCTAGGGATGTTGGCCTGTCTAGCCCGTTCATTGTCAAGTCAACATCTTGTGCTGAACTGGAGAGTCCCGCGTCATCAGTCCTGGATTGTCAGGGCTGAGGTGCCTTTATTTTCAGCCCTCGCCTGGGGTTATGGCTTTACCCACAGGCTCCATCATCGGTCATTTCCATAGTGTTGACCTCATCTGGAATATCAGAGAGACGTGTTGTCTCGTGATCGTCTTCTTTTAGACGGCATCCACATGCGCATCCGCTGTAATCGCGGTGGAAAGATATGCTTTAAAATTTTACAAAGCTTCGGCAATTCTTCAACCCTCAGACACTGAAAAAATCTCAGGTTTTGCGGGGATAGAATAATTTGGAGATTGATCACCCACTATTGTGATAACGGGGATAAGGCGGCGTCTACAGTAAGGGAAAACGCATCCGGGTCGGGCTGGGCTCGCCGGCCGGTCTCTGTTGCAAAGGACGGCTCCCGCCGTCCCCATTGCCGTCTTCATTGTCTCCGGAACTGCCCTACGCTGAAGTCCATAGAGACCCCGGGAAAGCTGGACCCCTGTCTGACACTCAGGTTTCTGCGTTTTATCTTGCTCGTGGTTCGCAAGCCTGTACTCGAAATAGTTGCCAGTTGCGAGAATGGGAGATCTGAAATGCCCCTCAGAGTTTCTTAATATTGCCCGAGTTATGGCGGCCGAGGTTGGAAGAAATGTATGGGATATGAACTCCGAGGCTCTGAGATCATCTGCCTCATATGAAACCACCAATCGGGCAATGGATCTTTCGTCCATCCAGAATCCTGGATGTAGATGACAGTTAAACAGCCAGGGGTCATTTGCGCCCAATGGCAAGTTTCAATCAGCAGAAACCTAAGAGTGCAGCTCATCGCAGCGCTTGATTTCGAGAAAGTCAGGAATCCTAGACCATGAAGGTTGTGATGAGGAGGGGAAGATTGTGCTAAGCAGGGACAAGGCGTCGAGAAGTTGCCAGCAAATGTGTTTTCGTCTCAAGTTGTTACTGTACTTATACAATAGGTCTGTGCATCTGGCACAACATTGATGGCAGCGATCTGATAGGTCGACTAACTGTTTAAAACGACTTGTTAAGAGATTCGCGGCAGTCAGAGTACGGATAAACCGAGCGTCTAAGCGACACGGCCGTGACGGCCTCCAGACTCCACTGTAAGTTATCGATGCTCTCGGCTTCGGGTGTAGTTCCTGACTCCTTACCAGTCTCTCGTAAAACATCCTTGCTTGGCTCGTTTCGAGACATCTTCTTCTCAAGCTTCCCCAGATATGGCAATTGTAAATTTTATCGCATTTTCTCCATTAATGCCGTGGATCATAGGCCTGCTTGCCTTTTTTGCCCGCCACATTTGCATATTGTCTTCTGTGGCTGAACAACCCAAGTTGAAGGAGGTGAGGCGCTGGCTGGCAAATCGATAGGAAATGCAGATCGATAACATGTCGATTCCCAGTACAATGCCGATTGCCAATCTCGAAAGTCGCAGTCCAGATCGGGTCAACCATGATTTTGGGCTTGGCTGCAGGGTCGGCTGAAGAATCACTGCACATGATCATGTGCCTTGCCCCACCATTTCTGACAGATCGTGTTGAAAGCTTGGAAGGTTTGAGGTTATGAAGTTGGCGTGGTAGCAGAACCATGATCGACAGGGCAGTGGACGCAATAACCCCCAAAGGACCTATAGTACGGTGCCTCACTGAAGGCAACGTATCAAGGTTGAGTGCTGATGTTGGGCATCCGTGGGAACGACGCAATCGTGCGCTCCTCTCGTCTTCCTCTTGAATTATTCTTTCAAGGGATTCTACAACCCTTCCAGCGGCAACAAAATCGAGATTATGATGCAGCGAGATCCAGGACCACCAATGGTTACTTTGGAAGCTTGCTCTGACATGATATATCATTTCCCCACTTCCTGAGTGAGTTCCGTAGAGGGTGGCTTTATCCAAAAATAGATCCCAGCCGCACACCCCTTGGCCATCCGGGGGTGTTCACTCATGTGTCCACCCATGTTTCCTCACTCCTCGTCGGCCGAGAAAACAACACCGTTCCGCGGTCAGATACCGTTATGAGTAGCCGTGGGAACTTAGTGTCCGTTTTTGAAACTGTCACGACTACGTATTTGTCGTAGTGTCGTGATGATGCTGGTAGGTCAAGACGCCGCCATGGCCGGGATCAGCAGAATCCGGAGTGTATTGGTGTTTGTGCTATTATCGCTTGATGCCTACTACCACAAGGAAGTCATAGCGCAAATGAGAAGGCTCGAGGGCAAACAAGGAATGGTAAATATCTGGCAAATACTTTGTAGCAAGAGTTTGCATGGCGGAGCAATGCAAATGGCAGTCACAATTTGTGACATGTGCCAGTTGAGTCTGTTGACCAATAGCGCAGCAATCCAATGCTGTGAGCCACTGTAATGTGCAACACCAAGAACCATAGAATCACAAAACTCAAGGTGTTCTCTGTAAGGCATGATGGCACGTACGTCTTGTCTTTTCTGCAGGGACCGGGACCGGGACCTGGTGCCTGTATTTGAGAAAAGTGAACGGACCGGTGCCAAACAACATTACGCTTGCGCTGCCGGAAGCAACTTTCATTTCAGACCGGGCTGACCAGGGTCGAAGAAATAGAGTTAGCTTGGCTTGATTATTTGTAAATTGTGTTGTAGAAAGAACTGGCGAAGTTCATCCTTGTTGCCAGCTCTCGCAGGTTGTAGATAAGTTTCTCCTTTAGCATGAGTGTCGCAACGGAATGTCAAATCAATCTTTGACAGTATGTACGGATACTACAGATGTGAACGGGTGGGCAGTACGGAGGTACCATGCGCGTATTGTTGACCTGCCTCGATTGGCTCGTATCTGGTTTCCGAGAGACAGAAGGGATCCCACATATATGATTGAAGGAGAGAAAGAGGCATGATCCCAGCTTGCGGGCTATGAATAATCGTCAAAGCCCTGGTCGTATGGTCTTTCAGCTGCAAGTGAGCTGTGGAGCTGAGTAGGCAGGAGTTGAATATGACGCATCTCTACCCTTGTAGGACGGAGAGAGGCATTCGCACAGTTGCTGGTTTTGTAGAGAAAGAAATAAAAAAGCATGGTGTTGAAGGTCACTTTGATGTTGAATAATGCAGCAACAAACTCCTGTACTACAGCGCTAACTATAACTATGCTGTGGTTGTATATGCGTGTGCCTGCCCGCGCATGTGTGGGTTGCAAAAAGCTACGGATATTGACCGGGAATGAAAACAACTGCCGCACGTGGAGTCCAGTCTGCGAGAGGCTCTGTGCTTGATATCAAAACGGGGTAATATCGGTATGAGCGTCGAAACTGATGCAACTCAGCGAGATACTATCATCCTCCCAATCAATGACAAAGATTATATCATGTTCTGTTGCAAATAAGTCATGCCCATGCTCCTCGATACAAATTGTCAGTGGGACGCAGGTACGGGTTGGTCACAGTTTCATGGTATAATTGACTGTGGCTGTCTCAGAGCCTAAGGGGCACGTCGCGATTACCGGCGCCTGACCTGGCTTTTACGTTGGGAAGGAAAAGGAAAGAGCAGCGAGGAAAGAGACGCCGGGGCCGAGTGAGGGGCCAATTTATGGTTACCTTCGGCTGTGTGATGGCTTCTTGATACCTCCTTCCATTTGTAGTTCAGCATCTTGAGCAAACTGGACTCTCGATTACACGAAAGGGAAGGAAGCAACAAACCATCAGGTATCTCTTAGGGTAAGAGCCTCCCTACGTAAGTGAAGCGTTCAACACCATGTTCCTTAAACCGTACCGTTTTAGACGGAAGATCTACCGCCAAGACCTGCATTTACTCCTTCAAGTCTTATCTCAACCACTTACACTATCACCCTCGTTTAGATCCAGCTGTCTCGCAACGGCCACTCTAGTTTCCAGCCTCTGATATGCATATCTAATGCAGCGGAGCCAACGTTCGCTCTCAACGTTTGACCGTTGTGCTTGCAGCCATCCCCAGGAACAAACACCAGCCAGTGCGTGCTCAGTGACTCAGCAGTCTTCCCAATGGCATGAACAAGTGACGCCTCATGACGGAGTTGAAGTTAACACCATGACGATATACTCTGTACATCATGGAAAGACAGTTGTGCGGCGTATGCACAAGTACACGCAAGGGATTCGAGGTTTGCTAGCCTTGTCAGAAGCCAAGGTAGCAAGACGTGCTCGTGTCTTCTCCTTGCCCGGAACACCTCCGGACAGCATAATATTGCATACATGCCTATCCCGACTTGATTCCAGCGGCTGAGAGACTGTAAAACGGTCCGGAACCAAGTGATAACCTACTGGTTTGACGCACAGCGGCATAATTACTGGGCCTCGCTACGAAACCAGCAGGGCTTGCGGAAACCACCGCCACGCTATACGTCTGGAGGGGAACCAGAGGGTTCAAAAACACGGAGCCGTTGAGCGGATCCTATATCTAAACTCACGGTGGAGACCACTTTCGAGTTGCAACGGGTTGTTGGATGCTGAGACTACTAGTAGCTGATTTGATTTGTGTTTCTCATCAAGGCTAAGCAATCGGAGGCCGGTAAGTAGGGCACCGAGAACACATACAGAATACATAGACAGTACAGTAGCTCACATCGCTGATTCGCAACTCTAGCTTACAACTCCTGTGAGTCGGGGTCGAGCTTCAGACCCCGATGTCAACGACCAACATTCAGCAATACAAAAGACCGGTATTAAGCAGCCGGAAACTATGCTGAAGCTCAGGCCTAGCACTGGGGGCGTCTGGGATATCCCAGGTCTTCCTGAGAGGATGAATTTTCTTTTAGAGATTATGTCCTGGGTTCAGGGATGGTCCTTGAAGCTTTTCAGTCGCGACCGACCTAATCACACGCCCTTGACGCCCCCTCCACCCCTTGTCCGAGCTCAAGCTTCCCCCCAGCGCGGCGTCCTTTTTAGCGTGATATGACCCTTGTCAAGCTCCCGCATCCCAATGCCACACCCACATCTCTAAGCTCAACCTCAAATATTTCAAGATGTGAAAGAAGCATATCTACAGAGACGATTATGGCGACATTCTTGATCGCTTCTTCAGTTTGAAGCATCATGTTGGAGAGCAATTAGCTTGGGATTTACTTCAAGACTTGGAAAAACCACGAAACTGACAGCATCGATGTCCAATTTCCTTTTGCATGTATAGCGGCCGCCCAAATCGACATGATCAACTACGATCGATCAAGCATTGAGAAAAGAGAGAGATCAACTCAGTTCTCTCTTGAGGAAACTTCTGGGGTAGTATCCCCCCTGCCGAAGTTCCCTCCCAATGTCTCAACTGTGGTTGTAAAGTCGTCAGAATCAATATCAACAAGATAGAGTAGTTTCTTGCGGTCCGGTCGAGACAGAGGAGCTAGACATGGGTCAATATTCGTCCATCTCCCCAAGCCAAGCCCTGTATGTGACCACACTCCCCCCCTTCGAGTGATCATCTTTCAATCAACCCAGGAACTCCATCTTGACTCTGGCTGACTAGATCTACCTCCTATCCCACCCCCGGGTCCACACCTCGTGGGGAGGGGTTTGAAGCTTACAGCCCAAGACGCAGGCCAGAGTTATGACGAGACCTGGATTGCCTTTCTGTTACAATTCTAGGGTCTGGTCAACGAGGTACCAAAACCCATAGACCCACTGAGAGAGGATCTCCGAAAATTACCGCTCGATTGGCTACAAGAGATTTTGACCCCTGTCGCACATCAACTTCTATTCTCGAGCCACGAATATATGTACTTGGTCTTCCCTCTAGACATCTCAACCATCCAGTCAACTCTGTCTCACCAAGAACTTATACTCTCAACTTCAAAGAACATCTTTACAAACCATCGTTTCTCTTATACATATATCCCACTGACTCTTACTCGAGTTGAACTTCTTCTATCACCTACCGTACTTGAACACTCTGCCTCTAGTCTCTTATCCCTTTCAACTTGACTACTTCCAACCTCTCAAACTCTGGAACAGTTCCTCTGGGGATAACTTCAAAACTACTTATACTGTCGATTTTGATTCAAGAGAAAAACTGACTGGGACTGGCAAAATGTCTCTCGCTGCTCAGACAACAGGCTCTCCCAACTGGGGTCGCTGGCAACAACAGCTTCCTGGTGACTACGCAATGATGGAATCCTCAGCCATGCTTCCATTTGACTCTCGCACCAGCACGACTGCTCCTCTTCAACGACCTATGATGGCCCCTTATATGGTTCAAGGCTCTTACAGTTCCGGCCCCGTGAACAGCCTCACAGCACCTCATTATCAGGTTCCAAACCCTTACCAGTTCGGAGGCTACCATGGCCCACCTACACCTCCTCATCACTCTTCACCTTTCAAAGCGGAATACAACGACCGCCGCTCCTTGGGACTTGACAACGACCACGGCCGAGTTTCTTCATACCATCGGGAAACAAGATATCCATATGCCGAGCAAGCGCCGTCTCCTGCTCGCAGTGACTCGCAAGCCTCAACTGTTAGGTCGACCGGCCTCAACCCGACTCTTAGCACCAAGACTATTACCTCCAACGAAACTCTTAACCCCGAAAACCATATCAACTTTGAGACAGAAGTCGATGAGTTGATGAGGGCCATCCAACGTCGGGCAGACCTACAGGTTGATGCTGGACAGCAACCACTCACTCCTGGCATGTCTCCTGTATCTGAGGCAAGCCTGGAAAGCCAAGGAACACCAACTCCCATGGACACCAAGACACCCCGAAAGCGATATCGCTGTGATGGCCCCAACTGTCAAAAGAGCTTTACTCAGAAGACTCATCTCGATATTCATCGCCGCACACACACTGGCGCTAAGCCATATGTTAGTTTGTATTACCTGTACCGACTCGATCCGTACTGACACATCTAGAACTGCGACTATCCCAACTGCAACCTTACTTTCTCTCAACTTGGAAACTTGAAGACACATCATCGTCGCCACACTGGCGAGCGTCCGTTTGCTTGTGACAAGTGTGATCGACACTTTGCTCAGCGTGGCAATCTTCGCGCGCATTTGCAAACACACCAGGGTCTTAAGCCCTTTATTTGCATCCTGGATGATTGCAACAAGACTTTCTCGCAGCTGGGTAACATGAAGGTGAGTTTGAGTTATCTACATGGGAGAAACTGTATACTAAACTACGTATAGACACATCAGAACAACTTCCACAAGAAAACGCTTAAGAAGCTCACCACGAGATTCGCTCAGGTTCTCAACTCTGGTGAAGATGTCCCTGAAGCCGACCGCGAGCTTTTCGAATACTTCGCTACACATTATAAGAACAGTAACAAGGGTATCAAGGGCCGAGGAAAAGCTCGCACTGTGGCCGAGCGCAAGACAAAGGCAGTTCAGTCTCCACGCTCCAACCCATACACGAACGCTCTTCAGTACCCTCTTCCCCAAATCGCGTCCGCCCAACAGACACCATCACCCATCATTCCACATGGACTTCCGATGTCAGGTAGTCTTGCGTCTTACAGCGTGAGCCGTGGTCATCCCAATGCCATTAGCCACATACCTCGCGAGTCTCAGTCCCACAATGGTGGCTACGAGATGTACGATATGCAGGGAGGTCACCACCACATTCAGCCACCCAACAACGGCATGATCTACGAGAGTAGCCATGCGCGTGAGATGGGTTATAGTGAGCGCATGTACTAGGAGGTTAACGGACGCAACACGAAACGGGGATACATTGCAACTTGGATGTGGTTCAAATCCGTCACGCATTCAACATTATGAAAACAACAACTGTACTACACGGGAGGCAAAACAATGATTTTATTATGGAGGAGAAATCTTCATATCAGCGGGTTATTTAAAAGGAGTTGGAAAGAGACAGTCTCGTCTTGAGTCATGATGAAAGGGTTGAGTTTACTTGGGTGGTTGTCTGAACACGTTGACGCAAGGGTTTTGTCCTATGTGTGTGTCAAAGCCTTTTCTTTCTGCTATTTGATACCAATGATTTTTGGCTTCGCGCGCATATACAAGCATCTTCTCAGCTTTTGTAGACAGGGAGAGAGATCCTCCTGTCATTCTAATAATCGGCGATATTTGTTAGAGGATGCAAGGGAGCGAGTGTCTTGGCTTTTGATTTCACGGAGCTACTGGAAAAGCGGTTTTAACCGCCCGAAAGTTTTTATCTTTTGTGTTATTTCTTTTATGTTTCGATTGGTTTCTACATATTTGGTTGGTCGAGTCGGATGTACAAAGTCGTGTTTGGCAGTGGGAACTCGGCGGTTTGGAGCGATAGAGGTGCATTAGGGCTATCAGGCCTTCTTACGAGCGAGCATTGGAGCATTTGATTTAGGGTTTTAAGACTCAAGAACCGGATGGCAGCATCTGAGATTACGAAATGGGAGCGGAAAAGGGCGAGAGTAACCACAGGAGGGTGAAATCGGAACATTGGCGTCAAGATAGTACATAAAATGATATTTCAACAACATATTTCAAAACTTCACAAGAACGTCAAAGGGACTTAGTGAGTGACTGCAAAGAACATTGTGCTTCTGGTAGTACCAGGCTACATATTGCGAAAGACAGGAGCGCCGAGATACGGAAAAGTTCTGGCAACTCAAAAACTCGGCACATAACTAAACAACAGAGCCTCTTGTAGACCTTCTAGGCTGGGGAGTAAAGCCACCGGTGAGCCTAAGACAGAGTCAAACCTTGAAGAGAAATAGGGCAAGGCTGGTTGTTTCAGCGGGCTTGCCGTCAGACTTTGCAGTGGCACATGATGGAAGATTTCTTTAACGGGACAGTCTAATCTAAACTATTTGGTGTTGGTGGACAAAAAACATGGGCAAATTAAGGCATGGGTGTTCCAGGTCGACATTGGGGGCTGTAGTGATGCCCAAAGCTGTCAGCGAGGATAACATCGGATATAACCGAGCTGAGCCAAGGCTGTAAGGCCTCGATGGAGGATCAGTTTCCCGGTAGCGAGATCGAGTTTTCCAGGGGAATTGGCTTTATTTTAGTTGGGGAGATGTGATGAGTATCTTCAGGTACAGCTCGCTTACATTTCGATCGCTGGATTGCTGGGAGGGATACATGTCGATTATCACTCTATGCGAGGGGAAAAAAGACTGGTAGAACATACATACATCGGTGATCAAGTGAGGCATCGGATGAGTATGCATGTTGCTGGAATGCTGTGTTATATGCATGCAAGTGACACCGTTTGACGTAGCGTACAGTTTTGTATTGAAACGAGTTAATATAGCAGAGAAATAGAAACTCGAGTTCAACTCACCGACTACCCACAATCGACAGGAAGTGGACTTGCAAATTGGAGGCACAGTTATGTTGAGTATCCATATTCTTAGGATATTAAATTCCGTATACAGCACACAAGCTGCAGACTCATGTAGATTAGGGCTGCATGCCTCTCCTTCTGGCTTGATCGACAACCCCAACCCTCCCCCTCAGAAAATTTCACCGCTCCTCTCTCTCACCTAGAGTGGACGGAAAGCTGCTGAAGAGTAAATGCACATGAAATGAATATGTTCTCATGCATACGCACATGAAGCCTCATTTCACATATCTGCTTAAAAAAAAGACCATGTGGTAAGGCCTGTTGGGTGGGATCTACCCCTTCACCGCCGTGGATGGCGTTGCAATGGAACGGCCCGTCATGTCATAATGTCCGCGCTTTTCTCTCATTCTACTTTTCAATATACTGTAAAAGAGATGAGGCTTTCCCAATCGTGAGGGCTGCAGATGCGAGGCATGCAAGCCTCAGTGGGGTTCCATCTGTATTCTCTTTTCTTTTCCCCTCCACAAAGCCGTTAATGGTGCTCATACAAGGGATGCAGATGCGAGATGCGATTTTGCTGGGGGATAGAGATCGATGCGCCGAGGCTGGAGACTGGGTATACTCGAGTCGTTGGTTCAGCACAACGGTTACAAGGCTGGCTGAGGCGGGGGGAGTGCAGGTGTAAGCGGAGACGACCGTTTCATGAGTGGCAAGGCAGACGAGACGAGGCCAGACACAGGAGTGGTCCAGAGGGACTCAGGAGCAGGTACAGTGATTGGCATTCGCGTAACAGATCCGTCGTCTCGGAACTTGAAGCCAGCCCCGAGACAAGTTACTGTGGGCTTAGCTGGGCATGCACTCGAAGCCTCCCATGTCCATGATCATGGCCAGGTCTAAGCCCGTAACAACTTTGATGCAAGGAGTTGTGTTGTCTGTCTACATACGTATGCATGTATGCTCCGTACTGTATGTGCGTGTATGTATGTAGAAAATTCTTCAATAAACGCAGAGCCGGTACTGCACAGACCGACCCGCGGCGGCTGTGTCTTGAGGCCAAAAGGGACATAGAGTACAGTACAGAAAGTAGCCCGCAGCGGTCTAACCTCCATGCAGCGTTGAGACAAACAAGATATTGTCACCGCTCTGAATCTCGTAGGCCTCCTCGCCTTCGAGCTCCCAGTCAGCATCGTTGATGAGTACCAGGATTCCTGGCCGACTGTTTGCCACTCTTGTCAGCCACAGGCACGATCAGATTACTCATGTGGATAGGGGGATAAAGTGTTGTGAGTTGTGTTGTTTGAACCAACGTGGTCCTAGGGGGAGTGTGTATAACAAGGGAGAAGCAGGAGAGGCAGCGGCCAAGACATACAGGTGGTTGTCCAGAACAAAGAGATCTTTACGAGTATCGTCCATAACGTTCTGGCATAGGTAGTCTATCAAATTGGCAATATTTGCGGGTTTCCCATCCTGGTCTACCGCGGGAATCACCAGAGCATGCTGCCTCTTGTTTGAGAAGAGCATCTCCAGGCCGCCACTGGAGTTTGCCACAACGTTAGTTCAGGAACTAGACAAGAAGAGAAAAAAAGCAACGAGAACCAAAGAGAGTGCAGAGCAGAGAGGTCAGACGGTAAATGCAGGCACAAGGCTCAAGCGTGGATTTAGGTGAACACTCGACGCTCTAGAGAAAGATTCTAGTTGATCGAACTGAAGGAAAGGGCGCGAGTCTGAGTCTGAGTCTGAGTTTTAACCCGAGTCGAGGCTTATGCAGGCCAGAGCTGATAGATCATATAATACTAACAGACGCTGGGATGGGGAATCTTTTGGTGAAACAACTTACGAGAACTCGACATCGATGGAGAGTTTAGGGGACGAACCCGGTTCGGCCATTGTGAAATGGAAGGGGAAATGGAAACAGAAGTGAGGCGACGATTCAGGGCTGTTTCTTCTTTTTTGTCGCTGTCAACTGATTGCGATTTTGGTTCGAGTATTTGCTTTTTGCTTGCAGTGGGTAAGAAAGGGGATCCCGACGTCTTGGTATCAGCAAGATGCAGTGTAAGAGACTGTGTATATCTGCTTAGAAGTCGAGAATAGTTGGTTCTCCCCTGAAGCAATAGAACAATACAGGCGGAATAGAGAATGTATCGCTTTGAGTGAGATTGTGTATAGTCGAGCTCTGTAGTATAAAAAGAGTCACGACTTTGATATTAATTGCTTTTCCTGGTGTGTGGTGTTTCCAAGAACAACCCGCAAGCGTTTAAACGGATGACATAAGCACATCTGCCCCCAAAAAATCTCAGCCAGACGTCTCTGCAGCCAATCAGAATTCAAGAAGCACACACTTTTCAGAGTCATCTCTACATCCCTCCCCAAAAAAACGAATAAACGACTCCAACCGAGTCAGAAGACGACAAGCGAGAGATGGAAATGGGCTCAAGACCAGTCTCAGTCGAGTATCTCGCTTCAGGGGCCAATCGACAAACGGCTGTTGCGGATTGGAGTCGATGTGGTATTTTGGCCTTTGGAGCTGATATCAATGTTGCTTTATGGCGACCTTTGGTTAGTATATGAGTCACCTTGCTGCTTCAAAGTCAATAAACCCTGTTTCTATCATCGCTTCGACGTTCATACCTATAACTCATGCTAACATCTTTTGCTAAAGTCGGATCCGCCTAGAGGAGTTAGCAAGTTGCTCAGCGGGCACAAGAGCACCGTCAAGGCCCTGACGTTTCTTCCTGAACAAGACCAGGATGAAAGCTCTTATCTCATCTCTGGATCAGATGACAAGACTCTGATCCTCTGGAAGGCACCGCGGGACAGTGAAGACTTCAAGCCTATTCACACGGCAACTGAACACACTGCTGCTATTAACTGCATCACCGTCTTAAGGGTCAAGGGGGCTCAGAAATGGATTCTCGCAACCGGAGGTGCAGATGCTTTTATAAAGATCTGGAGCCTGGAGAATGATCAACTATCACTTCTGCAAAGCGTCAAGACGACACCCAAGTACTTCCCCATGTGTCTATCGCTTAGTTACGCTGGCGACGAGGATGACATTTTGGTGCTGGCATCTGCAGGCACAAAAGACATTATTCAGATTCACACAGCCGAGGCGAAATCAGACAAGATCCAGTTCAACGTCCAAGCAAATTTGTCTGGACACGAGGGTTGGATACGGAGCTTGAGCTTTGCGAAGGAGACAACTGCCCCTGAGAGCGATTTGCTCCTCGCCTCAGCAAGTCAAGACAAGTACATCCGTATCTGGAGACTCCACCAGGGCAAGGAGCTACCTGCTGCCGCGGCCAGCGGCTCAGATCCTTTAAGTGATGCCTACCTGCCTGGCAAATCTCCTTCCAACAAGGCCCACCGCCTTAACTCAGCTGGCAAGGACTTCTCCGTCACTTTCGAAGCCCTGCTTCTGGGCCACGAGGATTGGATTTATAGCGCTCGCTGGCAAAGACAGGAGGACGGAAAGCTTCAGCTGCTGTCCACCTCAGCTGATAACTCTCTCGCCATCTGGGAAGCTGACCCAAGCTCTGGAATTTGGATCAGCATGGCGAGACTCGGAGAGATTAGCAGAGAAAAGGGTGCTACGACAGCTACAGGCAGCACAGGCGGTTTCTGGACAGGCTTGTGGTCGCATAATGGTAAGTCTGTGGCCTGTCTAGGTCGTACTGGAAGTTGGAGACGATGGGAGTATGTGGCTGCCGATGACTTTTGGCGACCATGCGTTGCCATATCAGGACATACCAGAGCTGTCACAGGCGTCACTTGGGCCAAGAACGGAGAGTACATCTTGTCAACGAGTTCAGACCAAACGACTCGACTGCACACGCGCTGGGACAGACCAGGAAACGAAACATGGCACGAAATGTCTCGGCCTCAGATCCACGGCTATGACCTCAACTGCATCGACTCCGTGGGAGCGTCCCAGTTCGTTTCAGGGGCTGACGAGAAGCTTATGCGGGTCTTCAGTGAGCCCAAGGCTGTTGCCTCAATGCTCAACCGTCTTGCAGGTATCGGAGGCGGTATGGATGTTCAGAACATGCCTGACGCCGCCAACATGCCTGTCCTGGGTCTTTCTAATAAGGCTATTGATACCGTGGAGGACGACCAAGAGATCCAGCCCATTGATGATCGAGACCGTGAAGCCATGGACCCAGCATCGATAGTCAAGAAATCACACCTGGAGATTGACCATCCCCCTTTCGAAGAGACACTCTCACGGCATACCTTGTGGCCCGAGACCGAGAAGCTCTACGGACACGGCTACGAGATCTCCTGCCTTGCAGCCAGTCACGACGGCACCCTCGTCGCCAGTGCATGCAAAGCCAGCTCGACCAACCACGCCGTCATCCGTCTCTTCGAAACAACTCGCTGGACCGAGCTTCGACCGCCCCTGGCCGCCCACTCCCTCACAGCCACCCGTCTCCGATTCTCTTATGATGACCAGTTCCTTCTAAGCGTAGGCCGTGATCGCCAATGGGCCGTCTTCGAGCGCGCACCCGAGGAAGAGGCTGCGTACAAGCTCCTCCAGATCAACCCTAAGGGACACACACGTATGGTTCTTGATGCAGCATGGGCACCAGCTCCATCTGCGGCGCCTGTGTTCGCGACGGCTGGCCGTGACAAACAGGTTCGTATTTGGGCGGCCAAACCTAACGAGGATGGAAAACTCCAGTTCTCTCAGACTGCTTCCATCACAACCGCCTCGCCAGTTACCTCGGTCGATTTCATCCCCCAGATCGTTGACGGACAGTTCGCGCTTGCTATCGGCACAGAGCTTGGTCAACTCAACCTCTGCATGGTCAAGGAGGACGGAACTGATGTTGTTGAGAAGCCCGCATGTGAAGAGTAAGTATTCCCAAAAGAACTTATACGAACTAGCCCATTTTACTAACACATGCTCCAGTTACTGTTTGCCCAAGGCTGTACACCAACTCGCATGGCGTCCTGTGGCAAGAGACGGTGCAGACAGGCCATACGAGTTGGCCATTGCGGGCGAAGATAGCTCACTTAGAGTGTATGCTTTTAGCCAGGCATACTTCCAAGTGTCTACAGACTCCTAGCAATAAAAGTTATGATATTTACGTCGCCATGAACTATCTCTACCCCTTTTCAAACTTGTAGACCCACGCCCTCGCTGTGATGTTGCTCTGGCAAAGTCTTGGCATTGGTGTAGTCAAGTATAAGTATATTATCATTACAGCCATCTATTGGCCAAAGTTATCTAAATCCGTATCCATAATATCGTGACGCCAGACGAACCTTTGAGCCGTACCTCGTGGTTGTCCGGGTTAGGGAGCTGAAATGCAAGACTCGGTCGAACAGTCTCACCGCTATCAATTCCATCGGGTGTTGCGGCCCCTATCCAACGCATGCGTGCCAGAATCTCCGACTAATAATTCCCACGTTGAATTTATAGCTCCCTCACAACTGTCTCGACAGTCTCCTTGGTGACATCCACCACGCTCGCTGTGGTCCCCGACAGCGCACTCGCCGACATATCCTTGACAGCCTCTTGCACCACCTCGGCGACGTCGATGTGCTCTCCGTTGATGTAGTACCACGCGCGGCCGACGAGGAAGGAGATGTGGTGTGGGAGGTAGAGGCAGGCGGCGATGAAGGTAAGGCTGAAGAGGAGGAAGACGATGGAGCCTATGACAGTTAGTTAGTTGCCCAGAAATGAGAGATCTGAAGGACATGAATGAAGAGGAACGTACTAAAGAAGAACTTCTCCCAGGGTGTGAACATGTACACGCTGAAAGTGACCTCGAGTTGGTACTGCTTGAGGCTCAGCCACTTGCGGAACGATCCAAGAACAGCCATTGTATCGAATTAAAGAGTTATTTCTTTTCTTTTCTCGAATTTCGATGTTCGTCGTTGTAGAGTTATTGCGCGCTGTAAATCGGAAGTCTGAAGATGATGGTTCCAGGAGAAAGGTTGACGGGCAGCGACGGAGAATAAAGGATAAGGATAAGGATCCAGGGAAATCCTCCTTTATCTGGTGGTACCTTAATCGTACCGGCGCTCCCGAAAAATGGTACAAAAGGCCCCGCGGGAAAGTGCCAATGTTTCGAAGTACTGAAACCTACAGGGGGTGCGGGTGTCCAATTTACTGGATGCTTGGGGGTCTTTGTTGAGCACGCGAGTGGCTCGTGGCTGCGGCTGTGGCTTGCTCGTGGCACATGCGGTCCATGGGCAGCCTTGCACTGAAGACAACGAATAACCATCGACTTGACTCAATTACGACTTCACCTTTACCTGGTGCGATATTTGTTTTCTTCTCTAGCCCTCCCTGGATATATGACTTTCATAAAACCATAATGACATTGTTCCGCTCCCTCCGAACTGTCCGTTTCAGCGCTGTCTCGCCTCTAGCATTTCCTATACGCACATTCACCTCTACATCAGTCTCTCTAGCAAAGGCTCTCCCTCCTCGGCCGAAACCTCCACCTGAGTCCGAAATCGAAGAATCATATGTCAAGGGCAGTGGTCCAGGTGGCCAGAAGATTGTGCGTGCACCTGTTCCCTTCATTGCGGGTGTCGTTTGACAAATCCAATGTCCCCTCGACTAACACCACGCTCACTGCAGAATAAAACAAATTCCGCCGTTCAGCTCAAACATGTACCCACTGGAATTGTCGTCAAGTCGCAAGCAACCCGATCGAGAGACCAGAACCGAAAACATGCTCGTGAACTGCTTGCCCAGCGTGTCGACGAGTTCCACAACGGTGACCAGAGCCGATCGGCTATTGTTGGCCAGGTAAAGCTGAAGAAAGCATCAAGTGCCTCTAAAAAGAGTCGTAGGAAGTACAAAAAGCTGGAGGAAGAGAAGGCTGCCGCCGCTGCTGAAGTGCAGCCAGAGACAATACCTGATGCTACAGAGGGGGTGAACGCATCTACAAATGATGCCGAGAGCCCCCAACCTGCTCAAAGTCAAGACACTCAAAGTAATAGGCCTACGTGACCAATGTCTAGATAATTCAATTCTCACGGCTTGATAACATCACGTTGACATGGATTTGGCAAGTAGACATCACGAAAAGCCAATAGCATCGTGTCATCACCTCGTTTCATTTCAACAGTTCTAAGCGGAAAGTAAAAAAGTATTTGTATGTCAACCTCGGCTTCTACCCCTAGGCACGCATTACACGCGCAACTAAAACAAAGGGGCCATCACATCTCTTCGTAACAAGCGCAGCGCCCACCCCTTTGACCATGTCAAGAACTTTTCGTAAATATGAGATTCGACTTTGACGTTTGCCAACCACCCATGGCTTAGCGTCAGTCGCCACCTCCATGATCTTGTCGTCGTTGCGCGAGTGGGAGGATTTAGTTTGTCGGTCGGGTAGCTTCAAAAGTCAGTAGAGATTCTGAATCATGCTGGCAATTCAAACACACCTTAGAAGCACTTGCGGTGAACGATTGAGGGACCGCTCTCGTCGTACTCCTGCTTGGAGATCCACATTTGCTGGAAGGTGGACAGAGAAGCAAGAATGGATCCACCGATCCAGACGGAGTACTTTCGCTCGGGAGGAGCGATGATCTTGACCTTCATGGAAGAAGGAGCAAGAGCAGTGATCTCCTTCTGCATACGGTCGGAGAGACCGGGGTACATGGTGGTACCACCAGACTAGATGCACGTTAGAATAGTTCGGGTCGCACAAATTGATAAAACTTACCATGACGATGTTTCCGTAGAGATCCTTTCGGACATCGACATCACACTTCATGATGGAGTTGAAAGTGGTGACGTGGATACCACCGCTCTCAAGACCCAGGACAGAAGGCTGGAAGAGAGCCTCAGGAGCACGGAATCGCTCGTTACCGATGGTGATGACCTGACCATCAGGAAGCTCGTAGGACTTCTCCAGGCTGGAGCTCTGGGCGGCAGTCTGGATCTCCTGCTCGAAGTCGAGGGCGACGTAGCAAAGCTTCTCCTTGATATCACGGACGATTTCTCGCTCGGCGGTGGTGGAGAAAGTGTAACCGCGCTCAGCAAGGATCTTCATGAGGTAGTCGGTAAGATCACGACCAGCCATGTCGACACGGGCAATGGCGTGGGGAAGGGCGAAACCCTCGTAAATGGGGACAACGTGAGTGACACCATCACCAGAGTCCAGAACAATACCGGTGGTACGACCGGAGGCGTACAAGGAGAGAACGGCCTGGATAGAGACGTAGAAGGCGGGGGCGTTGAAGGTCTCGAAGACAATCTGGGTCATCTTCTCACGGTTGGACTTGGGGTTGATGGGAGCCTCGGTGAGCAGGACGGGGTGCTCCTCGGGGGCGACACGCAGCTCGTTGTAGAAGGTGTGGTGCCAAATCTTCTCCATGTCGTCCCAGTTGGTAACAACACCGTGCTCAATGGGGTATCGCAGAGTCAGGATACCACGCTTGGACTGAGCCTCATCACCAACGTACGAGTCCTTCTGACCCATACCGATCATGATACTGGAATTTTGTCAGTGGCCAGCCACCAAAAAAAAGGCGGCAAAAATTGCCGCGATAGCTGCAACTTACCCATGGTGACGGGGGCGACCGACAATGGAAGCTATTAACAATATTAGCATTCAGCTTCTGATTATGCTTGCGCCAAGGAGATGTGATATCAAGCATTTGGGCGCAGTGGCTAGAAAGTGGGGTACTCACGGAAAACAGCTCGGGGAGCATCATCACCGGCGAAACCGGCCTTGCACATACCCGAACTGGGATTGAGTTAGCTATCATGAACATTTCGAGATTGTTCTGCGCCTTTCTAGACCAAACACATCTGAGCATCAATATCGAGGCCGGTGTCGGGCATCGGACGATGCGGTGGCAGATGTGGCCAGGGGACAGAGGCGGGGAGGTAGTCCAGAGGTCGGTGAGACAGGCGGGGGGGAGCTTACCCATTGTCGATGACGAGAGCAGCAACTTCTTCTGTGAAGCGGAAGGCTAGTCAGCGAGAGTCCAGAGATGATATTCGCAATGCTCGAAACGGATTGTTTTGATCCGACGATGCAGCGACGCGGTATAAGGGTGATGCGACGTACCCTCCATGGCTGTGGATTACGGTGTGTGTATGGGAAAGCTGTCCAGAAACGGGATTAGCGGCCAAGAATCAAAGGCGAGAAAGAAGAAAAAAACAAAGATTTATAGAGAAGAAAGATGCAGGCTGAGGAATTAGCGAAGAGCAAGCTTACGGGAAAAGAAGAAACGTTTGATGGAGGAGACGGAGGTCGGAGAGTTGAAGAGAAGTAGTTTGGAATGGGAGAGGGAAAGAGACGGAGACGGGAGAATGGGGGAGGGGGGAAAGGAGACAAGTATCGCCGGGCGACGCTGTCACAAGAAAGTTGTGGGCGGGCCCCGAATTGCTGAGGTGGACACTGGGGACAAGGGGGGTAGAGACCGCCTGCCAGAATTGGGCAGGGAAACCTGAGCAGACGACGGGAGGCACAGTCTAGAGCAGGAGCTGCCCTCTGGACTATGGCCACTGGCTTACAGTGAAGCACCTCAGGTTAAGGAAAAGAGGCGGGGCAATACAAAAAACCAGGTCTTGCAAAACAGCTCGCCGCTTTACTGATTGGTTCGTGGCGGTCGTAGTGCAGAGTAGGCTGCCCTGAGAGGAACTCGTCCCAGTGGTTGCAGAGCGGTTGCAGTGGAATGGGGATGGTTGTAGCCGTAGCGTAGCGGTGGCTGAGGTGGGGGAGCTTACCTACAACGTAGAGAGATGTTCGCGATCGTCAATTCCTAATGAATTGGTTGTATTTGATGTTGCTTGCAATAAAGCTGGAATACACAATCGATGAGCGTCTTTTTTGACCCCTTAACTTGTTGATTTGGTTTTTCGGCAGGGCAGTTACAGTGTCAACAGTCTTTACCGACAAAGTATAACGGGCCGTCTCACCGTCTTTAACTCTGTACTTTATCCTTCTGCACAAGGTGACGTCGTAAGCAGAACCTCACATCCACCGCCACGCGACCTGGCGAAGACGTCAGCTAGGGAACTTTCTAACGCTGTAGCCTTTGAGGCTTCCTTTTATATTTCTTGGCGAAGCGTTCGTAGTGTTTCAGCTATCAGGTCATTCGTTATACATCAGTATCTACAGCTTCTCCTAAGCTTGCTCGAATAGGTGGAACTCTTTCAACATGCCAGTCAGGCATCTGTACCAGCAATAGACTCCCATCTCAGGACAAAAACGACGCTTCAGGTCAGCCCCAGCCACCCAACAGTTCAAGGAGATTCCCGTCTCACTTTCAAATTCCTGTTGGAACTCCGGGCATGGGCAGAACGTACGAATTGCCTTCCAACGCCTCCCGAATACCTGCCCAGACCGAAATCACTTCACCGTCCATCCAAACCCTTGGGTACAGCGATTGAAAAGGGGGCTGGTATCTCCAGACCAAATCTCCAGATGCTCCGCAGATTGGAACCGGTTCCCAGCTTCCAGTTTCCGAGTTCCACTCCATAATTAGCACCAGCGGCTAATAAACCAAGCGCTCGTCCAGGGCAGAGTTACGCGGAGGCAGCTGTTTGAGTGTCTGAGTTTCTATTGAAGGTACTTTTTTTTGCTGACGAACCATACCAAATACGCGTGAATCTCGTTCGTCTAAGCTACACTCACCCATCCATTCCGACTGGTCAAGCCAACAGCCTAACCAAATGGTCGTCGATGGTACTGAGAACAGCCTCAAGATTGCGCAGCTATCTCGCCTTACTACGTACGTGCTGTGCAGACTTGCAGGATCATCTTCGGTTGATTAGTGTGGCAGTGTCGAGCACATCCTCCTTAGGTTTGATGTGCTCTCATTGCCATGGGAAGTTATCTTCTGCTGACTATTCAAGCTCTTTGACGTTCATGACAGCTAGCATCTTCAATACGTACCACCAAACGATCGCCCCCTGAACCACGAGGCTATCAACTGTTTACTCCAAGCTCAACAGATCTCCCAACTCTTAATTAGACCCCTGCATCTGGCCCCTGCCCAGCCCAGCCCCGGGGGAAACCCACCGCCGGGAGCTGTCGGCCAGTAAGCCAGGCTGTAGGATTGAATACCTTCGCTTACCTATCTACGAGCAGCGGGATCTCCGGCGCCTCTCAAAGATGCGAAATAATGCCCACTACGAAGCAGCTAGGCTGCATTGGCTCCTTGAAGACTGGGCTTTTTGCAACGACCGTGGTAGCCTTGCGGCCAGGCTACTACAATAGTGACATGCAACGCAATACACGCGCGTCACCTCAACCAGCCACAGTCTTTCAAAGTAGCAATTTTGTGCAGATGGGTATTTTTGGTAATTATTTCTACTTTCACTCTTTCTCTTTTTCGCTCTCGCTTCGAGCTCGCTCTCTTGGCCGCAAAAGCAGCGATGAGGGGCAACCTTGCAAGGTGGGGCAATTTTGCTGAGCTGGAGGGGTGCTATGATGAAGTATCTTTCTGCCACGTCGAACTGTCATCACCTGAATTGAATTGCGGTGTCTGTCTACGGCAGAAGCTTGATGCAACTCTGGTGCTTGACTCAGAAACACGCACAAGTAATCATCAGGCATCATTGGGCTGCAATGTATCGATATCGAGCTGTGATTGAGCAAATAGATCGGTAGACGGAGGAACGATAATTCCTGGGTGTAAATCTAGGCTAGACCGTTTATAGATTAGTTAAGACTCTTCATGAAGATTCCAGAACAGGCAGATTCTAATCGATATGGTTGGTAAAGTTGAAAATCAAGTGCAAATGTCAAAAGAGCAATACTTCTTTTTATCCAACAACGAGTAAAACTTCTACAACACCATATCAGCAAACCACATTTAAAAACACCACCGACATGGATGACAAGAGACTTAATGAGCTCCTCAAATGGAGTATCGAGCAATCAGATGCTACCAAAAACGACCCAAATGCCCCAGCGCCCAGCACACAACTCACCCCAGAGCTCATGTCTGCACTTATGGGTGGCCCCTCCGATGCCGACCTCATGAAGGCATCTATGGAAATTATTACTTCAAACGACACTGAGCAGGTCTCTCTGGACGACAAGCTCATTGCATTCGACAACTTCGAGCAGCTTATTGAGGGTCTCGACAACGCCAACAACATTGCAAACCTCAGCCTGTGGACCCCGCTGCTCGAGCAACTTAAGCATGACGAGCGCGCGATCCGCAAAATGGCCGCCTGGTGTGTCGGCACAGCCGTTCAGAACAACGAGCGCACTCAAGAGCGCTTGCTTGCCATGGGAGGACTGCCCATGTTGGTGGACCTGGCTACTCAAGAGGGCGAGCCTGCCGACGTGCGTCGCAAGGCCGTGTATGCGCTCAGCTCAGCGGTTCGAAACTACCAGCCTGCCATGGACGTCTTCGCCGACGAGTTGACCAAGAAGGGCCACAAGACTGAGAAGGTTGATGCTACAAGCATGGAGGCTGTGGATGACGTCGTCAATGGACTACGGGAGAAGATTGGCAAGGATTGAGGAAAACTTGGAGGACAAAATATCAACGCATAATGAACAAATGCATTGGGACGGAGTTGGGCGTTGGGTTGAAGCACTTGTCGTGCTGATAAAAACGGATAGACGAAAGGAAAGACAGTAAAAGTTTGAACGAAATAGGCAATTAGCCCTGGATTTTTGGATGTTCATTTATGATACATATGTCTTGGTACATGGTCTATACTACATATCAACCACTCAGAGATGATATTTGTTTTATAACACGACACTTTATAGTGACACCTTTTATTGTGATTTAGTGTCTGGGTTTGCCGAAGAAAGGAAGACCTAGTGCCTCCAGAAGAAGACGAGCTTGCCTATCCGAGGTGCCGGTCGTCTTAATGAAGATATCGCAACCGGGCATCAGTCGTGCAGGGTACATCTAATAATAGTTAGCTCTTGAGTTCCAGATTAGACCATGCTCAGACTTACATCGTAGTTGAACTCGACCTCAGGGAAATATGCCATCCAGTCAGGCTTAAGACCGAACGCCAGGTTACCTGCGCTATCACCAGTGCTAACGTCGATACCGGGCCAGTCCTTGATCTTGGGCAGAACCAAAGTAATGAGCTTGTCGAGAAACTCGTATGCCTTGGCACCCTTCATTGTCACCTTGCAACCAGTCTTGTCACCCTTCCTAACACCCCACTGGACAACACCGTTTTTGACCTTTGTCACTTCGGGGAAGGAACCAGAAATAGCTTGAACAACAGCACGACACACGTGCAGGTACTCCTTGTTCTGAGCACCTAGAGGAGCGAACGAATTGATGGTGATAGCCTCGATATCGGGGATGTTGTGCCATTCGATGGGGCGCTCGACCAAGCCAAGTCTTGAAGAGCCACCACCACGGGGCCCTCGGCGAGGTCGGTTCTTATGGTATGGTGAAGAGCCGTCCCATTCTCTCAAGTTGCCCTTGTTAGAAACCGGGGGTTCTACTCCAGGAGGCATGTGCTGGTAGGTCATAGCGATCAGATCCGGGGCAATAGTGCTTTCGTAGGTGTGCTTTAGTCGAGGGAAGTTGAAGGGGCCGGGGACGAAATCTCGAGCAGTCGGGTCGGAGGACTTGGGCACCTGGACGGGATGGAGAGGTCCACGGTAGTACTTGGGAGGATGGTACTGGTATCTAGGAAGTCATTTAGCATATGTTCGGCTAATCGAAGCCATTGAGCTACGAACCTGTTACCAGGAAGCCTGTTACCCGTCCCCGAAGTCTTCTCTCTGTTGTTGAATACCTGAATAGCCGCCTCATCGGGTGCACCTGTCGCAAAAGATGAGGCACTGTCAAGATCGGCCAAAGCGGAGGACTTCTCGGCCTCAGTTGAGGCAAATCGCCGGGCACATAGGGGTGCAGTCCGTAGAGGAATCTGCCTTCTCCCCAGTGAGCTCGCCAAGCGAGCCCCTTCTCGTAGGGTGGCCATTATCGGGTTCGTGGGGGTTGGAATCGGTCGTCGACAAAAAGATGTGAGGTCGTCGCGGAGTTGAGAATTTCCATCTAAGCGGCTAGCGTATCATGCGCCACATGTGGCTCCATCTACATCTGAAACTGTGGCTGTGCTCTGAACCACATTTTTAGAGACTCCAACAGTTACACATCAAAAATCTCAAATTGGATATAAGAGTCGTGATAACTCAGTATTCCCTTCACATACTAGTTGCTAATTCTCTTTTTCTTCATCAACTACGGCTCTATTTTTTTTACTCTTAAAACGAAGAAATTATTGGTAATTCGTTCTTACAAAGAGTAGAGGGCAGGCATACAGCCAACCATTAGCATCGCTCTTGGATTCCATCTTCACAATGCTGATCAGAACATATTTACAAAGAGTCATAGAAAATGGCTCCACGAAACTTAACACCAAAGAAGGTTTTGACACGCTATGCTCTCAGCCTTTCCTTTTCGAGCTGGCCTGCCACACCATGTAGCTTACAATCTGATTGCTCAGTCTTGATCATCTCACCACATTTGAGGCACTCCGATCGCCCCTCAGTTACCCAGATCTAGACGACATAGTTCAATGCAGGCGCCGAGTACTTGCTATCATTTCGGGTCAAGGCGCCAATGGTATTGTCCTTAAATTAAAATCGCGCAATAGATTTCAAAGACGCAGCACATTGAGTCTCGGATTCGGCGTCGCCTAATTCTCAATCGGTGTCGGGCTCTGGCTGTTGTCCGACATCGTTCAGTTGGTCATGGCCATGGACATCAAGATGCCAGACCGAGATACCGATACGCTATGTCGAATTGAAAAGCGAAAAGCAAAACTATTAATGGAGCGGACCCAAACGGCTGGGCGCGGGATGTCCGTGGGCCCGGTGGCCCGGTTTATCTCCATCTTTCTCAGCAGCAAGGACCGACAGAGTGTCCGAGTTGACAATCAGTAGGCATTCCCCATTCTCAACGGACCAGGTATCTAAAGAGCGGCCCGAAGACACCAACAACCATACGTTAATATCGGATGGAGATGGGGTAGGCAATCATCTGACAAAGGAATAGATGGACAGCCAGACCGCCGGTCTGATGATGAAATTCGACAGCATACGTCAGACCCAAAGGTTTGCAAACATTAGCTTGTAGGCTAGATCTGGCTGATTCTGGATAAATGTGCCAAGCATGCATCCTGCTTATACAGGAACGCGTTGGTGTGGCTGGTGAAGTGACGCCAATTCGCCTGGACAGCCCAGGCTTCAGTATTTTCTAGGGGACTTTCGTCTTGTTTGACACAAGACTCGGTTGCATACGTGTTCGAGTACGAATTAGATATCCATTCTTGAGGTTTAATGCTTCAGCCTGACTACTATGCTTTAAACAACCTGACCAACTCACACGGCGAGTCCGCTTTTTGCGCATGTCACGAGGTTCTGTTGTTCCAAGGCATTGATATCCAAGGCTCCTACGGTGAGTATCTCAGCCTAAAAACTTACACACTCAAGCGGTCACGGCAATATAATTGGTCCAGGTGACATGAAGAAAGGCAGTGATGGGTACTGTAAGATGATGATGATGACAGTGGAGGACAAGGCAAAGCCACAAAACAGCGTGGAACACTACTCTTTTGGGGTTTTACGAGGTGTCTATTAGTGGAAATGTTTGTGCTAGCGGCAGTAGAGTTCTGACCATTTCTAGCTGAGGCAGAATCCAGTGGGTTAGGTTATTTAGGAATCAGATTACAGAACCTACTACTCATGTACAATGATGCTGTGCCAGATACCAATCTAAAGTCTAGAAGAGGATGGGGCCGATACAAAACCGTGAGTATTCCATCACTCCCGATAACACGTATACAAGTGTCCTTGATTTAGTAGAACAGGCGAAGCAATTGTCTATCACTTGACATTCTGATGATAACTGTCGCCTAACAACTTCCATGTTAGCTTAGCTCGCCCTGCAAGGCGGCCGTTTTGTTGAATTTGAGCGGAAACTGGTTAGGATCGGCCCCGTGGTTTTTGCCGCTCCATGGGAATGGAATAAAAAATGTTGATCTAATTCAGCGCCGTTGAACCAGTCACACTAGGGCACCACTGAGCTACATCATAAAATTGAATACAGCGTAGAGATCTGAGGTAGTGCAATGGACGGTGATGGTCTTAACTACTGCGAACTACTACAGTACGCCCCTAGATTGGTTCCATGGACAGGGTCTTGAGGTGAAAATAAGAAGAAAAATGGAAAGAGTAATAACTGACAGACAGGGGAAGGCCAGGGCACAGGGGTCATGCAACTCCTGTAACCTTTTAACCTTACCTTTTTTCTAGGGGTCCGCTGTCCCACCCCCGCCACTACGCCTATCCTTCTATTTTAGTTCAGTAACATCCAGGTCACTCCCCTCAACAAGCGCTCCCGTGGGCTGTTCAGCCACTGGGACTTGGCCATGCTCCGAAACCCGACCTGCCCTGGCTTTCTTTGCTGATCATTTAGTCTCGGCCTTTTTTTTTCAAGTACAGCTTCCCCTCCAACTGTGTCTTTCAGCTTCTATCCTTCTCCTCTTCTCCTTCTTCTACTCCAAGATTTCAAAATAGCCTCTTCTTATCACCTCTTTCGAGTTCGCCTGCCGTCTCCAACAACCGATCAAACCAACACAAACAGTCCCTCCCATCTTATCTCGCCCCTTCCCGCGCGCGTCGCACTCGAGCCACTTCCCGACCCGCCTCAAGGAACGAATGCGCCCCCGATAATGAAGGCTTGTGGCTTGTTCTTACCTCGTTGAACCTGACGAGTCCCTCTTCTTACATCCGAACCACACATCGACTTCTCTCTCCGGCATTCAACCATGATGAAGGAGTTTCCTAGAAAGTTCCTCAGCTTGCGCGACAAGAATGGCACCGGCCGACGATCTAAGTCGGTTGCACCAGCGCCATCTGTACCAGCGGTCCCTGACAGCACCGGGAGCAAAAGCAAGGTATGTCTTTAGTTGAACTGTATCTACTGCTTCGAGGGTTATCTATGGTTTCCTCATAAGTTTAAGGATTATGCCCTGGTCGAGGATTGGTTGTTCTGACAAGTAGCTATATAGCCTCGCCCACTCTCTACTGGGGTTTTCATGTCCATGTTCAAGAAGGATAGCGCAAAACAAGGGGCAAAAGCAGAAGCGGAGAAAGAGAAGGATCACGCACGAGTACGAGTCGACCCATGGATTGAAGAATCGAAAAGTTAACCTTTGCTCCCATTAGGTCGAGGAGATTCTACGACGATTAGACGAACTCAACATAACCAATGTTACCTCCGACCATGTTATCGACATCATGGCGACTAAATTCGCAGACCACGATCCTGACAGGACAGTCGAGTTTATCGATATAGAACAAAAGGCCGCAGCTGGTATTATTACCCCATACGATCCCAGCGTGGATATGGTGGGCGCCGAAAACCGTGGCAATGTCACATGTTATCTGGACGCGCTCTTGTTCTCGATGTTTGCCAAGATCGATGCTTTCGAGTGTATACTCAAGAACGAGTTTCCAGAAGAAGACAGCCGCAACAAATTGACCAATTTGTTGCGGATGTGGGTGAACATGCTGCGGGCTGGAAAACTGGTGCACACAGATATGGTGGGTGGTATAAGTACATTCTGAATCGTGCTCAAACTAATAGATTGGACAGACCAAGCTGATACAAGACGCTCTGGCTGATTGCGGATGGTCGGACGCACGGATGCTCGAACAGCAAGACACCTCGGAGGCTTTTGCTTTCATAACTGAAACCCTGCAGTTACCGCTGCTGTCTCTCCAAGTCGATCTGTTTCACCAAGGGAAAAAGGATAAAGACGACCACAAGGTTGTCTATGAGCGCCTCCTAAATCTGGCTATACCTGCAGATCCTGAAGACAGGGGGCTCAAGCTGGAAGACTGCCTCGAAGAATATTTTAACGCTCAGGTCGATGTGAAACGGGACAGTGAAGACGGAAAGAAGCTCGCAATCGACGAGAAGAGTGGAAGCTGGACACCAACACTCAAGCATAGAGATACAATCCGGATACTTACTGAAGAACGGGGAGAGTCATCGACACCCACGTCCCCGCTGGTTTTCACCCCATTAGACAGAACACCGACAGTTGAAAAGGGGCCTATGATTTCACCAGTAGATCCCAGCCTCAAGGACGGCAATGCTCCCGATGACGAAGAAGAGGGCGAGGTTACCACTATCGAAATAGTGCCGGCCAAACCAACATTGCGAGGCAGGTCAACAAGTGTCATCCAGCGCGTGGTTCTGGACGAGGAGGGTCGCCCTGCTGCCCCTGACAATGTCACGATGCTCCAAAAGGCAATGCGAAAAGGATCGACAGTGGTCAAGGCAGTCACAATTCCTGCTTGGCAATTTTTCAGACTAATCCGTGAGTTTGAATCAGCTCCATCAAGGCTGATGTATATACTAACTTCAATCTAGCCTGGCATGCGCTCTCAAGTACTGAGCCCAAAAACAACACCGAGGTTGCCTTGAACTTTGAGCAAAGACCTGTAGTGGGAATCTGCCTTAAACGCTATGCCATGACCGAGTCAGGTCAACCGAAGCGTCACAACACCTTTATCGACATCCCTGACTCCCTGAGACTTCCGCATTTCATGCTTGCTGATGAACCGAAGGCCGAGGAAGATATGAACGTTCTTAACACGGACTATAAGCTCGTCCTCCAGTCCGTTATCTGCCATCGGGGAGACTCGCTTCAAAGTGGTCACTATGTTTCGTTCGCCAGAGTGGCGCCTAAGCTATTGAAAGACAACCGGCGACACAATTTCGACCCGCCACCGGATTACGAAGAAGCACAATGGGTCAAGTTTGACGACCTCCAGATCGAGAACCGAGTCAGTTATGTGGACGACATCCGATCGGCTTTGAAGGAAGAGATGCCCTATCTTCTCTTCTATCAAGTCATGCCTATGGTCGAGGTCGCTCCTCCATCTGTCGATGATACGGAGACAGAACCACCCTCGTACAACGATTCGAAAGTCAGCATTGAGTTGCCTCCTACCCCTTCGCGGAGCAACCGTCTCGGCAGTCTAGAGGAGGGATATTTCGACAATTCGCCAATTTTCACAAATCCCCACTACCTGTCCAGTAAACCGCCCAGTATACGGCTCTCCATGGATAGCGAGAGACCACGAAGGAGCGAAGATGCTGCTCCGGACCAACAAACCCGCTCTTTTGCTGGAGACTCGCGAAGGCCCAGTGCCGTTTGGAACGAATCAGCATCTCATACTCCCAACTCCCATTCTCCAGCTGTTACACCTGCCATCACACCTAACGAGGAATCAACAGCATCGAGGTTATCGCGTGCGGCATCTCGATTTACATTGGTCAACAGAAGTCGGCCAAGCAGCCAAAATGGGGAGAACCGCATGAGCTTCTCAATGAGCAGATTAGGAGGACTTATGCGACCAAGCAAAGATCCTTTAGCTGAGCCTAAGGACGAACCCAACGGCATCGGAATGTCTTCAGCAAACTCAACGGGCGTTTTGACTGCAGAGACATCCAAAGAGTCCGGGGAGTCGAAGGGCATTGAAGACGGAAACGAGCAGCCAGCCGAACCAGAACCCGAGCATCACCATCATCGCCATCATGGACACAGACATGGCCACAAGCGGGTCAAATCAAAGGAAAAGAACAAGGGCAAGGGCAATGACCAACCCGAACGAGAATGCTCGGTGATGTGACAGCCTCACTGTCAGGTCATAGCAGTTACCACATTGTCAGATGACAAAATGCAACTTGGTCATGCTACGCTCAATATTATGGTTGTCTGATGTTTGGACATGCAAAGGTACAGGAGTTTTGGCTTAAAGGTCGAAATTGGCACAAGCCTGAACAGATGGATAGTGAATGAGACAACACTCCCCTTGGGTTGCCATAATGATGTGGGACAGCAAGCCACTTGGGAATGGCATGGTGTTGGTGACATACCAATACCGCGTTGCATATTTGTTTCCTTTTTTCCCCTAGAGTCGGAAGAAGAAAAGCAACAGAAATTTTGTAATTAGCAAGGCGTTTTGGGCGGGCGTGGCAACACAAAACAGTTGTCGCATGGCTGCCTTACACAAAGAGCTTTCTTTGAACATGATATACGCAACGATGAGATACAAGAGAAGAAACTGATGATTTGGCGTGCTTGGAGAAAACGATTACATCAAATTATAATGACCCTCAGTAAAGTTCTTCCAATGTGATATGATGTGCTACCGACTCACTTGTGACGATAGGCGTGTGGTGTATGCATAGTGGATGATGATCCCATGACAGACAAACCTCAGTCTTGCAAACAAGTCATCATTAAGAGGTTATCGGGATACTTTCAAGTTTGTCTATTTCCTTATACAGAGTTACATGAACAGGGGAGGCCATCTCTTCGTAGCTTGCCTTGTGACCCCTATTCCATCCCATCAACAGGTTGAACTCAAAACCACCGCCACGACAAGCGCCAAGAGGGGGAGTGTGTTCAAAAAATAATGGTTTTAAAAAGCAAGAACAGTGAGATGACCGGCTTTTTATCCCTCGCCCCTCCATTGTGTGCGTTACAAGAAAAATTCATACACGTAACCAGGACAACAACGTAAGTCCACGACAATAATATACACAGATGCCTAGGTCCCAAACATAAAGGGGTTTGAACCAGGAACCATAATCGACCGGGATATATATGCGCTAGGTCTCCCTTGGAGATAGAAACCGTGGCATTATCGGAGGCGGAAAGGACGACTAATAAGACATCAAAAATGGCGAAAAGGGGGGTTTGGTAGAGGTCAAGGCTCCGTCCAGGCCTGGTCAACAGTGGGCGATCATTAAATTATTCCGTCCGATCCAAGACGGAATTTTAGGTCATCCCAAGTGTTGTGGGGAAGTTCCTAAGTTCATAGCTTAGAAGGGGATGTTGGGAGGGGGCTGAGAGCCGAGAGCCTCCTGTTGTTCTTGAAGCTCCTCAGGGGCAGCCTCGATAGAAACACCCAGACCAATCTTAGCTTGATGCTGTGGCAATTGTTAGTATATGGCTGCAAAGATTGTATCATTGTTACATACTGTGAAGTGATCGATATCAGCAGCGAAGGTCATCATAACGGGAGGAGCAACACGCTTCTCAAGAACGCAGCTAAGCTTGCCCTTGGAGTCGACCTGAGCTCGGAATGTTGACATGCGGAAATCGTACTTGGCACCAATGGTAGTGACGCCCTCCTTCTGGAGACCACCACCCATAAGACCACCGGGAGAAGGAACAAGACCGAGGCTCAGATCCACACCAGCCTGGACCTTATCCGAGAGTCGTCGCCAGTAAGAGGTGTTAAGGGTACCCATAGCAGCCTGGAGCTGAGCGGTAGCGATCCAGTCGGCGGACTTGTAGCGGGCGGCGTAGGAGACGGCGCACTCGGGGCCCTGGGTGAGGGCAGGTCGCTGCCAGAGAGTCTCGAGACCGATGGCGAGCTTGGGAGTAACGGATTGGAGGTAGCTTCCGATCATGATACCAGTGAGACCACCCTCGAGGTAAGAGGGGTTGAGCATCTTGAGGGATGCGCTGAAATCGTTGCCGGTGTACTCGTGCTCGAACTGCGCCATATCCTGACCTCCGGGAGAAATGGAAAGCTGAGACTTGGAGACAAACTTGTCTGACCATCGCCAGTTGAATCGTCCGGAAAGAGAGCCCTCGTTGTCAAGGTTACCTTGGCAGAAGACCTGGTAGAGAATTAGCGACCTGCGGCATGCAAGTATCGTTTAGTAATAGCTACCTTGCCTGTTCCGTACATCGCAGCAAAGGTGTAAGGGTTGATGCGCTCGCCCATAGCAAACTGGTGAGAGACCTGGAACAGAGGAGCCATGCTGAAGATCTTGGTCAGATCGGCGCGGATTCCGGTAAACATATAGTTGTTGAGGAAGACATCGCGCTGAACCTCCTTCGCAAGACTTTCGATAGTTCCAGGGTTGGAGAGGCCCAGCTTGGCCCTCCGCTCGTTAAACGAGTTGAGAACATCTCCCAAAGCACCAGCTAGGGGATTGCCCAAGAGAGCCGTCTTGACGGGTTCCAATGCGGCGGCGGAGGCCATTGTGAGTGAAGAGCGCCGAAGCGAGGATGGAGATGAGGTCGGAAGAGGAGCGAGCGGAGAAATAACCGACGACGATAACGTAGACGATCAGGCAGTCGCAGCCAAGATATCGAGGATATAATTAATAAAATAAACAAGTAGAAGTTATTAAGATAACCTCAAATGCGATTAAAATTCCGAGGCCCTCTAAACGCCAGGAACGTGATGACGAGCGTAGTTGGATGGAGATGGAGAATAATTTTCATCTGGCTTGGACAGCTCTCGAGTGGAGAGCACGAGCCACACTAATGATGCCGAGTCGGCTGTGGCGTCACTCTGCGTGTGACGAGTGTGTGGCGTGCGAACAAACGAGGTTAATTTACCCTACAGCTGTAGATGAAAACAGCCCTGAAGAACAGGTCCACTTCCTCGTTGTACAATTAGGCAGGTAGGTCATAAATAATAGAGGATTCTCATAAAGATAACTAAGATACTAAAATACTTAGAGTATTCTTAGGTATGCAGATCTGATCGAGCTTCTATCTCCTGCTTTAATGAGAGCTTAGGCTCCCTATCATTTTCTGACCCGCCTATTGGGTTAGGTAACTGCCCCCCGGTAAGGTCGAACCTGGCTGGGCTTTGGTATTGCGAAGTACCCTGTACTCTTACCTAGCACCTTCTCCCAGGGCTTTGGGGCTCCGTTGCACCACTTTGCAACGCATATCGCGGCATGACGTCCCTTTTAGCGAGTACAGATACCTTAGATAGTACCTGCACCTGATCGCTCTATCCCCTCCCGTTCCGTCCTGTCTTCTACAACACCAACGATTGCTATTTCACTTCCGTCTTGTTCTTCTCGCCCTCGATTGTTTGATCTCTTTCCACGTCAAACACAGAACCAACGCCTGATCAAACTCAGGTCTCCATTGTAGTCAATACAAACGCCCGAATTCTTCGTCTTTTAACGTTTGACCCCGCCAACAACGACCAGGTTCTTTCTCGTACTTTTCTTGAGGCTCACCTCATCCTTGTAAAGCTTCATCACAGTCCACAGTTTGAGCTGTCAAGGGCTTCATCAACGCCCGAGGCACGAGAGCCTACGTATTCTCGGCGTTCGGAATCGACTGGACTATCCTCATCTAAATCATCACAAGTCTGAGACATCTGAAGCCACAGACAGATATTATCAGTGATCTTGGTCGATCACTCAGTATCTCTTGGTCTTTCGAACACAATCCTCTTACTTGTCACTCAAATCCTATCATATCCGAAGTACCTTTGCGGATACAAGACAAGATGGATACTCTTCTGTACGTATTTTACTCTCTTTATCACTTGGTATCATCCTTCTCTCAATGGTGGTCCCATGGCCTTTTCAAGTACATTGGTACTATACCCAGTATGAGTCTGAAAAGGCTGCACCGGTTCAATGCTCCTCTTCAAGTGTTCATCTCCAAATATAACTTGTATTTCGTTCTTGGTCGTGATAGAACTAACAGTGACAGAACCGCTGAGATTGCGGCCAACGCTCCTCGCTACCGCCGCAAGAGTTCAACTTTTATCGATGCTATTCACGATATTCCTCATGGCCAAGACCTAGCCCCGGCTCAGCTCTACAGCACCATGTCAGGTCGTCTATTTCACTCTGGCCGTATTGCCATTGTTATGGTCGGACCGCCCGCACGTGGAAAAACGTACGTTCCTTTGACCCGGTACTGTTCCACGCTAACAGATCTCCAGACATATTTGTGTCTCTATGGCTCGGTATCTGGGATGGCTTGGTGTCAAGTCTCGCATCTTTCATCTCGGTGACTATCGTCGAGCAACCGTCGGCCCCGATGGATCGATCCCTGATGACTACTTCTTTCCCAATGCATCGCCTGCTTCCGTTATTCTACGCCAGAAGATCTTGAAGAAGTGCCGTGAAGACATCTATTCCTGGCTGAACCACGACAATGGGCAAGTGGCTATCTACGACGCCGTTAACCCTACTGCCAATGGGCGACGTTCTCTTGCCAAGGAATTCGCTAAGCACGATGTTCAAGTAAGAAACCCCCTAAACTCTCAGGCCTCAGCAATGACTTACATAACAGACTCTCTTCATTGAATCATTTGTCGACGATGAACGCATCCTAAGAGAAAATGCAAGAAACGTCAAAATCTCGTCCCCAGACGTAAGTACTAGTTGTTATTATTATTAAGAGTGCAACTAATGCCGACAATAGTTCGCTGGTATGGAGCCTGACGAAGCCGCCAAACTATACCTTCAAAGGATCGAGATGAAGATTCCCGTATTTGAAACCATGAACGAAAAGGAACTCAACTACATCAAAATGATCAACGCAGGAACCAAGTTTTTCTACAACAATGTCAGCTTTAACTACCTCGCGCATCGAATTGTCTTCTACCTCACCAACCTGCACATCAAATCGCGAAAGACCTTCTTCGCCCGAGCTGGCACTACAGCAGAGGAGGATTCGTACAAGGCCGATGCTCCCCTGTCCCTTGAAGGGAGAGATTATGCTCAGAAAATGTCAGAGGCACTCTTGAAGCATCGTGAGCAAGAACGTCTGACGACCATTGCGGAAGGAGGTGCAGATGTACCTCTACCACCACTCACCGCCTGGACATCGACTCGTATGCGTACTGTGCAAACTTCTGACGTCCTGAAAGAGAAGGGCTACAAGGTCCGCCAACGGTCACAGCTCAGTCAGATAAACCCGGGCGTGTGTGAGAAGATGTCAGAACGTATGATTCGACAGATCTACCCGGATGAGGTCGAGAAGCATGAGCTGGACCCTTACCACCACCGATATCCACGTGCAGAGGCAAGTTTGACCCAGAACCCCTTCTTACACTTACGTCAACGATACTAATTGCCAACAGTCATACCACGATCTTGCTGTTCGTCTGGAACCCATTATTCTCGAGTTGGAGCGAGAACAGACAGATCTTCTAATCATTGCTCATGAATCTGTGCTGCGCGTTCTTTACGCCTACTTGATGCACTGCTCTACTACTGACATTCCAGTGATCAACTTCCCGCGCGATGAAATTATGGAGATCATCCCAGCGGCATATCAAAATGAGGCCAAGCGCATCCACATCCCTGGACTTGATCCTCAAATCGTACCCGGCTCGCCACAGGATATCAAGATACCTGTTCCGAGCAGTGGAATTGTGAGCGCGCAATTGTCCCCGATTCCCAGTGGTATCGGCACCCCGGCAGAGAATGTTGAACGACCACCCGAGAAAGTCATCAACACAGCTAAGGATATGGTGGCAGACAAGGTGAACGACGAAGATTAGTCACTCTCAGGGATCTCAACAAGGAAACATCTTCTTGGAATTGCGAAATATCGGTTGCTCATCTATTTGCGTGTTCTCACGATGAAGAACGTTACTGCGCAGTCGAGGATATGGCGTCGGAGGGGTGAGCAGGCTGAATATCAAGACGATTCATGATCGACCACATGGTTTAGACTGTTTATATTCCACGATAGGCACATTTGCTTCCTTAAATATGCATGATGATTCACAAAGTTAAGTTTTGAGTCCCCGATTGTACTGAGGCGATCTTTGTTTTGAAGCCTTCAGTTATAGGATTCAAGCGAACTGTGTCGTGATCGACACCACGGGTTATTGATTTCATCATAGCCTGAATTTGACGTTGCAGGATAGCCGCGAGCAAGGTAAAAAGAGCCTATCACGAGTAATTTAGGGACATAAATCCTGGTATAGGGTAGCCTTGATCTCATGGATGTTACACAACAACACCAGGTACTAATGACGAGACCGAGCCAGTTGTTGTTGGCTAATGGGCAAAATAGATGAGTAGTTGAAATGGAACAGGGTATCCAACGGTTGATCGATATGCTGAAATAGGTACAGAGACCAAACGGGCCGAGTACGGATAAGTATGAAGAACACGCCTAGATGCCCTTGCCATTTTGCTCTTGTTGAAGACAATGTTCCCAGGCTAAATATAACACATTACCTTCATACGTCAGTCAGCCATGAGGCAAAAAAAAGCACGCCAGACGGACCGCGTCAACGCAGGCGTGGCAAGATATAACAAGCTTGACAGCAATCCGTCGTTCCCTGTTACAGGGGCCAGACTCGCATCGAAGCATTAGTCCTGCTCTAGCTGCCATGCTACAGTTACAGTCCGACCAAAGGATCGACTCGTCTCAAGTGTAGTCAGAGTCTGGTTGCGCAAAAGCACAATACAGCGGCCTCCCGATGCCTTGTACCTGGGGAACAACCGGGGGCTTGGGGATCAGAGGAGATGCAGGTCGCTGGATGGGGAAGCGGGTGCACAGGGGTCAGGGAGGGGGGCCGTGAGCCGTTTCTGTAGGACTGACGAGATGAGCGTTGTTTTTTTTGGCTGGTTGAGGGTTTAACGTATGCTTATGGGTGGCCATGTGATGGATGGTTTATTCCTTGATGACTGACAATGGTTGAGAGAGTGTACCACAACAGCAGATATGCTGCAACCATTTCCCAATCAGAGCTATATGATTTACATCGTCGCTTGACTGATCAAGAGGACAACTGTAAACATCAATGGGCAGTTTGAGTTCCTGTCAGATCATGGGTCATTGGAAACATCTGCACCGGGGAGCCTGGGTAACGCTCCGGGCTACAGTCATATATGACAGACAGGACATCACTACCTATACAACAATTAGTACGACATACCATATGGAAGCTTGCAGTACCTAACGAGTAGATATCTTGCGGCAAATCAAGTAACGCCCGTAGAACCAGGCCGTAATAGATAACTGGCTTGTAAGGGGTAATCAAACTTGAATGCTGAGATAATGTCCATGAAGTGATGATTCGACGCTGTTGGCTTGTGTTGTGGAAATGTCAGCATAACCAGGAGACTGCAGTCTACTTACTGTTTGAGACAAGAAAGGGCCTTACTCTTCAGGTCAAGAACAGCAAACGGATGTACTCTTTCGTTGTCACCACAAGGTCGTAATCAGTTATTGGCGGTTATAATACTCCTCAACAAATCGACATTGGCTGATATGCACATGTCAATATGTTGGGTTGATAGCCAGCGAGGCCGTCATTTCGCATTTTAAACCTCCAGTGATCACCATCTGTAACAATGCATTGGCTCTGTGATAACTCCGGTCAGACATATCAAATTACAAGAGCCCTGTGGCGGCCATGTAACCAAGCCTCGTTATGCCGGTCATAGATAGATCTCAAGATCCAGGCCCAAGCGTGACTGTTTGGCTACACTCGTCAGGGGTAGAAAAGTTAGTTTACTGCGTGACCCGGTCATGATATCTCCTATCCACAGGATGATTCTGCTTGCTCCGCTCAGGACTTGATGGAATTCCCGTGTACTGTCCTCTGCGAACAAGATTTCATAAAATCAATCGTTGGGTAAGTCTTGCGCATAATGTTTTGAGTGAGGTGTTCCATTTTCCGAGACAATCGAGCATACAATATTCCGTAACACGGTGGCTGCCAGGAAGACAGAACAACCCATTTGAGCCAAATAGGTAATCTCCATCGTCGGCTTACTTGCAAGGTTGACATGAAGCACAGGGTGTCACGGATCTCTGCTGGGTTCGTGTCATGGATCGCCGGAGCCGACGAACAACCCCTGTCGGATTGTGAGAGGCAACAATGGTGGTAAGCACTCGAGTGATGATAGCCGCATGATTGTCCAAAGCGAGAACAAACAATATTCAACATCATGACATGATTAGCATCGTACTCTCGATCTAGACAAGCCATGGGCATGCCATGCCCTTTAACGTAACTGCGCAAACAAGGCCACACTGAGTTGGACATGTAATGATGAATGGCGAATCATGAGGCTGAAAGCGATGTTGAAAACTGGGCTGATATTGTTGCCCGTACATATTGTATGTACGTCCAGGACTAATAGATGGCAGTGGTATCCGAGACGTATTTGCGCTGAAAATCGTGAAGCAAGTGCGTCAATAGGCACGAACAGCAAACCTCAAGCCATAATAGTCAGACCAGGGCGTGGTCGATGATGTGGTGTTGTGTTAACTAGACCGGACGCATGTATCTTGTCAAAAATCTGACGGACACTGGACTCATAAGTGCTCCCAGCAGACTTTTTGCATACCTCATGTAAGCCAAAGCAGAATGCTGAAACCCACCGAAGATTTATGTATACGAGCCAGACATCAAGTTCCAGTTTCAGGTCAATGATATGTTGATTGGCCTGTCTTCGAGGACCATCATGAGCTTGTCTTGCAACAGCTTTTTCAATCCTGTTTTTGCATTTGTCTTGTCAAGTTTTGTCAAGTCGTGTCATCCTTGTTAGTCTAGCCTGGATCTGCGAGCTACATTGGCAAGTTCAACGCTCGCGGAACAATCCTAGCTGCCTTGTCTCAACCCATCTAGCGATTCTAGGCTGGCTTGGTAGTTGAATGTTTAGCTCCACTCTAGCCATGTCAGGTGACACAGAATTGGAGATATCGCGGCTTTGAGATCCGGAGGTTTGGCGCCCAGCTACGTCTCCAAAGTCATGCTGACAAGCTCGGTGGCGTTGCCAATTTCTTCCAAGCTCGAGAGCCGCAGCCGGCAAGCGGAAGTTTGACCTGGGCTTCCCGCTATCAAGTCATTCTCCGGCATGACCACCATATGTTTTCAAGTCAAATCCCAACTTTGGGTAAGACGCTTCACGATGATTCGTGGCGGTTTTTGCAGGGATTTGCAGAATTGCAACCTTCGGCTTTCCAATTGAGCCGCAAATATGCTCGTTGATTTCAACAATCCACGACCTCATCGTTTGTGCTGCTTTGAATTCGGATCTTGTTGGTTGGTTCCTGATCATAGAAAGAACGGAAGAGCTTCAACTTCAGTTTGACGAATTTCGTGATTGGGCAACTCATTATCAGAGACCCCTTTCCCCCTCTTGCTGATTAGATGGGTCTTAGACTTTTCATGAACTTAAAGTCGGCCAATGGTCATTAGCGCTGCATACGAGGGGTCTCATGACCATCTGCATTCCGCCAAAGCCCACCCACCTAAGCCTAAGATGACTACCCACCACCTGGGAAGCTCCCTTTCAGCTTCCGCGACTGGTCTGCAGCCGCTCGTCGCCTCTGTGGCCAATGCTGGTCCAAGTGGAGGCACTAGAGGCAGTGCCAGGGGCTTTGGTCAACTCAAGCCTCTAAATCTTAGATTTGGTTGGCATTGAAGCCCTTCGGGTCTACCATCTGTGAGACGAGTCTCGTCAGGGCCGCAGACCCGTAGATTTGTTAGTTATCCATGTGCCATGGCCGCATCGGCGAATTTCGCCTGTCACGCCAGAACGGTGTCCATCCCATCTCTGCAAGTTCCATCGTCCGTTCCGACACATTTGGCTTGTAAACCCAACCCACCGGCAGACAATTCTTCGGTACTGTAGGTATCCAGGACAGTATCCTTACCGTTGTTCCTTTAAAGATGACGTCCTCAGGATGACGTCCGGCGCCTTCATTGGCTACAGCCAGATCACTCACTGTTGGCGTTGACACTTAGTTATTGTGTATCCACATTGACCACCATGATCACGCCTCGACACCATCGATAGCCAACCACCACATGCGGCTGACGACCCTAGGGTTCTTGAAGGACGGTAGCACTGAAACCAAAATATCCGGAGGCAAGCTGATATCCATGTCATGTGCATCTGTTTGAGGATTATCAGGTGGTATAGGTTTGCCTCCAGACTCCAGTGTAGTATCAATGTTCGCTGGCAAGCCCGATTGATGTCCCATCAGTTGCCTTTGATGCTGCACAGTTTCCGATTGCCCGTGGAGGAGCAATTAGGGCACAACAATTACAATAGCTAGCATTGAACGTATCGTTCCATTGGACACAGTCTGGATCTTGAATCCGGAGCTTCAGACGTCAGGGATCCACCCAGCCTCGCCGTGCCACGGCCCCGCAGGAGCATGTGCTCTGTCCGAAGCGGCCATCGTCATCTCGACTTCTACATCAGGTAGGAACCAGCTATGAAAGAACCCAGTCAATTTGGACCAATCTGACCGTCAGGAGAGGTACAGGGGCAGGTATTTACTCTCCTCTGCCCGACATGCCCCTTGTCGTCAACGGTACTGATCGATAAGTTGAAAGCTGGTAACATCTGGGCTGTCCAAATATCGAGATAATCCCTGAAGGTGTGTAACCGATGTAGCTATGGTTGAGCTACTGGCTCACCGAACCATCGTCGTTCAGCAGGTAACTTAGATGTCTCGTCAAGTTTGTTGGGGTTTGTTAACTCTCGTCGACATTGTCAAGAAACCGCTGCTTCAGCTTGGCTGGACTCAGTTGAGAGACAACGAAGTGAGACGATGCGTGATGAGTCGAAACAAATAAGGTGATATTAATTGAGTGAAATGAAGCGAGGCAAGGTGACTTCTTGCTGATGTTGGTGCACTGAATATTCAAGTCGGGCCATTTTCGGATCATGTGAACCAGAGTGTTGATTGGAGTTAATAATACTGGGACTTCGAATCTCAGCACGAGGAGGAAGATGTTCAATAGTCCTTTGGCGAATCATGGAGAGTTTGTTTTGAGGCTCAGCATACTCTTGTGAGGGGTCTCAATGAATAGAAGCCGAAATATGTTATCCTAATCCCACTCCATCGCCCTGTGCTGTCTAGTTCTGTATTGTTGAAGACAACCATGTGGCTTTTCGGGATATCATGCATCGGTGCCAGCAAATGGTCAGTGCTTCATTACCGAGCCCACCAGGGGACCCAGGTGTGATAAGTGGTGCGTACTATGTACATATCCGGAGCTGTGTGCAGGTACGTACTTCTCCTTCTGGCAGAACTGCAGATCGTTTTGTGACTTGGTCAATCATCTCCGTAAAGCCTTGTTAATGTTTACAAAATGATCTTGCAAATCCAGTTCGTTGATCATATATATATTAAAGCTGGCAAAGCTAGCCGTGAATTTCTTGAACATCTTTGTTAGGTCAATTGGTCGAGATTCGTGATTCTGCTTGAGATATTGTCGGTTGTCTGTAGGTATTGACAAGTGTGGTTGAAACAGTTGAATCTTACGTAGCACATAGCTTGTGGTTTACGATCTCAAGTGATTGCATCCTTCCGTCAAACGTTGGGACTGTTGCTCTTGATATTCAGGTAGGAACCATCTGTTCCTGCCTCATGTTCCTCGATTCACCCACAAGGGATGATCCTTCTTCATACCTTACGTACATCTTATCTACCTATTTTTCATTATTATGCAAGTACTCGTCCTGGATGCGAATTTCCAATATTTGAGACTGCCTGTCATGCGAGTGCGCCAATACGCCCGAGGCAGGTACGGTCGTGAAGCGGTATCCGTAGTGTCCATGCGTTTGGTGGGCTGCTTACAAGGAACAGGAAGCGAACATTGAATATGGTAGGCACTGTAATTAGCCATGAGCCTAGATTGGGTATCTATCATGATCCAATGTCAAAGGTGAGCTATATATGCAGACAACAATTCCTCAACATGAAAGTCTGAATGAGTGTAGCCATTCCCTGTCGGATTCAAACCCTTCCTGCATAGGTACCTTACTCTTACCCTGAGGCATCTAGCTAGCCTCCACTGGCGCCTCACCTGCTTTGCTTTAGTAAGGTAATGCTGCACGACAAGGTCTAGTACCTAGACATCTCGCCTGCCGGGTTTTAGCGCCTGGGTACCTTGCCTCCCTTCCAATTAGTCCTCCGTACCCGTCTCGAGATGGGCACATGAGCAAGCCCAACGATGCGGGTCCTCCTTGAATGGGCGTCGAGTTGCTCACAAGACGTTGGTAGATTTGCAACCAATTGCTTCGGCCTCAATGACCATTGTTATGTGAACAACTTGATTCCGTCATCTAAATAAAGCTTTGTCTAACATATAGTAATTGTACTCGTCCAGACGCCCGTGTTGCGAAGCTATCCGTCGATGAAACGGGATGTGAAAGTAAGTGAAGTGCTTGTTGAAGCTTCTCATTGCCTCTGTGAAGCTACTCCGTACCTTACCTTGAGACCTGTTTTGACGAACTGATCCTCTCCTTTGGCCCCTACCTAAAGCACCCAAGCAAATGAAGCCTCACACTGCTATTCTTCGTATTCTTCACGATTCAAGGCCCCTGTCGTGAACAGCCTGCAGCTTTCGCTTCGTTCCTTGTACGAAAGAAAACCACATTGTATCAATGGTGCCGAGCAATATGGCTGATTGCTATTGCTGTTGCTGTTGCTGTCGGCTGTTCCAAGCTGTCGTTTAACCCCTCACCCACCAGTCATCAACAAAGAATTCCCCTCCTTTCCCAAAGCACTTTACTCTACATGTCGCTCAACACAAACAATCATCAATTAGTCGGTAGCCCAAGCTAACAAAAGCTGTTCTTTCTCCCCAACTCTAGGCTCTCTTTTTTCGTTGACGTCTGCCTCTACCCATGCCCATGCCGTCACTCTGTGTCGATTAAGCAGAAAACCGCCCCGCATAACCGCCTTCGTGCACTCGTTCTAGCACCCACCTTCAGGTCCCGCCGCAGCACAGGTAAAGGTACCCAACTCAAAAGGTACCGCCTGAGACACTGTTTTTTCGGTGGCATTCAAGTCTCTGGGTTCATACAAGCTCGATTTTGGCTAGTGGCCAGTAGCCAGTAGCCAGCCGCCAGAACCTCACACCCAAGCCCCCGGGCCATTTACAACAGCTTCTAAGCCCAGCAGAAAGCTCAGCAGTACGGAGTAGAGAGAAGAGGCTCAGTCCAGCCCCAGCTCAGCTCATTCCACCAGTCGTCGAAACATTCCTCCTCTGCCATCATCTTTGATTGACCTCATACACTGTCCCTGGCATGCATTAAGCTCGAGGGCTTTCAGACTCTCCAACTGCAGTACCAGCTATAAGAATTTCCGTTCTAGGCCCCATTGTATCGCATCCCGGCATCCCACATCGCTTCTTTTCGTTCGAGCCGTTTGCCCAACCTACACTCCTGCCGTCCGCTGCGCTCATCCGGACTTCGACGCCGTTTTCTGCAAACCTTCGACAATCTCAAACACCTAGAAACACCGTTGTGGCTACCTTATATTTCCTTCCCGTCCTCATCGTGCCGTCTACGACATAAGAAACATTTCAGACTCGCTCCCTGCCTGTGACCCTGCTACAGTACCTACCCGCTGCACCACCACATACGCCGCCAGAAGCACATTACTGCACCGCACCCGATTGCACTCACATGAACACAATACATACCCAGCAACCACAACTACCCTGCTTTGCCTCGTGTCAAGTCACCCTGATTACGTCTCTGTCTTCTCCAACGACCAGAAAAAGGAATTTGTTACTCCGTTCCTCAGTCTAAACCTGAGGCATCTCACGATTGTTCAGTGCTAGCTGTTGCGACTAGATCTTGGGGTCACCAGCACGACTGCCACTACTAACGACCAACGACCTTACGCAGCATCGTCATCATCACTTGTTTCGCCTGTACTGCAGTAAGTTAATGTCTTTCATGTCAATTATTCTACCAGCCCTTGTCAACCACCATCTGCCTACCCCTTGATTCCTTTTATTTGCACATTATATTTCATCATCACCAGTTTTGTATCGCCTTTCTGTTCATCCTCCTCTTTTTGGCGTTTGACTACATTCTGTCAATGGGCTGTCACGAGCGTGCTCCATCCAGCCAGCACCCCGCCCCTTCAGACCCGCCTAGGTGGTGCCAGCCTCCATGCTCGCACTCCCTAGAACACTCCCCTAGCACCGAGCACACACGCCTGGTCCTGGATTCTGAGGTTTCGAGGCCTGCTGAATCAAAGCGTTTCTCCATCGAAATTGAGAGCGTTGTTTGCCAGCCTCTTTTGAACCAAGGTCAACGACATTTGACAGCGACTGCAGCGCCTCCACTGCATGTCCCTGGCATACAGACGTCTGACAGCCCCAAGTGCAGAAGCAGGCGGGACAGAAGAGAGAGACAGGAGAAGAAAAATAAAAAGGAAAAATAAAACCTACCCAAACAAATCCATGCTGCTGAATGCGTGCGCAGCATAGACTAGGTAGCGCATCTTGCATCCTGCCGCACTCACTCACGCACGTTGGAACTCAGATCCGTCAAGTCAACCTCTTCGCTCTTCCTCCCTCTCTGCCTTGGTCGTTGCTTCAGACAAAACCCACCGATTTGGGCTGCGATCAGTCAGCAAAATCTACCTTTTCTTTTGGCCTTGCGAGACGAGAGAGAGACCTGAACCTGACCCAACCTAACACGGCTTGCCCGCGTCCTTCACCTACGTCGCCACCTTTGGTTCGCTCTACCTACCTCTCTACCACTACCACTACCACTACCTCTACCTCTCCTCTCAATTAGTACGTCGATCTATCTTTAGGCCCTGCCCCCCCAGTGCCCTTTTTCCCTCGTTACCAACAGCTTTTTATACCCCGTCCCTTGCCCACTTTCTCGCACCCACCGTTCCCTTTCCTCCCCTCCCTTCCCCTCTGCCCCGCCCCCCCTCTAGCCTGTCCCGTGCCACCAAAAACACCACCGACTCTCCCCCTCGGTTTTCTCTTTGTTTCCCCAGATACCCTTGGCTTTGCCAGTTCTATGCGCATCGTCCCTGTTGTTGCCGTCAACTCACAGAAACTCTATAGTCTACTCGGACAGACTGCAACGGTTTTTTACCAGCCAGAAATCCTCCAGTTGACAAACTTTACGTGCAGAATTAACCTCACGAGCCGCCCCTCTGCGCCCGTGCCGATACCCTGCTCGACCGAGACATTACCTGCCCATCGTCATTCAAGTGTTCTACACTTGTCTATTGCGCGAATCTAGCTCTTTGCTGGAGAAACATCGTCATTCAAGCTTTTGCTTCCCGTCCAGCATCAATTCAACTACCCCGTCTAGCATCGGCTCGTTCTCTTTGCCCACCACGGCGCTCACTCAATAGCTCTTCGCATTTCTCCTTCATTCAAACGTCCAGGCGACTTTGCCCCATTTTGCTCGCGCTCGCGCTTTGAATAAGAATTAAACATTCAAACAATGTCGGCTCATCGGCCAAACGCTTTCAACAGCCTCCGGATGGGAGGTCAGTATTATATCCCCGCCATTGGGCTTGATTGTTTGGGCCTGGTTTGAGGTGCCTGAACTGACACAATTGCAGAGGTGATTCGCGAGAAGGTCCAAGATGGAGTGACCGGCGAGACTAGGGACTTGCAATATACCCAGTGCAAGATTGTCGGAAACGGCTCTTTCGGTGTTGTTTTCCAGACCAAGCTGTCTCCATCGGGAGAGGATGCCGCTATCAAGCGTGTTCTCCAGGACAAGAGATTCAAGGTACGCGATATCAACCCAGCACTGCTTTGGGCTACCAGCTAACTCGCCTAGAACCGTGAACTCCAAATTATGCGTATTGTCCGCCATCCCAACATTGTCCAGCTCAAGGCCTTCTATTATTCCAATGGCGAACGTGTATGGAACATCTTCCACCCAGTTATTGTTCTCTTCCCAGCTAATTCCCTCATAGAAAGATGAGGTCTACTTGAACCTGGTACAGGAATTTGTGCCCGAGACCGTCTACCGAGCTTCTCGATTTTTCAACAAGATGAAGACCACCATGCCCATCCTCGAGGTCAAGCTGTACATTTACCAGCTGTTCAGAGCTTTGGCATACATCCACTCCCAAGGCATCTGCCACCGAGACATCAAGCCTCAGAACCTTCTTCTAGACCCCAACAGCGGTATTCTCAAGCTCTGCGATTTCGGAAGTGCCAAGATCCTCGTCCCCAATGAGCCCAACGTCTCGTACATCTGTTCCCGATACTACCGCGCGCCCGAACTTATTTTCGGTGCTACGAACTATACCACGAAGATTGGTAAGCCTTTTTGACATAATACTTGGTTCGAATCGTTTTGCTGACTTCCGTTAGATGTCTGGTCTACTGGCTGTGTGATGGCTGAACTTATGCTTGGTCAACCCCTCTTCCCCGGTGAGTCGGGCATTGACCAGCTCGTTGAGATTATCAAGGTCTTGGGCACCCCTACTCGGGAACAAATTCGAACCATGAACCCAAACTATATGGAGCACAAGTTCCCTCAAATTAAGCCTCACCCCTTCAACAAGGTCTTCCGAAAGGCGGACGCCAATGCTATTGACCTCATCGCCCGCTTGCTGGAGTACACCCCTACTGAGAGACAATCAGCTATCGATGCCATGGTTCATCCCTTCTTCGACGAGCTCCGGGAGCCTGGTACCAAGCTTCCTGATTCGCGACATGGCACTGGCCAGCTTCGTGAACTTCCCGCCCTCTTCGATTTTACCCGTCACGGTATGTCAACCCTCATGATAAATTGGATAGGCGAATTTGCTAACAATTTAATAGAACTCTCGATTGCCCCGAGCCTGAACTCTAAGCTTGTACCTGCGCACATTCGTCCTGTTCTGGCATCACAAGGCCTTGATATCGACCATTTCACACCCTTGACGGAGCAGGAGATGATGGCCAAACTCGATTGAGCCCGTTCCGCGTCGAGGCAACGGGTAGTTGGCATGAGCTTGTGCCTTTCTCAGGCTCTCCGTGGCTCTGGAAGAAGCCTACCTCGTCCACTTCCAGTACCGAGCTAAGCTAACGTGGTTGGGAGCAACAGCCCAGACGAACGCCGGGTCGGATGGCGAGCAGGCGCTACATGATCCTGAAGCTAATAGCGTCGGTCTTTAATATAAGCCACGGTGTACAGGCGTTGAGGGCCAGCTGAGAAGGCTTGTGTTTTCAGGCGAGCGTTGGAGTCTTTCCCGGCAGGGAGGGGATTGGGCGTTGTGCGTGCCCTTATATGAATCCGCTCTCAGTTTTGCCTTAAGGCTAGTCACGACGGGGGATGACAACCATTGATGCATATCACAGGGAATCACGTTTTTAGACCACGTTTCGATGCATGACGGATAATGGCCGGTGCTCTTTTTTCATTGTATGCGTCTCAAGGGAGGAACCCAATACTACAGCTACGGCTATAGCTATGGTTGGCTTTGGGAATGGCGAGGATAACATTTGTTGAATTCTTCTTTTTGATACCGCGTTCTGGCTTTGCCATGGTTGTTCAGAGGGTTCCGATCCTGATGTTGGTTGGAGGCGCCGGAGAAAGGTCAAAAGGTTTGGCCAGGCTTGGCCTGCGGAGGAACAGCCCGGCACCCGATATTGTTCTCGATGCTGCAACGAAATTATCAATTGAAGCTGGCCACGGACGGCCCTGTGGCATTTTACTCTCGCTTTCCCAAAACGTGGAGGGGTTTGGCATTATTTGGTCTAGTCGTCAATGGTCCAAGACGAGATAAAAAATAAGGGACTGGTTACGAATTGCAAATAAAAGGCAGAAGAATGAATGACGTGATGCATTGAAGCACGTTGGGAGGGGTAGATATCTGCATTTCAAACAGCTTTCTACGTCTAGACTTTGAAACACGCAAGTTGATCAAATTTACGGATACACGCTTGCCTGTTACGCTTGTTGCTGTGCCTCTGTTTGAGTAACGATGGGTGGATAATACTGATATGCTTGAGGCCAGGATGTGGCCATTAATAATCTTCAGCTTGCTTTAAACTTGGCTATTGGCAGTTTTCTGAATTACCCAACTTGAGTATTGAGCATCAGCCAAATCATTTGACTGTCCTGATAATAGTACCTAGTTTCTCGGTCTTGGTAGATGGAACATATTGGTTAAAGGTGCCAAGGATTAGTGTAGAACTTGGAGTTGTACTGCCATTGCAATACTGAGTATAACCGTAAGTGGAAGGATCAAAGAAAGAAGAGGAAAGAGAAATTCGTGCTATAGAACTACCTAACTAAGACTTTTTTTGATTATGGGATCTCAATTCTCAACTCATAGCAACAACTTTTCATCATCTCTGAACTTGAATGTCCATGTTTGGCATGACTGCCTCAGGCACCAACAAACAGCTCAGGTGTTAGCGTGTTAGCCTCGCGATACTTTTCCATTTGTACTGTCGCATTCTCCAATCCGAAGCTAGTTCATGCACCTCAGCTAAACTAAACTGCACTCGCTTCATGTAGTGGAGGTGCCTTTTCCCGAGCTTTTAGCAGTGACGCAGCCTCGTACTTTTAAACTCTTGCATCGCAAACTTTCATCTACCATCAATACCGATCCTCATTGACGCACACCAAGCTGTCATATTGCTAAGGACGACAAGCGCATCATGGCTGACTACGACAGACGACCCCCTGGAGGGCATCGCAAGCGAAGATATCGAGGTGAGTTGAGCTGAGCTAGAATGAGCTCTTGTACGCGACGTAGTCGCGTGGTCTTTGATGCATTTGCTGATGCTTTGTTATTTAGATGATGATGACCATTACGATCGCCGAAACCAGCGACGACGGGTTGATTCGGCACCTCTCCCTGTGCGCGTCCGACGACAGCTTCTCAGCATCGCTGACTCTCCTTTGCGCCGATGGGCCGAAGAGGTTCAATCCATTGCGCACATGGTGGCCGAGAACCACGATGACGAGAACCTTCGCAGAACATTTCTTGAGCTGGTAACACAACTTTTGCTCGAGCAGCCCCTCAAGACTCCCTTCGTCGCCGCTGTCGTTCTCATCATCAACACCCTCAAACCCGAATTCGTCGACGAGATCCTCACAAGCATCGCGCAAATCACGACGGACAAAATTGCGACCGGCGAATGGCGTGACGTAAAGCTGCTGCTCAAGTTTTTGGCCTGTCTGCAGTCTTTGCTCGAGGGGGATGGCCTCTTCCCGCTTTTGGAGGAGCTGTTCAGTCGAGCTGCGGACCTTCAGACGGCCAGTTCGGATGACGTGAGTTCGATAAATCCAGGCTTTGATTCTAAATACTAACTGTATATAGACCATTGGCACAGAGATTGTTAAGATCATTCTCCTTACTATTCCCTATATTATGGTGTCTGCCCCAGGGCAATTCCAGCAAAAGGCCGCCGAATTGATGGAAAAGACGGACATTATTGCTTCCGAGCCCCATGCACTTCAGGCCCTTGTCGACCCTTATCATCCTGAGGGCAAGGAAGAGAGCCCCGGAACATCACTCAGCGTGTGCATGTTGCTTCAGAAGCAGCTCCAGGGTGAAGCAGCCAAGAACTGGGAGTTGTCATGTTTGCCTCGTCCCTGGGAGATGCCTTTAGAAGATATTGAGGCACAGGACAAGCTCTCAAGTGCGCCCAAGCATGCGCTTCCCGCTATTGCTATCCCCGCAACTGTCATTGCAGGACCCAGACCCCTATTTCCCGAGATTTACTTCTCTGTATACTCCGAACAGGAGATGCCTTCAGTGCCTGCGGTCACCGATATTGCTGCATCGCTTATCCGAGACGGGCTTCTCGATACCATCAATATCTTGGATTTCAACCGTAACGTGACGGCTCGCTACTTGATGGATTTGGACTGCTACTTTGCCGAAGGCACCTTTGTCAAACGGGCCACACCTTTTGACGAGCTGAAGAATTTCCCTACTGGAAAGAACACATGGAAGCCTGAGGATGTCGCTGTTGACACTGTGTTCTCACAGCTCTTCCAACTTCCAACGCCCGAGCGAAAGGTTGTGTACTACCACTCAGTTCTCACCGAAGCCTGCAAACTGGCACCAGCAGCCATCGCGCCTAGCTTGGGCAGGGCTATACGATATCTCTACCGCAACAGTCCGCGAATGGATCTTGAGCTGAGCTACCGATTCATGGATTGGTTCTCTCACCATCTCAGCAATTTCGGTTTCACCTGGAAGTGGGCTGAATGGATAGATGATGCTCAACTACCTGACTTCAACCCAAGCAAGTGGTTCCTGAAGGGAGCACTCGACAAGGAAGTGCGACTCAGCTTTGCCCAAAGAATCCAGAAGACTCTCCCCGAGCCCTACCTACCTATTGTCGGCCCTGAGAAGGAAAAGGATGTTCCCGATTTCAAATTCAAGGACCCTGGTATGTATTATGCTGTATTATGCTGTATTTTGAAGCACTGGCAACTGACGAATATCTTAGATACCCCCTTCTCGAAAGAAGGACAGGAAATTGCTGCTCTTTTGAGACGAAAAGCTCCAGATGAGGAATTCCAACCTCTTATCGAGAGTATTCAGTCCCAAGCTTCGGATCATTCCTTGGACCCCCTGGTTGCTAGCACAGACGTGTTCGTAACCGCCATCTGCTGGGTGGGTTCCAAGTCGCTCAGCCACGTTCTTGCCTGCATCGACAGAACCAAGGGCAGACTACTCGAAGCTGGCGATGCTTCAGAGGCCGCGCGTGCTCAAATTATTTCTGCTGTTATGAGCTATTGGCACGCGCACCCTGGCATTGCCCTTTCTATAATCGAGAAGCTCCTCAACTACTCGATCCTGACCCCCTTTACTGTTGTAGACTGGGCTCTCGTTGCCAGCACGCCAGCAAACGGTACCAACGGAGGCGCAAGCCTTGCTGAGCCTCACATCTTCGAGCTTATCAAGAACACGGTCGTCAAGGTTACAACCCGCAGCCGTCCGGTTCTTACGTCTCTTGACACTGATGAGGAGACACGCACCAAGGAGATGAAGACGACCCACGATCTTTTCCGCGCTATGAACGACGCTCTTGTCAGCTGGGCCGGCGGAAGCAAGGATGAGCTAATGGAGGAGGGCGACGGATCAAGTGATCGCGAGGCCATGGTTTGCCGTTGGGGACAGCGATGGCTGCGCGTCTTCAAGAGAATGGGCGCCATTGAGGAGGCGTTTGCTCTCGAGGTTGCCAAGAATGTAGGCAAGGACAAGATGGCTACGAATGAAGCAGAAAGCTAGAGGACCCAACTGCAAGGTTTCGGAGCCAGACCGTGGTGAGATGCGGGATGTAAAGTAGAGACGGGTATGGGTTAAAATGGAGCTTATTAGGAGTGTTGTTTTAAGAGCTAAAGGTCACGGAAACCGAGGTGATATTATATAATCAAGTTCATGAACTCCTTAGATGGGGGTTGTGTTCTGGTGCATGGGTTCGTTATTGAGATGGGCTATTTACTGAAGAAAAGAACAACCTGAGACAGATTACTTATTCTATCTATGATAAAAGAAGAAATGCCGCATCTTAGCCATCCATCGACACAGTCATTTTGTTGAGCAAGTGTTGTTTATCGGTGGAAAGCCCCGTTGTCTCAAGACGATGCAATGAGCTTGGTCGAACCGTCACATCCAGCAATACACGGTTTAACCGCGGCTGTCTTAACCGTTATCGTAGGTAACGGTTAGTCCAGCATAGCCATTGCTAGTCCTCATTCATCATACATGACCAATCGTTGGTATAGGTGATATCATTCATACATAACTCGTGACTGGGCCGATCTATAGGTATTGTACACTCTTCATCCTGTATATTGTGGTATCATCGCCGAGGATACCGCATGACCTGGGTTGAATCATGCTCAGAATACCAAAGTGCCCACCAAAACCATTGAACGCACATTTCAACATGGCCACGCCTCAACATGCCTGGGTATCATTCCGCCCCCAAGATAGAATATGGGCCCGATTGTCGGGGAAGTTGATATTAGAGAGCCGAGAAAGTGCTCTTCGTTTCGTCAAACAAGCAGATTTCGTTTGATGCGCTGGGGTAATGCGACGTTGTCAAGCACAAGCTGCTCGGCAGCCTGTGACTTTTCACCCAAACTTTTGAGCTTTTCCATAAGGTGTCTATCATCACAACGTTAGTTTATTAATGTTATCTGACACAGGGTGAGGTCGTCTTCGAAACCCATGGACCATCGACCTGAAATTCCGTTTGGTAACAGGTATTGGAGTCTTTTTGGGCGACGGTGTAGGCGTCTGGGGTTGGGATATGTGCATGGCGATAGGACTGTTGGCCATAGTGGGGGTTGAAGCAGCAGTACCGACCTCTTCTCCTACGAGCATCGGGCTTCTTAGGACGGCAGGGGCGTGAGGGGTGTGTAGTTCGACAAGAATAAGAAAAGGGGGGAAATATGCATACTTTAAGTTAACATCCCCGCGTGAAGCCTCTGCCATTGCGAGATTCACACGGTCCATTTGCTGCTCATGTTCGTTGAAATGACTCCTAATGCGGTTTCGACAATCTCGAATATCGCCACCACGAACCACAAACCCGCAATCTTCTGCGTCACAGACCCAAGTGTCGTCTGGGCCACGCGGGATGGTTGTAGGAATATTGTCTGCCCTCAGGAAAATCTTTATAGGCTCCCCGGAGGTTCCACTAGATGCTTCATCCCCAGACAAACTCTGGTGGTCATCCTTCTCCATGACGTCGTCCTCACCCGAGAAGTAATGTGACTTCTTGGGCTCTGTCTCTTCGTCCTCAGACTCACTGTCGACTTCGGAGTGATGTCGCTTCTTCGAGGCGGTTGCTAGGCGGAGACTCGACTTGACACCCGATGGACGACCAGGCCTTCTGAGTCTCTTACCAGCCGGCGAGGAGTATGTAGGACTGGAGAAATCGTCATCTAGGTTCATTGGGGTCAGTTCAGTTTGTTGGATGAGTCCTGGGAGTGATGGTGCCGGCTGCGACGGTTTGGCGGATCGCTTTCGTGGTACGACATGGAATGGGAACTCTCTGGGCTTTAAAGCGACGGGAGCAAATGGCTTTTGAGAAACCTCTTCTAACCAGGAATAGAACCCGGGTTCGGGGGTGTAGTATTTCTCTTTGTCCAGGACCTGGAGAAGGGCACGAGCGTTGTAGTGAAGGATTTCCTTGATTGGAATTCTGTGAGATGCTGGCTGGCTACTTCTGTAACTGGGAAACCTGTAGTCAAAATAGAGCCTGTTAACGACACCAGATTCACTCAAACCGGTTTTGCTTGGTTTGCTGCTGATGTCCTCACGAACCCGCTCGAGAGCCTTCAATAGACTCTGAAAGGGAGTTTCGACATCATCGGTTGCTAAGTCAGGTGCCTCCCGAGGAGCGACAGATGGCGTACTTGCTGAGGATTGCACGCTGATAGGTCTCGGAATTGCTGACGCATCCCTCGAAGGCTGAGTAGAACTGGCCAAGTCAATAACTTCATCGTCGAGTCTATGAGTAGTAGACCATGACCTAGATGCTCGTTGTCGAGGAGGACTGTCCTCAAGCTGGACGATTTCTGGAGTAGCGTTGCTACGGACAGTAGAAGGAGCCAAAGAACCATTGCGGGTTCGTGAAGGTAGTATTTGCGATGCCTGGGAATCATGGGCTTCGACGGAGGGCGATCGTAGAGGTTTGTCAGGCTTGTTCAGACGATCCACCTCTTTGTTATAGGTGTCCTAGAGGTAAGGTCAGTTTAATGTGCCTACAAAGATGGGACTCCCTTACTCACAGGATGTCTATCGATCAGCCACTTGAAGAAAGGGGTAGTAAGCCAGTCGACCTCATTAAGGTCCTGAAGGCACTGTGAAATCAAGAATGACGCATGCTCGTCACATCTCTTCTTGACTGCGGTAAGAGTCGAGCCATCTCCGATGTGGGTAGCGTACTTGAGTATAGTTAGTCATGTCGCGAACCTTCCATAGTGGCCAGCTACACGAACCTGATGAAACACATTGTACAGCTCCTTCTCAATGTCCTTTTTGCTCTTTTTGGCCTTGCCGGGTTTCTTCTCTGTGTAAATATCCAGGAGGCGATAGTAGAGCAGCACAGCCTCCCGCATCTTCTTATATATGGGGGCATAGGCTGGTGAAGGGGTGATCTCGTAGAAAGCGCATGTGCCCTGCACCCAGATAATGGGTACCCCTTGTGAGTTTTCTCCAATCGAGTACATACTGCATTTTTTAACCTCAAGAGGTGTCGATGAACCAACTCGTGTAATAACTGGGAGTTGCGGTTAGACATGATGGATATATTTATATATGAGATTCAAAGCTTGGGGAACTTACGATGATGTTTCTGATCAGGATCGATCATCAGAGTACCACGGACGGTGTAGGGGCCTCGAGTAGCCACATCGAGAGCATTCTCAAGGGTGTGGCCGTCTTTATTGAGGACTACAGCGTCTCTGAGCTCGAAGCATTTTTCTGCGTCTATTGCACCAGGTTCGTATCGTAGGACGGATTTCTCTTGGCGCCACGAGACCCGATTCCCATCTACCGTATCGACACTAGACGTAGACGCCCGGCGAGGGCGCCCGACCATGTTTGTGGGTTTCAAGCTCGAAGAGAGCTCATCGACAAACGGGAAGTTCGTTCGTTGCTCGTTGCTCGTTGGTCGGAAGTTGATTCAGCGCGGGGGCGCAATAGAGGATGAGCTGAGGTTCGACTTTCGGTGTTTGCGAGAGCGGAAGAGTTGTTTGAAATGGCGAAGAAGGCGTTGGAAGAGGGGTTATCTAATGGTATTTCTCGCCGTTGAAGAGGAAAGAATTTCGGGTGCTGCTCGGGCGAAAATAATATTAAGTTGGGTTGTTTGCACAAGGTTGTGAATAAGTGCATGAATTACAGTGCCACCACCAAGATGGTTGACCTACAGACAGGCGCAAACGCGGTCGCGCTGGGGGAAAGGTGAATCCTTGGGCCGGGGAGGAAATGGCGGGGCAGTGACCACTGAAAGGGACCCAAATTTGCAGGGGTATCTGCAGTGCAAGGGTTCTGAGACCCACTGTAACGCGTCCCCTAAAGTGCCAACGCTCCAATGAAATAAACGACAGCCTTGGAGAGCTCTTGACAGAATTATCCGACTACTTCAAATACAAGAAATTCCTGAGAGAACTCTCCATTATTAGCTACATGATTACGATGAGATATAAGTAATACAGAGCAGAGGCTGGGTTGGTAGTGGGAGATAAATTCTATAATTTTGGATTAGTTCTTATTATCATATGACTATCATAATCATCTCTTCTTTCCTGTAGCATTCTATTCTTCGTTCTGTCAAATACTGCATGCTTTTTATTGTAAACTATCTGCCTCTAAAGCTAGTTTTAGCGGGGAAGGCTGCTGATAAGACTTTTTTTCTTCCTCGAGAATGAATCGAGCGGGAAGGTCCTGGTCGCATTCGTAGTGGCGGGTGCTGAATGGTTTCTTTTTTAACAAGCTCCACTGACATCCCAAGCTTTACTCTCTTTTCCCTCCTCTCTCTCTCGTCCTCTTCGCCATATTCTAATACTCGGGAGCGCTCGCATGCGATTTCCCTCAAAGGTATTCAGGATGGCCACGGACACCGTCCGGGAAGGCGTCTTTGGTACGTGAACTTGATCTGCTGACTTTGACTGCTGCGAACTTTGCACTGCTCTATTCTCTATCCTCTATCCTGGTATTAACATGATCGCTTCCCTTTAGCCATCAACAAGCCTTGCGGTCAGAGCTCGGCGCAAGTTATTCGCGAATGCCAGCAAGCTTTCAATCCCTCGCAGTTCTTCAAACCATTGATCGATTCCGAGGTCGCAAAGCGCATGAATGAGTCTGGCCAGCAATTCGCCCGTCGCAAGCTATTGAAGAAGGCTTCTCAGGTCAAGATTGGCCATGGCGGAACCCTCGACCCTCTCGCGACCGGAGTTCTCATCCTCGGCATAGGATCTGCTACCAAGGCTCTCCCTCAATTCCTCGAGTGCACAAAGACGTACGAGACCATTATTGTGTTTGGCGCCGCTACCGACACCTACGATCGAGTTGGTCGCATTCTCACCAAGCGACCTTATGAGCACATCACTCGCGAAATGGTCGAGAAAGAGCTGGCTGGGTTCCAGGGCCCTCAAATTCAGATCCCACCATTGTACTCGGCGCTCAAAATGAACGGAAAGCCTTTGTACGAGTATGCGCGTGAAGGCAAACCTATTCCCCGACAGATCGAGGGCAGAGAAGTCGAAGTCAAGAAGATCGAGCTGGTAGAGTGGTATGAGCCGGGCAAGCACAACCACCGATGGCCTACGGAGGAAGCTGAAGCTGCGGAGCGAAATTTGGCGGAGCAGGTCTGGAGGATCAAGAAGCAGCAAGAGAGCACAAAGAAGTTGAGTCCCGAGGAGAAGCAACAAGACGACAAAGCGATAGCGGCGCACGAATCGTTCAAGCGCAGTTTTGAAGAACGGCAGGATGCGCTTATTAAGGACGCGCCTGCAAAGAAATCGCGAAAGTCGAAGGAGCCTCCCATGATGTCAGGCGCTCTGGGCAAGATGCCAGCACCGACATACTCCAACAAGGGCTCAAATCTGGTTCCTGAATCTCCCGACACAAGCACACCCCCTCCATGGAGCGATAAAGGCCCTCCCGCTGTCAAGGTGCGATTGACCGTCACGTCCGGGTTTTACATCAGAAGTTTCTGTCACGACCTAGGGGCCAAGCTGGACTCGGCTGCTCTCATGGCCGAGCTTGCGCGAACTCGCCAAAGTGATTTCAAGGTTGGTGCTGAAAACTGTCTCGAGTATGACGATCTCGCCAAGGGTGAAGATGTCTGGGGTCCTCAAGTTGGTCGGATGCTCGAGAGTTGGAGTAAGGTCCCTCAACCCCCTGCCGCTCCCTCAGGCAAGCAAAACAAGAAGAGGCCGAACAACAGAGGCCCCGGTTCTCCCAAACATAAACAAGACCAGCAACAAACTCATAACAAGGGAGAGAAGCGACGAAGGTCAAACTCGCCTGACGAGGCAGGATCACCACCTCGAAAGGCTGTAGCTCTTGAGGGCAAAAACGATTCCAAGCCAGTCAAAGAAGCTGTTCGGGAGTCTGTTGAGAAGCCAATGACAGAATCTACTGCAGAAGTCAAGTCGGAGACTAGAGGTCGCTCTGATGACGAGAAGTCATGGAACGGCATAGAGGACTGAGCCGTGGTCGAGCAGATTCAAGAGATAGGATTCGGTGAACAGGTAGACGATGAGAAGCAGGACCGGTTTATATCCAGCAGTATGACTACAAAATGAATGAGTGGTTTAAAGTCAGCACATATATAGCATCCATGGTCAGTTGATGGCCCGAGGGAGAGTTTGCAGGAGAGATATCTGCCAGCAGCCCACGTGGTGGCTAGACTAGAGGATTCGTGGAGTAGCATGCATGTATCATTTAGGCGTTGTTGGTTTCAGAGCCCAAAAGAATATATGAACGTTATGTTATACTAAGCAAGATGAGAAGTAAGATTTATGTGATTAACTTAGAGTATGTATTTATACTGAATTTTTATATCCAAAATGCTATCGAATTCACTTGCTCATCCTAAGTATCGCTTTTAAATCGACTATATGCTGTTGATATCTTAATGCTCACTCGCCTCCTCCACCCTCTCACCTAATTCTTCCCTCGCACCGTGAATATCCTCTACCCTGATACCGCTGCGGTCGCACATACTACGGAAGATACCACCCTGCTTCCACAGTTCCATCGGCGTGTCCAGCTCGGCAATACGTCCTGCATCCATGACGCAGATACGATCGTAGCCGATAATAGTGCGTAGTCGATGGGCAATGCACAGAAGTGTCTTGCCGCGGAAACCAACAGCCATTGTAGCCTGGATCTTGTCGTCTGTCTCCATGTCGACTGAGGAGGTGGCCTCGTCGCACACGATGATCTGGGCGCCTCGGACGAGGGCTCGGGCAAGGGCCATGAGCTGACGTTGGCCAAGGGAGAAGTTGAGGCCGTCTTCTTCGACGGCTGTGTCGAGGTGAATACCCGAAGGGTCGTTTGTACGGCGCGATTCTTCGGGTGTTGCGGCATTTGCAGGCACGAGATCTGCTTGGCGGAGAGCAGACCAGAGTGCGAGGTCGGTGTGTTCGTTGAAAGGGTCCAGGTTGCTGCGGACAGTTCCGCGGAAGAGAGTAGGGTCTTGTGGGATGATGGCTAGACGAGATCGAAGATCGTGAAGACCAAGGGTTGAAATATCAAGTCCGTCGATGCTGATCTTACCACCTGAGATCTCTACCAGGCGGAAGAGGGTGCTCATAATGGAACTCTTTCCAGCACCTGTACGACCGACGATACCGATACGCTCTCCACCTTTGACGTGCATAGTCAAGCCTGAAAGGACAAGCGGGAGACCGGCGCGGTATCGCATCTCGACGTTGTCGAAGACAATCTCACCCTTCTCGGGCCATGTATTGCGCACCTCGACTGTATGCGAAGGAGCTTCCTCCTCGAGCTCGGTGCCGTAGTAGTAAAGTCTCTCGACAGCGTTCATAGCATTCTCGACTTCAGCCAGTTGACGCACGGAGAATTGCATCATGCCGACAATTGAGAGAATGTAACTCAGAACAAGACCACCCGTTGAAGGATCAATAGAGAAACGTGATGTGACGACGAGAATAGCTGTGACAAAGACAAGGAGTACACCGATAAGATCGATTCGCATAGAAAGCCATCGCTGGTTGGCAAAAGTGATGTAGTAAGCACCGTTCATGTTGTCGATGGACTCGCGCAGCTCATTGACGAAGCGATCCTGTAGCCCGTATGCGCGGATAGATGCCACACCGGTGAGACCCTCGCCGAACTTGGCAAAGACGTGGGATCTGAGAACGGACTCAAAACGCTTGACCTCTCGAGCCGAAGAACGGTAGTAGATAGCGGCCGTGACGAACGCCAGGTAAAGGGGCACCAGGGCAATGACGAAGTAGTAGTAGAAAGCGATGATAAGGATGAAGACAGAAGTGATCATGCCCATGGTGAGGAGGAACATACGAAGTGCGTCCGAGAGGTTGTTATCCATAACATCAACATCTCGTGAGAAACGGTTCGTGATTCGTCCAAGGGGTGTCGTGTCGAAGAAAGACATGGGAGCTCGAAGGACGCGTGTGACTGCAATTCGAAGCATGACTTTACTAGATTTCGTGCCGAGGATAGACAAGACGACGGAAAAGGCAAACATGAGAAGGGCCTGTACGACACCCAGTGCCGCGTAGATACCGATGTACTCGCCTGTCTTAAGATTGAACTTGTCCGAAGTCCAGTACGACAGCCAGAGACTCGTCACGATATTGGCGCCCTGGGATATGATGAGGAGGAACAGGACCAGCGGAGCATTCAGTATAGAGCCAGATGCCTTGACGTATGCAGCATAGACGGACCATGAAACGTTGGAGCTGGCCTTTTCTTCCTGAGTCATAAGAGCAGCGCCCTTCTTCTTCTTCTTTGCCTTCTTCTCATCCGCGGTGGGCTCCTCAGCATCATCAGGCTTCTTCTCATCCTCGCGCTTCTCCTCAGTGGCGGTGGTCTCCATAAGAGACTGGAAACCCTTGTGGTCCCTCATGAGGTTCTCGAAGGTGTCTACAGCCTGAATCTTGCCGTTCTCCATCCAAATAATGCGGTCACATCGGTTGAGCACCCACAGCTGATGGGTGGCTAGGATACGGCACTTGTCCTTGAGAAGGCCGAGGATAGCGTTGTCGAAAATGTGACGGCCGACATGAGCGTCGACAGCACTGAGAGGATCGTCCATGAGGACAATATCGGCGTCGAAGTAAATGGCTCGAGCGATGTTGAGACGTTGTTTTTGACCTCCTGAGATGGTAATACCACGTTCACCGATTTCTGTCAAGTCACCGTTAGGTAGCATGTCGAGATCAGCTTGAAGAGCACAGCTATAAAACAGCGTTAGTAACAGTAGTAGAAGGTATATTAACCTGATGAACTTACGCCTGAATGACTTCGTTGTACCACTTTTTGTTCATATCCTTACCAAAAACAATGTTGTTCTTGAGAGTGGTGTTCTGAATCCAAGCATACTGAGGACAGAAAGCTCTGGACGCTCCGAAAGTGACATGGCCTTCAGTCTTTCGCATATCTCCCGCAAGGGCAGATAGCAAAGAACTCTTGCCGCTACCGACTGATCCAATAACAGCGACGAGTTCGTTCCTCTTCACGTCGAAGTTGAGATCGTGCAGTTTGAAAGGTTCCCGTTCTTCAACAAGAGTACTTGTGTCGTCGCCCGAAGTTTCTGGCTGGGGAGCCGGGGCGTGGTTATCCTTGTCCTTGATCTTCTTAGCTTTGTCGGCCTTCTCCTTGTCCGACTCTTCCTTGTGAGACTTTTCCCAAGTGAAAGAAGCGTCTTCCAATCGAATCGCATTGGGGCCCGTAGAGTCAATCGTCATATCCTCTACCATCTCCTCCTGGAGCAGAAACTCTTCAATTCGCTGAACAGATCCCCACGCATCAACAACCTGACCCAGAACCATTGGCAGCAAGTTCAGAGGAATTCTGAGACCGTTGAACAAAGCCAACGAGGAGAAGACCTCCGCGGCGGTGAGTCCGTTGTGTGTCAGGGAATAGCAGATGAAGGAAAGCATAGAGGCGAAAATGGGCAGCGACATGCTGACGGCGTTGAGGGCGTTTCTGATAGCGAGCAGGATCTGGATGGCGTGGATCTCCTTGTTTCTGAAATCTCCGAGGCGTTCGAGGAAGGCCTTTTCCCAACCGAAATACTTGACGAAGCGGACGGACTGCAAGATTTCCTGGGTGAGAGAAACACGTTGATCGGTGATTTGGTTGATGGCTCGTCGTCGATGGAATAAACTTCGGATCGCTTTTGTCAAGAAAGGCATACCAATAACTAACAAGCCGTAACCGGCCAGAGCGCTGTAGGTGATATTGACGAGGAGTAGTGCTAGAGTAAGAAGGCACAGAATGGGAGATGTCCATACCATATGGAAGAGGGCCGAGGCTTGGTCAACACGGTAAGTATCGACACTCTGCAGAGCAGTGATACGACCGTTGCCCCAGCCTGTACCGTCAGAGGCATCGGGCTTTGCCTTCTTTGCTTTCTTGGCCTTCTTCTCGTTCTCGGCATCGTCCTTCGCCCGAGGAGCATTGCTCTGCAAGGCACCCTCAGCTTTGGCGCGGCCGGAAATGACCAACGACTTTTCGTAGATAAGTCCAATCAAGACACCTCTGGTCTGTCCACCAACTGTCATACCTCGGTAGATGTAGTGGTTTGTTCCCAGACTCTGGGTGATTTGCATCAGGGTGATACCAAAGGCCAAACCGATACCTTTCCCGATATGGGGCGGAGGGCCACCAGTTTGGTTTGCTACGTAAGCATCGGCGGCGAATTGGATCAGATATCGAAGTGTAAAGGGACTGATAACCTGAATGATACTGGTGTAGAGAGCACATGCTCCTCCAGTCCAAAACTCCCCCTTGAAGGTTTCGTGCATGGCCCAGAATAGGGGGTTCTTTTCACCTCCTTCCACACGTCTTTGGAAAGAAGATTTCATTTTTTGAGTCAGCGGCTCAACGGATCTATCCGGGTTGACCGTCCATATATCATTCTCCTCCAGAGGCCTTCTGTAGCCAGCCTATCGATATCAAGTCAGCATCAAGCGTTGTAAGACGGGCCGCGCCGCAAGTTAGAGATTGGTGGCTTGCCGATCTGATAAGATGTGATACGCCCTGAAAATAAACACCGAGATAAATGATAAACTTACATGCATCAACGGTCCCATCCATTGGAATGTTAGTTTGCTGAGGAAGCCTGCATCGTGTTCTCGACTCTTTATTTGCTTCTCGGGGACTGGAGGTGGTGAGCCCCAGCGAAGAGGATTCAGTTTCTTGTGCCATGATTTCTTTTCAGGCTTAGGTCCTGATCTCACTGGCGCAATCGTTGAGGCTTCAGTTGCACCAGTCTTGACTTCCTCAAGATCAGCGAGTTTTGATTCGTCCTTCTCGTTAACTCCGTAAGCTCGATGGTTCTCTCCATCATCTTTTTCTCCCAGCTCCTTAATTTGGTCCTCGTCTGAATCGGCAGATCGCTCAAAATTGGTCGGGGGAAGAGGAGCAGCCTGAACGTCTGAAGGCCGAAGCTCTTTATCCACAGGGTCTGGCATATTCGCGATCTGCAAACCTCGAATACTTCGTCGAGCTTAGAACAGCAGATAAAGACTGCGTGGTGGCTCTGAGGCCGAGGATTTAAATATCGATTTGAATGGTATCTCGCACCGGCTCACAGGCGATATCAGGCTTTTGTTACGAAGCAGACAAGTCACAATACCAATGACACCATGAAGCCCGAGATTGAAGACGGCGGAATTGAGCCGGAAACAATAGGCGTTCGTCACAGCAGCGCGATACCTTCAAAAGGGTTGCCAAGAAGTAAAACCGATCGATAAAACGGTCCCACGGGTCGATCTTGGCGTGATGTAAGGATGAGCCAGGGAGGAGAAGAAAAAGCAGGTAGTATATGGAAATGGGAAATTAAAATAGAAACACAAAAGAACAAGAACCAGTTTAAGGGGATCGGTAAAAGGAACAGAATCTCGTCAAAATGACAGTCGCAGAAAAAGAGAAACTCCGTCTTAACGGGGGGTGTATCATGTATGGGTGTGGCTGCATTGGCCGAGTGGACTCATCTACCCGTAAAGTAGGGATAGTGGAGTTTTCTGTATCGTCGATTGTTAGAAGGAGGAAGGCAAACAAAGGATCCAGCCGATTACAAAGCAGGTGCCAAAGACCAAAGACCAAAGACCGCCCTTTCCTCTCTAGAACGGCAATCTCAACAAAGTTCGGATTCACGGCAACCAAATAAGCATGGGTGCCTGCCACGCGGAGATAATGCCAAGGAGTGAGTTACCCGGAGACTTTTTGTGCATGAGAAGGTGAGTCGTTACCAATGAGTTGAATGTCGATGACGGTTATGATGGGAATGATAATTAACTACGTAAGGTAGAGACGATAGATACCAGTCATGATGTTGACTCTAACAAGCTCTAGAGCCTGAGAACTATAGAGAGCAAAATGAAAAGACAATTAGCATCAAAACTCAAACATGAGCCGAAAGATGGCTCGGTTCGTCAATAACAACATCATACATAAATGCTCTGCTTTGCTCTGCTCTGCTCTCGGCTCGGCCTCTCGCTCTCTAGAACCCTTACCCTTGCCATGAACTGCTAACTACAGCGACATCCGCGTATAGCAAGCAATAAGCTCCGACCATCAATAACATCTCAATTGAGAATAGATCCTGACAACCTTTCCCTTCATTCGTCGACGGATCATGGATGTGGAGATCCCGCACGCAGCCACTAAACAACCAAATACCACCCCTTGTCAGCATGCTTCAACTCCAAGTCGAGCAGGTACAAAAACAAAGTGCGTAATAGACTAGAGCGTGTCATCTACCACATGGTCGTTGGCCTCAACGCATGCCGTGACCGTTCTGGGATACGATAAACGTCAAACGTCTTTGTCCATCCAGCCAGTCTGACATTGAAACGGTATGATAAGCTTCGTATAAGTCGAGGCAGCCGCATATCGATGTATCATATCGAATGTTCAACTCGTAAACTTCCTTCAGTCTTGCTCAGGCAGGATACCAACCACCACATGGCAGCTGTATCCGTGCATTGTTGATTTTGACAGTGCTCAAAACCATGGCTTGGTTCTAGACCTAACTGCACGAAAATCGAGCTTTCAGGTGGTGATTCAACACAACCTCCTCGTCATGCACGACAGCTATGGGGCAAGTCTGGTGACCTGGAACCCGAGTTAGACTCTGGCCAGAATTGGACTTGATGTCTTCCATGACGAAGACTTTCCGTCCACTTTTCCCCATGAGCTCTCGCCGCTTCCCCGCTCTCGTGTCTGCCAACAGTTGAGCTACTGCATTGTATCGTGTAAGCGAAGTGCAATTCCAGATCCAATAGTCGGGTTTCCCGAGTTGAGTAGGTTCGGCTCCGATTCGGCGGGTTTCAAGGACGTGCAAAACGGAGTTAGTCGGCAGGAATTAAGCATTATTGTCCTGCTTACATAACCCGACTAGCCTTCCAATGTCGGCCCCACGTCCCAAGCCCGTCCCGATGGGCCGGAAAGAATTCAGTGAATCTCGAGCGGAAACTGCAAGGCTGAGCTTCGTCATCCAAATTTTTTTGAAACTCCGATCTCCCCGCCATCTAGAAGCTGACGACTTCCGGTGCCTGGATAAGCACTGCCCGGAGTCCGAGAAAGGCCAATTGAACACACACACCCTCCGCAGTTTGCTCACCTAAGCACCCAAATCCGAGTGCGAGAATGGCCGTCAACGACGTCCCCTCTGTTGCCTTGCCTGGCAAGATCCTAGGCCCCATCACCAAGTTTGCGCCCGGCGCCGGTACACACATCTACGAAGGCAATGTCGTCTCTTCTCTGCTGGGTCAAGTCACCGTGACGGCTCCAGCCAAGGGCCCCGGTCCTCAGAAGCGTCTCAACAAGATCACCGCCCCGACGATAGAAGAGCTTGCCACCATCTCCGTATCTCGCCACGGCCGCAAGCGCGAGGTCCTCCCTGATGTCAACAACATTGTTCTTGCGCGCGTCCTGCGCCTCATGCCCAAGCAGGCCATTGTGGTGATCCAACAAGTCGGCGATACGGTCCTGCAGACGGAGTGGCAGGGTGTTATCCGAGTGCAGGATGTGAGGGCAACAGAAAAGGACAAGGTCAAGATTTACGAATCGTTCAAGCCTGGTGATATTGTGCGAGCGCAAGTTGTAAGTTACTCTTTCACAAGCATGTCACACTGATACTAACAAATTGCACCAGATCTCTCTTGGTGACCAGGCCAACTACTACCTATCCACATCATCCAACGAATTGGGCGTCATTTTGGCCACGAGCGAGGCAGGAAACGATATGGTTCCTGTGAGTTGGAAAGAATACAAAGATCCTGAAACAGGCATTAGCGAGCCTCGAAAAGTTGCAAAGCCTAGCTGAGCTTGCTCTTCACTGTTTTGTTAAAGCGCTGCCTTTCTTCGATGCTCTGGAATGCAAGAAGGGCACGCGATCTAGCTTGTCTCAGAACAACATGGCTGGACAGGCCTGTCCACCATGAAGCAAGAACCCCCACATGAACGATGCATTTTCTGTGGAAAAGATAAAGGCGCTCGCGCGGCAGTCTCTTTAAAGCCACAGAGTTCCAGTCGTCTCGGGGCGCGAGACTTCCACCAGAGACGCTCAACGACATCATAATCCGCCTTGTCGGGCTCATCGCTCAAGTCCGATGAGACTGAATGGGGCTTAGAATACTCTGGAAAGAATCCACAATGATGAGAATCAAGCCCAGAGCCTTTTTCTCCCTGGAGTTTCTCTGCGCTAGAACTGGGTTAGAAGCCTGACGCAAAGTTAATATTATAAAGTCCAAAGCATATCTGATTTACTGCATCAAGAAGCATATGCTGTGAGATTCCTTATTCGAACCATTAAGCCATTGATTGTTAAGTCTTGGCTCAACTGCTGAAACAGCAGAACAAAGCAATGATCCATTCCCATCCTCATAAAACACTGCATATGCCTAGATAAATCAATGCGAATAGAACCAACGAAACAGAACCTGTAAGAATTGAATTGCAACAAAACTTAGAAAGAAACACATTCTGTTTCGCACTCTAGAATACCCCCTGATCCGCCCCTCCAGGCACGCGCCACTAACAAAATTCCCCAATCCAATGGGACCTTCTAGCTTCCAGCCTGCTCAGCCGCCGAAGCGCCCTCCCCGCCCCTGCTATCATCGCGTGTCCAGGGCGCCCCAAGCCACTGCCCGCATTCGGTTCAGGCGACCAAAATAGAAGATGCTTGGTCCGACCATCCCTGTATCGATCGAAACCTTTCTCTTCTCGAAACTTGCACGGCTTGGGGATATTGCTTTCATCCCTTTGTCGCTATAATATTTTTGTGTTTTTCAATTTTCAATTTTTTCTCGAATTACACTCTTCATACTATTTTCTCCATATTCATCTTACGGAGTACTCAAGTCAGCTTTCACATCCACGGGCTCCTCGGATCGCTTACCTACATCATATCTTTCATGCGCCGGCCATGTCAACGACAATGGTTATGACAATGGTAGCGCCGACTCTATCCGCTGACTCTACGCCATGCTGTCCAGGCTGCGGCTACTCGTTACCTCTCGACCATAGCCAGGTACAACTTCTTGAGGCCCAAGCCCGTATCGAGGACCTCGAGAATCAAGTCCGTCTGCTCAACGAAAAGGCCACAGCCGCCGTCGATCGCTGGGCCGACTACGAAGATGAACTCACTACTTTACGCGCCCAACTCCCTTCGTCGCCGGTAGAGAAGCAACTCCCAGCGACGCCGACAAATCCTCGCATGTCTTTCCTCCAGAGCGGCACCAGCCGCCTCTCCTCATTCCTCTCCCCGCGCAAACCTCACGAGCTTCCTCATATCGACACCAACCCCTCCCGACCTCCTAACCTGCGCTCCATAAGCAGCCAATCGCACCGCCCAATGCACCCTCCGCCATCGCCCTCGTCTGAGGATCTCCTCGAGGCGTTGAACCGGGAGCAGTCACTGCGCAAAGAAGCCGAAGGCAAGGTCGCCGCCACCAGCCAGGAGGTGGAGGAGCTCAGTGCAGCACTCTTCGAGCAGGCCAACGAGATGGTTGCCGAGGAGCGACGAGCCCGGGCTAAGCTGGAACAGAGGGTAGATGAGCTGGAGCAAAGGGATATGGAGAAGCGCAGACGGTTGGATAAACTCGAAGGGGCCATGACACGGATCGAGAGGGTGAGACTACTGCTGGCCGAGGCAGAGGAAGATGTCGAATCGAGCAAGCAGACCGTAAAAGAGATTGTGGAGTTGGAGAGGCAACAAGAAGAGGAGGAGCGAAAGGAGAGGGAGGCGAAAGCAAAGGAAGCCGAGAAAGCCGACATTGGTTCAGTTTACAGCCTGTCGGACGATGAGCCTCAAGAAAGGAAGTCCATCGACAAGCAAAACAAGCACGACCAGTCCGATGACGATACACAAAGGAAATAAACAACGCCGAGACATCTGAACACATTACTATTTCTCTTTTCTACTTTCACTGCACAAGGAGCGAGGCATACGGCCGTGGAAAAAAGGGCCTTGATGATGCGCAACGAAAGGCAATACATCTTTTTGGGCCGGCTATAAGGCAAGGAGTTGGTCGAACTTGAATAACAAATATAAGGCGTTAAGTGGCATAGGGCATACGGAAAAGGGGGGAGGAATTGTACAATTATGACACATCGCAGGGCGAGCATTATCCCTTTACAAATAGCATATTGAAACAATGCTTCATATACACGATCGTCGATCTCAACCACAATTCTGCACGGGCTTCTTTGGACCTTCATCAGTGTGAAACCATGAGTTCTGTAACTCCAATTTGGTTTGTGTAGAGTCATCCTGTACACCCTGGACCCTCTTCAGTTCAAATGTGATTTATAGGGCGAATGCATTGGAACCTAGCACATGGACGATAATCTGTGACTCCTGAAGTATTTATAGCCAAGTGCACTATGGCGACTCGATCAACAACTAAGATCAGTCCATTGAACATATACAGTTACGTAGTCAAGTGGAACAAGTCCAACCCATCAACTTGTTGAGTAAAGGTGAACATTTCATAAGAAAAAGAACTATGTACCAAATATTGAAGCCAGAAGATTCCTCTGGAGTATGAACCAAAACCTTAACTCCGTGCGGTCATTCAAGCTATATGAACCTTGAAGGTTGGATAATGAACGTCGTCGGAGTTATATTAGTCACGGTCGTGTCTCCAACCGTGTCCAACTCTTGCACAGAATCACGGTAACCAAAACCCCCATTCGTGATCGGAGCCGAGCGCATTACTGAGGACCGTGTCATATTACACTGATATCCCCTTATCAAGTAGTATCAAATTATCCACAAACCATACCCCCATGAAAAAAGACCAGTCTCCTGACGCCGCTATTGAAGATGAACCCAAATGACTCCTCACGACATCCAGTCTTTGGTGACCGAGAGCTGAAGGCAATGGTTGCTCATATGTAATATTCACATCGAAAGGGAAAACACCATGATATCAACTTAAATTCGGTTATGTGCACCAGGAGATCCACTGCCGTACGACGAGCGCCTTGCAGCTGATGCAGGCATATGTGGTGGTGGAAGACTTGAAGGGTCATCAGTAAGAAGATCTTCAAGGAATGCGCTTGGGGCACGTTGACTTGGTGGTCGGTTGAGGTTGAGAGTTGAGTTACTGATGTCTCTTCGACCCTGAAATGACGGTGATTCAGGAGGGCTGGGATTCAGAGTGTGTCGTGAAGGTGTTCCAAAGTAGCCGCGAGAGTCAGGGCGCAAGTTGGTCAAACTGATGTTATTCTCATGCTGACCTCCGGGAGAACTAGTTCCTGCCGCATAGAAACCCGAAGGCAAGAATGAGGAGCCTCGGTTACCTGCTCCATTGCCTGATGCTGCAGCCGTTGGTGAGAAGAAAAGATTAGAAGCACTAGGAGTCGACGAGAGGGCGGGTCCACGAGTAGTTCGTCGTACACCGCGCCCAGCAGAGAGAGACATAGTTGAACCAGTATCGGTATATTTGTAGAAGGGAGCAGGGGGTGCAGGAAAGCCAGTCTTTGCGGTTTCATCGTGTTGAGCCTTGGCTGCTCGCTCCACGGATCGGTGGAGGAGAATACCAACAATTAGACGCCAGAGTAGGATACCAAGACCAAGAGCGCCAAGAATGGCACCTACAGCAATGAAGACGGTCCCGTCAGGGGCGCTCGAATGGCGCATGAAAGGAGCATTGTTGGTAGGCGGCACGGTTGCAGCTGGATAAGTAGGGATGGGCTTATATCGTGTCAAAGTAGGCATAGCCTCGTCCGTACCCGCTGCCGCTGAAGCAATAGTTGTGAGCGTAGACTGAATACTTGTAGTTTTGGTCGGGCCTTCTCCTGTCACAGTGGTGGCTTCGTCCTCTTCCTCCTCAACGGACGAAGGTTTATCATCCTTATTAGTTGACTTGGGCTCTTCCTTCTCCTCTGTCTTTGACGGCTGCTCATCCTTAGTTTCCTGAGTCGCTGTAGGTTTCGCATCGGTTTTTGATTCAACACTTGCAGGCTCAGCAGCGGCGTCGGTGGGTTTGTTGGCATCGCTATTCTTCGCATCGGTTGCCGCTGGGGCAGCCGCGGGAACAGCAGAAGGGTCGTTATCCTTGGCGTCGTCCTTGTCGTCTTGCGCCATAGCGACAACACTATATAGTGAGAATGAGGCAAAGGCCGAGATCAAAAGATCTGACCTCGGCAAGTAATTGGTGGGTCTCATGTTGCGATTTGTATTGTGCGGCTATATCTGATGCGGTTATTCGAAAGAGTGGTCGTTGATGTCGAGACTTTGGTGTTGTTGAATATCAATCTTGAGGATGAGCCTCTGACCAGACCGAATGATTGGGCAATAATGCTCCCTACGAAAGGATTGAGAGCGATTGAGGCGATTGCGTATATCAAGGAGACTTTGGAATGTCAAGGGAGGTTAAGTAGCGATTTAGCTCTGTGCTCTCGTTATGAAACAGCGCTTGATAAGACAAGCGTATTTTGTCCTTGGGATTCGGAATTAAAGGGATGCCGTATGTATTTCGATAGTTGCGTATGTGTTCGAAGGGATGTATCGCGTTTATTGCCTTCACAAAGGAGCGCGAAGAGTGAGAAGAAGCGAGATGGGTAAACTAGCAGATCGAGATAGCGCTGTTTCCGCCCTGGTCTCTCCCGTAAACTCGAACGAAAGAATACAACAGATATTGGGTAATGAAAAAGGAAAGAATGTAGTAACGGTATGGGCTAACGAGTGAGCGTGCGTAACCAAGCGAGTGGGTGATACGCACTACCAAAAACCGCGTTAGCAATTTGTATGATAGAGTGAAGATCGGGTTGAAGCGATGGGACGGCAAGACGGGGGAGGGATTGGGAGAAAGACGGGGTCGCACGACAGAGGCAGGAGCGGGCAGGGACTGGGGTTGACTGCACCTTCCTAATGCCTGCCTGTCACTGCGTGGGCCAGGCGTTTGTGCAGGAGCAAGCGAGTGAAAAGGAGAATGGAGCACCTGATTAACCAGTAGGGGAGCCGACGGTTAAGATCGAATAGGCCTAGACTCGCTAGTGGTTGATGATCCAATTCGCTCGTATTCGATAGCGCGACGCTGCAAATATCAGGGGAAAGGTCTAGAGAGGGTTGTTTTTAAATAGAAGGCCATTGCGGCTTGAATTCTTGTGCGTTGAGCGCCTATTCTCACTGTCTTTGGTGTGACTACATATGATAGACTATCAAGTTTATTTGTTGGAGAGGTTTGAGTTCCAGCCTGTTGACTGTTTCGAACAATGCTGATGTATCATACTGCTGTGGTGTGCTCTCAGCTCTGTAAATGTCGATCTGTTGGTGGTTGCTGTGGACGATCACCCACACAAGAACAGGATGTAGGTGCAAGTCGACGCATGATAGGCAGTCATTGTGTTCTGTTGCCTGGGTATCTACTTATCCAGTCGAATGTCAACATCGCTGTGCAGTTGCGAATTGCATCTCTGTATGGCTGGCTAACAACGTTTGGAGATGTATGATGCGGCTTCTGTGGCTACCCTCTCATATTACATTATCTCGCAGATGGATATGCACCGTCCGGGCCGTTGAGTAACGTTGAAAACGACTTCATGCAAGGTAAAGCAAACTCAACAGTGATGATTCAATATTCGCAAATAGAGTTCAGTCACGATCAACATCTAACGGCGCCACAAGACGATATCATTGTTCCTTGCAGGTGCCCTGGATCTTCAAAAGTCAAATACCTCTTAACAAGACCCTCTATGCATGTCACAAGCGTGATCTAACATCATGGTGATACTTGTTACTATCCGCGTATCAACTCCGTCCTTTTCAGGGTCCTGTATGAGCGGAGGAAACCTCGCACCGACCAGCGGGGTAATTGACGTGACATCTCTCCAGGACGGGGATCTTTTATGTCTCCGCGTGTGGATTCTTGTGTTTTGCAGTTCATCATAACCCAGGCCCAGCCACGCGTGGAAAGTTCCCCACCGCCCACTTTCACGAAGCTGCACTTGAGTGGATATATCACGTGACCTGACATCGGCGCTACAGCAAGGCCGGTCCCGTCCACGCGCGAGCCTTGTCATTGTCAGCCTCCAGTTCAAGTTCCAAGCATCGCCAACTTCCTCATCGACCAACGAATCGGCAACAGCTCGTCACGCGACATTCATCTTGTATCTTTCGCAGTCAACTTTTAATCTTAATAATGGAGGAAGAACGTCTCTGGAAGTTCTCGCGGCCTGAGTGGCTTAACACCGTCTGGGCCCGCAACGCTGGTGTTTACAGCGCTGGAGCTATTGTATGTTATATCCTGAATATCGCTGGCCTGGATCTCGGATGCTGTGCTCTCCGCGCATAATGCTGCCAATGTTTCATGCGCGACCTTTGCGCCAAAGCCAATATTCAGTCCCAGCTAACCGGCTACCATAGTTCTCCGTCGCTTTCTACATCATGCTCGACTCCGCCGTCTGGTCCAAGTCTCCGCGCAACGGCTCCGATGTTCATGTCAAGTTCGTTGACTGGCTGCCCTTCATGTTCTCCAGTTTGGGCATGCTTATCATCAATTCGGTCGAGAAGCAGCGCCTGAGCGCCGATTCCTTCAGCTATAGTGGAAATGGGGTGGCATGGAAGGCTCGCGTTGTCCTATTCTTGGGCTTTGCAGCTCTAGCTGGTGGAATGGCCGGCGGTGTTACTGTTTTTGTTCTCAAGTTTATCGTTCCAAGTGTCTCTATGCCTGCTTTGGGTATGGGTATTGAGAACGTGGTCAGCAACGCCCTTGTTGGCTTGAGGTAAGACTCCTTTTGCTACAAAGTGCTGATGCATTCTTACTGACTATACACAGCTCCGTAGTCCTCTGGGTCAGCCAGAACATGGAGGACGAGTACTCGTACAACCTGTCCCTGTAAACAATGAGGTCGACACGAGCAAAACAATCGATTGGGGTGAAATTTGGGGCGTAATGATGGGCTGGGATGATTCCCTAGAGATAAACACGGAGTGTACGATTAAGAGCAGGACCTTACAGTGCATTGATGGAAGATCCATGGCGATGAGGATGATTCACATGTAGGAACAGTAGGCAACTAACTTTGGCTGAATGACACCTACACAAACTTGATTACCGTAGGATGTGCTGAGTATATCTCTATTCGAATCTAAGCTTGGCTTAGATTAAGCGTTGTTGAAGACGGAGTAGGTATACTGTTATGCTCTTATCCCTTCAAACTACAGTCAATAATTCCTACCCGGAGGTACCGAATGTCTTTGTGATACGGCGCAATGTGACTCGTGAGTATGGGTTACTGTAAAATAGGGCTTCTGATCAATTGAATTGGATACAGAGTCAAAGAGACTCTTCTGATCCTTTGAATTCCATAGCACTCGGCGTTACATACAATCTTGCACTTGCCTCGTTGGCTGAGATCACTAAGACGAAGACCCCAGCGCATCCCCACACAAAGTCAACAGAAGGTGACCTCGTATCTGACTCGATGCACAATCCATTGAACAACATCAAACTCTTTATAGAAATCCCTTTTTAACATCACACCTCCTTACAACACCTAATAATTCCTAATGACTGATCGCCCTCGGCCAACCACAAACGGGACCGGTGTCTCTCGCTCCCGCAACGGCGCCTCTTCTGCCGGCGTCCGTCGTAATCTGTTCCAGAACCAGTTGACCCGGCGACCTACCGCCGGTTCGACATCTACGTCTGCCGAGACATTGCATCTAGATGCAGATGTGTTATCGGATACATCTGAGATCGTGGTTCGCGATAAGCACGGCGAAATTGAACTTGGAGATCCGCCGACGCCGATGATGGAGGATGAGGACGAGTTGCCGCTGGACCACAGACAGGAGAGTGAGAGTATGAGAGGCGCATCTACACCGCACAATGAACATGGCTTATATGATACTAGAAGAGAGACAAAGACTTGCTGAAGCAGTCAAGCATCATCAGATCAACCGCCATGCGGTACACGAACAGCCTGAAGGTGCGCCATGTACACATCATAACAATCTTCAGCTTTGACTAACATCATGATAGAACTACTCGAAGCTGTTAGAGCAAGTCTACGAGCCAAGGTAGCAGCTCTCACTGAAGACAATTGGATGTTTGAGCCAGAAGAACAACTCCGTGGTTAACCATTTTATTTTTTTTGTTTACCTTACAACGCCTGCTGTCTATGTGTTTACTTCAAGACAATACGGTATACTAACCACCCAACCCCATAACCCAACTTTCATCTTCAGTCCAGACCCTCTGCTGCGGGAGCATCTTGCCGTTGTGTAACTTGCTTACGCTTTGGCTTCTCTGGCTGGGCACCACCGCCGCCGAAGAAACCGCTCATCATGTCCATAAGAGGGTTGTTCTGTCGAGGCTTGGTGAGACCGAAGTACATCTCGCCGACCATCTCGAGGGCCTCGCTCCACGATCCCGCCTCGTTGATTTGCGTCGCATACTTGGATACCAGGGCGCGGTAGAGCTCGGGTGCGCCACGCTGGATGGCAAGAAGGAGGAAGCCGAGGAAGTTGAGGAGGGGCAGGCTTGGGAAGATGCGGATATCGCCGGCAGAGCTCGACACGTCTTGTACGCCGATGTTTGGGTTGTCGCTGGAAAGCGAGCTGGTGAACAAGCGGTAGCAGGTATTGGCGGCACGAACGTTTCCGACCAAGAGGTAGGGGAGTACGGCACGACCAGCAAAGAGAGCTGCCATGTGAGGGTCGCCCTCCCTGTACCAAGTGTATTCCATCTTTGTAAGAACCTCGGGCGAATCCTTGGTGCCCAATATTAAATGTTTCTCGGCCTCGTATGTATCGTGCTCTTCAGCGTAGAGTGAACCGGCGACGTGGTGGAGCTCTGGGTCTCCAGCTGGGTATTCGCCAAACTTGGCTGACCATCTATATCAATCAATGTCAGACATGCTCCTTGTGATGTGCTTATAGTTCATGATATCGCACTTACCCGATGATCTCGCCGACAAACTTCTTCCTCGTAGGCTCACCAGCCGGGAACAGTCGCAGACAAGTCAATAGTCTGCCCTTGCTGGTAGCGTCGGGCTTCAACTCAGCCTGCTTGTAGACATCAACCAACATAGCACAGAGATCCCCACCACTACCACCCTGTCCCGCGCGCAGCAACGCCTGGGAGACATTGGAGAGGATATCAATAGCGGCGGGCCAGTTGGAGGTCTTGATGTAGCGAGATGCGGCGACACGGGTCTGCTGCTGAGCCTCGTAGTAGTCGCCCTCTTCGATCTCGGCCTGCAGCCGGGCTACTATGCGGTCGACCTTGCTAGCCATGGTGAGATGTTTTGTTTTTAGAGGGAGTCGGAGGAATAGGTGTTGCGATGCGACGGGGTGAAAGAGAGTGACGTAGAATATTCCGAGTACAGAGGCAAGGTGTCGCAGCTTAGGCGGGTGAAGTGTTGGAGGGGTTGACCAAAAACGAGTACGTACCTGGAGCTTGGAGCTCCGCCAGATGGAAGACTCCACTTTGGTGACGGGTCAGACTTTGATAGAAAATCTTGTGCTTACGGTTTCCATTATGAGCGTGAGAGTTACATAAACTATTATGACTACCAATTTGTGATCAAATTTGTGCTATATTATAACACGTTTTGGGACTGGACCGTCACTACAATTCATTCGTCCTTCAACTTGGACCGTCACTGTGAGTTTCGTGATGAGCTCGTGCCCTCTCAATGCTGGTATCAAACCGAGGCCATCACTAGACAATACTGGACTTCGTTCAACACAACTCTTCTTATTACTTACAATCACTTATAAGTCAACTGCTTAGGACGAATATCTAAGGTGAGCTGCCGCTGAAAGCAAAGGTAGACTTACCATTCAGCCATTGAAGCATTAGAGTTTAGAGCCAATGCAGTTAGGTTCATCTCGATGCCCCACAGGTCGATCTCCAAGCAGGTCATCCAAGCGGATCCTCTCAGCTTCGACTTGTATAAGAAGCTCACCTTTCCCCTTGTCCTACATCTCAACAGAGATATCCCGTTACACAGAATAGACTGGGCATCTGCCTTCCTTCTTGACCACCCAGTTCATACGTCATGCCAACCAAGTATCCGCGTGATTAGTTTAGTGGTAAAATTCTCCTTTCCCATGGTATATGAGATAGGGAGAGTCCCGAGTTCGATCCTCGGATCACGCATTATCTTTTGGGGTTTTGATGTTTAATGTATTTTTGACGTTATTAGAAGCTACTTTGACGTTTCTAGCTATCTTGCTGCTTCTGTAGAGTCTGAATGTTGTGGTTGACTGCCTCACATCGTCTTCTTATTCAGATAGTCAGATAGCAACAGCATGTTACAATGAATAAAACGGCCGCATGCCGCTCGGCTTATTACTTCCTAGTCATAAAGAGAAAATACCAAACTTTATAGGTATATCGCCGATAATCATTGGTAGATTTCGTACACTATCCAAGATCGTTCGGGGATTTCCATCCGAACCGATCCGGCGAACCCACGGCGGACCAGCTCCATCGTCCCCCGTCGTCGGCCCCAGTTTCCACGCGTTGTTACTCTACAGGACATGATATGCCGAAGCCGGCCTTTTTAACCATCCATCAATTCGGTGTCAACTCCGACATTTCATAAGAGCCCAACTCCATTTATCTTTATCTCATTCAGTTTCTATCTCAAGATATCATCATTTTTCAAGTACCCTAAGAACATCATGGCCTCATCTGCTCTTCAGCGTAAGTCTTCATCCTCTTCTATCCAATGGCATCATACTAACATCGACAGGCCTTGTGCGCTTTATCCCAAGATCTAGCCCTTCCAAGATCCTCATCGGTCAGCCAGCAGACAAAGATGTTGATGTCGGTGCTGCCTTGCGCAAGGGTCAAGAAGTTGCTGTCAATGTCTGGTCGGGCTCATCGGTCCTATCTCCTGGATCATCGACTGGCGCTACTGAGACCATCGACCGTGTCTTGTCTCCTCTCGCACAGAGCGAAATTGGTACTGTTCGATGCGTTGGCTTAAACGTATGTACGATGCGCCTCTTAGATTAACAGCACTGGCTAACCTTTGAACTCAGTACAGAAAGCACGCTGCCGAGTTGGGACTTGAGCCTCCACCAATCCCAGTCATCTTCATGTAAGTAAACCTATTTATATGATGCAATACCAAACCTAGAGCCGAGCTGACCTGCAATAGGAAGCCCGCCACAGCTATCGTGGACCCCTGGCCAGCGCGTGGAATCGTGCCCAAGCTGAGCCAGATTGATGAGTCAGGAGACTACGAGGCAGAACTAGCCGTTGTCATCGGCAAGACGGCCAAGAACGTCTCTGAACCTGAGGCTTTGGACTACGTTCTTGGATATACTGCCGCCAACGATGTTTCCAGCCGTACTCAGCAGTTGAACCAGTCTCAATGGTCCTTCTCGAAGAGCTTTGACGGATCTTGTCCTATAGGTGAGGTTATCAAATACGCAGAGAAACCAAGCTAATAACATCCCCCAAGGCCCTACACTCGCCCTCAAATCTCTCATCCCAGACCCCTCAAAGTTGTTCATGCGAGGTCTTAAGAATGGTGAAGCGTATCAGGAGAGCGGTACTGAGTAAGTATATCAACCCAGATACAAGACTTATCTTACTGACTGCGCCTAGCGATCTCATCTTCTCTGTCCCCAAGATCATTAGCTGGCTGTCCCAGGGCACTACACTCCCTCCTGGCACAGTCATCATCACCGGTACTCCCGCAGGTGTTGGAATGGGCCGAAAGCCTAAGGACGCATTGAGACACGGCGACGAGTTTGCTGTTGAGATTCTGCCTCACATTGGAACACTCACCAACATCTTTGAGAATGAGAAGAATGGTTTTTTGACAAAGCTGTAAGCAGTTGTAACTACGGAGCCTGTATATAATCGATTTAAGTATGCGACCTAGCACGTCCTGCACTTTTCATATGAACTACTTCACAAGCACGATTACTTTTATGATAAATATAATATGTCAATACAATCGGCTCATTACCCATTCGAGGGTTTGTTTATTATAGCCAAGACCCGTCAGCGTGAGCACTAATGTACAGTGGTATCATCCTTTTGAGTAAGATTCGCCTGGTTCCGTTTTAGGAACTCACTCAGCCCGAATTGAATTGTATTTAACTACTCCCCGGTGTTGAGCACAATGTAGTTCTGGATATTTCGGCATCATCAGCAACAAGATACTTATCTATAGTGGCTCCTCACCTCATAACCAATATTCAAACCCGAAACAATGACAGGCCCAGCTTCTATTCCTGAGAAGATGAGAGCGTTGAGACTAGTCGAGGTAAGATCCATATCAGTGCATGAATCTTTGAGCAATGCCGTCTCATTTGTGCAATATCATAGTACCACAAAAATTACCAACTATTCGACAATGTCCCAACACCAGCTCCCAAGTCAGATGAAGTCCTCGTCCGTGTGGCTGCCGCCGGCCTCTGCCATACCGACCTCATTGTTTACCACGGTCTCACCGAAGCTCCGCTGCCGTTCACTGGCTCTCATGAACCAGCGGGCACGATAGTCGCCCTTGGATCAAACGTACCAGAAACATGGCATGTAGGAGACCGTGTGGGGGTTACAAATTTCATGGATCCTTGCGATAAGTGCAAAGGATGTAAGTGGGCAAGTCAGACTATTGGGTCACTCGATCCTAGGTTTTGTGACAACAAGACTATGTGCGGTATTTATCATCGTGATGGAGCGTTTGCTGAGTACATGACTTCTTGGCATGGGGCTGTTGTTCACTTACCTGGCAGTGTGAGTTTTGAACAGGCAGCTCCTTTGATGTGCGCTGGAGTAAGTCCTCCCAAATTGACGTCTTATGACGATACTGACCATGAACTCTCCAGGCAACGGTATGGCATGCTATCAATCAAGCAGATCTACAAAAGGAACAGACTGTGGCAATAATTGGGATAGGAGGTCTTGGAGTTTTGGGCATACAATTCGCAAAGGCTAGGGGCTGTCGAGTTGTAGCCGTCGACAACAACGACGTCGGGTTGAAGCTCGCATCAGAAGTCCCCTCCCACCTCAAACCTGATCTCATCCTCAGCCTCGAAGATCCAGAAACCATCCAGAAGATCTCTGATTTCACAGACGAGATTGGTCTCAAAGCCGCCATTGTGTGCACGGCCGACAACGACGCAAACGATTGGGCCGCCCAGCGTCTACAGCCAAGGGGAGTGTTAGTCGCCGCAGGCTTTCCTGAGCAGGGGCTCAAGTTTGATCCGCGCAATCTTCTTTTCAAGGAGATTGTGGTCAAGGGGACTATCCATTGTAGTATGAAGGAGACTCGGGAGATGATGGAGTTTGTGGTCGAGCATGGAATTCGCAGTCATTTAAGCTTGCTTAGTATGGATGAGGCGGAGGACATTGTGGCCAGGTCTGAGGCTCACGCATTTATAGGTCGTCCGGTTGTGCAGATTGGGAAGTGATGAAGCGGAGTGACAGATAAAGGAGCCTGTGCCATGGGACTGGCGAATTGGCCAAGGAGTGTGTATGCTCCAGGATCATTGTTCAATACGTTCCATGGAGCCCTATAGCGACTCAACACAATCATTATTCAGAATGGAGCTGGCAATCTTGTACACAGACTCAAGTTCTACATAAGATCATTAATTTTGTTTCATTTAAGAGCTCCCAAAAACTCCAGGGCTACCCTTTCTACCAAGAGTATCTACGTCAGGCCTTTCATTCAACATTGGCCTTATCTTATACCGTACAATAGACGATGTCTCTAAGAGACCAATATACCTATGATGCCGCCCCTTCCCATGTACCAAAGATGGCCGTCGAAAAGTACCTTTCATTATGGCCCAAAGTTAAAGATTCCAAGCGTTTCCTGACGATCGTCGTCCCCTTTCGTACAACCACTTGCTGTTCAATCCAACACTTGTTCGCTTACCTCCAGCCGAACCAGGAGACGCAGAATCAGAGAAGACGTTGCTCGAAGAGCTAGCAGCGAAGGGGCTCGCTGATCCAAAAGAGGACCTCCGTCCGTTGCCAAAGTTGTTGATACTCTTCTGGAACAGAGGGCTACCCAATGGGGAGCCAGTAGACCCCTGGACCAAAGGGCTGCCTCGTCCAGACAGAGGTGAGCTGCCATAACTTCCACGACTTCCCACAGAGCCACCAATGGATGGTGTGCGAGAGTATCGAGGCGGCGTGCTGAACGTGGCATCAGGAGTGGGCACAGCTGAGGAGGGATCAAGACCCAGCAACTGGCGCTGCGCAGCTGTGAGGGGGATATCGGCGAGATCGTCTTTCGGTCGGATCAATGGCAGGCACGCGACGCCGATGTTGATAAAGGGTATGAGTTGAAGAATGAACCACGACCAGCTCAAGTATATCCTGAAAGAGGTAGGAACACTAAATGGGAAAGTTAGTTATTGAAGAGTCGCATAGATCGCGAAGGACAACTCACACTTGAGAGCCAATGTTGAGCTTGGCTAGGAGCTGCGCAGACCAGAATCCTAGTAGCGCAACAACATTATAGGCGATCTGGCGGACATTCTTCTCTGAAAAGGTCGTCGCATTACGACGTCTAGTGATTTCGTCGAGTCGAGGGTGACGCCAGGTGCCAGGGCTATCGGTCACTGAAGGGCCGCCAATGGTAGTCGTCCTAACAGGAGTAGACATTTCGAGTATTGGGAACGAAAAAGACACGGGGAATTTGGTTGAAACGTCCGGATTGGTTCTGTATGCGTTGCTGGTTGATTTGTCTTTATCTCTTGAACTTTCTGCAAGATGGTGGCCGAATTTTACTCAGCAGGCCGCTGAAGCACAAAAACAATAAATAGATCCTGGTTATGGTGTCCCTGTTGGTTAGTATGAATGTCGTCCTGGCCGAAGCCGTGGTGAGCCTGGTTGCTCCCTTGGTGGTGGTATTTGTTGATGTTGCGACCAGAGAAATGAGAGGAGCAGGCTCCCTAAGGAAAACATAAAGCCTAGGCTGCTCTACTCCCGCTACTGTAGCTTAGCTCTGGCGTTGCAGCGCGACCAGCACGGGCCCTGCATCAGCGACCAGCACACTAATGCTATGGACGCCACACTCTCGGGTGTCTTTCAAGCCACAGAGGCTGTCATGGAGCTCCACAGAACCTCCCTGCTCGTGAATTAATGCTCCTGTACCTGTATTAGTTGCCGTGACGCGCCTCAGCAACTTCCCGGCTCGTGGGCGCATCTGCCCCAGGCAAACTAACGCAAGACAAGGCAAAAGGCTGAGAGCAACTGGCAACTTCGCTTCTTACTCAACATCTCCGCTCCTTCCCATCCTAACAGCAAAGCTGATCCCCATCTCCGCTCATTTTTTACAACACCAACAGATAATCATCACCATCATCGTCGCTATCGCCATCGCATTCGCAAACTACTAATCTGCGCGCGCAATCTGCCATTCGACCATCATCTTAATCCCCACATACCTCTGCATCTCCCTAGGAAACACTCATTACATCAACGAATTGTTCTTTCGCAATGCGCCGTTGATTCATTCCACCGATCAATTTTGAATCTCGACCTTTCGCAATACCTTGCGAATAACTTCATTTCTAGCAACCTTACAACCACACACAATGGCGTCTCCTGTCTCGCTCGCCGCTACGTCCGAGCACGATCCTCCAAGTTCTCCCGGCCAGCCCGAAGCCAAGTCCTTCGTCTCTCGAGCCGTGACCGAGGAAGACGATACCCAGCTAGCCAATGCCACAGCAGACCCTCAAGAAAAGTCGTCTCGTGCGAAAAGTAAATCATCACAGAATAAAGATGCCGCCAACCAACCAACAATTGGCAAGATACGCCATCTGAAGAAGGAAGATGGCGAGCCTCTATGGAGGGAAGACATCCAGTACGATTTCCTAAAAGCTGTGTTCGACAACGAGATGCCTGTCTTCACCAACTCCTACGAACCCAAACGCTTGCAGCGACAATGTTTTGCCGATCTTTACATCGATACAATGTCCCGCAGCTCAAAGACCAGCAAGGTCCTTCGCGACAAGCTCCTTAGTGATAGAGAGGCCGCGAAAGGCATGGCGATGGTCTGTCTTCTCGTCAACATGGGGCGCATGAACACTACTCTAAACTGTGAGATCATCAACATGCTGAGTAATTAACACTACTAACTGTTATAGTTTTCCCCGAGATGCGAGCTCAGCTCAGAACGTACCATGCTATTCCTTCGCTGCAAGCTCGACAAGATCCTCATGCATACAAACAGCTGCAGGATGCTCCTCGTCTTAAGTCTATTCTGAAAGGAGGTGCCGAAGATAGAGAAGAGCCTAATTCTCTCGACAAAATCAAGTCACTGGATACTCCTCGCACAAACCCTGTCAATCTTATCTTTGTCATGTGCAATGCAGCCCAGAAAGTTGCCGAGCTTCATTTTCCGCGCCATCGCGAACTTCATGATCTCATCATGAAGACTGAATATACCAGCAAGTCTCGCGCAAACGCGTTTCTCTGGCTGATGTGGTTCTATCTTGAATCTGATTTTACAGAAGAAGGGTGTGAAGAGAACCCTTTCGGACCTGGCGTGGACTACGGCTTAGATGTCGCTAATCAAGGGGTCCCCGAACTCGAGGAGATGAGTGCGGAAGAGAAGGCAAAGGAGAACGTGGACACCGAGGAGGAGGTTGAATTTGGCCGCACGAAGCAGGAGATGCGAGCCAAGATTCTAGAAATGGACCAAGCCTTTCTCAATGAGAGAGACACCAAGAGAGGCAAGATGCGACCATCATTCGCTGATGATGGCCCCGCCATTCTTCCTCGCATCAGGCCTTCGAAGCACGAATCTGACATGGACAGCACCCGGTCGACGCCACCGCCTAGGGCGCTTGGTGGTCGTGGTCTTAACTCGAGTCGCAGGGGTGCCCCGCTGAAATATCAGATCTACGAGGGCTCATCACCAGCACATCATGTTAACGAAGGTGTTGTGGCCAGGAAGCCTCGGCCTCCCACGGCGCACCAACTAGCAGTCGAAAGAAATCGGAGTCAGAGAGTTGAGTACATCCTTGATCGTGGTCTTCGTCGGCAGCATCACAAGAGTCGAAAGCTCAGACGACAGGATGGTGCCATTTTCAGGGCATACCAACGACTTCATGTTCAAGAGGATCCATTTGAGGACAGTGATGACGAGACTTCTACCCCCCGGAACCTGACATATGGAGATAAGCCTCCGGGGCCTTTCCGTGAGAAGGGTGTGGGCGGGCTTTGTCTTTTGTCAACTGAGAAGGATGATTTTGGTGAAGAGGTTAGTGCCTATGCTGGTGCCTTGAGAAGAGCAACAAGACGTTTGATGCGTTGGGGACCTCATGCGTCAGAGCTCGGTGTCATTTCTACCGTCAAGCGGCCCAGACCGAAGAAGATCGAGGAGGACGACGTGGACTTGGACCTAGACGACGATATGGACGACAAGCACAACGGAGACCTAGATGGCGATGCTAATGGCGACATGACACTTGGGGATGTTACACTTGGGGACGTCACAGTGGGAGACATGACAGCAGGAGATATGACCATGGGCGACGTCACAATGGATGACGCCGAAGCTGAAGACCAAACCGTTCTACAAGACGACGATGATGGGGATGATGCCGACCGGACAGAGGTCATGGGAGACTCGGATATGGAGTAGAAGGTCAAAGACAAGACAAAGAACAAGTTGACGTTGGTATGTAACTCTAGCGGAAAGGAAGGGATGGTTAGCGATTCACAGGAGCTATCGCGGCTGGATTTGGGATCATTGGAGTTGGTTTCTTGTGTCTATTCGTTTTGCCAAGCTTCGATGGGTATAATTTGAACGGCGTTGAAAGATACACGCACACGCTTTGGGGATGCGGTGAGTTACAATGGGGGAAAAGTATTACATTTTCTTCCGATAGTTTGCAATGACAACCAATAGAATTAAAATAAAACAGTTTGACAAGGCTGAGAGCGAATACAAATACGAAAACGAAGGTGATGAAGTGGCAGATGGAGTTTCACATGGCGCCAAGGCCAATAAATGCGGTCGGAATGCGGAACGGTCGGGGCGTTTGATGGGCCCGTCCGGGGAGCGGAGCGGACAAGTTAGGTCAGGGACAAGTCAGGGTCCGGCTGATTAAGTTTAATTTCCGGCTCAATAGAAAGAAATTGTTACCGTCTATTTACTCTGTGCTCTCCTTCTTCCACGTTCCCAATTGTCTGTCCTTTTCTCGAACTGAAACTTTGACAGTCAAGACACACACAATGGCGAACAAAAAGTCAAAGTCAAAGTCATCCTCCGCCGCCGCCTCGTCGCAGGGCAGCGGCCTCGGCAAGCTCCTCGTCGTCCTCGGCCTTCTCACTGCGCTGCTCAGCTCCGTCGTCTACTTTGTCGAGCAGAACCTCGAGCAGTTCTACGTCTTCGACCTCAAGCACCTCGACGACCTGTCCAAGCGAGCCATCGCCAAGCACGGGCAGGATACAAGGGCTGTGGTGAAGCAGATCGTGGACGAGCTTAGCGAGAAGGTCCCTGAGCACGTCAACCTCAAGGAGGAATGGGTCTTTAACAACGCGGGCGGCGCCATGGGTGCCATGTACATCATCCACGCCAGTGTTACCGAGTACCTCATCATCTTCGGTATGTCTCACACTATCTGCAGATCCGATCTTTAAACTAACGCTGGTTCCAACAGGCACTGCCATTGGCACTGAGGGCCACACCGGTCGCCACACCGCCGACGACTACTTCCACATCCTGTCCGGCACTCAGCTTGCCTACGTTCCCGGCGAGTACGAGCCCGAGGTGTACCCCGCGGGCAGCATCCACCACCTGCGCCGCGGCGACGTGAAGCAGTACAAGATGCCCGAGGGCTGCTTCGCCCTTGAGTACGCCCGCGGCTGGATCCCCCCTATGCTGTTCTTTGGCTTTGCGGACGGTCTTTCAAGCACGCTTGACTTCCCCACGCTCTGGCACACGACTCGCATCACAGGTCGGGAGATGATCAACAACTTGATCAAGGGCAAGCTGTAAGCTGGACGTGTGCTGTTGCTGTGACGATATGGATGTTGTAGATTAAACCGGCTTCGGATGTATATCATTGTTGTTTGGGAAAAGTTCGGATATAGACTTGGTTTTAGACGGAAAGACTACAAGTGTCTGTGTGGTTGTATATGGATTATCATAGATGTTTGAGCGGGTGATAACCTGTTTAAGTGGGTTCAAAACAGGACATATAAATCAAAGAATTTAAGCTGTCTTATAATTTCGTTCTTTATCCTGCTGGCCTGTCCTCTACATGTTTGTATCGCCGGTGCGATATTGCGGCCACCGCCTATTCTCGAACCAGCTGTACAAGAATTTCTCGTCCCATTCGACCGGCCCTGGGCGTTGCGGGAGAAAACCCAGAGACAAGACGGGTGCAGAGGTGGACAGAGGCACACCTGCAGAAGAAGACGCCAATAGTTATACGTCAACTATCCGGCAAGAAGAGGGAACTGAGCAAGAAGTTTTACGGCCTGCGAGAAAACACCAAGTGCACAAGATATTGTACAGCCTATCCGTGGTATCCTATTCCAATTGGTTATGATAATCTCTACTTACTTCATATAATCGCATTCAATTTTATATCATCTTATATAATTTTATGTTGTCTTATATAAGTTTATCTAATCTTATCATAAGTTCTCTAACTACGCTATATCTTATAACTAATTGTTTCATGACGGCATAATTGCTTTCCCGGATGTATCTTGTGATGTAGTTTATTATTAGCGTTCAATGAATGCTCAGGAAGGTTTGCGCCGTGGTTATCCTCCGTCTTGAATTTCTCCTCCCTGCTCATTTCCCCTTCTTTAGACACTGGTGGTTAGTTGATATATCCTACGTGATTTTCTGGTCATCCCGCAACTGCTTCGGTGTGCTCGGTCGTGAAATCATCGCCGAAAGTAATGGTCAAAGGCTGAGCTTAGTAAGTTGGACATTGTGAGGGATTGATATACGCCTTTGAGAACTAAAGGTGCAGGAGTGTTGAGTAGAACGATGAGTTACGAGATGATGGTTATAAAGGATTAGAGCAGTGGGAGGGTTAGAGAGAGAAATCTTTAGAAGAGGCCCTCAACTTCGTGCAAATTGGCAAAGGATATCGAGAACTGTTGGACGTCGCTATCCAACATGGCTTTCGATTATGGTTGATTCCAGTGAGGGAGAATGTCTTAAAGCTGAACACAATGTTGAATTCATTGGTTCAAGTAGACACTGTATCAAGCGATGTATTAGAGTATTCTCTTGAATAAACGAAAAGAAAGCTACGTATTGGACAGAGTTCATGAGTTGAGACAAAATTAACAAATTACATATCAACCTACCCTAAAGTTGTCACATAGTTTCGATGCTGATGGTATGAAAGCTTTGTTGTAATTGACCAGAACAGGCAGCTGTAGAAACATGCACACATCTAGACTATCCCTCAATAGTATCGGAGAATCCCCAAACTCCTCCAGGCTACGACATTGTCATTCTATCATCAGTATCAAATATCTCGGTTATAGATGGATTGACTCGCCGATGTTATCCGCCTTGTAACTTCTCAAAATCCACTATCATGATACATAAACACAGCCACCATCTCTCTTAGATTAGCAGATAGAATAATTTGCTTGGCAAGTAAAGAGGTGGTGTGGTTATGTGTTGGGTCCTTCCTGCCCCGATTCAATTGGGGATGGTAATCGTTGCTCCATTAAAAGAAGCTTAAATTAAGCTGCATCGAAGGATGTTTCTAGTGCGGGGGGATTAAGCGGGATTAGGAAGGTGGCTTGAGGTTCCGTCTGAGGGGAGGGAGGTAGTCTCGTGTATCAGGACCATGATGAGTTGTGATGGATAAAGAAATCTTCCTGGGAATGGGAAGAGGAGAGGTGCTGTTTTGGACCTTTTGTTAGAGGTAGTTTGTGTTTATCGTATAGTGGAATATCAATTATCTTTACCATTCATCATACTCCATTGTAGATACAGCAACCCCATTCACCTCTTATTGATAGACCAGGATACTTACTGATATACATTCTCCATCTCACTATTTTCGTATCTCGTTTGCCATCAGTCCTTATCACAACCTCTCGTCACTCCAAACAATCCCCTACCTCCAGACACCCAAATGCACTCCCAAACCATACCCAACTTATCTTTACCATGTCTATCACGCCCAGACTTTCAAAAGTTCTTTCCAATCCATGGATCCTATCCCCCCCTTCTCTTAGCCCGCCAAGATCAGTACCACCAAGCCCAGCAAATAAACCAGCAGCAAGTTAGCTCCCACTGCATCTTGGCGCGCTTGTTATCACGGGACGATGGCGGGTTGGCAAATCAGCGACGAATTTCAACTGCTTCAGATGCATATGGAGCTTGGCGCCAGCTGCTTGCCATGTAGCATTGTCGGGGCCATGTCCTAACTGGGGGTTCTCCAAGATAAGGACCATGTCGTTCGCCAAGCCGTAGGCACTGATACCTCGACAATCTAAGCACTATGGAGAAGAGCTCCAAGGCAAAAATGTAGTACAAGTGTCGCTGGTACATTAATACAAAGAAAGCCTATGGGTTAAACTTCATATACGGCAAATATAATTGGCGCGTATAAAGTATTTTCCTACACTAGCAACTTACACAGACGTAGACATAAATCCCCGAACATTGGCAAGCTAAAAGAAAACCATCAAGGACTTTTTTCTCATTGCCAAGTCAAAGGTGAGACTAGCATATCGCAAAAGTCCAAATGTCACCTCACATGCAGCACCCAGCCGACCAACCGACAGTATTCCTGTTCGCCTCCATGGTTACCGTTACACCTGTCGTGAGGATTAAGTTGCATGCGAGATCTTGGCAGCGTGAGAATAGGATCAACCCTTGTCGTGAGGCTCCTGGTATCAGACCCTTTACAGTAGGTAGCTGTTATGACCTTCTTCTTTCATTCCCATCCTGGCGCCGTAGATACGTCCTCCTGACACCTTGTAGATGCATAATTCGCATCCTCGCGGTCAGATCTGGAGTCTTGGCCCAGCATGATGTACTTCGGACCTCCCCATTGTGTCGATCGTATGTCATTAAAGTGTGTTGTGTGAAGTCCAATGCAGTAGCTTTATCCGATACTGCGAAATTTATAAAAGGCCATCCCCAGTAGTCAAATGTGTCAGCCCCGTTGAGTGTCCAGCTTGTCCAATTCTTTGCGATCCATCACAGATCAGCAGATATCCCACAATGGCGCCTGCAGGAGACAGTCTCGCCGAGCCCATCGCCGTGGCCGGCCTTCGAGCCGAGATCATGGACGAGAAGCGTGCCTCTATATCCGCCGAGAGAAAGGCTTCTATTGCCACCGTTCCTCGCCCAGGGACTACAGATGCTGCTGCTGTTGCGCCCGTTGGCGTCACAGCAGATGGACAGTTTCCTAATGCTGAGGAGATGGGAACCCTGCGTCGAGTCCCGAATAAGATCCCCCTCAAGCTCTTCAGTATCGCCTTCATCGAATTGTGTGAACGCTTCAGTTACTACGGCTGCACGGTTGTTTGTAAGTTATATGAAGGTTATGGTCAGGGTTTTATTAACTTATATAAGTTACCAATTTCATCCAGCAGCCTCTTCCGGACGGTTCAACCACTGGCGCGGACAATGACCAGCCTGGTGCGCTCGGAATGGGCCAGCGAGCCTCGACCGGAATCACCACATTTAATCAGTTCTGGCAATATTTCATGCCTCTTCTCGGTGCCTACCTTGCTGATCAATACTGGGGTCGTTACAAAACCATTAGTTATGCTCTGGCTGTCGACATCATCGGCCATATCATCCTGATCATCTCGGCCATCCCCCCCGTCATTACCAACTCAGGAGGCGCCCTAGGCTCTATGATTGTTGCTATTATTGTTATTGGCTTTGGTACTGGTGGTTTCAAGCCCAATGTTAACCCACTTATCGTCGAGCAGCTTGGTGAGCAGTATATGCATGTCAAAACCCTCAAATCCGGCGAACGAGTTATCGTCGACCCTGCAGTCACCATTGAACGCGTTTACTTATGGTTCTACTTCTGCATTAATGTCGGCGCGTTAGCCGGGCAGGTATCAATGGTGTTTGCAGAGAAATACGTTGGTTTCTGGTTGTCTTATACGCTTCCTACGATCATGCTTTGCCTCTGCCCGATTATCATGTTCCTCAACCGCAACAAGTACGAACGACGAGAGCCCGGAGGCTCAGTACTTGGACCCGCTTTAAAAACATGGTTTCTTGCTCAGAAAGGCCGCTGGAGCTTGAATCCTTTCGAGACTTGGCGCCGCATGCATGCTGGTGACTTCTGGGACAACGTGAAGCCATCGCGCTTCAGCGACGAGACCAGGCCGAAATGGATGACGTTCGACGATGCATGGGTTGATGAGCTTCGCCGTGGATTCAATGCTTGTGCTGTCTTTTGCTGGTATCCTATCTTTTGGCTTTGCTACAATCAGAGTATGTATATCCTCTCTCACTTACACGGCCATCCCCACACTCACCCATATACACAAACGCACACTTCCATACACCAATTCACATACAATTATACGTAAAATGAACATACTAACACTAATAACAGTTAACAACAACTTGATCTCTCAGGCCGCCCTCATGCAACGTCACGGTGTCCCCAACGACATCCTCTCCAACCTCAACCCCTTCGCCCTGCTGATCTTCATCGCCGTCAACGACAGATTCATCTACCCTGCCATGCGAAAGGCTGGCATTCGCTTCACTCCCATCAAGAAGATCACAGCTGGTTTCTTCACTGGAGCCGCTGCCATGATCTGGGCCGCTATCGTTCAACATTACATCTACCAAAAGTCTGAGTGCGGCATGTATGCATCAGGTGAAGATTGCGGAGAGACACCCATCAATGTCTGGGCTCAGACCGGTGCCTATGTTCTCATTGCTCTATCTGAAGTCTTTGCCTCTATTACTTCTCTTGAGTATGCCTTCTCCAAGGCCCCCAAGAACATGCGATCCATGGTCCAGGCTGTTGCTCTTTTCATGACTGCTTTCTCAGCTGCTCTTGGACAGGCTCTTGTTGGACTCGCTGCTGATCCTCTTCTTGTGTGGAACTACGCTGTTGTTGCTATACTCGCTGTTATTGCTGGTACCTGCTTCTGGTTCCAGTTCAAGGACTTGGATATTCACGAGGATGACCTCAACGCTCTTCCTGAGGGTCATGCTGGTGCTACTATTGACGAGGAGTCTCCTTATGGAAACAAGCGAATTGACGAATAAGCTGGACGGAGTTGCAGATTCAGACTCCTATATAGTTGGTTTCAGATGCCACTCAGCGGCATCTCGAGCATACGTAGTCTCCTTCGGTAGCTAAGGTCGATATGACCTATCTATATACCCAGATATAATAAATATGATGTTTCACATAATGATATATTTAATTTGGGATAGTACCTCGCTTCGAAACCGGTGACCAGATGAATATCTCAAGGGCATCATGTGGTTGTCCATGTGACAGTTGGTATATTCTATGGACCGCACACATCCCTCCCTACCTTTACTCTACTCAGATACAACTACGCTACGATTACTTTTACGGATATCAAAAGCGTCACTAAACCTTCAAATATGTCGAAGTTTGCTCACTTTACACTAGTATCAATAGTATCGTATTGTTTTACTATTGAGGCAGGGGTACTAATGACCAAGCCGTTAGGACGATAAAACCCTTCAACCCTGAGTACGCAGATACGATACTCTATCGTTATTCCCAGATTCACGCCCATTGCATTGACTTCCTTCGATCAAACCAGGCCAGGCCTTTGCGCATATCCCCATCGCTATGCACAGCATAGTTGGCATTGCCTAAAACCCTGCGATGACCAACTATTCAACCTAGCGTTCACATAGCTGCCAAGCGCTCCTCGCGTTTGCTGATCGTCTCGGACACCTCGTTCAGGTTTGCGGCCATCTTCTTGAGTCCGTCGGACATCAACTCAGGCTTGCGGAGTCGGCCGTTCAGGTCGAGGTGCTTAGGGGGTGGCGATACCACAGAGGTCACTCCAGCCTCGCCCCAGAGCTGGATTCGACTCTGAGCCAGAGAGACAATCACTCTGGTGTTGTACTTCTCCACTAGTTGGAGCTCCCGGTGATCCCAATGGCGAATAGCCTTATACACTGCCTGGACCATGGTGATGCCATCGTTAAGCTCGACGTACTCAGCAGCAGCATAGCCCCCGCCTTTGTCTCGCCACTTGGGACTGAGCTCCCATGTGCTGGGATTGAGGTGAACACTCAGATAAGCCGAAGCACCAGCTAAGCGGTTTTGGTTAAGCTGGATTGTCCCATCGTGCTTTCGCTTGGCGGCTTTGACTGGGAGGTTTTCCTTGAATTTGCCAACAGGGACAGCGATGTGCTGAGGGCTCTTGTGTATCGGCTTGGGCAATTCGTTGGGATCGAAGCCAGAGTCCCAGCCCTGGAAGATCAGGCCAAAGAACTGTTTACGGAGCAGGGCGGTAGCAGGACGTGATGGGTGTTTCATATCGAGCCAGTGAGCGAAGAGGTCGGCAAGGAAACCCTTCTCGTCCGACACCAGTTCAAACTCTTCCTCGATGACAGTTCCAGCGGTGCGCGACTCTTTCGAAGCGTTCTCCACGATGATCTGTAGGGTTTCCCGTGGTGTTGAGACGTGTGTGTTAGTGAGGCCAGGCGAATCAAGAGTCGAGTCCGACATAGTGTCTGGTTGATTGTGGAAATCCGTTACCTTCATCGGAAGAAGTTAGCTGATGAGCAGCGATCCAAAGAGCGCAGGGTACACCCTGAGTAGATTGGCAAGGGAAACTTACAGTTCAGTCGATGAGGTTGTTTCTGTGAAGACTCCGATAGTATGACAGAGTCAATATCGAAGTGTTTTTGGACAACCGCTTCCACTGCTCGACCACCGTTGAGGTATCGCGAGTTCAGGAATGAAGACGGGCGTGGAAAGCATGAAGCTTGGATTGCAGCTGCAAGAAGGATCTCTCCCAAACCGAGTTATAATTTGTAGCGTAGAATGTTATGATTTAAAATCTTCTGTTTGATACTGCAAACAATATTAGCCTGCTCGTTTCCAAACAAACCAACAAACGGGTTCCAAGGGCTTCGACAAAAGAGTAATATCTTAGAGTGTCTGTATGGTCATGTTTGTTCGAGCAAGGAAGATAAACAATGAGAGTTCTGTTTCTTCAATTTATTCTCAAGTCGTGTATATTACATTGTCGGTGCATGGAGGGAAGGTTACCAGCTCATTGTTTCCTCGTGGTTAACGTACACTTATCTTTTACTGGCAGGAGAGGAGAGGGATGCATATGCTAGCATCTGACACCTCATACTAATTCTGTATAACTTTTAGAAACCACGACCGTGCAAGCAAGGTAATTGTAACTACATCAAAGCGAGGGAACTATTCGAATTTACTGAGTATCAGAATATAGATTTTACTAAAAAGCCTTCTTTCACAAGCAAAGAAGCGTAATTGGTTTAGTGGTAAAATTCTCCGTTGCCATTCGAGCAGCGTCGGGGAGCCCAGGGTTCGATTCCCTGATTACGCAGCTAAATTTACCTTTTGTCACTTACACCTTCTTTTTCCTCGAACATGAGGCCATTCCCACCAACTTGGAAGTCGATATGAAGCTCTCCTGCCACAACAAAGCGTAATTGGTTTAGTGGTAAAATTCTCCGTTGCCATCGGGGAGCCCTGGGTTCGATTCCCAGATTACGCATTCGACCTCCTTCCCCCTCTTCGATCCGAGTTCAGGTCGAGAAGGGAACACTACCTTTTGCTCTCAAGCTGGTCCTAAAGAATACATGACTTTAATTTTTAATAAACTCGACTCCAAAGTATCATTTCATCTCAGCTACTTTTACTAACTAATAATAACTATATATAAAATGGGGTGTATAGGTTATCTCTTTTACTAGTCTTTATATACTTTAGATATTACTTAAGTCTCTATAAAGCGTCTTGGGTAGAACTATAAATAAGAAGCCTTAATATATTCTAGTATCTGAATGAAACTTTGATTACTATTATGAATAGTCCAAAGCTAACATGTAATTAAATAACGAGTTTAAGATCCTTGTGCTGCCTAGGTAGTTGCCTAGTTGCCTGGCTGCCTGGCTGCTGCTCCAACCTCTACCTTCCACCTTCTACCAACTCCGACCAGTCTCTTTCATCAACCCACGCAATCAGCAGTCAGCGAATCAAGTTTTGTTTCATTGGCCAAGCAACCTCTCAAACTGGTCAGCCAACCACTCGAGATATCACCAGTCAACCCACAAACTTCTATGTCAGTCGCCCTGCCCATCTCTTTGTTGCAAATCACTGAACAACTGTCCCGCAGGTAGAGAAACATGCTCTCGCACACTACCATATCTCACGGCTTTTCTCCCCACCTCCGAGTGGCGGGCTGTCACTCGATACACTCTAGTGCAACAAGACAAGATCGATGGTGAAAACAGTCAGTCTCTTTGTCATCGTCTTCAGCCCATAACTAACGAGGTAAAAGTGCATATCGAAGGGAAGAGATGCCGCATCAGATCGTCTCCAAGAGCGGTCATTTGAACTCTCCTGAATATCGAACACCTAGTGGCTAGAAGTATACATTGGCGTCCGCGGACGCGTCGAGTACCACGTCAAGCAATCCCAAAAAGAATGGAGCAAGATCCCTGCCGTCAAACAATCAAGACATTACGAGACCATCTGCCGTCCAGATATCGTACCAGAATTCAGAGTCCTGGCACTTTTCGAAGTGCACCCCGGCAACACAATCACAACGACCATCGCGAACAGGCCATGATGATTTACCTAGGGACAATGCCATCTGCCAACCCAATCCAGAAACAGTTCGAGCAAGACATACGAGCGGCAGTACCTGGCCTCCCTGACCTCGCGCAGCACGGATTGAACCGTGGTCGAATAAAGTACGACTCTGATCAAATCGAGGGAGTGTATATTGGCTCAAGCGTTGCATACAAAACGTACATTGGTGTCCGTGGTCGTGTTGAATATCACATAAAGCAATCACAGAAAGAATGGGGCCAGATACCTACGGTAAAGCGATCAAGACATTATGAAGCCATCTATCGCTCTGATGTGACACCCGAGTTCCGAGTTCTCGCCTTGTACGAAGTCCATCCTGGCAACACAATCGCAACAACCATCGCAGAACAGGTCATGATGATATACCTGGGAACCATGTCTTCTACCAACCCGATTCAGAAGCAGTTCGAGATTGACATCCGAGCGGCTGTTCCCGGACTCCCTAACTTGTCGCATAAAGGATTGAATCGAGGACTCCCACTAGCGCAAGGGCAACACTGGATGCCGAGATCGCAGGGACTCCACAAGGAGTGGCTCACGGCGACCGGCCAGACCAGTCAATGCTTCAACTGCGGGAAGCCAGGGAACGAAGCCTGTGACGAGAAGGGTTGGGTCGGTTGGTTCGAAAACCGACGGTGCCAACCATGCTACAACTGGCGGTGGGTATATGGCCACGAGAAGCCCCAAGGCCTCATCACTGACAAGCAATTGCACGACATCTGGGTCAGCAACGGGAACGCAGACGCATGTGGAAATCCGGCATGCCAGGAGCCAAGGACGCCAAAAGGGACATTCAACTTCTGGGGGCCGGACATGAGATGCGCTGCCTGTGCGCGATACAAAAGCGCACACGGGCAAGATCCAGAGAACCCGCGACTTGGCCTTACCGCAGCCAAGCATCCGAGTTGGGTGGCTGAGGGGAATGAGGATGTTTACGGAACATGCCACGCCCCCCGCCCGGCCGATAGCCACCTACTCGGATGGCAAGGCTGGATGACCTTGTCCAAGTGTGGCGCCTGTCTATACAAGCCCAGCGCGCAGGAGGATGCGGCCTGGGCCGAGATGTACGGTGACATTTGCGCTATTTGCGGCGTGGGAAGGAGGTTCACCCGGCGACTTCGAAACCGGTGTGACTTCCGGCGATGTGATGCTTGTGTGGTTTTTCGGGAGAAAAATCACAGAGACAAGACGGGAGACGAGGTAGACAGCGGGACACCTGCGTTACAGAAGGAGTGGTTGGCGGAGGGAAACGCCGATGTCTGTCAACTGTGCGGCAAGGAGAGGGGAGGAGAGGGGAGGAGAGGAGAGGGAAGGAGGTGGGAAGTTTTACGGTCTGCGGGAAAACACCAAGTGCAGGATAGCGGCACGCCTGCCTTGCAGAAGAAGTGGTTGGCAGAGGGGAATGATGATTACGGAACTTGTTACACTCCTCGAACTACTAAGATAAATTGAATAGTTGGAGATGTATGAGACTGTGCCAGGGTAGCATCCTAAGGTTTAGATTATTTTAGAAACTAAGAGATAAACTTATATAAGTTTATATCATGTTACAAAGACTTAGATTATCTTATTGTAAACTTAGTAAAGGTTTATGAAATATTTATCATGTTCATACTAAAGCTTTGTAAATAAGCTGCAGCTTGTATTATCGACATCTCTCACTCTCGCAGCCACCTCCCCTGATGGCGAGGTTGTGCAATGCCCCTACTTGCCGCGACCATATCGAGAACAAGAAAACCACCGAGTATTCGACGTCCATAAACGCTTGGACGAAGACTTAGTTATCTCATCCAAGCCGTCGCTGACCAGGTCGCACTGGATCAGCCGACCATTGATCTCAAGATCCGCGGACACGTATGGTGGCGCCTCGGTGCCAGCGCGGCTGAATTCGAGAATCCGCCGCCTGGCCAAGGCGACGACCAACTCCGTGTTGAACTGCTGTACGAGTTTCCTCTCCCAGGCGTCCCAGTTGAGGATGGCCTTCTCAATTGCCTTCTCCATCGTCAGGCCTTCCGCAAGGCGGACGAACTTGCTGTTCACGGTCGAACCGTGCTGGTCCCTCCACAGGGTTTCAAAGTTGAAACCCTGGGCGTTGAGGTGGACGCTCAGGTACGCCGGCGCCCGGGCCCGGCGACCTTTGTTGAGCTGCTGCTCCTGTCCGAGCTTTCGCTTCTTTGGTGTCACCGGAAGGTCCTCGGTGAAGACGCCGACCGGCACGGCGATCTGCGGGAGCTTCTTCTCAGTTCGCACTGGGAACGAGATGAAGTCGTTGTCTGAGTCCCAGTTCTCGAAGACGAGCTCGTAAAAGGCATGTCTCAACGACGCAGACACGGCCTGAGCATGACCCGGCGTGGAAGGCCGGGTCATGCACCAATGCTGCAAAAGATCAAAGAGCTTGGCCTTTTCGTTAATGGTCAAGTCTGATTCATTAACGATGCTGTCGAGTATGTTGCGCGACTGACAAACAAAACTATCCGAGGCGATTTGTTCTGAAGTCATGGGTGCTCTGAAAGCATCGTCGAGGATCAGGGTCTTTGATGCCGGAGGTGTAGGGTTGGACATTTTGAAATCGCGATGATGGGTGGTTCGGATGGTAGAAGGAAAGCAAGCAGGTGAAGCAATTCGTAAAGGCTTTGAGGTTGATGTTGTTAGAAGAATGACGACGACTTAATCGATTGGGGGATGTTGTGATTCGGGTTCTTTAGAAAAGAGAAGATGCTGAGGGAATTCTGAAGGATGTTATGATTTCCTTTTTTGAGATGAGACGATGGTTGGGTAAATCCTCGGGGTGGTTCTCGTTTTGTTTCTTGAGAGGATGAAAGATGCAGAACAATCTTGGGGGAGATTCGAGTTTATTGTGTTCAGAAAAGGGTTGCTACTAAACAAATTCCGGGTGAAGTTCTGGTTCAGTTTCTCGGGAGGAGAGAAGATGCTGGATATCTGGGGAGGTTCGAGTTCAGGATTGTGGGAAGGCAGAGAATGGGTGAGCCAATCCAGGGGGGTTCTGATTTCAGTTCAGTGAGACGAGGGACGATGGGTGAACAAATTGGGTGTATCGATGATATAAGTATCGTGAGAAAAAGGAGATTTGGTGAATCAATAGAAGGGACTTGGAGTTTGGTATCATCAGACCAGAGAGGATGAGTCAATCTGCGCGATAGTAGTTCAAGTACCTGCATCTCGTTAGTGATGTCTCCAGTGCCGTGATATGTAAAGACTGACTGTGTTCACTGTCGATTCTTGTCCTCTTGTGCAAGGGTGTATCAGCTTTAACCGCTACGCATTCATTTTTAATTCCTCCCCTCTCTTGCGCTTCTTTGGCGCCATCAGTAGGTCCTCGATAAATCAACCTGCTGCGATTTGGGACAGCTTTTTGTCGGTCACCTCTGGCCATGTTCGCGGTCCTTTTATATAGCGATGGTCATGGATTTTGAAGACGTGCCACTGGTCAAATCCAGTGGCCTTATTGTGACTGCCGTGATCCTTCTACTACTTGAAGATCAAGTCCGGGATCCGGAGTTTGCGGTGGCCATTTTCCTCAATGTTGAGCTCAGGGGAGGCGTGTATATACGTCCTCCATGGGGACGGTAATGGCATATATATCATGATCACCCATACTAGACGCTGGGCTCCATGGTGCGATGTTTGATATAATATAGAGGCGGAATAGGTGGTAGTTAGTGATGGCGTATTTCTCCGACTGTTGTATAGTAGTTGGTTGATGTCAAGGCAGCCTCCCGAAGTGCTGAGTCCTGGAAAGGTGAAGGTCCCGTGACTTGTTTGGGGTAGCCAAGAATATATAAAAATGACCGGTAGCTGGGCATGATTAAGGTTGAAACTCAACGGTCGAAAAGGAAGACCAAGACCTTCAATTTATAGTTGTTCTGAATCCATTTGCTAGATGTTTTACTTTAGATAGTTTGGCTTGTTCTGAGAGCTTGCCCTGTCGACTGATTTCACATGGTTTGACTCCAAGCGCAAACCAAAAATGTATTCTACCACGCAAACCAGTCACCGCCAACAGCCTCCGCAAGTAACACAAACAAAACAATGAAGCAAAGACCTCATGACAAAAAGAACAGTTGATGACCTGCTGTATTCATTGCGTAATCTGGGAATCGAACCCAGGGCTCCCCGATGGCAACGGAGAATTTTACCACTAAACCAATTACGCTTTGATGCTGTTTGATGGGGGTATCAGCCATTCAATCGAGCGTGGTGGTGTTGAGATGGGAAAAAAGAAAATCACACAATGCATCAAAAGATAAGTTGCTCAAGATGAGTGCTGTTAAATGCGTAATCTGGGAATCGAACCCAGGGCTCCCCGAAATCACATGAATGGCAACGGAGAATTTTACCACTAAACCAATTACGCTTTAATGCTTTGATGAATTTCGACGACGACATTTGGTTACACTTGGTATTCATACGAAAGTAGAGTGCTTTGCCTGGACTGGAGAAGCAATGGAAGTGGACGGAGGGAGAGTGGAATGGGATAAGTGTGGGCAATATCGTATGTAGAGGAGAAGTTGGAGGTTAAGATTTTCCGTTAAGAAAACAAGGTTGAAACCGTAACGGTAACCTTAATTCAACCCTTCAAGTGCCGATTTGTTTCAAGGTTGATCTCGGAAAGCTTTGTAACTACCTCATGGAACTCTGACAAGAACTCTGTTATGTTATCTTACGATTGTTCTCACAATATGTAGATCTGTTTACTAATTTGTGATGAGTACTGGGCCTAACCCCTCTTGTTAAACTTTGCAGCAAGAGCCGTTACAGTATCATGTCACTACTCTCATCTGGCCTAAGTAGCTGGCCTGCATCCTTTTGAAGATATGTTTTCCTTCGTGTCTCCTCGCCGCTGGCTACCATCAAGCATTATCTAGTTGAATTCAGTCACAGCGTTGCATAGTACTACGACAAGTATGGCATGGTTAAACTACCGTCTCATTCACATCTCTCAACACAAGTCCAGGATGATTAGGAAATAAAGCTGGAGTCGGCTGGACTTGTCCTATATAAATCAATGGCATCTGAGTCAATCTGCTGGAAGCACATGACCAGACCGGTTAATAGGTGCTCAGCTGCTCTACTGACCCAGATTTGCTGAACGGAGGATAAGCTCGATAGCCCAGTGCAGAATTACTTAGATGATGAGTTCAAGAGAGCTCAGCAGAGAACAATAACGGTTAATCTAAGTTGAGATGTGAATATATGAATAGGCACGTTGCTATGAGAGTGATTCACTGCACTCATCACCATCAACAACTACATGTGATGCATCGAGGTAAGCATAAATACTTCCAGTCCTCCTCTCACGAATACTCAACCTCGTTCCAATGTTTCCCTCTAAACGAGCCTATATCGATCACCTCCTCTCCCTCGTTTACTTCTTTTACAAGCTACTCAATACACTCTCCGTTCTATACTCATCCTCGTCCAAAATGTCGAGCCTCAGCATTCGCGAGACACCAGCACAGCGCGACCACTACCCTTGCATGACATGCTTCCGCTCAGCATTAGGAGCCTCTGCAGACTTGCTCGCCAAAGCGAAACCTACCGATGATATCCGGAAATCCATCAAGCCCACCTGTTTCTTCAAGGATGCTGGCAAGACACAGTGCACTCTGTGTCTAGCGTACGAGATGAACTGCACTCTGTAAGCCGCCTTCCAACCGATCGTATCGCTATCTGACGGCGGACTCGTAGTGCTCCCGCGATGCTCGAAGGCGACTGGGTTTGCCTGACTGAGATTCTCGAATGGGTCGATCATGCCCTTACTGCTCATCTCTCAGCTGCAACTCGTCATGCTCTAGTCCTCGCTGTTCATCGTCTATGCGTGGCGTTCGATGCCGTGATCACCGCCCACTGCAAGGAGTTCGGTCTATCTCTATCTCCCTACGGAAAGCTAGACCGCGTGAGTCTTCACTAATTCCCTTCTATATCTCGACATTTCGCTGACGTTGATCTTCGCAGAAAATATTCATGACTTACGAGTCCGCTGTAACAGCCCGCCGTGGTGTCAAAGCCCAACTCTTCCCCGCCCATAATCGCGGTTCGGTTCGTCGCCCCCTAATCATATATCGTTCGAAGGTCGCTAATCACCCTTATAGCCAGTTCAGAATTGGTCCCGATGGAATCGCGCTCAGCTGCTTTACTTGACCTCTGGAGATGCTGGCTGGATGGCTTAGAGGGCTGCCCAGGTCGCTTTCAATGGGGATGTGAGTCTTGCTTTGGGGCCAGTTGGTGTTGACTATGACCCTCTGCGGGAGATCAGGGCACGCTTTGGTGCAGATATTCACAATCCATCGGGGGAGCTTGACGAGGTGGGTTTCCAGGACTTTATTTAGGGGGGTCGGTTGTGTGATTTCGTGCTTCTGATTTCCGTGAGGCTATATCGCTTGCCCTGCTGGTCTCTGCATTTGTATTATTAGCAGACAAAGAGAATTTATTGTCTTGTTAGTTGATGGCTTGATGTCCAACCCCAGCGAAAAGGGGAATTGGAACAACAAAACCTCCTCGGTCTTAGGGGAGATAGGGGACTCAACGGGTGAATCAGTCCCAGGATTGCTATGCGAGGATAAACTATCAGGGAACAAAGTGCTTGGAAGAACAATCCACTGCGCTGTGCACATGCAAACACACGTGATAGAATCGACATTCGATAACAGCAAGTCTTGCGTAGTGACAGTTCACATGCTGATCCTTTCCGAGGTATACCTACGTATCAGAGACCAATACGTAGCAAAGTCAAGAATAACCAAGCGTGCACTCCATAAGCACCTCAGTTGACTACACACCATCCTCTCCTCATCATCTGTACGCAGTACAACCAATCAATGGCTACAAACTCCTGCTTAATCTAAAGTATAAAAACGCAGAGATAAGGAGGTTATCATAGATAACAGGCCCCGACCACCCCTTCGTTAAAGTCACCCCTAATCAAGCCCAGATAACGGAGATTTCTGCCCTTGTCACCCCGGATTCCTCCCCCACGCGGCGTCAAACTCAACCAGGGGAGGTGTAAGTTGGCATATGCCGAGATCTGGGGTATTCTTTTGTTATAGCAATCAGGTTTGGGAGATATGAATTGTGGCCTGAACTACCTGATGGCAAACTCCGCTAAGACAACATCAGGCAGGTGAGTTAGAAGAAGAGTTCCTTGGGAGATGGAATATAACCCCACGCATTACATGGGATCCATGATCAACGGCATGGAGGGCGGATATGCGGGGGTTGCGAATGGCTTTGCCATGATATACAGTTCAAGTGTTATGACACATCAGTCCTCGGACTTAGTGTACTCAACGTAAGGGGCAGGTAACATGGGGGGTCATTGTCCATGACGAGATGGTTTATTAATCAATATGCAGCGAGTATAAATACCAGCTCAAGAGTGCCCTTATTCTTAGTCTGCCAACTCGCTCATCATATAAGACCACCAACACCCAAAACCACAACCAAAGACAACTGAACAGCAAACCAACAGGCACACCTCCCATCTCTAATGAGTTGCCAATTATCGTTAGTATCGATATATTTGCTGGCAAAGACCTCGAATGAGCAGTCCGCAAGGATATCTTGAGCATCTCTACCACCGTCTCGAACATAGGCACACCACATACAAGCACTCATACACACAAACACAAACTTCACCAACAGAAACAAAAGCGGATGATAATTCGTTATATTCAAGTCATCCATTAACCAAGTCATGATACATTCGTTTAGGTCCCCTAGACCAATCAAACCACCCCGAGGGACGCCTCTCCAGAAAGATTAAGACACAACTCCCGCCGAAATGCAATGCCACCAGAGTCCGCTTCGTGATCTGCCTCAAGGTTGAGCTTCCAGATTCACCTACAGACTTCCTTTTTTCCTCTTCCTTCTTTTTTAGTTAAAACTCCCTGCTTCCATTTTCCTTTTTTCATTGTCATATTTTTCACCAAAGATTCAGACACATCGGCCTGCTTATTATGCTAACCACTCTTCCTCGTCACGTTTGCGGCCTATAATAACAAGCCCATCGTCATTATCGTCATCGCTGTCGTCGTCGTCGTGGATTCTTAATTGCTCAACAGAGGTTGCTGCGTGGTGCACATCTTCGTCGTCGCTTGCATCGTCGTCGAGCATCCATGTGAGACCGTTGGCTTCCTCTTCTATGGGGAACATCTCTCTTGCGTACTCTTCGATTCCTCGAGGACCCTCCCATAGCTCTAGGGCTTCACTTGGACAGCTTAGCTCAACCTTTGGGTCTCCGAAGTATGGTGGTTGCTTTCGATGATCTTTTTGATTTGGGTCGAACAGTTGCTCTAGACCGACGAGCTGCTCTCGATAGCCTTCGGGGATTCGGACCTTGGTCTCGATAGCACCACGCACATAACGTACAGGGCGACCAACACCCTTGGAGAAGAGTCGACACACTTCCTTAGGAGACAAGTATTCATATGCAAGTGCTATGCGCTCCCCGCTCCACTTGGCAGGGCCGTCCTTGAAGATTTGGAGAACCGCAGGACCGACATCGTGCTCGGCATCTAACCATGGTAGCTTGGCATCAGGGTGGAAAGGTGCTTGCCATCTGAAAGAGCCGTCCTTTTGCAGTTCCATACAGAAGAGGGGGTACTGGAGAGATGTGAAATTGTTGTTGTAGATGCCGGTGTACACATATGTGGCTGGTATTCTGAGTTTGCGCACATACTGCTCAACTTCGTGCTTGGCAGCCCAGAGAGGTAGTGAGGGCCATTCCGAGTTGTAAGCGGCGTGGTCGGGCATCGACGAGTAAACGTAGTGCTGAATTCCTGCGCGCTTGGCGGCATCAGCAAGGGCCTTTCCGATCTGGATCTCGTCGCCGTAAAAAGTGGTATTTATGAAGGCGAGCTGAGCACCTCGGAAAAGACTTGTGATCAGATCGTAATTTACGCCGACACCGGCGAGGGGTCCATGTTTGGTGACATCGCGGTTCTCTTCAGAGGGCTTGTGTCTTGTATACAGCTCACCAACGAAGACGGTCACATTAGGGTTCCCTGACACTTCGGCAGCGACAACGCCGTCGAGATTTCTCAACTGGGCGCGAACATGATAACCAACGGCAGTGGCCACGCGAATGAAGGACGCAGCCTGTCGCCCGCTGGCGTTGATGACAGCGATCGTCTTGTCCGGGTTTGACATGAGCCTCTTATAAGGACGGAAAGTTAGGGAATTGTTTCTGGAACTCGCGAGCGGAGAAGAATCGGAGTAAGAAGATCTTGAGTGCTTGTGTTGTTTGTAAAAAACAGCGGTCTGGGGCTGGGTTGAGGTCTGGTCGCCTGGTATTCGAATGGGGATGCTGGCGGTCATTGACCCGTTTAGTTGAGCGGGCATGCTATTGCGATGGTGGAGGGTGAAGGGAAAAGAAAAGATCAAGTCGAGATCGGAACTCGATTAGAAGGCTGAAAGCCACCGGAGACGGAGCGGAGGTGGCAGAAGGCAGCAAGGCCTTTATTAGCCGGGACGGGTAGAGTCAAAGACCGGTATTATGTCGGGATGGTCCTCGGAATGCCGGCTTGGGAGGCAAACAAACACAACCGTACAGCAAAGGGTTAACAAAGCTGTACGTAAAACCTAAGTATTGGGTTGGTGGATCAAAGGGTAAGCCGATGCAGCAGACGGACAGGGTGTATAGGTGGTCTGCTAAGCTCTCTTCAAGTCCAAGAGTAAGAGGAATAAGAGAAGGAGGAAAAGATCGTGAGAAAAGTCACGAAAAAGTGTAAGAGGGGGAAGCAAAATATAGATAAAAGCAGACACCGACACCACACAGCAGAAATAGATGACTAGTAGTGAGCAAACCCCAGTAAAAGAAATAGAGAAAGAAAAAAAAGAGGTCACGATGCTCCGTCGCGGCGTTGCGCCAGGCTTTGCGCTTTCCAGTGTGCGCGCGCCCCAGTTCCCAGGTGGATTTAAATAGGTAAGGCAATGGTCAATGGTAGGTAGGTAATCCAACAGACAACCCTTGCTCAATGCGATTTGTGGGTGAATGTGGATTTGGGAATCTTTGACGACCTAGAAGTTGAAAAGGTTCTAGCGTGTAGTTGCAGGCAGTTTGCAGTGGTGCTTTAGGTCTTCGTTTCTGGCAGAAGAGATTCGAGATCTGCAGCGAAGAGCTGAGGATTCGGATGTGTTGTCGAGGAGAATCAAGTTGGAGCAGAGCTGAGTAGAGGCAGAACAGAGAAGAATGAACACGGCAATGCAAGAGTAAGTAGCAATCGACTTGCAGCTGAGCAGGATCAACAAGACAAGGGGGTTTCCGTTGCACCGGTCAAGGTCGATCTCCTGCAAGAGATTCAGGCAAAGTCGTTGCTCGCGAATAGAGACGTAGAGTCGAGTATGAGAGGGTAAGTTGTAACTTGCGAGTCGTCCGGTTCGTGTAGCGAATCGAAACAGAATGCAGAAAATCTATCCCGTGTGTATGGACGGAATTGTATTATGTATGTATTGTAGGGAAATGGTGATGGGTGGTGTCGGTTTATGGCGTGCGGTTGCTTTGGGCTTGATAGCGGAGGAGGAGGGGGCGTATCCGACGCCTAAAAATACAAGGTGTGGAGATAGCATAAGGAAGGAACCTCACCTCACACTTTCAACTTTCACTTTCCTTTCACTTTCACGAATTGTATCCACTGAAGCGTCCACTGTAGCGCTATTGTACGCACACACACAGCACAGACGAGGGGTCCCTTAGTCCTCGTGGATACTGTTTGTTGCTGTACGATCTGATCTGGACCAAAAGGGTTCGAGTCCGAGTTTTAAAGTAGAGCCCGTAAGATGCCAAGAAAAGAGCTGCAAGTAGCTCCAAAAGACAAAAAAGCGAAGAATGAGGGGTCCGAGGTGACTGAGCACGTATGAATCAAACATCTTTTTACTCTTCCTTGGTGTTAGTTCAGTCTTGGCAAGAGGTTTGTCTGTGTGTAGCCCGGCAGCATAAGGCAGCGAATGAGAGAGCTGCTGGACTTCGTTATCAACCGAATCTGTGGATTTTTTTTCTTTTTCTTTTTCTTTCTGATTCAGTCGCAGTTCCTAATCTGACAGGGGCATCATTCATAACTATACTCCATTCCCAGATGACGAAATCCTTAGTCCTTCAACACCAGGGCTGAAGATTTAATTACTCTTTACCTGCAGAAGCGCAGTAGAACACGATGGAAAGAATGGGGAAATGGGGAAGACGATTGCGGGTGGAAACTGGGGATACTCAAAAGCCTCAAGCCTCGCAGGATGCATAACGAGAGAATAGAGGGGAAGGGGAGTTGAAAACGCCAAAGATAACAAACAACCGGATTTCATCGTCACAATGGGAAAGTTAAGTGTCCATGGGCACACATTGCACACTGCACGCCCGGCACGGACTCCGGCCAGTGAAACCGACTCGACCGACTGATAAGAGAAAGACAAGAGAAAAGAAAACGCCATGTTTAATTCAACGTCACTACAGAAGTACCCTGCCTCGCCGTGGTACCTTTGTCAGTGGTCTGATAGTGCGGCAGCTCTAGCCAAGACACAAGTATCATCCCATGATAGGGGTACATTAACAGTTGCCCTTTTTGTCCATCTAGCATCAGGATCCTCGGTCAGCGAGTCACCTGGCCTGTCCCGTCTTGTTTCGTCTCCCTAAACCAAATGGAACCACTCCGAGTCTTATCAGTACTTTTGGTTATGTACCTTTCCGCATGGAATGGGTATAGAAAAGCTTGACCGTTCTTTTTAAGATTAGAAGATCTTCCATCTCGTGCTCAAGACAGAATTGAACAGAATGCGCAAAGATAAAGATAGGTCTGATGTTGTCTCTTCGACCCCAGCTGACGCCCCTGTAACCAGCCCGGGCTACATTGCCTTGTTCGAGGTTCCCAGTGGGCCATGTACGGCAGTGTCATTGACGGGTCATGAAAACACAGTGACCCTCCAATAAGTACAAGTAACCTTACCCTCATGATGCTGGGAATAACGATTTCCGAGAATTCTAGAAGCGTTACGTTAACTCACCACCCAATCTGAAAGCTAGAGCCAATACCAATCGCGCGCCGGAGCAGGGACACCATGAAGAGAAGAAAATTTAAACCGGCCGGTTACTCCTGGGAAAAGCTTCTGGAGCCGTCAAGGTGGATAGAGGATCGGCCAAGTCAAGGTGTTGGAGCTCGGACCAATCGGGGTAAAATTCGATTGCTCGTGGTAGTATGGCATGAGCCTCTTTGGAACCTGGTTATCGCTATCAATCTCACGCCTCGGGCTGAGCTGACTCTCGAGAGCCTAGGGCGTATGTCATTAGAGGGCGACCCAATCCTACTACACCGATTCTCGGCATGTCATTTGCTTACCTCAAAGTATCGTCGAAGGCCTCATTTCATCGGCCTAGCTGAAGAACAGGCTCATTTATCGGCCTCCCACTTCTTTAATCGTCAAAAACTTCGAAAAGACCCTCTCGAACTAAACCCGGCACAGATTCGAAAAGTCCGGGGATGGCCAATCAGGCCTAGACTGTGGCTCAAGCTTGTCTCTCAATCGGCGATCCAAGGAGCTGGGCTTATCGCCTAGAACTGGACTGGTTTGCCTTGCTAACTGGCTGATGAAGACTGATATCTGTTGGAGTCGGTCAACTGACATGGAAGCTTATTTAGCGTCCATGTATCGGCTTTGAGGTCAACCCCTAGGTTAATAGTTTCCCTGCATAACAAGCGAGTAGGGGACTTGTCTCGTGAGCGGCCGATCTGGGTAACACCTTGGCAGGTCTTGCATATCTGTCGTCAACCTGAAAACCGTCACAACGACCTTGATGGTGAGGGTGTCATTGTCGGTGTCGGTATTGGTATCAACGTCGTTTTCGGTGTCCAACAGGGAATTGAAGTCTAAGCCCAATTCCATGTCTGGCAATCGGACAGATGCAATATTACCCATGTCATGACGAGAAACAAGCACCTGGTTCAAGCGACGGGGATCCTCCAGGTTCCAGGTTCCAGCTTGCGGAAGCGCTATCATTCGCCAATAGGCGCCGGTCCTCGTTCTCATTACATAGCTTTTACTCGATTCCATCTACAATGATCTTGTAGATAGAGTAATTCACTAATTTTGTTTCTCTCCTAGGCCCCCTGTTAGCTTCATTATTTCCATCACCAGACCACGGCTGGTCCGTCAACATCGCCTCGTACCTTTTTTTACTAAATCAACCCCTCATTGATTATCTCTCGGTGTGTGTTGCACTGCGGCGGCGCAGAATAGAGAAACTGCCATTATTGAATCAGCCCTTCATTTCTTTGCGGCGCAGTTAATTCCCCACGATTGGTACGTATGGCGCGATACTACCTCTTCCAATCATTTGGGTCGGAGAGAGAAGCCGATGATGTCTTGTGTACCAATCTGATCTCATCTCACTTTTTTACTTCACTTGATACTCGCATGGTGCCTGCCTCAAAGCAAAGGTGCAACAGTGACTGTTCACAAGGATATGCGACTGAACCAGAGCCTTTCCTGCCCAAAGATAACAAAACCTGCCCTAAGAGTGGTCTTGCTGTTGCAGCATAGAAAGGCTGTTGCTGCGTAACGTCACTATCGTACTTGCCTCAGCTTGACGTTGGTAGCTTGAACTTTGATAAGGCAGGCGCTTATCTATCAATTGAAGCAATGGCGGCATCCGTAAACGGCAGCTCCTTTTCATTTTTATATACATCAACCTGTGACCTACCACCTTGAATGTTTCAATTTCTTCGTCGCCTTCTCAACCTCAACTCTATGGGAACTTTCCAAAGAAATAACCAAATCATACGACATGATTAAAGTCAACAACATTGCCAACATACGGAAAATGCACCGAAAGCTGAGGCTCTGCTCGTGATCAACTTTATTAAACCATTAACCTCTAAGCAGCCAACCAGTCAACAAGCCATGAAATAGCAGTCAAAGATATCTAGTGCTACGACAATTCGAGGCCAAGAAAGCGATCCATGACCCTGCGAAAGCGATCCTATCTCCACAGGAGCGACCCGAATAGGAACGCACTCTCCCGCTGCTAGGTTAGCTCAGGTCCGGGTTCATGGTCTTGGTCTTGGTATCTGAGGTTGGAGACAGGAGACCCAGCTGGCCGGCGGCCAGATTTGCTTGGTTACGCGGATAGTTGACCCCGAAAAAGACAAAAGACCAGGGCCAGAAGCTGCCCACGATGGAAGTGGAGGTGGTTGAAGAAGTGCCGAAGTAGCGTTCAAATTAGGTAAAAGTATCGGAGCGGCACCATGACTCTCCAGTCAAAATTTTTTACCCCGAATCCATTTCTCATCGACTTGACAACACGTCCAACCTCATTGCCCATTTGTTCGTGCAACTGATAGCGGCGTCGTGGGATGGCAATGGAGCCTTTGGTCACCAGACCTCGAAAACGAAATGAACAGAACCGATGCTATGCTATGCCTGCTTCAATCTCCCCACCCTGGAGAACGACCTCCCACTAACACGGGGTTGCTGTCCTATGTTGGACCGCTAGGTCTTCTTGCGGGCTTGCAATGGATGCTGCTGTTGAATATTTTGACACATAATCATGAAAGCTCATAACACCATCGCTTAGGATATTTCTGCTACATCCAGCACAATCTCATCAACAAGACATTGCCACTAGCAGCCACCAGCAGCACGGTAAGAAGTCAGGAGATTTCACTCTCAGTGTCTCAGCTCATAGGACCATCATATTTATGCAACTCTGAAGTCAACGGGTTGTTAAGCTTCAACTTGTATGCAGAATATGGATCTTCGAGTTATTCTGCAAGGTCTAGATCCAGGATTGGCTGTCCTCGCGGTCACCTGCTCTACGCGAAGTATGGGCCGCCCACATTGGAGACTAGAACCACGATATTGTTCTAGAAGATTCAAGTTGCGAATTGGCGGTCTGCCAAGAGCAATCGCAAAGACTTTGGTTAACGGGAGAAACTCCCAATTTCCACTTATCGCATTATACAGATATAAAAACAATACAGCTGCAAGGCTTTTTCAGCGGTACAGTGTACTTCGGGAAGGCTTCCGGGCTGGTAGGATTGGTGTTGCCCGAATTTTATGCTGTGTGGCCAGCATGAGCGGGCGGCATTCCGACGCCGCATCTGAAAAATGATCATCTCCGCGGAGCACACGGATAGCGCCACTAATATTGTCAACCAATACCCCGGATCGACGTCATAAATCCCTGCAAGCAGCACGATCGTTGGTTCGGGTTCGGTAGCTACCTATCAAGAAGTCCTTATCAGTTGTCAACCAAAAGAAGCAGGTCATCCAATTCGCAATTCTGACCTCAGCAGTCGCAATAGAGATTAAATTATGATTTCTTAACCATTAAGTGCTCTAGCATAATTACCTAGCGATTTAGGATGCTCAAGCATCGTCCATGCTTGACATGACCCCTTCCCTCAAGCGTCGGCTTCCAAACTGATACTGAGCTTCATCCCCAACAACAACCTCATAGTGCTCTGCGGGGATTGCTAGCTAGTTCCCCCGGATCTCACTTCCCCGGAAAGCGGACCTAGCTCGGGACATTGTATGCTTGTCCCCGTGAATTGCATAGATAGTCGTAACGGCCACACCACCCTTCCACCGTCTAGGGAACGGCAACGGACACCGAGAACAGCTTGTCACAAGCTCAGTAACCTTATCTCTGTACTCCATCCCCCAACATTTCAATGATACCCGGATGGGCTTCCCTGAGCATGCTTGGTTTCAGATGAGGAACGCGGCCGACTTCAATAAAGCCCATATCTCTATCTATGAAGGGACTTTTTGAAGGATCAACCTTAACTAGCCCCAGGGTGGTTGGGAACCCAGATTCCTGATCCCATCATATCTAGTTCCTCCAAAGGCGGTGGCCTCTCCGTCCATGTCTGGCCTGTATCCTCGTTACGTCCAGCATCGTGACTGTGGGCCAACGATATATCGAGATAACGCTTTTGAAGTTGTTAGCTGGTTACATCCCTAGACTTCTTTACCACTGCTTCACCGCGGTGACTTACCCAGTCCATGTTGCTAGCTGCATTGTCCATCCAAGCTGGATCAAATTGTAGTCCCTCCGTCCCCATACTGGGGAAGCTCATGCTAGTTCCTGCATCTCCAGCCAGGCCAAGATCTAGGGGCGTCTGCCCTGTAGATCCTGTCGATGTACCTATTCCGACGTTAGCCTATCTGTTTGTTATCTGTCACTTGTTGGAGGATAGTCTTACCTAACCCTAGACTTGATAGAAGTCCGGGACCGCCTCCGATCGACCCCAGGGTACTAGGATCTACAGAAGGGACTCCATTTGAAGAGGGCTCGTTGTCAACAATGGGGCCCGTTTGCTCAGTCACACTCCACGGCTCTTCAATTGGATGCCCGAGCTTAGATAGCATGGTTGCCAGAGTATCTGCCGTCTTCCTTACTTCCGTTACGTCTTGCGACACATCCAACCATATGAAATAAGACCGCTTGATCATGCCGATGAGTTCATCCTTGGTCGGTGTTGGTGTCGTCTGCGACATCCAGTCATAGTCACTTCCAGCCTCGGAGTAGTTCTCGTTCTTGACGACGAGATAAAGCACCATGGCAGCCATCAAGAAGTCATGGACTGCTAGTGATGAGACGAACCAGCCGTTCTGACTCAGGACGTGGCCAGGCTTGCATGCTTCCCAGATGATATGCTGATAATTGAGTAACGACAAAGCACCTTCCAGACATTGTCTGCGTGAGTAGTCATGTTCACGTCTGGGGATTGCCTCTGCGAGATATCGTCTGTGCAAAACACAGCGACATTTGTTGTATACAGCAGTTAAGCCAAAACGTTGGATGAGCAAAACGGGTGCTTCGCCAACGCACTCATCTAGTGGACGCACCATCATGAAGGATGGAACCTCACGCCAGGTTTCCTGTAGCAAGTCGTCAAGCTTGGTGACCTCAGCATAGCTCGGTGGTGTCAACGCATGAGCCTGTCGAGCAATTTGTCCAAAGACTCGCATGATCCGTGTTTTGTGGATAGGGTATGTCATAGGAGTCCAGTCTCCAGCTGGCCGACTAAGAGGTAGTTCAGCTGAATGCTCGTCGAAATCATCATCATACAAATTCCGCGGTACAGTAGTATCAGTCTCGATGCCTTGCAGCATACTAGGAAGACCCATATGGAAAGAGACCAGTAGTTCTACTTGGATGGCCATATTCCACATCCTTCGACGCATCTCTCCATCGAAAGGTGAGATATTGGCCAGCTTGCTCGGGTCTCTGTGAAGACCCATCTTGAGCATCAAACGGATACACACCCCTGAGAGCACATAACAGTTCATCTGAGCCGCACGGTTGAAGAGAAAATGCGACTCGACGTACAGCAGAAATGCTGGTAGAGTGGCGGCGGAGGGTTGTGTGTATTTACCCCAGACAAGAGCCCATCCAGCGCAGGCCTTGTAGTGTCGGATCCTATCCTGGGCTGGTAAAGGAGAGTCGCCTTCGAGCTCGCTTGAGTTGATGAAGTTGTTGAAGAAGACGCCGAGACTGAGCATCATGAATAACTGAGCTATCCAGTGCAGTGAAGCTTCGCTAGGGTCTTGCCAGAATTTGGCATATTGCCTAGTGAAAGACGGTCGATGGACAATATCTAGTATATGTAAGTCACTGCAGGAGGAGCATGGAGTATTGGGGCTGTGTTTACGTTGCGAAGGACTCATTGAGGCGAAATAGCGTGAAATGAGTCTGTCTGCCACATTCCGATCCGGTAGACGGTTCAATAACTCTTCTCGGTTCTTTGGTCCAGCTCTTGTGTTCAAGATAAGTTCTGTAGGATCAATCTCATCCGCTGGGGATTGGTCATCTTCCGTGTCTTCAGGATGCTCAAAGTAACTCTTCAAATCTTCAATCTAGGCCATTGTCAGTATCATGTATATCCTCTCAGTAACTTATAGCCCAACATGGATACTCACATCCTCCAGCATCGCCATACAATGCGTTGCACCAACATAAGTTGTAGCCTTCTTACCTTGCACTACATGGCCCTGTACTTCTGGCCCAGTAGTAGCACCATTCGTCGCCCGTGAGCTATTATTCGTATCTGCCGCTACCTCAGAGGGCACGCCTTCGGGATCCATCATTTCCCGTACCATACCCTCAAGCCGCTTCAGACGCGCGGACATGCCTTTTGCAGGACGCTTCCTCTCCGGCTTGGGGGCATAGGCGCACTGCGAGGCGCGGCCCTTCTTTGCACATTGATTGCATGGCTGTTCTCTATCACACTTGAGCTTTGAGTTGCGACAGGGCGCGCACGAGAGGAGAACGCGGGCGCGCTTTTGACGAGCTTCAGATGTCGACGATTGCTCGTTGTCATTCGGGCTGGTATCCAACTCCATTGTAAGCGGGGTGAAGCCTTGAGTTTAGAGTACGGATTTAAGCCTGTTATGACCGACAGAATAAGAAGTGTGTAACTTGCTTTCTTTCTTTCAACTGGGTATTAGTAGTTTGGATGGTAAGTAAGTACGGTTGAGTTGAATGCAAGGTATTACTCATAACTGCCTATGGAATAGCTGGGTTATTAGAAAGCGCCCAATCACATGCTGCTGAAGGATCCCGCGTTTATTTGAGGTCATCCTTGGAAATCCATGTATGATGATCACATTTCGCTATTAAGCCTATCAAGAAATGTGAGAATCTCTCAAACACGCCATCTTTGAATTATAAAGCAGAGTTGCCAACTCTTCGTTGCTTTGTTTAACGACTGGCGACTCGCCGATCTTTCCTCACTGCTTGCAAGGACTTCCACTTCACATGATCCATCTCATCAATAGGTATCGAATCTCATAGGGGTATGTATTGATTAAAAGCAACCCATGTGATGCATCGTAACTCGTAAATGCAAAATTTTCCGTTCCCAAATAACAAAATAACTCCTTTATGAATCCGGTGCATTTGGTAGCCTCTCTATCACGTACTTGGCCCGCGCCACACTCATGATTGGGACACCAGGGATCTTGCGTAGCCGTTGCTTGAGCGCCTTATCGTTTGTGCCCACAATGTAGATTCTGTCCTTCTGTACTCGGTCCACCAGGCAGTCATCGGCGTATGTGCCCTTGTGGTCGCACTCGAGTCGTGTCCATCGCTCATCTCTCGCAACCCTCAATGCCAAACGGTACTTGGGTCCCAGCTTCTCGAGTTCGCTCATGACGCAAGATGTGATGATTGGGTTACATTTGGCGTAGAGGCAGTCCATCATGGAGTCGAGAAGAGAAAGTTTTCGCTGGACGGAGTGACTGATAAAGTTGGTGTCGACGAGGACGTTGTAGGGCGGGACGAGGGCTGTGTTGTGCTGGAAGAACATGTTGCTTGGCATCTGGGGCGCTTCGCGAATAACGTCGCCGTTGATGGTCTTCTTCTCCTTCTCCTTCTGGGCCAGCTCGGCCTTGAGCTTGTTCTCCTTCAGTCGGGCATCGCGACGGCCGATAACTCGCTTGACCTGTTGCGCAAAGTAGTTAGCGTCTGGAGCATATGCGACTTTTGCGCATATCGCCAGTATTAATGCGCACCTCTGCAAATTTGCGAGTCTTTTTCTGGACACCCATGGCTGATTGCTGTTTGGTGAGAAATTGAGGGTATCTTTGGTGTTTGACAGACTCAAAAAGTTATCGCACTAAGAAGATTCTGCCACGGAAAGTTGAAAAGCGGTAGAAGAGGTGGGGCTCTTCTTTCCTAGGTCACCACGCACGGGCCAGGTCCATTGGTTGCTGCTCGACGCGTCTCTTTTCTCTGAGTCGCGTTAAGTGATTGACATACATTCTCAAGCTTCAGCTCGCATTCAGAGGTATCATCGACGATTCCACCACAGCAAAACATACCCAAAATGCCGTCCCAAAAACCCGAAGAGCGTGGCGAATCGTCAAACTCTGCCTCAAAGGCTGCTCTCAAAGCTTCTACCAACGGTACCCCAAATTATGAACTCCCATGGTACACTTGTCATACTCCTGTTGAATTTGTTCAATCGCTCACTGATGGTTTCCAGGGTAGAAAAGTACCGACCGGTTTTCCTCGATGATGTTGTCGGCAACACAGAAACGATCGAGCGGCTAAAGATCATCGCCAGAGAAGGAAATATGCCCCACGTTATTATCTCGGGTATGCCAGGCATTGGAAAAACCACCAGTGTTCTATGTTTGGCCCGACAACTCTTGGGTGATACGTACAAGGAGGCGGTCCTGGAGCTCAATGCTAGTGATGAGCGAGGTTAGTTCATCCCCTCTTTAGATGTATTAATTGGCTGACACCTGTAGGTATTGATGTCGTTCGAAATCGAATCAAGGGCTTCGCCCAAAAGAAGGTTACTCTACCTGCTGGCCGACATAAACTCGTCATTCTCGATGAAGCCGACAGCATGACATCCGGTGCACAGCAAGCCCTCAGACGAACCATGGAGATCTACTCCAACACGACACGATTCGCATTCGCCTGCAACCAGTCCAACAAAATCATTGAACCCCTACAATCACGATGTGCCATCCTACGATACGCCAAGTTGACAGACTCTCAGGTCGTTAAACGACTAATGCAAATCATTGAGGCTGAAAAGGTCGAATACAGCGACGACGGCTTGGCAGCATTGGTTTTCAGCGCTGAAGGAGACATGCGACAAGCCATCAACAACCTTCAATCTACATTTGCCGGTTTTGGCTTCGTCTCTGGCGACAACGTCTTCAAGGTTGTCGACTCGCCTCACCCGATCAAGGTGCAAGCAATGCTGAAGGCTTGCTACGAAGGCAACGTTGACTCTGCACTGGATACACTCCGAGAACTCTGGGACCTGGGTTATTCAAGCCACGACATTATTAGTACCATGTTCAAGGTGACAAAGACAATCCCAACGCTGAGCGAGCATTCAAAACTGGAGTTTATCAAGGAGATTGGCTTCACTCATATGAAGGTACTGGAAGGCGTGCAGACACTGCTCCAGCTCAGCGGATGCGTTGTTCGACTATGCAAGATCAACATGGATCCTAAGCGCTTTCGGGTATAGGGTTAGAGGGATGAGTTTCGTCATGGGTGCATAACTGGCGTCGGAGTTGGTATTTGTCTGAGCAGGTGAGGAAAACATGGGAAAGAAATGTGATTTACACAGACGACTCAATGGTCATCTCTAATGTGACATGTGTGCGCCGTTATACCCCCAAGCACTTTCAGTAAGAAATTTTCAGTGAAGTATCAAAGATACTTTGTTCCGTGCTGAAGGTGATCACTTGCCGTCTCCCTTGATGTATTCTTCCTCAAATCGTTGCCTTCTGGCCCTGTCCCCCATTATCCTTCTCTCCATTCTTATGCGCTGCTCATATGCTCTAAGTCGCGAGTCTGCCTCAATCATACCTCCCGGCACCATGCCGCACATTTGCAGATACCTAAAGTGGTCAGTGCTAGAAGAGATGTAAAGTGAGATTTAACCCTACACTTTGAATTGAACCGTCATGGACCGATACAAGGGCGACCATATGTATCCCGCAGCACCCAGCACTGCAGCGCCTACTCCCCACTTCAAAGCACCTGCAACACCTCCTCTGGCTGCTTCCCAGGCGGCATCGCTAGCCTCCTCACTCTTCATCGCATCGTGACTGCGCATGATGACGAATTGGGCAGGCCTTTATAGTTTGGTGCCCCTAGATTCCGGAAGCTGAGAGGAGCCGTGAGACGACGAGTTGAATAGTCAATTGGATAATGAAACAACGAAAAATTCTTCAAAACAACATCGAACGATAGTTCGTGAGCTTTCAGAGACCCCGAAGCCCGCGCACCTCCGGTTCCATGACACACTTCTCCTCTGGGTGTGGCGCGAGCTGCTCACCAGCCACACCATGCCCTCATCCTCGGCGGAACGTCGGCTCCTGCATAGGCGCCCCGCTACAGCGGATTACTCATTTAATGGAATTTTCTCCTCAAGCTCCCACCTTGTTTCCTTCCACACTCTTCCAAGGACCCAACAAGCTCCGGAACGAAGATGACACGCATGCAATAACCATGAGTACCTGGTTGCCTTGTGTCGCATAGTCCCCGTGCTTCTTCTCTTCCTTTATAAAACGTTCGCTGAACCTGTCACTCGATTTCTCTCTTTCCTCCTAGTGTTGAAAGAACAGTGTGCTTGATTCAGCTGTTGTTTTTCTATCTGCTACTACAATCACTACTTGTTATTTGTCGCTTGAGCAAAGTTGCCCAACATGGCTGACAACGTTATGGCCGCCTACTGGGATCTCCCACCCGTGTCTCGGTAAGTCATTCTCTGCTATATGTACTTCAAGTACATCTTGCTAACATTCTCCAGTAACATTACTACTGCTGTCGTGTTGACTTCCCTTGGCTGTATCGTTGGTCTATTACCAACGGGGCTTTTGATTCATCACCCGTCTTATCTTTGGATGGTCCCTCCTCAGATCTGGCGCCTCGTAACATCCTTCTTTATCGAACTGCATCCGCTCAACTTGCTCTTCAACGCGTTCTTCCTGTATCGCTACTGCACTCAGTTGGAGTTGGGAAACGCCCGTTTCCCGCGCAAGGTCGATCTCATCTATTACATTCTCTTCGTCTCTACCGTAATTCTGGTAAGCTCTCGTCTACACCCGTGCTCTGCAATTCTCCCACGTGTCCCTTTCAACCCCCCCTCATTATACTGCCCGGATAGTGCTTTGCATCTTCAGCTATCACGGTTCCTGAAAATGAGGAAGATTACCCCTGCACTACGGACCACCCATCATTCGCATTTTAGGGTTGGTCTGCGGTGTGGGCATGGTGGGATGTCTATATGGATGGCTCGTGTGACTCCAAATTCACTCGAGTGGTTTTTTAGCTCCCTACATTTCTATATCATAGCAATAAAACATTTTATATCCCAATCACGTACCCGTATGTCTTGTGCCTGGACTGAGGTTAACGACGTCGCTAGATGATCGACTACCTTGCCGGCCTAACCAGCTTCATGTATATGAACGGTCTCATTCTCGCCATGGTGTACACCATAAGCCAGGACCAGCGAGGCCAGAAGACCCAGTACCTTGTCCTCACCATCCCGGCCCAGGCTCTGCCAATCTGCATGATCGTTGTCGCTGCCCTCATGGCAGGACCTTCCAAGGCGATAGTCGAAGTCGAGGGTCTACTCGCTGCCCATCTGTACGACTTTCTCACCAGGATCTGGCCCGAATTCGGTAACGGCCCTCGCCTTGTGAGAATTCCTGCTTGGCTCGAGCGCCTTGCACAGACTCCCAGGGTTCTCCCAAGAGCCTTCGGCACCGCTATTCGACCCGCCAACACTGCTTCTACTGGCAGTAGCACTGGTGCCAACACAGGCCCGTTGCCAGACTCGTGGCGAACTCGTGGCCCAGGCAAGCGACTGGGTTGAAGCAAGTTTTTAACTTTCACAGTCAGTCACTTGCAGTGTGTACAATAAGATAGAAGAATGATTATCGCTATAGACTCCTGCTCCCTGCCGTGTGTATCGTGACGATCTAAAGGGCGTGATGCCCGGATATATTAACCAAGTAACTCCAGGCTTTAAAACTTTATATTTCTTTCCATACAACCTTTATTCCGTTGAATCAGCCATAGACGCGGCTGTTGCCGCTCAACATGGGAGAAACGTTGGCCTCCCGTCTCTTCAAATATTCATCATTGAAGCCCGCAGGAATTTCGTGAGACAGGATTTGCCCGCCCCCAAGCGGTTTGTCCTGAAATCTGGGATCTAGTACAGCCAGAGGCTTAGAAATTCTCAATTCACGCGAAGGGTCATTATCAACCGCTGAAATTGGCGTGGCCTCCAACAGGTTGAGCTGAGGCGGTGCCTTCTTCTTTGGAATTGTGAGCTTGGGGAGAGACGGCATTGAAAAGCTTGGCAGCTTGGACTTGTGTGTTTCCGGTGCTGAGACTGGGGCTGGTGCGTTGACGGGAAGCAGTGGTTGCGGAGTGGGAGAAGCATTGCGGCTACCAGCGAGAGAACTCATCGCACTCTCCGAGGGAGTCTCTGCGCCGCGTCGAGAGTCGGTACTGGCGCCGCCGGCGTTGAGATAAGTTTGGAGAGCGTACGAGTCGGGGACATTTGTCCTCACGTTGCGCAGGCCCGACGATGGGGATGGCCTACGATCAGGCAGGCGACTGACCACCCGAGGAATGTATGCGGGGTGTGTAGGAAGAGCACTGTTGGGCGCATTGCTCTTTGAGTGAGGTGCGTAGTGGTATGTTACAGGAGTGTCTTTGTCCCCTGTTCCATTCTCGAGGGTGTCGTAGTACTGTGCGTTGGATAAGGTTCGAGCATGCCCGAATCTTGCAGTGTTGCTCATCGTTGATAAAGGGCGTCCAGGATAGTCGGTGAAGTATGAGGACTTCTGGATGCCATACATGGAACGGTCATTCATTGGTGCATCTGGTGGCGGTGATTCGATCTTGATTGCTGCTGCGTGGCGCCTTCGGCTTCGGCGACAGTAAAGGCAAAGAAGACAGAGAGCACCAGCAAACGCAAGACCACAGCCGACTGCAATACCGACGATGGTCCCGGTAGTCATAGAGCCAACGGGAGCGCCATCATCGCCGGGCAGTGTTTCGTTGGTGTTGGGATCAGTGATGTTGATGAGTGAGGAGGTGAAGATTGTGCCACTGAGGCCAATAATATCTCCCTCCTCAGGCTCTTGCATACAACCGGCTTTCATGGCAACCAGAACTGATAGTGTGTTAGCTTGTTGGAAGGCAAGTAGTTGGCAGGTGACTGACAATTTGCAAGGTACTTCTGGTTCGACGTTGAGCGCAAGCAGCCGATGCAGTCCTTATAATGGGTGCTCTTCATGATAGAGTTTCCTGCTTCACAGTAGTCGAATTGGTTATCGGTGTTTGTCTTCAGCAGAGACGTCGTTAGAGCTTTCTCAAGGGATCCGCATGAGCTTTCGATGTTGCAGGGAGAGTTGATGGTTCCCGAGTCCGCTGCATCGGGGTAAGAGTAAAGACAAACGTCGAAAGCATATCGGACATTGTCTGCAAGATAGAAGTATCAGTAATAGCACTGGCTTGAAACCCGTGTTATTAGTTGACTTACACAGAAACCAGTACACGTCGCTCTCTTTCTTCAATGCAGTGTCACTCTTCTGGAGACAATTGAGGCAGTTCTTGAATCTGATGCCGTTCCCTGAATCTGAATATTCATCATCCTCACACACAACATCTGACGGCCTTGTCACTGGGGTGTCGGAACTGGATGATGTCGTATTCGAACTGCCTGAGCATAGAGCAGCACATTCGGAGTCGGGTGTGAAGTGAAGAGCGTGGGCGGTGGAGGTAAGAAGGAGAAGGATGGAGGCCCTGAGGCCCAAGCGAAGGCCGGCCATCTCTCAACTCGAGTAGTTTGATCTTGGCGAGGAGTAATTGGAACTCGAGGTTCTGGACTTGGGTCGGGAGAGGGTCTAGCAAGAGCCGCTCAGCATGGTAGACTAGGCTGAGAAGCCTCGCAGCACTGGTATAAGTTTGATGTCAAACGCGGAAGTCTGGGATGTATATGATGATCCAAGTAATCCGCAGATCAAACTACATCTGCTTTGAATTGAACTGCTGGACAAAGACCCAAGAAAACAAATGGAGGTTATGGCCACCACCTTTGAAACGGATATGTGGGTGCCATGACTGTTTTATTCCAGCTGGAATTACAGTATGCAGCCCTGCAAGTCAAGGTCGGCTGCAGATAGACTCCCATTGCCTTGGCTCTTGGGTCACCCATGTTTCTACAAGATGCGGTACTGTTTGTTAAGTGACTAGATGCAAAATAGGTGGTAAGCTCGAGTGAACCGTATCTCGAACTACATGCATGGCTGTAGGACGAATTCTCGCTAAGATTAGAGAGAGATGTGCATGTGTGTGTTGGCCGTAAATAGAACGGCCCATGTCGAAACATAGCCGTATAGCCAATGACCAGAGCAGCATCAAGACTTCCACGGTGGAATAGCTGAGCGAGTGATCCAATCACGAGTCCACGTAGGCATCCGCGGCGGTTAAAAGACAACGCTACCAAGGGTCCTGGGAAGCCATCCACAAATCAACTTGTCCAGAATGGCTCTGCAGACGCCGGCCGCCTTTCGCGACCTACCTCCGGAAGCTTCTGAAAAAGCTTAGTCTAGTGGTTTTTAGAGCTTAATCCCGGTGGTTGTCAGCATTGCCAAGGCATCGTTTTCACGCCTGGGGGATTGAGACGACAGAACCCCGCAGCCTAGACTACGATTTTCCCATGAGATCTACAAAATGCCTGTGCAGGCTTATCCTTGGGCCATGAACACCTTGACCATCTAGAAATCTCCACCAACAACCTTCCTATCAGCAACAACTTCAATCTTTGTATCCATCGTTCTACGTACAACCTCAGCTAGCCTCTCTATCCCACACTCTCAGCTCGTTTATTTTAGTTCGAGCAGGCCTAGACGAGATCTACATAGAAACAAACGACGCGGTAGACGCCCAAGTTGCCGCGAGCGCGCTTGGTTCCACTATTGGACGGACCCTGGATGGTTCTCCTGGCGCCAGCAGATTAAAGGAGTCTAGGGGCAAGGTGTGATAGTGACATGAGCTGCATATTGCTGTAAAACGGGTTTTTCGGAGGGTGCGGCAAGGGTCTTGATTCCTTTGTTGAAGCGCTGGTGGCTGGCTGTCCTTGCTGGCATCGTTCGATTCTTACGTTGAGGGAGGATTCTGGATACTACGGAGTGGGTGTTAGATCTCTCCCCTGGTATCTCAAGATACTAGACAAGTTCTTGTGACTGTGTTATCGCTTGGGCTCGAGCTTACCCTACAGTTCAGTATTTTGCCCGGCACTTCACACCTTCACACATGCGTGCAGTTTGCAGTCTGCAGTTGATTATACTAAAACTTAACGCTTATTGTTATTTGAATAAAATACTCGTGTAATATTTAACTGACACTAACAGGGTAAAGATACCAACATATTGGTTACACACACTTATAAAACATTATCCCCGGCTTTCGATTGCCATATCCACATAATGTGCAAGTCAATGTTGAACCAACAAACAAATTCAATAGTTGGAAGCAAAAACAACTGCATCAGTCATGTAAACACACAATGGTAATTGGAGCAACATTTGAACCTTTATCGACATCACACGTGGTGCATTGCATCGGCAGTTATTATCCTGCAGCATCTTGAACGCACGCATCCCGGTATACTTCGATTGTCCAGTGTGGTCTTGTGGTCACTTTCCCTCTTGTACCCAGAAAGAATGGCGTGAGGCTGACACAATATCGATATTACGAATTCCACAGGTGCGAGACATGCAAATTGACGAGCAAGACGCTTTGTAGCAAACGGTGAGCGATGGCGCAGCCTGGCAAATAATCCGACTATTCACGTTGGCTGATGTTCAGTAATTTAATGAAAATTGCCCAACGAGAGCTGTCGTCTAACGTATACTGAAAGCCAAGAATAAGTTTTAATTCCCTGGGTTTTAGCAACGATATCACCTGTCTATATAACTGGGGTTAAGTTTGTGTATCGGTTGCAATGATTGCAGTGTGACAGAAGTATTCACCCACAGAGTTGTGAGTTGTCAACCTGCCCGATGGCACTTCTGGCCTCACATGTACGATGCAGGGGGCATTGGAACCGAGAGGAAAACATCAAGGTGAGAAGACGCCGTTCACCTTGTTCCTAACTAGGTGATGATGTTCAGTGGAATGTCACTTTTCTTTCATAGGTTCCAAAGACCCGGGTTGGACAAATCAAGAATGGACGGATAACCGGTTGGTCTTGACATAAAAATCTCCGCTTGGATTTGGTCAGTGCTTCCATCGTGACCCTTGTCTTGCAGCCGTGGATCTGGTAAACGAACCAACAACCGCAACTTAGCAACCAACATGGCGTGCCCTGACAGGTGAGGTTGGACTGACCCCTGGGCTTCCTTTAGCGATTGGACAAGACCACTTCAACGACTCCCCCCAAAATGCTCAAGTGCAAAATTTGTCCCAGACTCAGAGGTTCAAAGTTGTCACGCCCGTCACTCACATTAGTAGCGTCATCAAGTGGGCCAGTTAAACGTGCGGACCGCTCCGCGCTGGGCCGAATGAGGCATGGAGACTCTTGGGATTGTGCGGGCGAAGAGTTTCATACCCTTGATGATGGTTCTACTCAGCGGTTAATGCCCGCAGATAGTTGGCCAGTGCTGTAAGTGGTACGCCATAGGGCATGCTCTCCTCTCACCGTTACCGCTGGTGTGTGTTGCTATTGTCGCTTTTGATGGTCACTACTCCGTAAGTGGTGCGAAGGATTACCAGCAGACTGGTGCATCCTGCATCCCAACCTCTTCCATCCTAGCTAAGAGCCAAGCCAACGCGCGCCCCCAATATACCGTCCAGGGCCCATAACCCGTTGCATTGCTTCTGTCGCACTTCGATTCTCCTCGCTTCCCCATAGTCGGTACCCCCGTTTTTGGCTGTTGGTTGTTGGTTGTGTTGGTTTCGCATCTGCATTTCCTTTATACCCGGGTATACTTTGACCTCAACTTCATTTTCGTGTTTCATTGCTATTTCGAGTCTTTATCTTGCCGGCTTGTCGAGCTTTTCAAGGCTTCAAGCCTGGGCGCTACTGTCCTTTGTCGGAATTAGGAGTGAGTGGTGTTGACTGTTGTTGCGGGGTTGGGCCAAAAAGTCCAAATCGTCAAGATGAGGATTGGATGTCTACAGTTTGCGCCTCAGGTGGGAGACGTTAACAATAACTTGAACCGCGCGGATTCTGTTTTGTCCAAGGCGAACCCAGACGATCTCGATATTCTAGTCCTGCCCGAGTTGGCCTTCTCTGGTAATGGTTAACTACCTGCCCGACAAGACTCTTTACTGACCATTTCCCAAGGGTACAACTTTAAGTCGTTGCAAGATATCGCTCCCTTTCTCGAATACGCCGGCTCTGGCATTACGTCCCTTTGGGCCAGGACTGTCGCTCTCAAATACAACTGCGTCGTCACAGTTGGGTATCCTGAAAAAGTCGACCTTTCTGCGCAATGGCCGGCGAATCCGGAATACTACAACTCCACCATCGTTGTCAACGCAGAAGGCGAAACAATAGCAAATTACCGCAAGGCTTTTCTATATTACACCGACGAGTCATGGGCTCTAGAAGGAAATGATGGATTCTTTGAAGGCTATATTTCTGGTCTGGGAAATACTTCAATAGGAATTTGTAAGTTACTCTTATTACTGTTGTCAGCTCCAATTTACTAACAGTCTCAGGCATGGATCTCAAGTATGCGCAACACTTACAAACGTAATCAGATATGCTAACCGTAAACAGCCCTTACAAGTATGAAGCGCCGTGGAACGCATTTGAATTCGCCCATCATGTCCTTGACTCGGGGTCTAACCTGGTCGTTGTGTCTATGGCGTGGATGACTAGAGAAGAACCACGCAAGTTCACACGAATGCCCAACGAACCTGACATGGAAACCCTAACATACTGGGTCACACGTCTTGAGCCCCTCATTCGCCAAGATACCAGAGAGGAGATCATCGTCGTCTTCTGCAATCGTTGCGGTAACGAGGATGATGTTCTGTATGCAGGCACCAGCGCTGTAGTTGGCATCTTGGACGGCGAAGTCAGGGTTTATGGTCTTCTGGGACGAGGAGAGAAAGAACTTCTTGTTATTGACACGAACGATAAGCCTTACGCTAAAATGGTATACCGAAGCGACTCGACCCGCAACACCTTGACAGAAGTGCGTGGGAAACTCGAAACACAAGGCCAACGAACCGAAGGCAACTCTGACGAGTCGAAAAGTGCCGTTTCTCCAAATGATACACGGCATTATGATGAACAGCAGTCGCCCTACGATCATGAAGATCGGGACACACATACGCCGCAACCGAAAGTGGCTGCCCACCCATTCGATCGCGAACTTCCATTGCGATCGAGACTTTACCAGGAGCCGCAGAACGAAAACCCGCCCGTATCGGCAGTCACTGTCCCTCGGGAGCTTGACCTCGCAAAATCTCAAGCTCTTCGTTCTCCTGGGTTAGAGGCTCTCAGTATCCCTACACCATCTGCTCCCAGCCCGACTCCCTTGGCTCTTCGACCACGGCTCATTATCCCCGAATCACCTCAGTCTACGGTACACCAAAGCCCATATGGATCTCCACCTACTGCTACATCCTTGAGATCGGCCAGATCAATCCAGTCAATCGACTCAACAATATCTGGTGCATCAATTAGCACTGTCCGATCAAACCATCGTCCTCCGGAAGACAGTACCCCCTACCCCGACAGCGCAATGCCTACTGCGCACCCATCAAACTTTTCACAGCTGAGGAGTCAACTGTATGGCAGTGATTTGGCCGTCTCAAACGAGGACAACTATACAAGCCCGAGATCAGATGTGGATCAAATGTCTGAAACAGCGCGCTGGCTCTGGAGTCCTTCAGAGAATGTTGCAGCCACACATGCTTCGGCAAGTTGGGTTGAAGAGACACCAGTTGGAAGAAAACCTTCGGCATTCCCTTGGTCGAACATCAAAGCTGACCCACGACCTCAAAGCACCGACACCGTGAGACATGGTAGCAGGCTCGCTTCTTTCGTTCAAGACTCCAGGGGCTTTGACTCTCAGACACCGTTGAGTAACACCTCGTCAAACTTGACGAACGGTACAATCATATCAGATTCGTCGTTTACTTCACAACGAGCTATCACGCCTTCGCACAGATTGAACATGTCCCCCAAGGCAACATCTTCACGCAGATCTGAGCGGTCTAGTCGCTCCAAGACATATGAGGGAGCCACATCGGCAAACAGATACCATGGGAGCACTGTCGCCGAGGGTCAGCAGCAGTCAGTAACGAGATCCCAAAGATCTAACTCGCGAGTTTCACGAAAAGATGATTATCGTCAGGAATCCACCGTTGGAGATTCGATTGACGGGCGGCTAAAGTCGTCGGGATCTCGAAATCGAAGTCGCCACACTTACCAGAAATCTTCAGATTCTGCCGTGGACGGTATCATGATCCCAATCATTGCAAGCCCAAGCATTCTCCCGAGCAACGAACCAAAGCAGCATCGATCTATGTCAAGACCAGGCTATGACCAACGAAGCAACTCAATTGCCAGCTCAAGCAAAGGCTCCAACAGAATTGGACGCCATCATTCTGGGTCCGTGACTACTGACAGCGGTTCAATCGCATCAGGTTCGCGAGCTGCTAGTCGTGGTCGTACACCAGGACCTAGAACTCTTCCACCAAGTCAACGTACTGGCGAATCGTTTCAGTCTCCGCTCCGGTCACCCTCTACAGACTCTACAAGAAATGCAATACTTCACAGTCGTATCGATCCCCCAGAGTCACACAGCAGACAAAGCCGTTCTAGCCGAACGTCGACCAGGCATGAATCACGACATCGATCTCGACATGAGTCGCGGCATCAATCGCGCCACCGATCGCAAGATCACGGAGACAATTTCGAGAGGTTCGAAGCTGTCGTCTGCCCGACATGCCCTGTGCATGGAAGATCAAACTCAAATGGCGCCCAGAGTGTTCCTCTTCGCTTAGCAGTAGATGCGTTACCTCAACGGGTGCACTCTGCTGATCAAGCCGGGCTTGCAGATCACCCTCACTCAGAGAATGAAATCCTCCAACCAATCCAAGGTCTCGATGGGCTTGAGCTGCTAAGGAGATATCAAGAAGATCAGGCAGATTGTGTCTTGACGCCTGCTTCAAACTTTAGCGAGGTGTTCGAGCAGAGCGATCGCAGCTCATCGGCCGCGACCTGGGACACAAGCTCACCAGAAAGGTCACCAACCACTCCTGCATACTTCAATCCGGCGCAAACCCCTAGAGCGATGGTTTTTGCCACTGATGATTCTGATATCGAGGCACTGCCAAGTGGCGGTCTGAATGGCGATATCTTGCCCAACAAGACGTCTGCTGCACCTGAACAACCACCAACGACCGTCGCTGCGTAGTATTAAATATGAAGGCAAGATCCTTAGTTAGTTTTGAAAGAAACATTATGTGTTTTGCTTGTATTTATTTGCTTGAGTTGCGAGCGCATTCACTTTTGATTCCCTCTGTCATCGCATGGTGTTTATGGAGACCGGAGCTGGAGACGGGGATCATGCTTACGATATATGATCTGTTGCTTATAGCTATAATACCACTGACACTGGTGTATTCTTTGTTCGTCGTTATAAGTACTTCGCCAAGTCTGCTCACTTGCTCGTTAATCCACTTTTGGTAACATTGAAGTATTGGTGGGGTGCCAATGACTTAAACGGGTAGATGTTAAATGTATTATACAGATATTATGAAAGGGGCTTGGAAAATATCAGTCAAACAATTCTCAACGCCAGTGTCGACCTTGCTTGCCCTCATAATCTAGGCTCTCTCCCTAATCAGCTCACACCCTGTCCCTCAGCTTATCCTCGATCCCTTTTATGAAGAGAAGAGGAAACTGGCGCCAGTAAGTATCATCACGAGAAGCGAAGATAGTCCTAGATCCGCTCAGGTAAGCTTCCTTGAAAACGAGCCAGATGTATTTTGCCGCAGGGTCTTGTTGGAAAGGCCTTGGGTAGTACGGGTTGTTGTCCATATATGCGTCGACTGCCATGGCCACACCATATTCGTTTAACGGTATGCATCCTGCCTCGTCGAAGTTATATGCCCAGACAAAGACTTGATCATACCCCGTAGTGGTGGTATCACGCCTCTGGCTTTCTCGAGGACCACCCAGAACGAATTTGACGCCATTTGCAGCTGTACCTGCAGCCCAATGCAGAACCGCTAGAGTAGTTGCCATATCCCTGACAACTGCGAAGTAGAAGGACTTGTCCAGGTTTAACTCAATCATGTGGTTGAGATGGAGTTCGAAGCTGTGTAGTGGCCCATTCTCCAAGTGTTGAGTCTTGCCCTCAAGAGAGCCAAAGTACAAATGCACCAGACAATCGTGGCTTACCAGTTCATTCGTTACTGGCACCCCGTTAAGTCTTTTGGAGAAGGCCATCCCCAACGAAATTTGAAGGCTGGCCGGGATTGGTGGTATCCGTTCGGTCAAGAAGGCATTGGTAGAGAACCAATAGTCGTGGGGTATATCAGTCCAGACCTTGCTGTCATCCCTTGGTGTATAACTGTTGAAATTTGTGAAATTGACTCCGGTGATATTGACCAGAGTAAATGCGTCGCATATGTGCTTTGACATGGAATAGTCGTGCCAGAGTTCGCTGGAGAAGAGATCTTTGGCCAGCTTCATAGCCACGGTGCCGTTGTTTAATGCAAATGTTACATTGCTCTCATCGGAGGCGAGCTCCTCGAGATAACCAGGAGGTAATATGGTTTGTCCAACATGTTTTTCCACGCTTACGCGGGTGCATTGATAGAGGGATTGGGATAATGTCCTCCCAATGTTGACTCTTGAGTTGCTCCCAATGATGGCACAGGAGGTAGAGAGGTCGGGAATGTGAATATATGCGGAATTCATCTTGATCTGATAGTCGGAATGTTCAGGTTGAAGGAGTTACGGAGAAGTTTTAGATATGATCGAGTCTCTTTATGGTTCTTTTTATTATCTCAACTTAGAATTTGAAGACAATGTGTGTATATCATGACATCTACTCGGCAACATATTAAAGCCATGTCATTCTTAAACTCTTGAAGAAAGCTTATTCCATATCTTGTACTCTCCATAGCTTAATATGATTTGATACACACAAACACAGGAACGTCTTCAATATACACAAGCTAAGAAAACGATATCTTTATGCCTGTATTGTGATGATTGGAAAGAGACATGTGTCAAGCTTCGTGAAACTGACATTATCGACTTCAACAATGCCCAATATGGAGAATATTTAAGCGATGTTATCTGTGAATTTGGCCGTACAGCAGCGAACCCTATTGGGAAGTTTGTTGATGCCAAATGAAGTAAATTGCCGGTCAAGTCGGCGTCAATGTGACTGGCACTCCGAAAGTGGGGCCGCAAATCCGGCCCGAACCCGTACAGAGTGCATTGCTCTTGTTACAGAAGTAAAGATCAAATTTAAAGCCCTCAATAACAGTATCAAGAGAAGGTGAAGGTTTTATCAATAAGTGTTTATCCTCTCAAAAAGAAGGCAGTGTCTTACCGACCAATGCCTGCACTAAGCATAGTTAGTGGCTTTGAAGCATTACTCATGCTTTAGAACTATAAGAAAACACTATTTTACCAATTCCACAACTGAAGCCATATGTTCACTTATCAGATGAAAGTCCCGGAAATACGGACAAACCATCATGCGATGATGGTAGCACGGAAGAAACGGAATACACGTGCCAGATGGAGCAATTGGTAACCATCTGCAAGCACTTTTGGCTATGTTGGCTCGACAAGCCAAGAACTGTCTGCGGCTGGGGCTGGAATGTCACCAACATCCCGCGGCGCAAAAGCCGGGAGAGGGCGCTAGACAGGGATCAGCTCGAATTTTGCAGGGCTATCAAGGCTGTAGCCGCCGAGGCTAATGTGAAGAGACTAGGGGACCTTGCAGCGTAGCTTAGATGGAGTTGGCGGTAGCTGTGATGGCGACTGTGAGTGGCTGGTTCCCCTCATGAGCCGTCCTCTCAACACCATTCACACCTAAAGACTGGGGTTGACGCCGACCAATCCTGGCGGGAATCATGCTCACAACTTGGGGATGCAGAGGCTGGTCGTTTGGCTGCGTTGAAAAGAGGTGCTAGAGGTGGAACTCAGGTCCCCAATCAGAGGCAGAATGGGATCCTGTTCATCACCATGCGCCTCTGCAACCGTAGCGGTGCGGTTTGACGCATTTTATCACCACGCCATTTCAACTCATCACTCACATCATTCACGTTTGTCTTCATAGATCTGTACTCTGTAGCCGCGCTGCAACAGCAGATTTCCCCATCATCACATCATCTTCCGCGCAGGCACAAGAAGCGCCGTACTGCAACTATTGGCACATGTCTAATGTCACACAGCTTACGGCGTCTCTGTCTCTGCCTCTGCATGTTGAGCAGCGACCAGGTCTGATATAAGAGCGTGGCCGATCGTCACCCGGCCCCCTCAAGGACCCCAAAGAACCCCTCAAAGGCGGCAAAATTGGTCCTACTGCGCGTGCAGAATAAAACTCAGCTTTACCTATCGTCTTGACCTGGGCATGTAACACAGCGGACCCGTCTCATCCCCATCCACCGGGTTCCATTTCCTCTACTCTGGCCTCTCATCGGCAGCCCAGATAGACACAGATCCGTGTTTGCGACCAACGGCCAGCTATAACTCGACCTTGAAACTCGCCGACCGACTTCACCAACGATGCGTGGTTTGACCTTAATTACCACTGGCCTGAGCCTTCTTGGCCCAGCTGCCGCAATTCTTGTCGCAGACAATTCACCTTGTGGGACAGTGTGTGGCAATGTTCTCGATGCGACTACCAACGACGATGTTGTCTGCCACGAGGGCGATTACACCAGCGGTTCAGGCATCGTCTTCCAACAATGCCTCACGTGTGAGCAGAACAGCGACTACAGCACCAAGAGTAACGAAACCGACCAACAATACTTCCTATGTACGTCAAAACACTAGAGCTTGTGTCCAAGCCTTAGTACTGACCTTCTCCAGACAACCTCCGTTACGCTACCTCATATTGCTTATTCGGAATCCCCGATAATAAAAATACCATAAACACACCTTGTTTAACTTCGTACGAGACATCACTCACTTGTGCTCAAACATCTACTAACAGCCAAACAGAAAAGCCTGTGGGCCGTTTCAGAATGCCATTGTTTATAATAACCTGTCCTCGGAGATTGAGGGTTACGACTATTGCGATACTTGGCCCGTGAACGACTCGGCCGATTTTGCTGGATGCACAGAATGTCTCCAAGCAGGCGACAACCATTATCTTGCCAACTGTACGTTCACTAATAACCAACAATGCTGGCTCAGCCACTAACACTGCACAGTCATCACTGTCCTTCAAGCTGGATGCGAACAACAACCAAAGCCTGGTACCCTTGTCTCTACAGAAGGAACTATCTTCTCGAGAGACAATGTCAACGTCACAGAACCAACGCCCGTTGCTTCCGTGGACCCGGACTGGTTTGATCACGGGCCTCTATCCCTCGACGCCAAGGTTGGCATCGCTGCTGGAGGAGTCGTTTTGATCTTGATTATCCTCGGCTTCTGCATCATTTGGCGCGGAAGAAGACGCAGAAGGGCATTCCTCAGCATGCTCGAAACGAAACATGGGAACTCCTGGCCGACTCCGCTCACCATCCCCCGCGAGACACGCGACACTCCCCTCAGTCAGAAGCCACTGAGAAGCTGGGACGAGTCGCCAGTTAGTGTTCGATCCGACCAACTGTACCCGCCGCACCATGTGTCGCCCTTTGCTTCGCAGTACAGCAGCCCCGTCAGCGCAACAGAACTTAAACTCGCCCACTGGCCCGTCATGGCACCTAATCAACAGATGACAGCAGCGATGAACGGCCAGCAGCCATTCCCACCGATGTTTCCCTCGATGTATCAACCAGACCCGAGCAGCTCTCAGATAGGAGTCGCCTTGGGCGGAGATGATTCGTCTGTCAACTCAGGCAACTCCAAGGGCAAGGGGCGACAAGGGGAAGAGTATGAGATGACACCCGTGGAGAACCCGCACGCACACGCGGGTATAGGCATTTACCAGCCCGAGATTCAGCACAACGGCGAACCTAGTCGGACTGCCTTTCCGCAGCCAGGATACTTCCCAGAAGGACTTACAAATGTGAATCAGACTTATGGATATCCAAACCCATCATACGGATACTATGATGATCACCAACGAACGGGGCGTAGCCCTCAAGGATGATGGTATCCGAACTTGTACTTGAACTGCTCTTCTTTTTTTCTTGTCTGTTAGCTTGGCGTTGAGGGTTGGAGATACCATGTTCAGTAATGTGTGATGACTTGAGCGGAACCAAACATGTATATAGTTACCCTGCAACATATCTAGCAACATAATTGCTGGCAGGACTATATGAGCACTAATATTGAAAGTCCTTACTAAATCCTGTCCAATGTCAGAAGGTATATTAGTAAAGCATGCTACTACCTAATTTCTATGGTTGAATAAGAAGAATCAAGAAGAACAAGATTGAAGAGGCACCCCAGGCCGTAGCTATAGGGTAGCCTAGACCATGTGGCGCTTGCTGTGGAGGCTACTGTGGCTGAAATGCAACCAGTCGGCCGAGGTAGCCCGATTAGGAATAGTGTCCATCTGCCGCCACACACCGGTCGCAGCTTCCTTCCGGCCCCCACAATGAAATCCGCCCAGAGAAAAAAAAAAAATTGGAAGCTTCCAACCACCACACCGGGCAAGACACTGAGGAAATTTACGATTCGAACCTTCCGTTTCTTCCCTCCTGTCGCATAGAAGCACCTTCCGCGCTTGGCCCGGCATATCACACAGATTTCTAGAAAAGGAATTCACATCCCCCCCTTCAGACAAGATGACCAAGGAAGTCGCGGTCGTCAAGAAGACGATAACAGAGGAGGATGAGTACACCATCAAGCCCCAAGCGACCACTCCTTCCCTCGACACCAGCCAGTGGCCTCTCCTCCTCCAGAACTACGACAAGCGTGAGTCTCCCGATGAATTGACGTCTTTGCGACGTGTTTTTTGATGCTTTTGGGTCATCTTTCGATACTCAATTGCTCGCCTCGTTTCAAGATTCAAATGGCTAACGAATGACCTTCAAAACTTGCAGTCCTCGTCCGAACTGGCCACTTCACTCCCATCCCCAATGGCTGCTCTCCCCTGAAGCGCGACCTCAAGCAGTACATCAGCTCTGGTGTCATTAACCTCGACAAGCCTTCCAACCCTTCCTCTCACGAGGTCGTCGCTTGGGTCAAGCGCATTCTTCGGTACGCCAAAAAAATTCAAATCACTACCGCGTCAATGCGCGCGTCAAAACATTTGCTAACGACACTTACGATAGATGTGAGAAGACTGGTCACAGCGGTACCCTCGATCCCAAGGTTACCGGTTGCTTGATTGTCTGCATTGACCGTGCCACTCGTCTTGTCAAGTCTCAGCAGGGTGCCGGAAAGGAGTATGTGGCTGTTATCCGCCTCCACGACAAGCTGCCTGGTGGCCAGGCTCAGTTCGCCCGCGCTCTCGAGACCCTCACCGGTGCGCTCTTCCAGCGTCCTCCTTTGATCTCTGCCGTCAAGCGTCAGCTCCGTATCCGAACCATCCACGAGAGCAAGCTCATCGAGTTCGACAACGACCGTCACCTCGGTGTCTTCTGGGTCAGCTGTGAGGCTGGTACCTACATCCGAACACTCTGTGTTCACTTGGGTCTCCTCCTCGGTGTCGGTGGCCACATGCAGGAGCTTCGACGTGTTCGCAGTGGTGCCATGGACGAGTCCAAGGGTCTTGTCACCCTCCACGACGTTCTCGACGCTCAGTGGCAGATGGATAACACCCGCGACGAGTCTTACCTCCGCAAGGTCATCTCTCCTCTTGAGACTCTCCTGACCTCTTACAAGCGCCTGGTCGTCAAGGACAGCGCCGTTAACGCTGTCTGCTACGGTGCCAAGCTCATGCTTCCCGGTCTCCTGCGATACGGTAAGTTCTAACAAGTAACCAGTTCTGTTGCAAATCACTAATTCTGTTGCAGAGTCCGCCATTGAGCACCACGAGGAGGTTGTCCTCATGACCACCAAGGGTGAGGCCATTGCTCTGGGTATTGCTCAGATGTCTACCGTCGAGATGTCCACCTGCGACCACGGCGTTGTTGCCAAGGTCAAGCGTTGCATCATGGAGCGCGACCTTTACCCCCGCCGATGGGGACTTGGCCCCGTTGCCCTTGAGAAGAAGAAGCTCAAGGCTGATGGCAAGCTCGACAAGTTCGGCCGTCCCAACGATGCCACTCCTGCCAAGTGGAGCTCCGAGTACAAGGACTTCGGCGCCCCTGCCCCCGACGCCTCTGTCGCCGCTGCTGCTGCCACCCCTGCCACTCCCGCCAAGGCCTCCTCTGCTGAGGATACCCCCATGGAGGAGGCTGCTGCCTCTTCGCCTGCTGCCGCTGATGACAGCAAGGACAAGAAGCGCAAGAAGCACGATGGCGAGACTGCCGAGGAGAAGGCTGAGCGCAAGCGACGAAAGGCCGAGAAGAAGGCGGCTAAGGCTGCTAAGAAGGCTTCCAAGGGCGAGGCTATGGACAGCGATAGCGACTAAGATATTGCAGGCTATGACGTTGGGTATAGGCCTGACTCAGAAGGCAGACCTTGATACCCGAGACGTAGGGTCTGTTGGAAAAGAGCGGTCTACATGCTGTACCATATTCTCGCATATCGTGCCGTTTTGCTGTTTGAAAAATTGTTTTGGGGATATAAAGGCGTTTGGTTCGAAATCCTGGTTCAAGGAGTAGATGCAAGGCACTCAATGCAAAGGACGATAAAAACTAAACCATGTCTCCAGCGGGGAATTTCCTGAACTGTGTAATTGCTTGACGTGATGCAGGTTTTTGTCTTACCATTAGTTTATGCCTAGGACGGTCATGTGTGAGTCGTGATAAGGTGTAGTTTGGGGAATACCAACACATGGCGCATAATGTAACGGTCACGGCAATATCATGACTCGCTAAGGGTATGGTATAGTTGGATCTTGAGCTGAGGTTCCATTATCTGAAACGTCTAGAAGGTCTAGGCAATGCATGTGTTGTCATAAGCAAAAAAGACTACGAGCAGAGACTACTGAATGCATGATGACACATTTTCTGGGTACACGATAGAGAAGGAGGCTGAAATGTTCACGTTAGGTTCGTTAGTTGAGGCGAGGTTCCACAAAATGAACATTTTGATAGTCTCTGATACGCAGAGTCTGGTAACAATCCATCCAATGTCGTAGTAGTCGCAGATCCTAGAAAGGAACTGGTCTTGGCCAGACGAAACATTGGATCTGGTGTGGAAAACGTGGGACGAATCAGGGCTCAAATAGCATATCTCGAGTAACAACTGTCCCTGTTTCACCATTCAAGGGGTGGATGACCACGACAGCAACTTGTTCGTCCAACAAAAAGAAGAAGAAAGAATTATTAGAGCGTCACAACTCTATCGACCAACGCATGACACAGCATGAAGCATAGAGGGCGGGACCCCCTGACGGTGGGCGTTTATTAAGACCCTTAATATATCGGTCCCTTGACTTTTTGCTTGTTTCCTACGGATATGAGGGACGGTCTTAAAATAAAATAAAAATATCTAAAGCATTGGGCGCGTAGTTGATTGGGGGTTTTGTCCTGCGTGAGAATGCATGGCAAAGACGGCCAGGTTATCAACAGGCCCCATGACTTGGGGCCATGGAAGAGAGATGTATAAAGTCGGGGGGTTAGGGAGAGAAAACTTGGAGGTTAACTTTTGTGCTTGCTCGGTTGTAAAGCTTTTTGACGTCAAAGTTTTTGAAAATCCCTGAAGATATCCATTATCAAGGTTGTCAATATCAGAAAGGTACTTCAAGCTGAACTCCCACTCTACGACCACACCTTACAGCTGCGTTTAAATCTAAAAGCAACACTCAACTTTATTTTATTCTTTCTGAACCTTTATTTTTCTTGGGGTATAGAACAACGCCCAGTTTTCTTCATATGCTTCAAGGATCCCTGAATCAACAACGTCAGAGTGTGTTGATCACCCGGATCGCCAACCTTCAGCTATTACACACCCGGACCCAGTGATCGACCATACATGACATCGGGATTGCCAAATACCGAGATTGAGGCTCAACCAGACACTTTATATGCTACAGTTCCTACATCTAAGAAGTTATCAATTCGGAACAACATACTTATTATGTCTACTCTATCAAGCCCTTGGGGGCATATCATCACCCTTTTCCTCTCCCTCACCCTTTTGAGTACCGTTTCAGCCCTACCTACAAATACTACTACTCCTCCCCATACTCCCATGATTAGACCCTACCTATTACCACCCGCGAAGCACCATCTAAGTCGGAGAGCAGAAGATCAACCTGAAATCTTCCTCCCACGACTTCAAGTCAACTTCCCAGACCCATGTCTCCTTCAAGACCGAGACGGTCGCTGGGTGTCGTTCGCGACAAGCGGAGGTGGATACCATATTCAAATTGCCGTGGCAGATGATCCCTTTGGCGAGTGGACTCACCTTCAACAAGATGCCCTCCCAGGTGACGGATGGACCAGCGGTAGAAACTACTGGGCCCCTGATGTGCGGAGACTAGGCAACGACTCATACATCATGTACTTCTCAGGAGAGAATCCTGACGGTGGACATTGCATCGGCACTGCAAGATCAAAGAACAGTACAGGCCCATACGAGATGGACCCGAAGCCCTTCGCCTGTCCGCAAGCTGAGGGTGGAGCAATCGACCCATCGGGCTTCATCGACGAGTCGACAAATAGCCGCTACGTCCTCTATAAAGTCGACGGCAACGCTCTTAAGAACAGCTCGGGGACTCCCATCCGGCTGCAGCGTGTTTCGAGCGATGACGGATCTACACCGATCGGCGACGCAGTGGATATCCTAGACCGGATCGCCTCCGAGGACGGACCCCTGGTTGAGGCTCCGAACCTAGTGCGGACGTAGGAAGGGAAATACCTGCTCTTCTTCAGCAGCCACATGTACACGGACGACGCGTACGACGTCAAGTACGCCGTGGCCGACAGCATCGAGGGTCCGTATGTCCGGGGCCAGGTCCCGTTCCTCAAGACGCCGGCTCTGGGCCTCAAGGGACCCGGCGGGGGCACGAGCGCGGAGGCCGGAGGGTTTATGGTGTTCCATGCGTGGTGTGGTGAAGGGATAAGGTGTATGTACACCATTGGATATGGGTTGAACAGTGATTTTTAGGCGTAACGATGGATGGTAAAAAGGAGGCGTTTGAGGGCCACGCGGGATTGATTTTGTTAGACATGATTACCTCTTTAGAATTAGATTGTAATTGGGGTTTAGAATTCAGGAATACCATTGAATAGCGTCTTCTGTTTTTGTTTGTTGGTTCGTTGAGACTGACGGATCTCGGCTTGAGTATCGATCGATTCAAGGCTGAGTCTTAACGTGTGATGTTTCAATAGTTGATATTGATGTTGATGACGGTGGAACGTGAATGGACAGTGATAGAGGCTACAGGGCACTTTAAGCGCTGGAGGCCTGTGCAACCCCTGGAGTAGTAACCGCCCAACAACCCAAGTTGTCTCCTTCCTCGTCTCTGATTCGCTGCCTGAGGAAACTCTCTTCCCGCCCTACCAGGCACAAACGAATGAGGCTCCAGAGAATGTTCCGCGAAGAGACTCTTCCTCTTCAACACCATCCATCATCTTCTGCACTGTTAAGCGCCCGTATCTGTTCCCACAAGCCACTCACTATTGGCGATCGCCATTCGCTGTTCGAGCTTTGTTCGACTCCAGATGTGGAATAGTTGCAGACTATCATCAATCTACTGCAGCCAAGTGCACAATAACCGTTGCGGCACAGACTCAAGGCGGCACTTCTCAACCGAGAATTGGGTGATTGGGGCTACAGCATGCAGCGCGGCAATCAGATCCCCTCTCCTCTCCTCTCCTTTTCGGCTCTGTTCAATGTCTTGGCCTTTCACAGCTGAACCCTACAGGTCATGCTAGAGCATGTGGCGTTGCATCTGCAGTTCTTGATCGAGTGATGAAGAAAAACGACCAATAACGTATGCACTGGGCTTCTCTGTCACTTTCTGTGGTACTTCATATTCGGAAAGTCTGCCCTTTGTCGTCTTTTTCTTTCTTTGCTCCTGAGTTGCGTTTCATCTTCACTTTTGCTGTTCCCTTTACTTTACTTTCTCTTCCATTGCTCGTTTGCCTCCTGCAAACATTATTCTTTGTTAATCTATTACTTATTTGTGCACCCTTGTGATTTCATTACCATATAACTGTTGCTACCAGCATGTTGTAACAAGAGTGTCAGGCACACCAACACGGTCTTCAAACCAACTTGATTTATACCTTTTTATCATTCCTTTACCCTTCAATTTAAGGTGTTTCGTTCCACAGCTGGCCTGGTCGCATATCCACCTCGATTACTATCAAGACTTTACGTCGCTTATTGAAACTGCAAATCTTCATTCGAAACAGCAGGCCACTACAGCGGCCAACATCAACACGATGTCCCTATTCTCTATCATCATTTCACTCTTCCTTTTGGTCTCAGCCACTGCTCTACAGGTCACGCCCAACTCGCCCTGTTCCCAGTTTTGCTTCGACAGCTCTAATACCAACTCATCCGAAACCCACGGTGACGAGATCGTCTGCAATGACGATGACTTCAAGAGGAAGGCTGAGGGTCAAAAGTTCCAGCGATGTCTGGCTTGCTTACAGGACAGTACTTTCAAGCAAGGTAACGAAAGTGATCAGGACTGGTTCTTGTGTAAGTAAACTTCTTGTCCATCCAGTATCATCATCTGACTTGTTCGGCATCAGACAACATGCGTTACTCCTTCGACTATTGCATCTTTGGTTATCCCAATGCAACTGATATCTCATCGGGCCCATGTATCACCTCTGAAGCCTGTGGTCCCATTGGAAACGCTCTGAAGAAAGGCATCACCGAGCCCAATGACAGAGAACAGTATGGCTACTGTGACACTGACGACAAAGCCATGCTTGGTGACGCAGTTGCTAAGTGTCAGGCTTGTGTCAAGGCCGATAGCACCCATACCATCATATCTAATTGTGAGTCATTCCAATGACCAGTTGTTTGTCTCATCTAACCTCTACTTTAGTTCTTGTTGCTCTGGATGCTGGCTGCCAGCAACGCCCCAAACCAGGAACCCCCATTGGACTCAACGACACTGTCTTCAGCGAGAGAACCATCTCGATCCTGGACCCGTCTGCTTCTGTTGTTCCTGGAGACAGCCATGACCTCCCCAACACCTCGATTGCTGCCATTGCCGTTGGTGCCTTCGCCTTCCTTCTTATCTCTGCAGGTTGTATCTTCATGCAACATCGTAAGCGTAACAAGAATTCCGCCCGCAACCGACGTTCCTCTCTTTCATTCCGCTGTCAGACACGCCTTACACCAATGACACCTGGCTTTCATGATCTCCCACCATATATGGACGAAGAGCGAAACCTATCCAAATCTTCCTTCTGGAACCATCGCAACGCAATGAGAGGTTCGCTCGACACCCACAAACTTGGTATTGTCACTACTATTATCCCACACCCCCCTCCTACGAGAGCTCCTGTACACACTCCAAACCGCGAAGACTCATCACCTACGGAGAGTCTATCAAGCTGCTCCAACGCTCCTTTGCTGTCCAATTCAGCCGGACCACAGTGTGGTACGCCAGGAATTGCGTCCCCGCTGTTCAGCCCTGGTCTCTCCATCACAACACCCCGTTCGGCCACCTTTCCGCGTGAATGTCTCGACAGCAACAACCCCTGGGTGCAGCAACAAAACAACTCAAGTAAAGGCTTTCTGAAAAAGAAGAAGTCTAGAGACTCCCAAGCCCCGAGCGAAACCCGAAATATCAAGATTGTGTTTGATCCACCGCCCAAGAGGGCTAGATGAGTCGATAGCTCAACCTGGTCTACATTTCTTTTGAGTTTTCTGTTAGCGACGGCGTTTTGGCTTCGAAGCTCGGCGCGTTTGTACATATGTCAAATATCAAGATACCCCCAATATGAAAAGATATCACCATGATTAAATCAAGAAAAGACGGTTATGTAGTGTGGCTTTATGCGCCATGTGTGTATATTTGCTTGACCATTTCACCATGCTATGCCATGCCCTTCCCAACCAAATCTAAACCATGCTACCCCTCCATTTAATCTTCACATCCGAAGTTGCTTGCTTAAAAACAAAAATCCATACGTTGAAACAAATGTGCACCTTGCAGGCTTCATCCAACCTTCAGAATATGTATATACTTGTGACGGTATTGCCGTCCTCATTGACCGCAATCTTTGCATTCTGCTCATCCGTCTTGATCCCAGGGCGTCGAGCCTCTACTCATAACTTCGCTTTGCATTCTGTCGTTTTGGTCTCGGAACCATGTCGCCCCTTCTTCCATCTCCTCTCTCATAGCGCGGAGTTCGTTGATTAGGGTCTGCGCATCGCTCACGACCCGCTTGTGCGAGCTGGATTTGGGCTGACGCTCTTGAGTCGTCTCGTCGTCATCCTCCGCTGCTCGCTTTCTCTTATTTTTGGTACCTGCACTATCTGACTCATTGGTGTCCGTGGTTCCATGTGAGCTAGATAGACGATGCCGTCCTTCAGGGCGAGCAAGATCGCTCACGGATGCTCGCCGGTTGAAGTCGCTGGTAGGCGGGCCCATTGCACCGGCCCCGGGTTGCCTTCTCTTTGCATAGTGCATCTCGTTTGCCATGGACTCAGGAACAGCTGTGCCATCAGGTAGCTGCACAATGCCCATAGCCTTGAGACGCCAACGCTCTGATACCCTGCTAAAACGATTGCTGGGCTCAGGACTTGCGGTGTTTCTAGAGGCCATGGGAGGCAACGAGCGTCTGAAAGTAGCGGATTGATCGCCGAATTGTTGTCGAAGCGCTCTCGTTTTAGAACCTCCTCTCGCGACAGATGCAGTAGACTGTTTGCTAGAGAGAGTACTACTCACAGACGGCGTTCTACGCACGATCCGAGAGATAGCATCTTGCTCATTGCTAATTCCGGAAAGAACACCAGAGGCACGCAATGCATCCTCCTCTGCTGCTTGTCGGCGTTTGGGTTTCTTGTGCTTCAGAAAATCCTTCAACTCCTCTGATCGGTTCAACTCTGCGATTTCAGCTTTCTCTCGCGCGGCTTTACGGGCAGCTTCCTTCTGGATCCTAGCTTGCTCAGCACGCTGGGCTTCGTAGTAGGCTTTCATCTGCTCCCGGCCACTACGACGAAGCTGGCTGAGTCGTCGATCGCGTGCAGTCTCCTTCCAGCGGTAGAAATACTTGACTGATAGGTTGTAAATGCGGAATTTCTGTGCTTCAGCTAGCGCTTTGTCGTCTTCCTCTTTCTGCCTCCTTATTTCCTCATCCTGGACAAACTTTCGATACACGCCTTGTAGGATATTATCCAACATAAATGCTTGGAACTCTTCTATGAGCCCATCATCACCCGTTACGAACCATTTGGTGAAGTCACCGAGAAGATCACGAGGTGGCACTGGCGGTGCCAGAGGAGATGTGGGTTCCTGAGGTGGTTGAGTGGTTGTTAAAGCCGTAGAGGGTTGAGCAACGCCATTGCCCGTTGTTGATGCCAGGGTGGTCGAAGCTCCAATGGGAGGGAACGAGAATTGGGGCGTTGAAGAAACAGGCGGTTGCGAACCAAGAATACTTGTTGCTGGCTCGCTTTGCTCCCCAGTCAATGTAGAAGAGCCAATCCCTGCAGTAGGCTGTGTTGTTTGCGGTGTAGTGTTCGTAGATGATGTTTGTGGTGGTGTTAAAGAATTGAAAGGACTTCCCGGTAGTTGGGGGGTTGGGGGAAGTATATTAATGGCAGGTGGCTTCTGTTCTGCTGAGACTAAGGCTGGAGTTTGACCTTGGAACTTCCCGGATGCCGTCTCACTACTGGAGGCTTTTTCGGCTGAAGGAATCGTAGACTTAGGCGGCTGGAACAAGCTCGACTGTGTTGCTGGTGCAGCATCCTGACTTGGCGGAGTGAAAGCTTGGCCAAATGGATTGCTCAGTACCGGCTTGCTCGAAGCAGTCGACGGTTTATCAGAGGAGGCGAACGGGGTTTGCGATGATGTTGCTCCGGACCCCATTGGCTGCTGTGTGTTGGTAGCCGTACCTGAGGCATTGTTGAAGAATGACGGTGCAGCTGCAGAGGTCGATGGTGCAAATGGGTTGAGAGCAGGCTGTTTGGCTGCCGAAGCCAACCCTGAAGCAAAAGGATTCGATTGAGGCGTTGGTTGTTGAAAAGCAGAGCCATTGGTCGTTGTGGTTCCGTTGAATGTAGTCCCTAAGCGAATACAAACGTCAGAACCAGTGGTTTAGGCGTGTTTTTGCCAGATTTCTAGTGGTTCGTCTCGAGCTAAAGGTGTCGCTCTGAGTGAGTCTCAGGAGCTATGGCTTATCGAGTCTCTGGCTGAACGCGATATCCTATTCGCCTGCAAAGTAAAGGCCTTTGCATATAGTCGCATATGCAGAGAGCTATGGTATGCAGAATCTTTGGCGCAAATTAAACAGTAGGGATAGGGTCTTACCTGACGTGCCGTTGACGGGCTTGTTGTTTCCCCAAGATCCACCAGGTGTGCTAGCAGACGAAAAGGCGCTGGGTGTTGTGGTCTTGGGTCCGGTGGGGATGAGAGGCTTTTTGGTAGTGGTTTGCGTATTCGAGACGAAAATACTCTCTTCACCAGATCCATTTTTTGTAGATTTGGAGAGATTTGCATCTTCGTGGATTGTTTCATGAATGAGATCAGGAAGTCTTCTTGAACCGCGCTTCTTTTCGACTAGGGTATGAGAGAATTGATGTTGAAGGCGATGATGGGGCAGGGAACCCCGACTATCCAGCTTGGCGTATTGGAGATTGATGTTGGACGGGTCCTCTTCGCATTGGCCAAACTCAATATCGTGAAGTTCTGCAAAGTCAATGGCTTGCTGGACAGTATCGAAGCGAAGAAACTTGTTCAATACAGCAGCTGTGACGTCTTTGGAACCCTCTCGAGGTCGGGCAAGACCCTTTTTGATAGCAGCCAAGATGGAACGCCGTAGTCGAGGAAAATGACATTCTGCAAAACAAGCCATTGTGTAGGACACCTTGGGATCCTCCACTATTCTGAAATATGATTGGTATGCGGCTGAAGCAGCCAACGAGGGCGCGTCTTTGAGAGGACCGTGATAGTCGTGTGTATTTTGGAGAGCCTCAACAAGTGAGACTGCTGTACGGACCTCATCAGAGTCCCTCCAGAGGTTCGCTTTCCATTGACGCTGAAGAGTTTCAATAATGTTTGAGTCGTAGGCATGGAATATGAGGTAGTATGCTCGGAATTCGGCTTCATTTTCGCATTGGATACCTTGGTCGTTGCAGTCGTCGTAGGCATCACGGAGTGACAAGAGAGCCTTTCCAAGCTGTTCCAACTCCTGCTGTTCCACGAAATCCTCGGGTGCTTTACCATCTTGAGTTAGAAGGTGGAGAGCTGTGACGTGAAACCTCGTAATGTTCTCCAAGACGTAGACCTGCGCTTTCATCTCCTCGGGTGTAAGGGATGAAAAGAAGGTGAAATCTCGGCGAATTGCGCGTGTTCTGTCCCAAAGAAATCCGTGCAAGACCGGGAGGTTTCCGTCGTCGCGTAGAAGATCATCAATGAGATAGTCAAGTGTCCGTCTAAGGGCCGCCACCGATCGCACGTCCATAGGAAGGGGTGCTTCTTGGCCAGCAGCAGAACGAGCGAGCTTCTTGACCATGCGATGAGTATTGGCGTATGTTGTTTTGGGGTTCTTCTCGGGCTGATGGACGTCCGATTCGTTGATTCGCGTGATCTTTTCGTACTCGGGGCACATGTCCTCGCAAATACCCTTGAAGTCAATAGCATCCTGGAGTGTTTTGCGCTTTTCCGGGTCGTCAATCAAGCCGGCCTTTGTTAGTGACGCGCGCGCTTTGCTGCGGTACGCCTCATATCTCTCGCGGAACTTGGTGAGCTCGGCCTTGTTCTTAGGATTTCCAGGTTGCGACGGCCATGGAGGAGGATTAATGCCATCTTTCCGCAATTGTTCATACACCCTCTTAGCATGGGGGCTGTCAGAATGGTGAGCTTCTGGAATATTTTCATTGTGTGGATCGGTGTTCGATGATGAAGTTGGTCGCGGTTCGTCACGCGTTGTCGCGAACGGATTGGATCCATTGCTCTGGCCGGCCGGTTTCTTAGAGGAGTTGGCAGAATTGAACGGATTTATCTTTGAATCGTTGGTCTTCTTCTTGTCGTCGGCTTTCCGGTTCTTTTGCCTACCGCCTCCGTTACTCAAGTTGGCATCCTTGCCTTTGAAAGGGTTGTTGGGCTTTCGCTTGGTATCGCTATCGCTCTGGTCGCCAAACCCCGCGGATCCCTTGTTTCGTTTTGCGTTGGAGGAGTCGCCTGCACCACCAATGCCAAATGCGCTTCCTTTGTTGTCAGAGTTAGTCGCAAAAGGGTTGAACGCTGGAGACGGGCTCCGCGTCGGCTGACCAAAAGCCGAAAACATCTGGTTTGATGATGCAACGAACGTCGCACTCATCTAGGGAATCGTTTGAACATGAGGATGAGTTAAAGCGCTCAGAAATGCGTGTCGTGGCGTGACGTGAGAGTTAAGGTGAGCGTTGGTTGATTGTTCGATGGTAGAATTGAACCCATCAAGCTAGTTCCTATTCTTGGGAGCTTTGCTCTGCATTGTTCCATGACCCACCCAACACGTGACGCGTCAAAAGTAGTTTGAAACACTTAGACTAGAGACCCAACACTTGAGACACTTCACATTATCACCGAATTCTTACTCCGTAGTAAATTTGCTTTTCATTGATCTCGTTGTACTCCTTTAACTCCCCTTCTTTTGTCCCAAAAATCAATCCATCAGACCAGGTCTATCTATGACGCACTAAATCGATCAACCATTACCTTATCCGGCCACGAATTCGAGCAGGTCCCAGCCCCTGTCGAATCTCGTCCAGTTGCTCGAGGCCTGTTTGAGCCTTGGTCTTCTTGTTCGTTCTCTTTCCAGGCTTAGTGAAGTTTCCGAGGAAGTCATCCATAATGTTGTCAAAGTCGCCACGGATAGGTCCTTGGACGGTAGACATGGTGGACACTGCAGAAACTGACTGCATATCATCATCCATGTCTTCGTTGTATCGCTCCTCGATCTTGTCGAACCTTGCATCCAACAGAGTCATCTGCTCAGTTCGCACCATTGACGACGATGTCATGGAGTAACTCGAGTTGTCTGTGAGAGCTCCCTTTCTCTTCTTACGTCGACCGCCATTGGTGGTAGTGGTAAACATAGACTGCATCTCAGACTGCGATGGCGCAACCGGTGCTCGGCTGCCCTTCTGCTCTTTCTTGAACTGCTTGAAGTCCTCGAGCCAATCTTGAGAAGGCCCCTCCTCGGGCTGCTCTGTAGTTGTCGGGACGAGCTCAGGGGCTTCACCGTCCTTGTACTCCTTGCTGGGCTTTGCTGTAGCATCTGACTCCCAACCATCATCCTCATCAAACTCTGCACCCTCGAACTCATAGTCATCCAGCTCTCGGCCATCCTTTGCAAGCTGCTTGAAGATGTCATCGTCTTCATCGTCCACAAATGCGTCGTCCTCTAGAGCCTCGAGGACCTCTCGTAGACGGGGATCCATATCAGGCTGGAATCCTTTGAGGGAATCGGGAATATCCTGCTGGGCTTCATAGGTGACCCTTGTAAGGTTCTTGGAAGGAAGAAGCTCCGGGTCAAGGATATCATCTGCACTCTGCTCAATGTCCAGCTTCTTCAGCGCATCCTCAAGCGACTGCTTCTGCTTTCCCTTGCCCTTGTTCGCAGTCGCATTTGACTCTACGAACACAACCTCTCCACCACCAGTGTTGAGATCGCGTAAATGTTGCATGTAATCGTACTCGGTGTCGTCGTAGTAAACGCCATATCCGGCTGCCTCACCCTCGTTCGCGCGAACGCCATCGGCTTCGTAGCCGAGTTCAGAAGCCAAATCATCTAGATCCTTGGACTTGTTTGATGATTTCTTGGTCTGGGTAGGGTTGAGCACCATTGAAGGCGCATTTTCGTCGTGGATGAGGGGGTCATTCTGCGGTCGGTGAACCAGCGTAAAGTGCTGGGCTGACTTTTTGTCGCTGAATAATTCGCATTAGTATACTGTAAACAAACAAATATTCCATGAAAAGCAGCACTTACATCCACTTTCGAGGCATCTTGGCGGTTTGAAGCGACAAGAATCTAGTTGTGAGGTGGGAGTGGGTGTTTGGGCTTCAATCACACTCATCCGGGTTTACAGAAAATCTAGCGGGGTGACGAAAAAATCCTTATCAAGATATCCACAGTTATCCAATACCCTGTCAACTGACTCACACAGTCTCGAACCCTATCACAGCCGCTGTAAATTACAGTGTGAGTACCGTAATCGAATACGGTCATGGACCCCCGAAAATTCCATTTGCCCCTCCATGAACAGTCATTATTCAGCGGGGCAGACACACTCAGTTGATCGCTTGACAGCCCTCGCAGTTCAAGTCAACCCAATCTTTACACAACAATACCAATCTCTTGAGAATTATTGTGCCTTGTAACAGAGATTCCCCGTATATCAAACACCAAAAGCGCACCCAAACATAACCCGGACAAAGCCGCCAAGATGGTTCTGGCAAAGTCAAAGAAGTCGGTCGGACTGGGCAACACCCTCATGAACGATCGCTTCGGCAAAGGCAAAGGAACCGACAGGAAGCGAACTTCTGCCATCACCAGAACAAACCACGCCACAGGCGAGCAATACCTCGTCAACGAGAAGAAGGATGCTTCTTGGGTCAAGATGCGCTCCGTCACGGAGCAGGGCGATCTTGACGAGTTTTTGGCCACTGCTGAGTTGGCTGGTACCGATTTCACTGCTGAGAAGACCAATAACGTCAAGATTATCCACACAGACCAAAAGAACCCTTACCTTTTGTCGGCGAATGAGGAGCGAGATGTTCTCGGAAAGCACAAGCAGCACAAGGGTCGTTTGACCGTGCCCCGAAGACCCAAGTGGGATTCCACAACAACCCCCGATGAGCTGGATACCCGGGAGCGAGAGAGCTTCTTGAACTGGAGGCGCGGCTTGGCCGAGTTGCAGGAAAACAACGATCTTCTTATGACACCGTTTGAGCGAAACTTGGAGGTCTGGAGACAGCTCTGGCGAGTTATTGAACGTTCGGACCTTATTGTCCAGATCGTCGATGCCAGAAACCCCCTACTGTTCCGTTCTGAAGATCTCGAGGATTATGTCAAGGACGTTGATCCCAAGAAGGAGAACCTTCTTCTTATCAACAAGGCAGACATGATGACGCCTAAGCAGCGCAAGGCTTGGGCAAAGCACCTAAAAGAGAGAGGCATCGCCTACCGTTTCTTCTCGGCCGAGCTGGCCAAGGCAGAGAACGAGCTGAGAGATCTTGCCGGCCCAGAGGATGATCTGCCTGCTGGTCCTTCATCAGAGAAGGTTGAGGAGGGAGAGGGAAGCGCCCAACAAGAGCAAGAGGGTGCTCCTTTGAGCGAGGAGCCAGCCGAGGAGGCCCAGATCGATAGAGAGGCCAAGGCAGCTGAGAAGGCGGACGACATCGACACAGAGATTCTCACAGTTGAGGAGCTGGAAGATATCTTCCTAAAGCATGCCCCCGCAGACGCAGGTAAGATATATTGAACGACCGTCACAGGCTCCGGCTAACACAAAACAGGCGCAGATTACAAGTTGCAAGTTGGTCTGGTTGGTTACCCCAACGTCGGTAAATCGTCCACTATCAACGCCCTCATCGGCGCAAAGAAGGTGTCCGTCTCTTCGACGCCTGGAAAGACCAAGCATTTCCAGACCATCCATCTGAGCGAACGTGTCATCCTCTGCGATTGTCCCGGTCTCGTCTTTCCCAACTTTGCCACCACAAAGGCCGACCTGGTCTGTAACGGTATTCTTCCTATTGACCAGCTTCGTGAGTTCACAGGCCCTGTCGGTCTCGTCACTCAGCGAATCCCTCAGCCTTTCCTTGAGGCCATTTATGGTATCCACATCCGTACCCGAGCTGCTGAGGAGGGCGGTACTGGTATCCCTACTGCCCCTGAGTTTCTCCGCGCATATGCTCGTGCCCGTGGTTTCCAGACCCAGGGTCTCGGCCAGCCTGACGAGTCTCGCGCCGCTCGTTATATCCTTAAGGATTACGTGAGTGGTAAGTTGTTGTTCGTTTCACCACCTCCCGGAATCGACAATGCCGCCGACTTCAACCGTGGACTCTACGACGAGGAGCATCTCCCCGAGAAGCGACGTGCTGCCCTAAGCGCCGCTCTGGATCAGCTTTCTGTTGCCGACCCGGCCAGCAGTGAGCCCTTCCTGGCTATGGAAGACGACGCCGTTGACATCGCCTCAACCGTTGATGTTCCCCTTCCTGCCGGTCCCAAGTCAAAGAAGATCGACAAGGGCTTCTTCGGACCCAACAGCTCTCAGGGCCATGTCAGCAAGCCCTTCAACTACCAATACACCCAACAGGGCAAGGAAGACGCTCTAGCTGGAAAGCACCTGTCTGGCCGCAAGGCACGTGCAGCGGTCGCTCTCGAGAACGGTGTTGACCCCAGCGAGGTTCAGATTGGGTCAAGCAAGAAGCACTTCAAGGGCGGTCCTAGTGGTGGAGCGGGTAAACGCCGCACTGCCCGTCGACAAGCACATGAGGACGACGACTAAACGAAAGCAGTAAACAAAAAGAGTAAAAAGAAATGAGAATGAAAAAGAAAATACGGTATATGGGCACTGCGGAGGAACAAAAGGTGGGTTTGGGAAACGGGTGCATTTGGTCTGGTTAAGGATCCGGTTTAAGGATCAGGTTATGGAAAGGCTACAGGCCAGACTCTGATATGATACATATCTACCTTTACGGTCAGCTACGGAATCAATATGAACATTTCTTTTGTGTTAACGAGATGATTAAGCATTATACCTCACTTATGACTGGGCTCTTGATGAAGTGGGTTGGCTATGAGCCGATGTGATGTTATTCATATCACTAACATATGAAAACGACTATACTGGCATTTCATGACAAAAAGGAAATATGGGTATTGACTGTCTACACTGTCCGCAGTTCGCCCCTGATAAAGACCGTCGCCATTCAAAACAAATAAAAATCTCAGATGCTACGCTCATGCATGATGCGTAACAGCAGTTCCCCAACTCCACAAAGTAAAATCTTTCCTCCGTAAAAGGCGTTGTAATGCGTTGTATGCTCAGGTTGATAGGTTGATGGTTATGTGTGGGAGTAATGTAGTAGCGAGAGTTGAGCTGCTCATGCTGTTATATCAACTTCATCTGACGCTCCCTCGTGATTCGCGGCCTCCTCTCGACTCACGACCTCCCTTGGAATCTCGACGGTCTTCAGACTTGAGAAAGACTCGTTTCGTACCACCGACTTTGCCAAGTTCGCCAAACTGACTGCTTGATGAGGGAATTCGTCGCTCGCCGCTAGCGAGTCTGACCTTTTCCTTGACACTTGCGACCCAAGCTTTGTTCTCCTCACTCATCTCGACCTTCTTGCTTGTAGGCCCTGCGAGCCCAAGGAATGAACTGTCGTCGTCCTTCCAGCTGTAGGAGTTTGATCTTGACCGCTGGAACACTTCTGAGAATGAGCCCTCATCACCAGGTGAGGGTTCGTTGCCGGGCGTTCGAAGGTTGAACTGTGGTGCTTCGTTGCCCATAGCGCCAGCACTCCGTCGGCTCTTACGGACGGAGAGGGGAGACATAGGAGACGTCTCTACTGCAGACTGAGACCGACCACCTGGGCTTGAACCCACATTGGATTTTTGCACACCAGGGGATTCTGGGAGAACTTCGACCTTGGCATTGGCTGCGGCAGATCGGCGCTTGTGATGGCTGGCATAATCCTTAAGGTATTCTCCAAGATCTGCCCATCCACCACCTACGCGAACCATGACACGTTCACCCTGCTCACCAACGCAGCGGATGAAGAGCTTGATTGGGGCCTCGCCAGTCGACCGTGATAGATGGTAAATCTTAATCTCATGATTGCCACGGTGTCGTACCCTTGTGTTCTTTGCGGGTGAGAGTGTGAAAGAAGGCGTGCCTGCTCTAGAGGAAATACTCGAAGTGCTTCTCTTGAACGGCTCTACGGAAGGCCTCTTTCTAATACGTGGTAGTTGCAGATCAGGGGGGTTTAGATTGACCCTTGATGATTCGGTAGTCAACTTGATCTTAGCTGGTATAGAGTCAATGATTTGACTGATCTGCTGCTGCATGTGATGATCAGCAGCACTGTTTCGTCGATCAACGACCGTGGAATATTCGGAGATGGAAAAAGAGTCGTCGAAATCTTCAGTGAAGGAGTCCTCCATCTGCATACCAGACATGTCGAGATCTTCCATGTTCCGATATGATGGCAATAGAGGGGATGGTGCTAACGATGATTGCCGAGAATCGACGGGTGGCATAGGGGGAGAGCTAGGTGGACTAGCCTGCATGTATTCTGCTTCATGAATCCGGGTCCTAGGGAGATCAGGAGAAGCAGATACCTCAGGGAGGTCACTAGACATGCCATAGAAATAGCTTGATGAGCGACGGGTGGCAGCTAGCCTGTCACTCTGTTGTCTGGGTAGGGGTAGTGGACGAAGGGGCGGTAGTTCAGGAGAAACATCCCGATCGAAAGCGTGCGAGTAGCCGCGGTTAGGTGTTTTATTGGGCGTCTTGTTGGGCGTCTTAGGCGTCTGGGACATCATGGCTGAGAAATCGAAATCATGCTCGATGCTTGGTGTAGGTGCATAAGGGGTAGCTGGCACGAAATCTCTCGCACTATCGAAGGTTTCGCTGTCATCTTGGGGTTCGTCGACTTCTTCAATGGGAAGAAATGACAAATTACCGGGATCACTCTCAGGCGATGAGTCTCTCTGGTACCACTCTGGTACGACAGTCTCAGACTCAGAGATTCCCGAAGACACCCTTGGTTTTGTGGGTTCAATGGTTGATGTGCTGGAGCTGACAGATGACACGATCTTGGGTGGTAGGAGGAGTGGAATGGGTGCAACACCGGCATCAGTTTCGACAGAGCTCTCATCATCGTCATCAGACTCATCGCTGATCGGGCCGTCGCTAGTCGTAGGGATCTCTTTAACCTCTGTGTCCTCCTTAACTGGCGAGGGAGACCGAGGAGGTTCTGGCGGTGGTGCAGCTGCGGCAGCCTTTTCGGTTTCTCTTATCTTCCTCTCACAGACAACAGCCCAGTCACCATAATCCGACTCCACAGCTTCCATACGATCCAGCCAGTCTGAAGGAAGCGTATCGGGCAGTCCCTCCAAACAATCCAGCAGGTAATCAAGTGATCGACCCGGGCGTACAATCAATTGCTCGAGATGCTCCCTCATCACGTCAAACGTTTTCCTCTCAAGTATCGATGGTTTTGGGGGCGTTTTCGGATCTATTTGTGTATCTTTCGGGGGTAGTGAAATAGCCTTGAAGGCGGATTCAAGAGCAACTTCGGCATCTTCAATGGCACGTAGAAGAGTTGGGACGCGGCTTAAGGCGCAGAGCCGTACGTTCCAGATGTGCAGCAAGCGTGTTAGCTTGTTTAAAATAGGCAGAGCATGCAAAACGATCGCAGTGATGACGGCTGTGTGATCCCGCATCCGCCCGTAGCTGGAACGAGATAGCTGGCCGACTTCAGTAAACTCAGACAGCGGTGTTCCTGGCCTGGACAGAGGGAGAATGTGGTTGTTGAGAACATTTGCCTTGATATCCTCGATATCGAGACTAGCCAAATCGCTCTTGATTTGAGCCAGTCTCCGTTCATATTTCGCAACATCTCGAGCAAGAAAGCTCCCCATCCACTGATCTTCACTCTCCTCGGGGATATTGAGCTGCATTGATCTTCGTTTAAGCTCTTTGTTACTGGGCATCAGGAATCCAGCAGGTCCTGGCTCGGAGGGCCACGGCCAGGATTGTAGTTCGATAAACCATCCCCAAATAGTGTTGGACGCAATGGCTGTGCGCATGGTAAATTCTCGTTCGGCAGCAGAAGAATTGTCAAGGGATGCCCGTAGGGCACCCGTAGCGGTGTTGAGCGCATCGACGACAGTGCGCGGGCTGAGATTGGCAAGAATATCATCGGAAAGTCGGTTTCTCGGAGGCGGCGAAATGGCGGTGGAATGGCGCGCGTGCCTGACGACTTGGGCGGGTGTTTCGCTCATGGTTATTATCCAGCAGATAGACAGACTTGAGTCGGGTGAATGGATCGTAGAATCATGATCTGTCTAGGAGCCTGGGGACAGGTAAATAGGGCGAGGATGAGTGATGATTTTGATGCCCATATCGAACAAGATGTGTTAGGAATTACGTCGTCAGATTAGGTCGCCGTCAAATCGTAAATCGCAAGTCTTTGTGATGTTTTCTTCGATAGCCCGCTGCCACGTTGAGCTTCTTTATTCAATGCAGGAAAGATAGCTGAAGGTTAGAGACGTAAAGATGTTGGCACAAGGTACGATCGATTGCGCAAATCGGAGGGTGAAAGCCAGTTCCCGGAAGTAAAAAAGAGAAAGAAAAAGTTATGTCAGGGCGGGCCGGTAGGGTGAAGGAGCGACAAAGAGAGCCTCTATAGGGCCTCTCTAGGAGTTGAAAGAAGCGAAGCAATCGCCAAATTTGAGGTGGCGGTCAAAGGATGTCGGAAGTAAGTAGAGTAGAATAAAGTAGAGGTGAGGTCTGAAGTTGGAGCTCCAGGTCTAGGTCCAGTGGAGGTTTCCAGTGGAGGGAGGTTCCTTGGGTGGACGAGGGCGGGCCACGTCGCGGTCGGGTCGGTCGCGCGGCGTGGAGTCGTGGATCCTCCAGGTCAGGCCTGTAATAAATGAGGTTTACAGCAGCAGCAGAAAATCGTGCCCGTTTAGCGCCGTGGTTAAATTACACCAGCGACTGGCTCGTCACCCGCGATTCGTATAACGCAGAAGAAAAAAGAAAAGAGTGAAACAAGTCCAATAATGGTGGTCGGTTTGTATCGAATGCCCCGCGCGCGCAACTAGTAGAAAAGGACAGACAAGTATTCGTCAATTTGACGTCGTCGATAATGGTTTGACGCAATGGCCGGATCCGGTCAAGACTTGGATTATTTGGAGAAGATGGACAATCGGGTGGGTAAAGGTGCAGAATCGAATGAATGGAAGGATGCCGATGCACAGCTGGTCGAAAGAGGTAAGAATAGGAGTGTGGGCTGAAGACGAGAAAGCTGGTGTTGAGCTATTGAGAGCTGGTGACCAATCTACTCAAAGGGATACACAACCGATCAAAGGGGGAGGAGATAAAAGTCTTAGGGATGATGCATAGGCAAGGAGAGAAAGAAGGATAATTGACGTATCAGGTATAAGAAGCAGATGCCAAGGATGCAAAGAATAATAACCATAGTCGCAGGATAGATGTCAAAGGAGAAAAAAAGAAAGAGTGCGCCAAACAAGATGATTTGGTACAGACGGGTTGTAAGGAGGAAGAAATGAGCTCTCTCACCAGAGGAATCCATAGCTTAGAGGTACGTAGACCACCCTAGCTACCCTTACCTTAGCTACCTCCTACTACCTACTAACAAATGATGAGATATTCTACTTCGTAATCAAAGAATAACCCCTCCGCTTCGCCTCACCTGGCCTCGTCTACGCCCCCCCATAATCTCAAATTCCTCCACTCTCAGACTTGAGAAAGCCAAGCCCTGACTAACGAGCGGTGCCAAAATGGAACACAAACGGGAGACGACAATCTATTTTGATACGTTACGGCAGAGGCTGGCCCATCAACCGAACGAAAGACAGGACTCGGATATTGATATTAGCTTGATTGCCCTGTACGACACGACCAGGATCTTTGAATTAGATCGATATAAACCTTGTCTGCTTTCAATATCCTCAATGATGTTTTTCTTTGCGTTTGCTTCTATGTCTGTATGTGCAATACCTTCGCACATATGTGTAGGTGTCCATATTGTTCCAAGACAAAGAAAGGGGTTATGTGAACACTAAGAGATAATTCAATGATTATACCCATTCCGCAAGCAGCCACTTCTTCATCCGGCGCATTCTGTCTCTCTCTTGCCAATTTCTCATGATCATCAGACACCCTGTCAATCATCACCCTAGCAGCCGTCATAATAATTAATTAAAGTCAACAAACACACTAGGCCGTACTCAATGATCACGCAAAAGTCATCCAACTAAACAGCTATATTTCACAAATCCCTCCTGGCTGCCACCTGCTATGATCCCAATCATATCCTGCTTGCTCTAGTCGAAGCATGCTTCTCACTAAGAGCATCCGACTACTCCGTTGTCAAACCCCGGACATGCTCCACTGCAAGGATTGTCCCTCTAATAAGACATTCACATGTTTGCGCTTCGCAGCTCAAACGCAGCACAGGGCAACGAACTCGATGTATGCCTAGATCTTACCACAGGGATGAAACCGAGACATCGCAATAGATAGCCGGATGACTGCGTTGGTAAACAGCCAGCCAAGCGTGGGGGTTGTGAAATGCATAGAATGAACATAAGATGGCTAGGATGGGTCTGACTTAGCCTAGAGATGGTCAATCTCGTGACAACTTCATGCAAATCATCTCATAGTATACATTGGCTTCGTCATTGGAGCGAATGAACAGGCGAGTAACAGATTCTAGACACGCGTCCTAGCCCAGCGCTAAGTCATCGACCTCCGAGCCGCTTACAGAAGTTTGTATCATACCGCTTCAATCTATATCATGCCATGTCTCAGCTATCTACGGATACCTCGTCACATCTCCTCAGCACATCTCAGTCTCACATCACAGAAAACTCCCAACGGTTAAAAGATTCACTTTTGTTATCCATTGATCTACCTAAATATCCTAGGAAGACGACAAGAAAGACCGCCATAAACCAACGACCTTTGAGCCCTCGCAGGCGCCTCTTCCCCATGTGTACGTGATATTCCAACGCCAAAAAGATCAATTGTGTTCTCATCAACCATCATGCCAAGCGTTACTTTTTCCTGATGCCATGGGGACCATAAACCAGTTCCAAAATAATCCGTTCGTCCCATGTGAAAATACCAAAAATTGCGCCACCCGGAGTCAGAGTCCGCGCGCTCAAACGCCCCTGTCTCTAATGCAGACATGTACACCAGGTAACACACAGAAAGTAAACAAATGCAAGGCTCCCATCCCAAAAAGCAAATCGTTCATTCAAGATTGTGTAGCAATGCGGTGATAGTAGCGTCTGCGCTCTAAGCCGATGCATGGATTTCGCGGTTTTCATTCTGACGGGATGCATCAGCTTCGGCGTTGATGGCCCAAGTCAGTGCTTGCTCAGCAGACATGGTAGGTTCATCAACACCCAGGACACCAGCAATCAAGTTATCGTCTTGATTGTTGACACCCTCGGGAGGGAACTGGAGCCACTGGTCAACGTCAAAGTCGGTTCCGGCCACAGCGTTCCAGTCAAACTCATCGTGGCCCTGCATGAAATCGAGGTCCATGTTGTCGACTTCCAGCTGGATCTCCTCAGAACCAGCACTGACGCTTGGTGTCAAGCCAGTAGCGGGAGAATCCATTTCCGTTTGAGGTGGCGAGTGTGTGGGCATCTCCAAAACCGCCGCGTTGACAGTGTTTGGTGGCATCATAGTAGGTGCTGCCACTGGCTGAGGCTCCTTGGGCCTCTCGTTAAACAGAGACTCTGAGGCTGTCATATAAGGCGCGTTCTCAGGCGGGGGTGTCTGGGCGCTGAACTCGATAGGCACTCGCTTCATCATGGCCAAAGTCGAAGGAGCAACGCTGGAGTTGATATCGATGGCGGCCTTGCGCAGAGCAGCGTCGAGGAACCCAGTTGCGTAGTCGGCAGCAGCATAAACCTCTCGGAGTTTTTCCATCACTCGCATGCATTGGCGGAATCCTCGTGTAGCACGCTCTCGAGCCTGAGGCGTGGGGTTCTTCATCTCAAGGAGGTGGATGATCATGGCAGGCAGGATGACCGTAACACCGGTTGTAGGAAGGAATCGCTCCAGACGGTATTGGTGAAGTTCTGTGGCCATTCGGGTAATGTGCATCGCAGCATCGCGGACTCGAAGTCGAGACATGTCCTGAACTTGTCGAGATGTTGTCGGGGCCTGGAGAGGCGATGAAGGCAAGAATTGAGGTCGGTGCAATGCCGATATCGTGGTGTAGTATACCATATGTAGAAGTGTTCGCTGCACAGCAACTGTCGATCGCCCATCCTTGATATCCAAAGGCGTGAGTGTGCGGTATTGACAGCAAGCCGGTAGTGACTCAGCCCAGGCCATGAGTTCGTGGTCCACCTCAGTGACACTCTCGACGTTGTCTAACTGCTTATTAGGGAAGAGCATCATAGTGCTGTTAGTCGTGTTTTCAGGCTTCATCTTGTCGCGAATGAGAACTGAATATTGTGCCTTGAGCATGCGGCTGATGCATACGCAGAGTTGTGCCTTGGCAATGCACATAGTGGCCAACTCTCGTTGCATATCGAGGTTGCGGACCAATGTGCAACTGGAGGGGATAATAGTGTTGCTCTCTGGCAGAACCTCGATCTCGAAATCACTCTCCTCAAGCATGGGCACATCAAAGTCCTCGTCCTTGATACGTGTGGGACGTCGCATGCCGAGGGCAATGAGACGGTCCCGCATGAAGCATGACCACCAGATTCGCTTCCAGAGCTTTTGCTTCGCAGGAGCCATGCTCGTGGATCCGGGGTTACGATGAAGACCGATGGTGTGTGCCAGTGAGATGGCTACACCCATCCAGTGCCATGTGTCTTTCTGATCATCTGGTGTCTCGTACCAGTATGTCATCAAGAGAAGGGCTTGTACGAGGACAAGGCGGTCTGACTCGTAATCAAAGTCGTAAAGCAACTAGTAAGAAGTTAGTCTAAGCCATTCCACGTGGTTGAAGTCTTTACACACCCTTGTCTTTTGGAAGAAGGATTTGCGGGCTGCTTTTCGGGTTGTGTAACCACCCTCACGGAGATACTTCATATCGACAAAGGCTGACGCTGCAAACATGACGGCCTGGTAGAGAAATAGACTGGTCTGACCATTCTGACCATCACGACTGCTGATAACGCCAAGGAAGCTATTCAAGTCCATAAGCGGCATGTACGGGTGCACATATTCGACGTAAGCCTGGAGGAGGGCATTCTGCAGTGGCAGTGTGGGCACAGAGAGTGCACCCTTGACTTTGAGGTAATCGACATCTTCGGAGGCGATCTTACTCGGTAGAGGTCGCAAAAATGCAGGAAATTGAAGCGGTGTGGTCTCCTTTTCCTCCAAGGAACCGAGTAGTTGAGTGGTGCGGAGCGTATCGAAAAAGTTGCTGTCCGGGATGATACTAGACCACGAGGAGCGATGAGCGTTAGATTCCACAGACTGGACTTTGTTCAATGACGTCGAGTCTCGGCGGTAGCCAGAACGTTGGTCTAAGTCCCGTGGTCAGCCAAAGTTCGGTTGCATATGTCAAACATGTCGTGGAATTTCCATGTGATCGAGCACAAGCAAAAGCACGAGCATGCAGTGTAAGCCCGTGGTGGGGTACATGAAGAAAGCGGGACCAGGGGGCGGCTCAAAAATGCGGAGAACGGACATATTCCCCCAAAAGAAGAAGCTGTTACCAGCCAATCAAGAGAGGGGCTTTTTGTCTTTTTGCCAGCAACGCACAGAAAATAAAAACTTACAGATCATGTGAGGGACGTGGCTATCGAGTGCGGAGCTATTCAGGAATGAACTAGGGGCGTCGATGCTGCTCGTTGAAATCGCTGAGCCACTGCTGGGTCGTCGAAAGTCGGCAGTGCTCATACCAGCGCTGGGGATTTTGCTTGGGCCTGTGGGATTGCTGGCTGTTGCTGTTTTACAGCGCAATTGAGCTTCTGTGGAGACGGATTGGCCTGCGGTGCTGGCCGTGTAAAGATTCTTCCTGCAAGTGACTTGTTAGCAACGCGAATTCAACGTAACCATCTATTCCCCGTTTGACCGTTTTGCATGACGCATGGCCATTGAGCGAGCTCCAGTTAAACAGGCGACCGGCGAAAGGGGCCGGGAATGGAGTCAATCGATATACGACTGGGAAACGCGGAGCCTACTCACTTTCGCCTGCGGCTTTCTTGCACAACACACTGCGCAATGTCAGTTACTGCTTAAAATATGTCCCCCGAGACGTGGGATCGTACCTCGACATTATCCCAGCGACAGTTTCCGCAAGGAGCTCCCTCAACCACATCGCATCGGACCTTTCGTGCTCGACATGACACGCAAGCACGGGCAGCGCGTCGCTTTGTGATTTTCTCAGGTTGCTCTGAATCGCCAGATGGAGAGGAGCGCTTCTTGCTGTTCTTTTCGGGGCCATTTCTTGCCGATGATGTTGGCGATGGCGGCGCGGCTGCGCCTTGTGATGATTCTGTTTGCATTGCCATGGCTGTGGTTGTGTTTGGTTTTGAGAAAAGATAATTGTGCGGCTGTCAAACTGCAGACCGACAATCTGGATACGTCGTCTGTCAAAGCGTTTTTGAGATAGAGAGTCGTGGTTTGAATGGCCAATGCTTTTGTTTGAATATGATCGGATGTGGCGGGACTAGAGGTGACAAATATCGAAGTTGTGAATCATTGAAGAATCTGGGTTGATCAAATGCGAGCGGTGGAGTGGAGAGTTGAGATTGGATTCAAAAGATCTGAGTAGTTCTTGGAACAAGTTGAAATGAGTATGAGTCTATCGTCGTGACAAGTCCTGTCGTCACCGTCTGTTGTATTTGACTGAGATGAGAGTGGAGAGTTTAGATGAGACTGGCCGAGGCTCAAATATCGACCTTGAGTGTGTGAGATGTAAATCCTTCAGTCCCACGTGAATATGATTTGAGATGAGCAAGAGACAAAGACAAAAGACAAAAGACACACCAACAACCTCGAGTCTTTTAGGAAGCAGAAGTTTAAAGGCCAAGGGGATGGAAATCCGGGGACGGGCTGGTGGGGGGTGTGGATGGTTATTATATTCTCGTAGCTTCAACGTTAGAGCCCATCCCATGTTTAACTTAGTCACGGAGCGGGACACAAATGCATTGATCGATGGGCGAAAGCAACAGCAGCAGCAACAACAGTAGCAAGAAAAGGGCCAAAAGTGGAGGGGGAGGGCGTGGCACTTTGTAACGAGGCATTTGGGGTGAGTTGAGGGTGTCGATGGCTTTTTCTTTCGCTGAGACAGAGAGGGTGGACCTAGTAAAGCCGCAAGGTGAACCGTGGACCTGAACCTGGATGATGGATAATTTAGGCGGGGACCTACTATCAGCCAAGCCCAAGCAGGCCAAGCTGTTCTCTTTTTGCTCTTTTTGCTTGGACAAGTCTGGAGGTGGGCACCGTCACATTGGGGTGCGTGCGTGTGGGGATTCCATCGGTGATGATATTGATGTTGATGTTGTTGCAGTTATGACCAAGCTGTGCAGTCAGTTGCAAATGGCTGTGAATGCGAGTGCAACTGAGTGATAAGCCAAGTATACATATTTCAACATGTGAAATTTGAATGGCTCAATATATTCCATCGCAAAGTAATCACTTAATGTGAGCTCTTAACTGTTGTCCCCATGATCGAGCAATGGCTGGACCTTTCTATTTTGATCTAGACCCTTGTATTTATAATAGTTGATGTCTTGTTGGCCTCAATGAGCCTCGCTAATTAATCAATACTGAAATTGCACTCATGCTTAACAATTGACTCCTCCCAAACCATCGTCAGTCTACACCTAAGCCTCATCAACCATGGTATCTACATAGCACATCTACATAGCACCTCATGATAAATTACATATACAATACCATTTTGTGTGCAATTCTTTGTCTCCCTTCTCTTTTTGCTCTCACATACAATCAGCCACCAGGGCTTCGAGACCGCAGCCTCTTGGCGTTGGCGGGACCAGCTGCAAGTCTCTCTCTTGAGCTATGGTCCGGGGCTTAGCGTTTAAACCACGCCGGGTCTGGGCGGATACGACCGGGGAAACCTTGGATCGTAGAAATGTCCTCAGTAAGATCCAGAAATACCATCGCTGGATATTATATAGATGAACAAGGTGGTTTTCCTTGCTGCGAATATCTGGGGTAACAAGATTCAGCGTCGCTAACGCCTCCCCCCTCTCAGGAGATGCCGCCTTTCCACGCGAGAATGGGTGCTGCCACACCGGCATTCGTGGAGAGGGCTGATAACTTTAATGATTATTTAGATGGCAGCTAATACAAATGGCGGAGAGATCGCCAGCATCAATACATGTTGCCATGTTTTTTAGGATCTCCAGATTCAGCAATAAATTGAGATCCTGGGACCCAGGGAATGGGATAAGGTGACGCTGACACCATTTTGCTTGGTATTGGTGATGTTCGCCGCAATATAATCACATGCTGCTGATGGTGATTGATACTGGATGGATATGCCAAGGGACAAAGACAAGCGAAAGAGTTGACACATGGCCCAAGCCACTGTCAGACTTGGCCGTTGAGAAATATTCGACTGTGATTGTCTTGTGTACGTAGTAAGACACAAAACTTCTCCAAACATTACCCCGACTTGGAGTGAGACAGTATCTAGCCTGTGTACCCACATTGCTTCACGGGGTGATGATACTACGGATGTATCAGTAAAAACGAGAGTATCTCCCCACATTCAGTGTCATGAGTGAAGTGTAGGGCACATATACACAATACAACCAATAGTTCCAGCCCTAAGTGCAATGTGTAGTCATTATATATCCATAAAACATACGGATACTCCGTACGTATACCGCTGTTTGTCTCTTTGCTTTAATCTCCCTGACCTGCCGTCCCCAGCATCCGGTCCCAGTTGCCCGATTTGTCGTTTCCCGATCCCAGCTTGCGTTCCTTCTCCCCCACAGTTTGTCCCAGCTGCAGATGTGGAGAAGCCAATCACCGACCGTTCTTTGCCCCCCTTCGTCTAGCTTCTTCTTAATCGAGTCAGCCGGGCCCCCCAGAAGAGAGAGAGAGAAAAACCAGGGTTGGGGCGTGTGAGTTCTGGAACTGGAACTGGAACTGGGAAAGGTTGGGTTTATTGGCGCAGACACAGACATCACGAGGCACGCCGCAAACGCAGAACTGCGGCCTGTGGGAAAAAATGAAGAGGAAGCCCCAGAAAGAAAGGCTCATGGAATCTCCGTGGCAGCCACATGATGAGAATTCTTTTATTTTTCTCATTCTCGTCATTGACTTTATAGAGTACGTGTAATGAAATATACTACGTAGTATACTCTCTCAATACATCATGACTCCAAATATCATTTTCAGTAATTACCTGTACTCCGTAGATAAGACGCCGCCCTTCTCCCCGTGCGGAGAGGAGGGTGTACCCCAGAGTTACCAGGGTCCTCATGGTTCGCAAGCTCAATGTTGTGGTCCTTGCCAAGTTCCTTTTTGGGGCTGTCCCCGCTACTAGACCTGGATTAATCCCCCTCACAAGTGCACAAGTGCCCATCATGAAGTTTACCAAAGCTTTTTCTCTAGCCCCACACTCTAAGGAATTCCAATTGATAATTCTATTGCTATCGTAGCTTTGTGCGGTTCATGTCGATTCACTCCGTCAAAACGAAGTAAAGTAAAAGAAAGAAAAAAGGATATGACGCTCGCCAAAGCATGGAGCGTCAGGTGCTTGCTTATCCCTTTAGTCCGGCGCATTCTCTGCAACAAGGATTAAAGCTGGGCGTGCTTTGAACCAATCACTCCACGTTTACTCCAACTACGTCAGGCTCTTCTTCCAATCAAGGAGATTAGTCGGCTATGTTCGGTTACTCAACTGTCGAGTCCAAACATCATCCTTGATGGGGTGTCTTGCATCGACGAATCACGACGCTGTGAAATCTCTGTCGAAACTCGATTTCCACTTACACACACTGGCATACCAAGAGTTGCTCTGGGGTGTGAGCGTCAACGGAAGAGCAACACCGCTCCTGAATACAAGATGGGTGTTCCAACGGTGCATACGCATTCTCAACGGGTCGCTCCGGGCTGATAAAAACGTTCCGTTATATAACGTTCATTGTATTTGGTATTTCGTACGGAATGGATTCGGAATGACGCGAGTATGTCTTGAACTCAATTTACTCCTACCAATATTCTACGGAAAGCAACCGCTAGTCGTTCCCAAGCAAGTCTCGAATATTCACACCCTTGAGAAAAAGCAAAGAGAAATGCAACCCAAGACCCTTTGACATTTTGATCGATGCTGCAAGTTCACATTACACGTGCCGGTTCGCATGACCATGTAAGCAGGTACAGCTTATTCGTACAGCAGTAACTGACGAGGCACACAAAATGCAATCTCATTGACCTCGCCCTCATCGTCCGTCACTAATCCACGTCGCAACGCTTTGGTGAACCTTCACCGTGTTTATCAAGGTCAGGTGGGAAGGGATCTAAAAAAGCTCAGTGGGGACGGAATATCACTTTTTGTGTGTGACCGCCTCGGAATTTTGGATCGAGTGAAACAAGGGACAAGCCTACAAGGTGAAGAACGGACCCAATTTGGGGAAAACGAGCTAGTAAAGGTGAGACGTCAGGTCAGGGATTCCTCATCGCGATGCAAATCAATCACCGAGAGAGTCAGCAGCAGAAAGCTACAAAACGCAAGCTGCAAACTGCAAAATGCAAAGCAGCTTCAGCGGAGATCAGCCCGCAGTGGGGACCCTTCCGGCTCCGGTGCGTCCGGTCTCGAGATCACCTCCCCCCATCGGCCACATCCCGAGCCCACCGGAATTGAAGGGGGGCGGTAAAACACATCCGGGTCACGTCTGGCCCAATCGTGAGCCCTGAACCCTAGCCGCAGGGGGGAAGTTTGTTAGCCGTCTTCTTCATGGGGTGTAAGTGGACCATAACTAAGCCTCGTGCCGGTCGAAGCCATTCTTTAATGCAGTCTATAATCTGCAGATGCAGGCAGAGAGACAGCGCTGTGACCGGCTCTGACTATTGAATTTCTGGACCGGCTTGGATAATCACAATCGATACTGGTTCTTTTGCAGTATGTTCCCGCTTTGTTATAGCAATCTGCAGCAACCAGGTCAGAGGTAGTGGTGTGGCCGATCTCCCGCCCATGGAAATGAACCACTTATCAAGTCGACGATCCGATGACCCAAGTCAACATGCCAGAAAGTTTTAATAATACACCTTGATAAACGAATCGACATGTGCAGAGTCTGAGGTCAACCAACTTGAGCTATGGCCACTTTCTAATGATATCACTTCCACTGCAAAGGCTCGGCACTTTCGGACAATTCTTTCTACACTCCCAACAAATATTCAATAATTGATATGTCAAGAACCGCCTCACTGTCGGGTTGAATCTTCTAACAATCCCCACTACGAAGCATTTCAAGGATGGGTTCATGCATCTGATCAAAACCAGGAACAGGCTTTGACTGTGGAAGCTGAGAGCTGGTGTATCTTTGTCATTCAAGGCATGTCCCATTGTGCCATCATTGATACGTAAACTGCTCTCGATTCATGAAATGAAAGGTGTCCGAGCGAATGCTCCGTGACACAATGTCGATCGCCGATGAGGTAGCATTATCTCGAGGTCCAGCCTTTCGGTCCATGTCTGTCTTCTCTGTGGTTCTGAGAGCATACCAAGACTTCAAGATATACAAGCCACCACTACACTGACCTGACACATACTACCTCAACCTTTGGTCACTGTCCTGTAGGAGAAGGCAAAAGCTTCCATGCATTGCTTGTAGAAACCAACTTCCACCAGAACCTCCCCGTGTCCTCCGGCATCAAACACCGAAAACTGGGTCTCCGGCTCCGAGGTGGACTCCTTCACCTCCAGCGATCCTCACACCCTACCACAAACCTCCAAATGCCGTTGAAGAAAAAGAATACTGTCAAGAAAATCGAAGCACCTAGTCAGAGCTAAAACAAGAAAAGAAGAAGAAGAAGAAGAAAAACTTTGCACGTTGAGAATCATCCTCCACTCACACTCACAAATTAACATCTTCTTGACATAGAAATGTCTCAATTTTTAATGTCCTTCCCTTGTAAAACAGCGCCGTGACACTGCATTTTGCATATGTAGACATGGATGCCCCCCTCCCCCCTTGCTCGGCTTTGGCTTTTTGAGCAAACGCCAAACCCCGATCTTCCGTGAGCTCTGGGCTCGGCTACCGACGTCCTGAAGCGGCTATCAACCGAAACCTCGTTCCCATCTTACGACCTTCTGAGCCTGTGCCAGGGAAACAAAAGAACCACCTGCCCCCAACAATTTTCCTGCACAGTTTTTTTACCATCGCGATCCCCGAGCCCTGGTCTCCCAAGTGGTGTGTCCTTGTTGTTTGTCTGGCTGTGCCTCAACTCATCTTTCTATACTTCAATGCCTCAATATGGATACCGGATAACATCGCTTCATTGGATGATCTGCTCCTCTCACGCTCTCGGACATCAATGTGCGGAGGGGAAGGGGGCCAACGACCTCTTTCAACACTTGATTCAAACTCCTTTCTTTGGAAACAACAAAATTCGGACTTCTAGACATTTCGAGTACAATTCTTGCAGCTCTTGTCGCCCTTGACTTTCACAATTGTCGCTGGAACAACTTCAAAAGGCCAACTTGGCACCCTAAGGACTATCCGGCAACATATCGCATTTCTCACCTACTGCTTGAAAATTGGCTTGTTAATCGATGTGACGAGGCCCTTGAAAAGGCAGATCCATCATATACACACAACGGCTTGATGTCAACCTCAGCAGCAATTGGACAAGACCATCTTTTTACAGCATTGATGATACCTCTGGAGGACGTTATGATACATCAACGATGTTCACCCAACCGCCTATGGCACGACAACCGAAGACTAACAGTCTCAAGACTGATGTGTTCTGATCATGGCAAGATCGAGCATTTCACGCCTTCATACGATAACCTTCTGCCCATGACCATTACTGGACAGTTCATCAGATTTGTTGACGGCTCTTACGACTCAGATGATTCATCCCTTACCGCAGAAACGGGAGATGAGCCTTATTGATGGAGCCCAGTGGACATTTCATTTGCGGGTCCTACAGAACGCCCAGCCAGTACTACTCAAAAATACTTGAGTTGAGACTCGGTGGGTTTACAACAATCACTGGCAACACATCATGAAGTCATGATATTCAAGGACACAATGTTTTAGAGTCAAGAACTGTTTCCTGTTCTATTTGCTGGTATATGCAGTCTTCTTCCATCTCTTCTTTTAGTTCCCCTCTATACCCGTCCGATCTGGTTCTTGCCAGATGAATCCAAAAATTAAATAGCCGTTAACGCGTCAAGCAGATTATGAAAAACAAAAAAAGCCTATTACTGAGGCTCGCTCAACAAAGTCCCGATGGCCACAGGCCATGGTATGTGGCATGACATAACATGGCAACAAGAGTTCCCTCAGCTGATTTGCGACATGGGAGTCCTGTTAAATCAGTTGAGGGGTAGTAAACTCAAGTCACCCAAGTACCGCAATCATTTGCAAGCGCAATCTCAACGACGAGCACTTCATGGTCGAGAATTACACCTTGTCCTTCACCAAAACCTCAAAACCAATCATTGTTGTTCATCATACACAAGTGTGCACATGTTTACAACTTAGCATCGGCAAAGCAAAGGGGGTTGTAGATGTGCTGCTTGATGTAGCTGGTGAGGGCAACATCACCCCACTCCTCCCACTCAGCCCATTGAGCATCAGAGACTTCAGAGACTCCAGCACGTCGAGCAGCCTTCATGACCTCGCGGGCAACGATGACACTAGCATCACGGACACGCTCAATGCGGGGGTAGATGAGACCCTTGTGGACCTCATCGGCATTTAGAGAGCCAGCCAGAGCGGCGGCAGAGGTGTAGACCATCTCGTCAGTGATGCGAGAAGCCTTGGCAAGGATGGCACCAAGACCCAGACCAGGGAAGATGTAAACATTGTTACCCTGGTTGGGGTGGTAGACGGTGTGGTGAGTCTCGTCACCGAACTTGGCCTTGACTGGGTTGAAAGGAGAGCCAGAAGCAAAGAGGACAGTACCCTCGGTCCACTCAATAGCCTGCTCGAATGTGCATTCGGCCTTGGTGAGAGGGTTGCTGAGAGGGAAAAGGATGGGGCGGCGTTCAAGGCCACCCTCCTGGACAGAGCTCTTGAGAGCACGGACAACGGGCTCAGTGAAGACGCCAAAGGTGGCGGTGAGACCAACGAGAGCGCTGGGCTTGACGTACTCAATAACCTCCTCGAGAGTACGGAACTGATGGCCGTTGTTATCAATTCGGGCAAAGTACTTCTTGTGCTCAGCCAGACGGTCACCACGGTCCTTGGTGACAAGACCCTTGGTGTCAACAAGCCAGAACTTCTCACGGGCGGCGGCCTCGCTCAAGCCACGGCGAGTGTAGTACTCAACGAGCTGCTTAGCGACACCGACACCAGCAGAGCCAGCACCCATGAAGACAAGACGCTGATCCTCGAGAGGAACACCGGACTGCTCAACAGCACCAATGTATCCACCCAAGACGACGGCACCGGTTCCCTGGATATCATCGTTCTATTGATAATATGTTAGCGAGATACGGAAACAACCTTCCTCGATTCACTTACGAAGCAACGGTACTGGTTTCGGTAGCGCTCAAGGTAACCGAAAGCCTTCTCACTGTCGAAATCCTCGAATTGAACAACCATGTTGGGGAACACCTCACGGGCAGCTTGCATGAACTCGTCCATGAAAGACTGCTGCTCAGCGTATGAGGGGCGCTTTTGTCGCAGACCAAGGTAGAAAGGATCGTTCAGGTTCTCCTCGTTGTTGGTACCACAGTCAAGGACGATAGGGAGAGTCTTGGAGGGGTGGATACCGGCAGCGCCAGTGTAAAGGGCGAGCTTTCCGATCTGGGCAACTAATTAGCAAACGTTCTGAAGGTGAGCTTGCGATCAACTTACAGAGATACCGACACCGTTGATACCGAGATCACCGAGACCCAGAATACGAGAACCGTCAGTGATGACGCAGATCTCGGGATCCTGGCAAGGCCAGTTTTGAAGCATGGCACGGATTGACTTTCGCTGCTTGATGGAGATGTACAGAGCCTCAGGGCGGGTGTAGATGCTTGAGTACTGCAGACAGACGTCGCCGATTGTGGGGGTATAGACGAGGGGCATGAGCTCTCGGACGTTGTCAATCAGGAGACGGTAGAACAGGTCGGTATTTTGGTCCTTGATGGTGGACAGGTAAAGGTACTTGTCGATGGGTGTCTGGCGGGTCTGAATCATCTTCATAGCTCGGGCGCATTGAGTCTCGAAGCTCTCCATGGTGTGGGGGAGGAGACCGGTAAGGTTCTTGGAGGCACGCTCTTCGGGTGTAAAGGCAAGACCTGAAGAGAAAATGTCAGCAAGATGCGCATGGCAAAGAATGAAATCATGAGTCGCGACAGACACCTCCATGATGCCATGATGGTGACAACAAGTGTTGTTACAATTCAAAGGGTGAAAGTAGGCGACTTACCCTTGTTCCAGAGAGGTTCTCTGACAACCTGGTAGCCAGCAGCATTGGTCTCGTTGAGATATTCAGGTGTACGGTCCTGCTTGACCTCGGCGTAGTGGTCTTGGACGTAGCCACGGTGTTGATCAAGGGCGGCCATCTTGATTTCTTTTTCAATCTTGGAAAGGTCGAAGGAAGACATTGTATTGGAGTCTGTAAGTCTGCGGCTGGGCGTGGAGTGTTAGATATATATGCGGACGGGAGGGTACGGAGGGACCCAGAGGTGGGGAGGGACATACGATGATGATGTTGTTGATGAGCGGGAACGAGGCGTGGCAATGTCAGAGCTGGCGGTACTATGAAGAGACGAAGACGCCATGGACATGGACAGCAAAGTATGGGGTGATGAAGACGGAACGAAGGATGAATGGAAGAGCCTGGGGATCGGGAGACGAGGACGGCGATTATTAGTAGTCGCCGTGAGAGCAGCGGCCGGGGGAGTAACAGCAACAGCAGACGCAGACGCAGACACGGAGCGCAAGGGGCCACTAGCGAAGAAAAGTCGGTTTAAGACCTTTTGGGCGGAACTGGGTCCCGAAGGCGAGGCCAGTGTCATGGTCGAGAGCGTTTGGGCCATGTTTGGTAATCGGTACCGTAGAGTGTACCTCACAAGAGAAAATCGAGAGATACCGGAGTATGGGGGAGGAGAGTGCAGGGGTAAGCTCGGGGACGGGGGTGGGTGTTATTGGGTGGTGTAGGGCAGACGAGACAGGATGGACAGGGTAATGTTAATTGAATGAAATCAAGGGATTTTTGATGCAAATGCTGTTGCGACTGGTTCTTGGCTGATGCTCTGTTTTGCGCTGAGATGTATGAGAATGAGACAGCGAAGTCGTATAGGTACCGTATGATACTGCTGCGTCTCGTAACGGCCTGGCAATGGACAATTGTCACAGACGCCAATTCGTAGTGAAATTTGTTGCGAAACCCAAAAAAGTTGGAGGTTGAGGAACGAACAAGAAGAGCGAAGACGGAGCAAGACGGGCGGCGGACGGCAACGGCAGCGAACGGACAAAAAGCGGTTTCACTTTTTCTTCTTCTTCTCCAGAAATATACGCCCTTGTCACCTTGAGAGTGGACTTGTTAGCATGTAATTCGGTACCTCTTTTAGGGCGCCAACGAAAAGTCTACGGCGCGACCGACTCAAGAAAGAGTAGCAGATCCTTGCAGCTCCTGATTCGATGAAGAGGGGGACGGGGTATGTAACGTTTGGAATTAGAATTGGGATTGTGATGGGGATTGGAATACGGGAAATAATGACGAGAGCAAGACTGGGTATGGGCACGGATGGGAGTAACAAGTATGATGTTCGTCCATCTAGAGTATCTGCCACTTCGTTCTCATTGAAAATACTCGTATGGACTCAATTGTGTTGATTGAGCCTGGGCTTGACTATTGAGGCCAACAAATTGTCAACTGCAATACCAAGCACCTACAGCATCAGCAATCGATGGGGAACCCGCATTAGAGGGGTGTACGTTTTTCTTTCTTGGGCATTGGGGCTGAAAGGTGAGTAGAGGGTGGGGCTAGTGGAATATAACTAGCTTGGGGCAGGGATCCCGCGTGGAACGAAGGAGGATTGGGGTTATTCATGTATCGGGGAGGGAAGGAACAGACGACTAGCGGGAGACTTGCCCGACAATGTACCTATTCCTTCCCGCCAAAGCTGTGACAGAACGTACGTACCTTTTCGCTGGGGGAAAGACCCTTGCTACGGAAGCTGCAGCTTGAGCTTCTGTCTTCTTTCCTCTTGAGGCAGGACCTCTCTCGCTTCGTCAAATGCTGGGGAGAGCTTGGCAGCTGCTTCGGTGTTAGAAAGAGTCCCGGATATATCTTATTCCAAACTTGATCTTCTTTCACCTTGTTTTATGAGTCACCGATACTCAATCTTGCTGTTTCGTGGAACTGCGGCTTCTTTTCTTTCTTGCCGCTTTGGCTGTGGAGCAGAGAATGTACGTGCGGGTGGAAGTAAGATGTTTTTGTCGTGTCCTAAAATGTGATCAGTGATATGACCACTTTCTCTAAGCATTCCATTCCACAGGCGCATTGTTCGGCCGAACAGATAAAGAAGATCATGCTCGAGCACGCCCAGGCTGGATACAAGAATGCAGCATCTCGGCGTAAAAGCAATTGCTCGTGGATTATAGGTCCCCTTACCTTGGTGAGGCTCAGTAAGGATACCGGTGTAAATGGGCGCAGAAACCACTTGACGATGAGCTCAAATGGGGTGATGGTGGGGGTCCCGTCACGTTGTCGAGTATCAAAGACACTGGGGGGCCTTTTTTTCTAATGACGAATTGCTGCCCGATATTGCTGATAGAGCTGCTGGGAAATTGCTGTTCTGTCGGGAGAGGCGAGGTTGGTCGTATTGCTTCACTTGCAACCGTCCAGGCCTTTAATGGTTCCTATGCAGTATCTGGATAGCCCTAGATCGAGTCACTCTGTCTACTGCACTACTGATCGACACCTATCATCGGACGCATGTTTATTTAATCGGCGCTACATTTTGTCTCTTCTGATCTCTCAAGCTGGGGTCCATGCCGACGACTGCCGTCGTCAGTCATACAAGACTAACAAAACAACTTACAAGAATTCTCACGGTGACGGAAAACGGAGGTTCAGTAAAAGACAACGGCGCCGACTACGGGGGTTAAGGTGGATCCCGCCGCATGGCCCTTGTCTTGTTCGGTCAAGCCCTGGGCTAGAACACGCAAAGAAAAATGTCAGACATGATTGACGAGATGAGATTCAACGGGGGGAGGGATGTGCTATGTAACGAAAAACATGAGACCTAATTACAAGGCTTCACTTTCTGCCTTCTTAAAAGGGTCGATGCCGAGTGGTCAGGTAACTTTGATGTGGATAAATGGATGATGATAATTAATTAAAAGCGATCTGAGCAGGTGTATCCGTACGGAGTACGGGTATATTGAGTATCAAACCCAAGGATCAAAAGACCCGGAATTAAAAATAAAAAAGAGGTCAAAGCCCCATCGTTCTTCGGCGCCGAGTGCTATGCTGTGCTATGCATCTGATAATTTGCATTGATTCTTCTGTCTTGCTGCAGCGTCTCCTCTCGTCACGACCCGGAACAAAGATCTCGGTTCGCAATCATCAAAACTCGGCCGGTGAGGACTCCACCAGGCACCCGATGATACCCACTCTTGGAGGCCCCTCTCAGGAGCTCCTCCGGTTGACGGGGCACGGGGGGAGACGCTACGTTTTATTAGTGAAGTCGTAATTGGGTGTTTGTGTGGTGTAAACGGGGTCTTTTAAGACTTGAATTTTGCTGAGAAATCTGGTAGTTGGGTTGATTTTTACTTGTCCTTCATTCCCACCTTATTTTGAACGTTGATGGTTTGCCTACGCGTCTGTTACTTCAACTACTTCGATACGTGTTATATTTTAGACCACAGTAGTTCTAGTAGAGTGTATATATAGGCTGCTAATATTCTAGACTCAATCTTTTCGTCTATATATCAAGCCGCGAAGGTCTACGTTGACGCTATTGCCAGCTACCTCTTACAAGCCCCAACTATGTATGTTAAACTACTGATACCTGGTAACATTTTCGTGACGGAAGCGGCTTGTCAATCAACAGGGGGAGTCAGAAATCGCATCAGCGCTTACGCTAATCAAAGTGGACACTTATTATACCAACGTTAAGCCAGGTGATGTTTTTCTTCTCCCTTGGGCACTAACAAAACATTGCGGAGACTCATGGGGGCTGCAACCCCGTTTACAACTTACACCGAGAGAGAGCGTTTATCATCACGATAGTTGTACGCATAGACGAACATCATGAGATTCCCATTTTTGTGGTTTGGTTATAATGCTCTCATCTTCAAACAGCGCAGATAAGAGAGAAATCATACCACCACGTTCAACGGCCCGAACCTTTACGGCCGAGAAAAAAAGGGGGAACGTAATGTAGTGAAGAAGCTTTGTTGTATATCAGGAACCATGTTAAAACTTGCCAGTGGGTGACGAAGCCCCGGCAATCGGGGTGATGCTCTCCCTTACTAGGTTCAGGGTTCTGCGGAATTTCGATAATCGTCGAATTAGCTGTTCACAGAACTTTGTCTCGAGTTTCCGTCATCACACGATACTGTACCAAAAGGCATTGGGACCCTCACAATCGGTAGTTTACATGTAGCTGCCACAAGAGAGAAGCAATGTGGTTGGAGAGAAAGGGCTCCACAGCAGACTAGAGCTGCATGCGTTGCCGTTTGACTTGCTTTTGCTGAGATTGGGATCGATTTTCCCATCATCTTGCGTTTCCTCCCCCCATGTTCGGAGGTTTGGTATTGGTCGGAGAGATATGGAGTACGGTGAGCTGCATTATCGTCTTTTTTTATTTTTTTTTGGTTCACTTGTGGTGGCACGTAAGATACGGTCAGGGAACAAGTTTCCTGTGCCTGCAGCCGCCATGTTGAGGGACACGGCCACAAAGTACCTATCTTTGGACGCTCACCGAAAGTTGCTTGGGGCATGATATTGCACACTGAAGTGTGTAGAATGAGCGTCAGACGGTGTGTGCCTGTGCGCTTGGGTGCAGCCCGTTTTCCTCAACGTTTGTGTGTAAGACGAAGTGAAGTGCTATTACGTATCAGATGCATATCTCGTAACCCTTTGGTGAGGATTAAGTGAGCATCAGTCATTTTACACTCAGATATTATGTTTCAAAAAGGCAATAGCTCATGCGCATCTCGCAACCTGTCACTTGGTTTGTGAGTTTGAATTCGGTTGCTTGACTTCCTCCTGATACTCACCTCGAACCAAATCACATCAGCCAAAACTCCTTGGGCTGAGATTGAGATGCTTTCTGTTTCATTTGCCGTTCCCCGGGAAGCATGCACGCCTTGGGCCTTGGGCTCCGCCTCCCTGGGTCAGACGAAAACTAAAGCAGACAAGGGGAAAAGTCTCTCCCGA